>CM019825.1:127244966-128444966 GCA_009763385.1 Coix lacryma-jobi var. lacryma-jobi | reverse complement strand
TGTGGGTGGTAGCCGCGGTACGGACAACCACTTGCTGGTGAGGGTAAGGTGGACGGTTGTGGTGGTGACTAGGATGATATATGACCCTCTAGCGCTTGTGATTGCCAGAGTGGCTGCTAGATCCTGCTTTCTTCTTCTTCTCCTCCTCTTGGTACTGACGGTTACTCTCTTCAAAAGCAACTGCCCGGTCAACAGCCTCATGATAAGAACCGGTCAGGTTGTTGGACATGCTTCTGCGGATCTTAGGGTGCAATCCCCTAAGGAAACAGTCTCTCTTCTTCTCATCCGTGTTGACATATTCCGCGGCATACTGACTCAGATGGTTGAATTGACCCACATACTGCATCACTGTGGAGTCCTTCTGCTGCAGGGCTAGGAACTGATCAAGCTTCATCTTCATCAGACCTGATGGGATGTGGTGTGCACGGAAAGCGGTGCGGAACTCTTCCCAGGTCAACTCATGACCTTCAGGCTGGGCAGCCAAGAGGTTGGCATACCAAGCGCTTGCTGGGCCACGAAGCTGCTGCGAAGCAAACCGGGGCTTCTGGATTTCAGTGCATCGGATGAGACCAAACTTCTGCTCCATGGTGCGGAGCCAATCATCAGCTTCGAGGGGTTCATCGGCTCTGGTGAAAACCGGTGGACGGGTTTCAGTGAAATCCACATAGGTGGTCTCTTGGTTGTGACGACCACGGTGACCAACATTCTGCTGTCCTTGGTTCTGAGCCATCAGATTGGCAGCGGCGGCCAGGGCTGCAATGGCCTCTGCTAGGGTAGCTGGTACAGGTGGAGGGTTTGGGAGACGGTCATCTCCAGCACCTCCGGCTCCGGTACGGGTGTTCACAGGCATCTGTATAAGCAACTCGGAACTCAGCATATATGGACAAAGGTTCTGAAACAACTTGATTGACAACTTCACTGATACAAAGATAGCTGGCTTGATAAAGATGACAACAGACTGATAAGGGGAAAAGGTACGAAAAGAAAGATACATGCCAGTCTTGGCAACAGACAGACTAACGCCCCCAAACCTAGTCTAAGGTTTTAGGTAAGCAGATGGTATAGACACAAGGAGTCTAGTCGTCATCGATGAAGATCAACTCTTCGTCATCATCATCATCCTCGATGATAAGCTCAGGCTCTTCCTCCTCATCTTCATCTTCAACGTGGACATCTTCAGCAGGTTCCACTTCCTCATCCTGATCGGGCTCGTGTTCCACTTCAGGTTCCTCCACGACTCCGTCTTCGGGGTCCTCAACAACTGGTGGAATCACGGGGTGAAGCTGGTTGTGCAGCTGGTGTACTTCCTCATGAAGCATATCATTGAACTGCTCGATCTGGGCGGTGTACTGCTGCAATCCATGGAGCTGGGCTCTGGTAACGTCTTCGCGGGTCCAAGCATCATTGCGCTGCTCGATAGCGCGAACCGTGTTCCGATTGGCCTGCTCCAGGGAAGCTCGTGCCTCATAAAACTCCAGGCGGGAAAGATAGAAGTCATGCTCCATGTTCTCCATCTCAGCCTTCAGATTCTTGATTTCCTCCTTCAGCTGTTTGCGGGTACGACGGGGAAAACGACGACCATTGGAGGATTCGGCAACCTCTTCTCCAGCGCGTGGTGCCAGCTGGTGGCGCGGCACGCCATGCGGTCCAGTCGACTTGCGAGCAGTCCGCTTGATAATGGTCATGTCTGGATAAGAGAAGATGGATGAGAAAGGCTAGCAAGAACAGGTAAAGGCATACTACCCCAACGAACTTAGAGAGGAAGTTAACTTAAGTGATTATGACATGATGCATGAATCGTTCCTACGGAACAAAGCAATGCAATAAATAAATAAGTACATAGGGCTTAAAACATATTGTTCCACTAGCTAGTGTTGCCATATGAGAGACAAGATGAGAGAAGCAATTTGGACTCAAAATAGTCAAGTTTAGTTTGTTTGGACTCAAAAGGTCTTTTGAAGTTTTCGCAAAAACGAACACTGCAACGTTAAAGTGAGATGCTCCGATACCACTCTGTGACGGAACGACCCTAATCCCATGGCTCACGTGTCCCTGTCAACCTCTGACAGCCGAACCCATGTTCCATGTGATTAAGACCTGTTCGCCACCGGGCTACATCAGTGCCCAATGTCCGCAGGATCATCTCACAATTCGGTTACAGCATTGCATACTTTTACAAATAACATCGGAATAAAGAGCGGAAGACTTAAATAACATTAGTTTTACAAAACAGGGTTCCAAATAGAAATTAAGGTGCAGTTATTACAAACCAAGTTCTGATAATAGAAATAGACATAGGCAACATAGTGGAGAACAGCAAAGATACTTATAATCACCCAGCCCGAGGGTGTACAACTATTCTTCGGCCTCATCGGCCTCTTCCTGGACGATGGTCACGCAGCAGGGTGCAAGACACATCGGGGACTCTGTCATACCTGCAGCATGGGTAACAAACCCTGAGTACTGGGGTACTCAACAAGACTTACCCGACTAAAGAAAAAGGGAGAAGACTCAGGAATGAGAGGCTTAGGGTAGTCAAGGTAAGGCTTAAGCAAGATCAAGTATTTTGCAGAAAAGCATTTTTGTAAACCTTATTTTATTTTGAAAGATTCAGTATTCCTCAATTCTTCATCGTTCATGATTCATTTTACATTTCAAAACATTCCTAGTTGAGAACCACTCTACGTTGACAGTCAGTGGACCAAGTCTCCATAACCGAGGAGCAACGTTAATCCGGATAAATAATACTCAGCTGAGGATCCCTATCCACACTGCATATGTAGCACCCAAGCTTGCATATGCCAACTCGTCTACCACGATTTCTCCAAGATTGGGCCCGGTCCTACGCCACCCGGAAGTACAGTACACCACACCAATCCGGGACTTTAACCCACGTGGGTACATGCTACTTCCGCCATCTCTTCACTCCCAGTGCGCGGTTGTCGGTCCAATAAAGGATTCCTCGGAGCCAGAGCTTTCCGTAGTATGTGAATAGTTACAAGTCTTGACCAGCAGGCCCCCATACGGATGGTCCCTAATTTTTCAGCCAGAGCTATACCTTGGTTATATCTCACCCAAGCGTAATAGTCCTGTCAGTTTTTCCGCCAGCGACAAGCACCTCGGGACTCTAACCCAAGAGTACAGGTCCTGTCGGTTTTTCAACCCTGTCCCGGTCGGTGTCAACTGTTGAGTCCCGGACTACAACATGACGGCACCGTACGCGCGACAACCTCTCCTCGCTATTGATTAGGTACGGATCAGATACCTAGCCAACAGCCGGGGAGTAAAGCCAAATTCCCATAAAGATTCTTAAGTGATCACACTTTTGAAGTTGGCATTTTATTGCAAAGTCTAATTCAATAAGCATTGCTAAGCATTTTTCAAATATTTTTTTGAAAAGCAGGTATCGGGTGTATCAGTGGTCAAGGTGGATAGTGCATCAATTAGGATAGCACACAACTCCTATAAACCTAATGCAATAATTTAACTCAAAAGCATTTAAGGAAATCATTTTATAAATTCAAGGAAAGGTTAAATGCACCGGGGCTTGCCTTGGATGGCAAAAAGAGCAGACTCGGGGTAGGTATAGGTGTCGGAGCTCGGGGTCGCCTCGGGAGTTGGTTCGTCAACAGCGGCCTCGACTCTGGTACCTTCTTCGTCAACTATACGGATGTAAAGATGAATGCTCATGAGAATGATGATATGAACTTATGGTGCAAGACAATTCCACTGATTCTAGATTACTCTTAAACAAGGCATAATCGAAATCTAGGTTGAGCATAAAAGGTAACCATTTCTTCCTTAAGCAATATTGATTAAACTAGCCCTTATTATACTTATCCTAAGCATCATCAAATCATAGCATCACAACCATCATAGACCAAAGGGTAGGGGTCTATGAACATCAATCAATCCAAAGATCACATCATCAAACACTTATTACCAACCCTAATCCACCTTTTCTATTTTCTTAATTTATTTAAAAGGTCATTTTATGAAGTTGCTCCAAAAATTACCAAATTAATCACATAAGTTCATTATGGTGTAGATAGATGGCAAAACAAATTTCATAATTTTTGGAGGTCATTAAGGTGCTCAAATAAAATCAGACATTAATTAGAAAAAGGCACTATTTAACAATTAAAATAAAAGCTCAAAAATCAACTTGTTCCAAAAGACTTCAAAATCTCACCAGAGACTAAACATGGCATAAGAAGCTCACAAAAATTTGTCTCATGATTTTTGGAGTTATAAATAATTTTCTAAAAATCCAAAACCATCCATTTATTAATTAAAAGAGGGATTTTACATTTTTAATTTCTTGCAGAAAAGTCAAGTTTCATATTTTTATAAAATACTACACAGTGCATGGAGCATACCATAATTTTATCAGGATTTAAGGAACAACAGATTAATTCACACAAAAAAGAGAAAACAGAGCACCATTCACATCTCTCAGAAAAAGAAAAGAGCACTGTGCTCCTTCTAAGCAGGGCTCGGCGAATCGCGCGGGGCTCGGGCGAATCGCGCGGGGCTCGGGCGAAACGGGCTCGGTCGAGACGGAAGCGACTGCTTCGTCCGAGACCTGGCCCGGAGGCTCGGGCGAGACGGAGAAGTAAGCCTCCGTCCGATGCCTGACTCGGGCGAAGCGGAGAGCATGCGCTCGCCGAGGCTTGGGCTCGGGCGAAGCGGAGGGCATGCGCTCGCCGAGGCTTGGGCTCGGGCGAGACGGAAACGTGTGCTCGAGGCTTGGGCTCGGGCGAGACGGAAACGTGTACTCGAGGCTTGGGCTCGGGCGAGACGGAGTGGAAGCAGAGGCCGGAGGCTTCGGGTGCTTACCACGGATCGGAGGCAGGGCTCGAGGGTGTGGCTCGGCACGTGCTCGAGGGTGAGGCTCGAGGAAGAGACGACCGCGGCGGCGCTCCGGCGATCCGGCGATCCTGCTCAACACACGAGACCGCAAGGGCCGGGTTAGAGTCGCACGGAACCGAGGAAGCTGACACAGGGGTCGGGAGAAGGTATCCGTGACCGGAGGGGAAGTATTTGACGAACCCGAGATCACCGGGGTTCCGTCGGAGTTTGGGAAGATGGGGTTACGCCGGACAATCGGAGGCGGGGAAGGTGAAATTGGGGGGTGGGAAAGCTTCACGAGCTCTAGGCGGAGCTTTCAGGCTAGGTGGTTGAGCGACGGGAGCTTTGGAGTGCTCTGGCCACGGCGGCGGGGTCGAGTGCGGAGGTCGGAGCTCCGGCGGGCTTATATAGCCGCGGCCAGGGGCCGGTAGAGAGCTCGAGGCGGGGTGGATAAGCTCGGCGGACGCGTGCGCTCTCGATTGCGCGCAGGCGGGAAAGACAGGCGTGCGGCCGGGGCTCGGGCGCAGGCAGCGCCGGCGATGGCCACGCGGCGGCGACGCGCTGGAGCAGTAGGGGACGGGGCGGAGGTCAACTGGCGCGCGTGCGGGGGCGGCATGATGGCGCGGACACAGGCGGCTGGTCGGGGACAGACGAGCGGCTGCCAAACGCGTGGCGCGCGCAGCGCCGGAGGCTCGGCCACGGCCGGGGCCCTCCCCCTACGCGAGGAAGATGAACAGGGCTAGGGTTTTTAGGGTTTGACTTTAGGCTGATATCGGTATTTTGCAAATTACTTCCAAAACTTGAACTGAGCAACAAAAACTCAAAACACCAAAGTTGTTCAGAAAAATGAGATCTACAACTTTGTCAATATGAACATTTTCAAATTCCAAATAGTTTCTGAACCATATACAAAAACAGAAAAGGGGACACTTTTCAAATTTGATTCAAATCAAAATTACTTTGGATTTCAAACTGAAACTTGAAAATCCTTATATATGAAAGTTGTTCCATTTGTCAAAACCTACAACTTTGCTAATATACACTTTTTCTGAAACTCAATAGTTTTTGAATAACTTTTGAAAACTCAAAAGGGACAAAAACTGGAGTTTGAATGGATTTGAAATTACTTCAAATTTTATATAGAAACTTGGAAATCTGTAAACACCAAAGTTGTTCCTCTAGGTCAGATTCACAACTTTGCTTTTTGAACCAACCCAGAATTTTGAATTTTGAAAAAGTTATCGAAAAGGGAATAAATCCAGGATTTGGGAATTTTAGGGTTTTGCAAAAGGAAAATCAAATCAAATCTGATTTTTGAACTTTGACCAATGCAACAAACATCAGGGCACTAGAATTAGAACAAGAATTACATAGAACTAGGCACAGAGATGAAATTACCATTTTGCCCTTATAGGAAGAATTGGGCTTTTAGGGTTTTTGAAAAGGGACTTAAGCATAGCAATTAAGCAATCCAAATGCATCACAAAATGATTAATGCTTAAGATGATGACATGTCAAGTTAATTACATTAGTAACACCAGGGGTGTTACAGTCGTCCGTCCTTTGAAAACCGAAATGATTTCCATCGCCAGGGGACATGAACTCCATATGCCCGTATTGTCGCCATTACCGTGACCTAACTCATCTCTGTTTCTGCAAAACACACGTTAGTCACAGTAATCTTGTGTTTCATCCAATCACCGAAACCCGGTGAATCGCCCACAACCGGTCACAACTTGAGTTGGGTTATCCACAAGCTCTTCAGATGATCACTAAGCTCTCAATCACCACCAAGCCGTCTAGATGATGCCGATCACCAAGAGTAACAAGCAAGAACTCTCACTTGACCAACGCAAGGCTAATGAGATGGGTGGATGCACACTTGCTACTCTCTTTTCACTAATGAGGTTTTTGATCACACAATTATCAAATCTCTCAACCTCACTAGGTCTCGTGCACTCAGTTGCAATCACAAGGGTTGTGTCTACTGTTGGAATGAGTAAGATTAGAAGCAGGAATGAGATGAAGGCATATTTATACCCCCAACTCAAAACATGCCTGAAGGGGTACAACCAGCCAGTTAAGTACTGAACGGACGCGTCTAGTCAGTGCCCAATGGCTAGCTGCCTCCACTTCTAACAACAGTACGTACCCTTGACTGGACTCTGATAGCGTCCGATCAGCATTGATTGGACGCGTCCGGTCAATAAAAATCCTCTCTGGAACACTCTATGTTTGACCAAACGCAACCCTCACACGCGTCCGATCACACTGTATGGAGAGTCCGGTCACACACAGGTGAACCAGACGCGTCCGATCAGCCCCTATAGCAGCGTCTAGTCGTGACCAAACCCTAGCTACAGGCCTTTTGTATTGACCGGACGCACTGCCCTGGCATCCGATCACATACCTCTCAACGTTCGGTCACTCAAACAGCCATTAGAAGTACCTCGCAAATATCTGAAAATCTATTGAACAACTCTCCAGTGCTCCTTACCCGGATTAGCCATGAATCTACTGACAACACTCAATGCATGAGATAAATCAGGACGAGAACAAACCATGGCATACATAAGAGAACCAACCGTACTAGAATAAGGAACTCTAGACATGTACTCAATATCATCATCTGACTCTAGACATAAAGCTGAAGATAATATGAAATGTGCAGCTAATGGAGTACTCACTAGTTTGAAAGGACTGTGACGCCTAAGAGGGGGGGTGAATTAGGCAACTAAAAACTTTACTCTAACTATGGCCTCTAATTACCAACTAGTCAAAACCTATGCAAGAAAGTAAACTAGATAAAAGAGCAACTATGGTTTTGCTAGGTGTGTTGCTATCTCTACACCAAAAAGAGTTATGCGACCTAGGTTTTGAAGGACCGAATTGGCGACCAGAGGGGGGGTGAATGGGAGCCTCAAATTTTTTCTCGAGAAATGATGGCCCTTGTCCCAGAAAATCACCCCAAAACGAAGACTCAAACAATCGGTGAGTTCATGACTTACGAATAGGTGGATACCCTAGGAGATGTCCTAGAGGTACAACAGAACTACCGAAGAACCCCCAAAACGAAGCGCCAAAACAACGGGGCAAAACTGCACAAGCAAGCTCCTAGAACAATTGAACTTCCGATAACGGAACACCCCACTCCTATGGAGAAGAGGAAAGTGTTCGACCAAAACTACTTGGGCCAACTAGTGGCAAAAGCACTTTGGAAAGATCCTTATGAAGTTAGGAAACTAACGCAACAGACGGATCTCAAATCGGAGCTCGAACGCAAAAGATACGGCCGCTAGAACAAACGAAACTCCAAAAGCGGAACACTTAACTCCTATGGAGAAGAAGGAAATGTACGACCAAAAATACTTTGACCAATGGTGGCAAAAGTACTTTGAATGATCCTTAAGAAGTTAGGAAACCAACGCAACAAACGGATCACAAATCGGAGCTCGTATGCAAAAGATACGAACGAAATCAGCAAAACTGTGCAGTCGCGGACTGTCCGCTAGTGAACCACGGACTGTCCGCTATTGAACCCCGGACAGTCCGGGAATGAGTCCCGGACAGTCCGCCGTTCAAAAATGAAAACAGCGACCTTGCTGCCCGTGAACCACCCCAACCCCCGGACAGTCCGGGGATAAGTCCCGGACAGTCCGGGAATGCCGAGAAAGGCTAAAAACAGCCCATATCAAACTCAAATTCGATTGGAACTCAACCAAATCAAACGGGGCTGCAACCAAACTTCTCCCAAGTGTTCTTCTACGTGTTGGGAAGCTAATCCTAAGATATCATCGCTTCAATCCAACTAATCCATGAGAAATCCGAAGAACACTAGAAAAGGGGGAAGAACGAAGAACGAACGCGATTTTGACCCGATCTACGAGCTCGTGAGGTTAGAGAAGAAATCCTTCGGTGGAAAGAAGGAGCTCACGACATAGAACAATCTGATTCAAACGGAATCGCAAATCGTTGCTCGGAGAGGGAGAACGAGGCAAATCTCCGGGAGGGGAAAAACCAAAACGCGAAGAACAAAAACGTGATTCGATCCAAATTTCAGCCAACAAAGAGGAGGGGAGAAATTGATCCTTGGATTGCTACTAGATGATGAATTGTGTAGCACTCTGTGTCGGGTTACAAGCCACTCCTCGCAGTACAAAACGCGGATGGCGAAAAGCTCAAGAACAAGAGCCGGTCTCTCCTCTCACCCTAGCCTCCTCTCACCTAAACAAAATGAGAGTGACCCCTCCAAGGATGCGGCGGCCCTAGCAGCCCCCTTCATATATATAGGCGCACGTCCGAAGACCAAAACACTCTTACATTAAGCACTCGACCCAAATACCCCCCAGGGGTAAAACCGTCTAGTCCGGTCAATCTTCATCCGACGGCCACGCCCGCACATCCGGTTGCTTCGCCTCGACGCGACCTCCCTGATGCCGCCACGTGCCGTCATGTCGACCACCGCGCCTTCCTCGTGGATAGCTTTGCCGCCGCGCCAGCCTCTCCACGCCGCCACGCGTCAACCGTCCTTTCGTACCACCCCCGGTTTTGAGGCCCAAACCGGTAAACCCGCCAGCCCAGGTTTTGAGGCCCAAACCTGGCAAACTGTCCACCCCGAGTTTTGAGGCCCAAACTCAGAAACCCGCAAGCCTAGGTTTTGAGGCCCAAACCTGGAAACCGTCCATCCCGAGTTTTGAGGCCCAAACTCGGAAACCGGCCACCCCGAGTTTTGAGGCCCAAACTCGGAAACCGTCGATGGTAGCTTTTTGAGGCTCAGCTACCGAACCCGCACCGAAGACGGGATGTGGTTCGCACACCCCGACCACCGGCACCGATGCTAATGCATGTCCAGCCTCCACGCCGGGCACAACGCCTTCGCCATCCTCCTTACTCGGCTGACAGCACTTGCGTCGCATGCAAGCCCGTGTCCGACCTCCCGCCAAGTGCCACGACGCCACGTCTTCCTCCCGACTCGGCCGATGCATCGCACATCCCCATGTGCTCCCGCTCGCCGATGCCACGTGCCAGCTACCACAGCTGGTCCTCTGGCCCTCTGGTCCGTCGGTCCAAGCCTCACGTCCGCCCTTCACCGCTCTAGGTACATCGGCATGGCACGTCCGCCGCATGGCACGCCCATCCTTCACCACTCCCGGTCCGTCGGCACGACACGTCTCTACTTGACCTTCACCTCGCCATAGACCACTGTATCCGAGCTCCACACCTGCACATCAACACAGCCAAGAGACACATGTTGCACACACACACACACACCAACACATAAACACCACAACTCAACGCCACCGGTTAGTCATAAACATTAAGCTCATAGCAAGATATGGACTAAACTGGGAAAAGCCTCAAACCTTCCTCATCAAAGTCAATCATTCATCATATATGTTCTCAATCTCCCCCTTGATGAATGCATTGACTAAAAATAAACCACAAAGGAAGGGTTTGAAGGCAAGCCTCATTCAAGTACCCAAAAGCCAAGCAAAAGCAAACACAAGGCTACTTGAGATGAGGAAGGATCATGAAAAACTCCAACTGAAAGCTCTCGGTCCCGAAGGAAACAGGAAAAGCGGGCAAAGCCTCCACACAACCGAAGAGTCAAGATAAAACAGGAGTTTCATGATATCCCAAAAGATCAAAAACCAATCTCAAATAAATTGTCAAACAATCATCACAAAAGGAACCAAGGTACTTGGGTCAATTTCTCCCCCTTTTTCTCTTACTCTTTCTTTTTCTCCCCCTTGATGATTGAATTGACAAAAACTAGGCACAAGAGATGGTTTGAGATACCAAAACCGAAAATCTCATTCAAGTGATCAAAAGCCATAGAAGGGCAAAGAACAAAGTCACTTGTCATGAGAAGATTATTCATTCAAATGCCCAAAAGCTAAAGAAATGCTAAAGAGGGGGCAATTTGAAATGAACATAACTTGGTCCCCAAAGACATGGGCAATGGCTCAACGCAACCAAGCAATGAATCGGAGCAACAACTCATCAAAGAGCAAAACTCGATCACATAGAACGAAAAACTTGGTTCCCAAAGACATGGGCAACGGCTCGACGCAACCAAGTCAAAAATGAGCTAGTCCTCAAGAAGAGGCAGAAAAGGCTCAACACCACTAGCTCAAGGCTCGATACCAATTGAGGCTGAATCAACGCATAAGAATGCAAAACTGATCACAACAGCCAAGAATTGGTGAAAACAGCTAGTTCCTCAAGACAGAGGCACATAGGCTCGACGCAACTAGCTGAAGGGTCCATACCAATCGAAAATACCAAGCAAAATCTGCTAGTCCCTCTAGACAGAGGCAAAAACGGCTCAACACGTCTAGCAGGCTCGATACCGACTGAGAAAAATCACAAGAGAAGCTCAACACTAAATGGAGCACAATCACTCGGAGCACGCGGAGAAGCAGCAAGATAAAAGTGCCTCCCGCTGAAATCAAGCCTATACACAAAAGCTATGTAACAAAGCTCATGACACCAATTGCATTCCATACCAAAAGATGGATACCAATTGAAACACATAAAAGAGCTATACCAAGTGAAGAAGAACATAAAAGAGCTAAACTCCCCCTAGCTCAAAGCTCTCCCCAAAATGCATGACTCTCCCCTTTGTGCCAACGCTCAAGCTCCCCCTTGCAAGCAGCTTCTCCCCCTTGACAAAAGAGAACATGCTGAGGGGTTTTGACATTTTTCAAAACAAAGTTGACACAAACACAAGACAAGTCATCAACCAAAAGCATATGGGGGCCGAGAAAAGCAACGAAAGTGACCATGAAGTGTATCAGAGCTAGGGGTATGTACACTAAGCTAAAAATGCATGATATGCACAATGCAACAGCTTCAAGTGTATAGTAATCAGAATGAAAAGATGCTCAAAAGGGTGCTGCCCTGAAAGTGTAGCAACCAATACAAATGCTAGCAAAGGCTCAAACTGATCAAATGAATACGGAATATGAACAATTAAGCATATGAGCAGTTTTAAGCCATTTGAAAAGGAGTCCACCACTAAAATAGCACTTAGCATGGATAGACAGGAAATCAACCAAGTGTTAACTCAAGTATAAAAGGTGAACTACCCCTAGCAAAGTTCAATCATCATGCTAAAGAATGAAGCATAAACTTGTGTTATTTTCAAATTTTATCGGAGATTGCAGCGGTATTAACACAAGTTCATATTAAAAGCATGTGATTGCGAGAGGTTAAAAACATGGTCATTGCCTAACTTTTCAACCGAGCTAAGCCTATGCAAGAAAAGCAATCGGTAGCTTAAAGCACCGGTTTCGGTCTTACACTACACGGCTCAAGTTTAACTCAATTGTGCAATGAGAAACAGTCTCGATACCGTGAGGTGCTGACACATGCAGTCCCATCTCGATCTTTTCATTTCACTTAGATTTGGTTCAATTTTAAGCACAAGGTAAACATGAACAAACCAAGCAAGTGAATGACTCAGTGCAAGAGACATAGCAACCTAGCATACAAAAGATAGCACAAGTGATCTCAACACATCCTACCCATGCTAGTTGCCAATCTCAATGGTGAACAAATTAAAGGTTTCATAGTTGATTAGTCAAGTTCACCATTTTCAAAAATAGCTTAGCTCATAACATGTATCAAGTGATCAAAAAGAGCCTAAGCTACAAGCATCATCATGAATAGATAGGGCATACCAACAAGAGCATAATGTCATTCTCATTAATATATACATGAAGCTCTAAAATGCAAGATATACATGATGAAATGCATGCAAAAGCTTAGTCTATCAAAGCCAAAGAAAAACTAGCCTAAAAAGGAAAACCCAAAACAAAAAGGGTATCAGAGAAAACCAACTAAGATACAACAGGCAAAATGCTTCCCCAACAAAAAGGGAAACACACACCAGACTCACAAGAAAAGAGCCAAGAAGCGCTCAAGCGATCAGCCAGCAAAATCCACATCGGAAAGACTACACAGCAGAAAAGGGGTCGAAGAAGAAGAGTACCAAAACCCGAACTCAGGAGAGAGTCAGAGGTACCTCATGAAGCGCGTGACCGCCTGCTGGTGTGATATCCGAGGGGACGCCTGAATCTGCTGAACTCCGGGGCGCCTGCCTTGCCGAAGTCGTCTCCCCCTCGCCTGATGCTGTCGCTCCCACAGGTGCAGCTAGTGCTCGCTGGAGAGCTGCTCGAACCGAACCCCAAGTCGTGGAAGAAGTGGGACCGGGTTCATGAGCCGAAATGCTCTCTCCAGGCTCCTGTTCTCCTGCACACTCAAAAGCAGAAGAACCACAAGGCGTTGTCTTGTCCAGTGTGACCTCAAGGTCTCCACAAAACGGTTAGTCACATAAAAGCATAAGGTGAACTCTCAACAAAAAAAGGTTTACCTATGAATGATACCATCAGGAGATCTGAACTCAAACTAGTCAAGCCTACCATGCAACAGGATAAAGCACTATATAGCAAAATGCAGCCTAGAGACATGATCAACCCAAACACAGCCTAAACCTCAACACATGCTACAATGCAAGATAATGATAGCAATAGATCCAAAAACATGTAACATGATAAAATTGTGGAAAGGCTAATGCTCGACCTAAACATATCAACAGGGTACATGCAGCTACACAAAACTAGCACCTGAAAAGTGATACCTAATGAACATCATACCACTACAAATAAAGCTCATGGAGAAGTATGGTAAAGCATGGCATAATGTTCATGAGGATCACCAACTAGCATGAAAAGTGGCATAGCCACCAAAGCTATACACAAGGCTAGCATGACATATGATACAGAAGATAGCACATGCTAGACTAAACAAAACATGATACAAAGGAAAATGTACATGCAAGAACTATACAAGTGAGCACATGAAAGACCATCTCATACCACAAGACATAGATCATGGATGTACAAGGTATGAGTGTATATGAAAGCTCACCAGGTAGCAAAAACCTCTTTGGAGACAAATCTAAGCGGGGTGTAGAGAACCATCAAATCTTGGTCATATCTAAAAGACCAAGTTCCATTCGGTGCATGTTCTCCACCCCGCGTCCTCATATCTACACACAAGAGGACAAAGTAACCCGAGTCTTGGATCCCGAAGGGTTAGCAAGCATATACTTGGGAACCCAAGACTTGGTCACAAATCTCAACTTATCTTGTGGGTTAGCATGATGCAAATGTTGGTTCAAATGCAATTGTGAAACACCCTTGGAAGCATTCCTAAAAAGGACAACTCGAGGAGAAGAACAAGTCGTACCACGGGAAAAGAGGCAAACATCTTCCAAGGCTTTTGTAGAAGAACCAATAGAAGCACCATGAAAAGCATGGCGTGGACCAGCACAAGAAGCACCAGAAGCATGTCCACGACCATGACCTATCCCACTAGAAAAGGAGTCATAAAACCCATCAACAAAGAGGGGCTTCTTACTAGGAGCACAAGCGTTCATACCATGGGAAGGGCTATGAACCACCGTCTTCCTAGAAGAGCGAGCTTGGCGCAAACGTTTGGCACGCCGATAGCAAAAGCTTTCTTGATGCCCATCTTTCTCACAAAAAGAGCAATGGTACAAAGGCCTACTGGAAGGCACACCATTCTCCGACAAGTGAGAAGTCCCTTGGGTCTTAGAACAAGAAGCATCAAAGTTCAACTTGGTGCCAACACTAGGAGCACACGTGCCATGGGAAAGGCTACGCAGCTTCCTAAAAGCCTTAGCTCGAATTCGTCGCTCGTGTTTGACATGGCGGAAACAAAAATTGAATGAGTGTCCATCCTTCTTGCAAAAGGTGCAATGGAAAACCGGATTGGGAGCACGAGTCCCAAAAATATGAGAAGCACTCTCATCAAGAGAAGTCCCTTGGACATCATCCGAAGAAACAACTACGTTAGGAGTAGCTACGAAAGAGCTATCCAAAACCTTGACACTAGTGCTAACATCAAGAGACTCACACGCAACACAAGAACTCAACTCCGATTGCAAAGATACAGACTTGGAAACATCAACATCGGAGTTGGAAGAAATGCGTGTCTCAAATGACTTAGCACAAAGGCTCTTGCATCTTTTGGCCAAAACCTCATTTTCAAACATGAGACGGTCACAAGTACCACAAGGAGTGTTTCTCAAGTTTTCCATCTCCTTTTCAATGCACTCGGCATATGTGGTACGCAAGAGCTCAATCTCCTTCTCAAGGTTGGCACTCATGTCATTGTGCTCAACAAACCTAGCGCTCATATCATCGCGCAAAACTTTCAAAGCCAAAACTTCTTTTTCTAAATCAATGCATGATGTGCACATGAAATCAGTTGAAGGAACATCACCATTCACATCAAGCAAAGAATCATGAGTAGCACAAGAAGGCAAGCATTTTTATTCAAAGAGCACAAGCTGCAAGGCCTAGAATTTATCTCATCAATTTCAGCCCTAGCATGCTCAAGTTCATCTACACATGTGGTGTGAGTCAATTTTAGTTCATTAATTTCAGCATGCAAAGACTCACAAGAAACACATGGTAAAGAAGCTTTTGACCTAAGCAAGGTTATTTCAGATTTAGCATAAACAAGGTCCTTGCACAAGTCAAAGCAAACAAGACATGGTATGGAAGCATTTGATTTCAATATTTCATTTTCAGATTTCAAGCTAGCATGAGAAAGGCGTAGCTCATCATTCTTCCTAACCATGTCACTACAAGAGGTGCAAGGTAAAGATGCACTAGACTTCCAATAAAAAAGGCCACATTTTAACCTAGTGATGGAGCATTTCAATTTCTTGATCTTTCTATGCAAGGTATCACAAAGCTCATCATATCTCAGGTTGTCATCACAACAAGCTTCAAATTGTTGGGATAAAATCCCAAGACAAGCAGCAAGAATACCTTTCTTGGCTTTGCCAAGTTCGCGTATGCGATCCTCCGTCGAATGCTCATCATCAACTAGGAAGCCCAGCAAAGCATCCACCTCGCGTTCCGCCTCAAGAGCCGTACTCCTCCTTCTTGCCAAAATGTCGTCCTCGGTCGCATGTCCAAGACTCAAACCTAAGGACAAAGACACACTGGAAGAAGAACTAGGTGCCATCTCCAAAAGCACCGTTAGTGTTAGCCTAACAAAAGCTCAACACCTCGACGAGCAACGTCGGAAACAAAACCGCTCTCAAAAGGTCGCCTTCGCGGATCCGGAACCGGTTAAGGTAGAGAGATCCTTAACTGGCTCCAATACCAATTGAAGGACCGAATTGGCGACCAGAGGGGGGTGAATGGGAGCCTCAAATTTCTTCTCGAGAAATGATGGCCCTTGTCCCAGAAAATCACCCCAAAAACGAAGACTCAAACAATCGGTGAGTTCACGACCTATGAATAGGTGGATACCCTAGGAGATGTCCTAGAGGTACAGCGGAACTACCGAAGAACCCCCAAAACGAAGCGCCAAAGCAACGGGGCAAAACTGCACAAGCAAGCTCCTAGAACAATTGAACTTCCGATAACGGAACACCCCACTCCTATGGAGAAGAGGAAAGTGTTCGACCAAAACTACTTAGGCCAACTAGTGGCAAAAGCACTTGGAAAGATCCTTATGAAGTTAGAAAACTAACGCAACAGACGGATCTCAAATCGGAGCTCGAACGCAAAAGATACGACCGCTAGAACAAACGAAACTCCAAAAGCGGAACACTTAACTCCTATGGAGAAGAAGGAAGTGTCCGACCAAAAATACTTTGACCAATGGTGGCAAAAGTACTTTGGAATGATCCTTAAGAAGTTAGGAAACCAACGCAACAAACGGATCACAAATCGGAGCTCGTATGCAAAAGATACGGACGAAATCAGCAAAACTGTGCAGTCGCGGACTGTCCGCTAGTGAACCGCGGACTGTCCGCTATTGAACCCCGGACAGTCCGGGAATGAGTCCCGGACAGTCCGCCATTCAAAAATGAAAACAGCGACCTTGCTGCCCGTGAACAGCCCCGACCCCCGGACAGTCCGGGGATAAGTCCCGGACAGTCCGGGAATGCCGAGAAAGGCTAAAAACAGCCCGTATCAAACTCAAATTCGATTGGAACTCAACCAAATCGAACGGGGCTGCAACCAAACTTCTCCCAAGTGTTCTTCTACGTGTTGGGAAGCTAATCCTAAGATATCATCGCTTCAATCCAACTAATCCATGAGAAATCCGAAGAACACTAGAAAAGGGGGAAGAACGAAGAACGAACGCGGTTTCGACCCGATCTACGAGCTCGTGAGGTTAGAGAAGAAATCCTTCGGTGGAAAGAAGGAGCTCACGACATAGAACAATCTAATTCAAACGGAATCGCAAATCGTCGCTCGGAGAGGGAGAACGAGGCAAATCTCCGGGAGGGAAAAAACCAAAACGCGAAGAACAAAAACGTGATTCGATCCAAATTTCAGCCAACAAAGAGGAGGGGAGAAATTGATCCTTGGATTTCTACTAGATGATGAATTGTGTAGCACTCTGTGTCGGGTTACAAGCCACTCCTCGCAGTACAAAACGCAGATGGCGAAAAGCTCAAGAACAAGAGTCGGTCTCTCCTCTCACCCTAGCCTCCTCTCACCTAAACAAAATGAGAGTGACCCCTCCAATGATGCGGCTGCCCTAGCAGCCCCCTTCATATATATAGGCGCACGTCCGAAGACCAAAACGCCCTTACATTAAGCACTCGACCCAAATACCCCCCAGGGGTAAAACCGTCCAGTCCGGTCAATCTTCATCTGACGGCCACGCCCGCACATCCGGTTGCTTCGCCTCGACGCGACCTCCCTGATGCCGCCACATGCCGTCATGTCGACCACCGCGCCTTCCTCGTGGATAGCTTCGCCGCCGCGCCAGCCTCTCCACGCCACCACGCGTCGACCGTCCTTTCGGACCACCCCCGGTTTTGAGGCCCAAACCGGTAAACCCGCCAGCCCAGGTTTTGAGGCCCAAACCTGGCAAACCGTCCACCCCGAGTTTTGAGGCCCAAACTCGGAAACCCGCAAGCCCAGGTTTTGAGGCCCAAACCTGGAAACCGTCCATCCCGAGTTTTGAGGCCCAAACTCAGAAACCGGCCACCCCGAGTTTTGAGGCCCAAACTCGGAAACCGTCGATGGTAGCTTTTTGAGGCTCAGCTACCGAACCCGCACCGAAGACGGGATGTGGTTTGCACACCCCGACCACCGGCACCGATGCTGATGCATGTCCAGCCTCCATGCCGGGCACAACGCCTTCGCCATCCTCCTTGACTCGGCCGACGGCACTTGCGTCGCACGCAAGCCCGTGTCCGACCTCCCACCAAGTGTCACGACACCACATCTTCCTCACGACTCGGCCGATGCATCGCACATCCCCATGTGCTCCCGCTCGCCGATGCCACGTGCCAGCTACCACAGCTAGTCCTCTGGCCCTCCGGTCCGTCGGTCCAAGCCTCACGTCCGCCCTTCACCGCTCTGGGTACATCGGCATGGCACGTCCGCCGCACGACACGCCCATCCTTCACCGCTCCCGGTCCGTCGGCACGACATGTCTCTACTTGACCTTTACCTCGTCATAGACCACTGTATCCGAGCTCCACACCTGCACATCAACACAGCCAAGAGACACATGTTGCACACACACACACACCAACACATAAACACCACAACTCAACGCCACCGGTTAGTCATAAACATTAAGCTCATAGCATGATATGGACTAAACCGGGAAAAGCCTCAAACCTTCCTCATCAAAGTCAATCATTCATCATATATGTTCTCAGGTTTCAAACCAATCAACTAGCCTAACAACTAAGCTAGGAAAGGTAAAGACATAATTAAGGTAGCAAAGTAAATGCGGAAGCTAAAGAGCAAGGTAGAGATGCAAACTCCCGTCGACGACTCCGGTATTTTTACCGAGGTATCGAGAAGCACGCAAGCTTCCCCCTAGTCCTCATTGGATCCCCTCACAAGGAATCCCTCGCAAGGGCCAAGCTCCCGGTCGGGTGACTCCGTGGATAGCTCCGGTCCTTCCCCACGCGCAAGTAGGTCTCCGGTTAAGCCACTTGTGGCAAAGCCTCTCCCGAATGCTCCCCGCCGTTTCAACTATCAAGCTTCCAGCGGAACCACCGCAGACCTTGTTCCCTTCGGTACACGGTGGCGGCCACACCACAAACGCGGTTGGTGTGGTCTCGCAAGACTACAAGCCCCTCCGATGTACAACAATGGTGCACGCAAGCACCGAGTAGAAAGAGGTATGCAAACCTCACTAAACACTAGGCCTAAACCTAGAGCAAGCACATGAGCGGTGGTCTAACTAGCCTAAGCACTTCGCAAAGCACCTACACTAATCACCATGTAAATCACTAAGCACTATGCATATGGAGGCACTAATATGGTGTAGCAACACTCTTGGTATGTTTCCTTACTCCTCCACACCTCATTTGGCCGGTTAGAGGTGGTATATATAGGCCCCCAATCAAATAGAGCCGTTGGGGGGCTGAAATCAGCTTTCTGTAGAGCATCGGATGCTACAGTGATGGCATCGGACGCGTCCTATGCTCATGTGATGAGTAATCGTTGGAAAACTAGCCGTTAGACCTGTTTTTGGGGGCATCCGACGCTACAGTAATACATCGGACGCTAGCATCGTACTCTACCATCACACTGTTCATTCTGGGCTGATTTTGGAGTGCATCGGACGCTGCATCGGTCTCGCGTCCGTTGCTCTACATCGGAGCGTCCATTGCTCCATTTTCAGAGAATCGGACTTTTGTATTTTAGGCATAACTCTTAGCTCCGAACTCCGATTTCGATGATCTTGGACTTTTCGGAAAGCTAATGAAATTCTCTACAGATTTATGCCAATGCCATGTAAGTTTGAGAAAATCCAAAATCATGAGACAGTTCCAATTCAATCAGCTCTTGTCTCGGCTTGAGCGTTAACTTTGTTTGCATCCGACCCTCTATTTCTTGTGTCTTGGACTTTGCTTGATCTTTGTAAGCCTCCAAAACATATTGTAGGGTCTTGCTTGAGGTGTTGATCACTTGATCACCATATTGCCTTCGTCCAAGTCACATGTGCATCCTATTAGACTACAAAACAAACACTTGCAAACACATTAGTCCAATTTGGTTATGTTGATCATCAAACACCAAAATCCAAAGATAAATGGGCCGAGGTACATTTTTCTTACAATCTCTTCCTTTTGGTGATTGATGACAACACAACCAAAGCAAGCAAATAATAGAGACAAAAATTTAAAATGCACTCTACTTGCTAGGATGCAATGCAAAGGCAAGATCATATGATGTTTAATATATACCAAATTGAAACACACTTATAAAAACATATCTTGCCCTTGCCATTGAGTTCCTTTTAGTGGCTTTATGGATTAATTCTCCCCCCAAACTCCATAATCCACTTCCTCCATTTTTGGAACATTCCCAAAACGATAACCATAAAATTTTGAAAATTTGATTTTGGCTATTTTGTTTGTTTTAGTTTGGGCTTGCTTTTGGTCCCTTCACAATCTCCCCCTTTGGAATCAAACACCGAAAAGGAAGACATTTAAAAGTACAAGGGAGGAAACATTATATAGGCTAAACTCCCCCTAAGTATATGCATACATATGGTGTAAGGCAAAGCATATGCATAACAGGCAAATTTGAGCACAAAGGAGTTTACTCTATATAATGCATGGAGAGAGCATATAAGAGTATCAAAGTGAAATCAACATAATGTTATCGGTTAGGAATACCATATGTAGATACCAAATGAATTATCGTCACACATGATGCTTGTCTCCGGGAACTCCATTTTCCTTGCAATGAGACTACTACACACATGATAAACTTGAAAGTAGTGTTAGTCTCAAAGCTTCCAAATTGTAAACTCCCCCTAAAAGTGTGCATACAAGTTTGAAATACTTGTAGGAGACATGCACATTGACTTGTAAGGTCAAACTACCATTTTACAAGTTGACATCACTAGAAATGTGACACCAATTGAAGATGGTAATCGGGATAGTTTATCTACTATTTGGACGTTGGCACATATAAGATAAATACAAGTAAGAGAAGCTATGTGCCGTGCTCCTAAGCAAATTAAACCATGTAGGTTTGCTCCAAAGATGAGAGTGATACCGAGCAAAACTGCCATATGATAAGCCTAGTGTATGCATGACAAATGATTTAAATATGCAAATGCAAACCTAGGCAATGGAAGGAACTAGATGCTAAAAGAAATTGCAAGAATTTAAATCTAGTTTGAAAGGACCGAATCAGCCTAGAGGGGGGTGAATAGGTGATTTTTGACTATCTGAAACTTCACAAACTATAAGATGTAGTTAGATAGCAACCGGAGAGGCCGGTTTGTTTGGGTAGGTACTACCGGGTGTGAAACACCAGTACTACCAACACAAACAAACGGCACAACCGGGATCCTAAAAGAAACTACAAATCCGATGAAAGTAAGATATGAAGATAAAACAAGTTTCTAGCCAACTTTCCGAAAAACTATTTATGGTAAAACTACTCTCACGAAAACTTGGTTGCTCCCCTTGATGTAGATCGAGCCTTCCCAACCTAAGAACAAGATAGGGATAGGAAGAACACGAAGAACACAATAACAAGAGAAGTAGAGAAAATAGGGACAACAACAACAAGCACACGGGACACAAGATTTATCCCGAGGTTCGGCCAATCCACTAAGGAGTGCCTACTTCCTCGTTGTTGAGGTGACCACAAAGGTCGGAGTCTATTTCACCTCCTCGCCTCACTCAAGTAACCACAAAGGCTACGAGAGTATCTCTACTAGAATTCTCAGGGTAATACAAACGCTTCGGGGAGCCCTCACAAGTAAATCAATACGGGCTACCACGAAGAACACCTAAACGGCTAGAGCTCAAAGAGCTCAAGAGTAAAAGACACAAAACAAGCCGGCAAGATGGAAACCAAGTGCTCAAGTCGAAGATTGATGTTTCCCACTCTCGAATCTCACTTCCCTAGCTCAAATCTTGCAAGGGAATGAATCTAGGAGCAAAGGGGGGAGAGATGGGTGAGTCAATGCTTGGAGAGAGTTTGTCTAGAGTTAGGTCAGCAATAAGTGTATATTCTCAGTCCGTGACCAGTGAAAAGTGAAGAGGGGAGGCATTTATACTCCCTCAGTCCCGAGGCTGGTCGGTACCACCGACCAGCCATGGTCGGTACCACCGACCATGACACAACGGTCGCATACACCAGATCTGGTCAAACTGACAAGCACCGGGCCAAGGTCGGAACCACCGATGCCGGTGGTACCGAGGTAATGGCGGTACCACCGCCAGGCCAAAACAAGCTCGAACAGAGAGCAACTCAGTTAGGGACTCGGTCCCTCGGAAACTACCGCCCGAGGGTCGGTTCCTCCGAGGTCGGTGGTACCGAGGTAATGGCGGTACCACCGCCAAGTCAAAAGCTAGTCAGTCCAGAGAGCCCTGAAAAACTTTCAACCACCGAACCTGGGTACGGTGCTTCCGAGGCCGGTGGTACCGAGGTTATGGCGGTACCACCGCCAAGTCATATTCAACACAACACAGAGAGCCTCGCAAAGCCAAGTTACCACCGACCTCCGTCGGTACCTCCGATCCCGGTGGTACCGAGGTGATGGCGGTACCACCGCCAGGCCTTTTTCAATTCTACACAGGGAGCTCTGCAAACTTGGTTACCACCGGCCTTACGTCGGTAGCACCGCGGGCGGTACTACCGAAGTAATGGCGGTACTACCGCCAGGCCAAAAACAGCCCGAACAGAGAGCCTTGCAAAATTGGAAACTACCGGCCATGGGTCGGTAGCACCGCGGGCGGTACTACCGAGGTAATGGCGGTACCACCGCTAGGTCAAAAACAACTCTATCCAGAGAGGGTTGCAAACCAGGTTACTACCGACCTTGCGTCGGTACCACCGCGCGCGGTAGTACCGAGGTTATGGCGGTACTACCGCCAGGTCATTTTTTGACCAACACAGAGAGGGTGTTTGAGCGCTGCGCAGAGAAGCTGTGGTCGGTACCACCGACCACCCATGGTCGGTACCACCGACCAAAAGAATTTACCCTCTACGTGTTCGTGATTGTGCGGTGTCTCTCAAGCGAACTAAGGTTAGTCGATTTGAGCACTTTTCTCCACATCTAGCCAACTTACTTTGTGACCCTCTTCATAGTCCGGCTTACCTATAACTCAAGTTTAAAATTGAAATTTTAAACTACCACTTGAGCTAGGCATCTTTATGTCCAACAATATCCTACGCGCTTTGTTCACGAGATTTCAACGTTTCAAATCTTTCAAAGGACTAACACCTGCATACATGCTTTTATAAACTGGTTAGTCCCTAATTTGATTGTCATTAATTAGCCAAAACCCACATTGGGGGCGAATGCACTTTCAAACTCCCCCTTTTTGGTAATTGATGACAACCAACTTAGGCTTACAATTAGGGATAGAAAGAATTGAAGCTTTTGAATTCCAAAATTTAGTTGAAGCTCCCCCTTAGTGTATGCTTTGGATATGAATTTCAAACCTTGATTAGAAAGCAAGGTTGCATACACAAGAACAAGAGCTCCCCCTAAATTTTGCAATCCGTGGGGTGCCTAAGTGTGTGACAATATCAAATATATCAATTTGTGATGCATAAACGGTATGACATGGTGATACACATAACAATGTAATAAGAAAAGCGAATGGCTATTGAAGAAAGAAAAGAACTCAAATCACATAGCCATATCGAAAACAACAATCACCAAGACAAGAGCATCAAAAACGAGGATGAACCAAGCATGAATATAACAATAAGCATAAAAGGTTTACATCCTCAGCATATCACAAATAAAATGTAGCATACCATACTTAGTCTCAAAGATTACCCTTTCTTACAGCCAGCTATTACAACAAGATAAGCCTAACACTCCCCCTTTGGCATCAAGTACCAAAGCGGGTAGGCCAAGATAAGCAAAGAATCAATAATAGCTGCTAGAAGATCCATCATGATAAGAGCCCCCGAAGAGAGAGGAATAGGCACTCTCTCCAACGTCACCACCAGGGAAGGATGAAGGAGCCGAAGAATCAGGTGGTGGTGTAGAGTCGCGAGGACCACCACTCCCAGCTGGATCGGCGTCGGGGCCAGCAAAGCCCATGTACGAGCCTCCACCCCCTCCTTGATACGATGTGGACCCGCCAGCAAAGGACGTGCCCATACCATAGTCAGGGAAGAAGGAATGAGGCTGGTACTGAGGTGGTGGCGGAGGATAGAACTGATGGGGCGGATACAGCATGGAGCTGTACAAACCCGCCTCACCACCACCTGGAAACTGGGGCTGCTGCTGAGCCTGCTGCTGGGGCTGCTGCTGAGCCTGCTGCTGGGGCTGCTGCTGGGGGAGACCACCATCATCATCATCATCATCATCACCACTCCGGGCCTGAGCATCGTACTCAGCAAACGGATCTGGATGGGGTCGGACCGGAGAGCGCGGAGGAAGACCGAGATGCTGACGCACCTCCTGCTGATGTCGCTCGTCACGATCGGCCCGATAGCACATCCACTCAAAGATCTTTCCAAGGGCGGAGCGAAGACCGCCACCCCTACGCCTCTCACGACGCGGAGGAGGAGCGGTAGCATGGGGAACATCTCCACCCGGCTGAGCCTCGCCAGGCGCTGTTGCATCTGCTGGGACCTCACCACCTTCATCAACTTTTTCTTTGTCCTTGGAAGGAGCCGAGGTGAACTTGCGAACACTGTACTCCTTCATGGTGCGATCATACTCGAAGGTGGCGCCAACCACATGCTCAATGATATGCATAAGATATGGAGCATATGGCAAGGCCTTGTGAGGATCATTGTAAACATCGGAGATTTTCTGCCACAGAAAGTGAGAGATGCTAAACCGTCCATCTGGCAGAGCAAAGCGGACGAGGACCTTGGCAGCATCATCTCTCAAGTTGTCCTGGTCACCAACTTTAGGATCCAGAGTTAGGCGCATCAGGTTGTTGAGCACATAGTAGGCAGGCTTCAGGCCTTGGACCTTGAAGGTTGCCTCGGCACCATCCATGTAGACACCTGAGTTCTGCAGCTGCTCGGTGTACATGCCCCCACCATACATCTCTGACAAGCGAGGGGCATCCCTGTCGACATGGTCGAAACCCAACAACCGGGCGAAAGTGACAAAATTGCACCGGTAGTGGACCCCTTGGGTCATCCAATGCAGCACGCGAGCTTCCCTATCAATGAACAAGGTGGCCCAAAACTGACAGAGAATCTCCTGATTGTAGCTGCGCTCACCAGATATCAACCCCAAGATCCTCCACTCCTCAAGCCTCTGCACCAAAGACTGAATCTCATCGGAGTCCTTGTCTGTCAAGGAGCGGATAACTAACCGCTTGTGCTCAAAAAGAGGGGGA
Source organism: Coix lacryma-jobi var. lacryma-jobi (assembly GCA_009763385.1). Taxonomy (NCBI): domain Eukaryota; kingdom Viridiplantae; phylum Streptophyta; class Magnoliopsida; order Poales; family Poaceae; genus Coix; species Coix lacryma-jobi. Next base: position 128,419,735 of record CM019825.1, on the reverse strand, counting down.
TAGCCCTTAGCACAGAAACCCTTCCAGAGGACTGTCACGTAGTAGTCCTGCTGGAATCTTGACCAGAACCTCTGATCAACTGAAGCATCTCTGATAAGCAGATAGGGGTTCTCCTCACGCTGCCTTCTCATCAAGCTACCCCGCTTTCTATTGGAGTAATCCATGGGATTTCCAAGAAGAGCGGGAGGGACAGCGGACATGACAGCTTCGGCTTCAGGGTGCATGTCAAAAGCCCGGTTGATTAGCATCAACCCTGAAGTCCGAGGGGATGCCGGTCCAACTTGAGGATCGAAGGAACGACCCTCACGATCGAGACCAGCTGAAGGCACTCCTCCCACAATGACGCTGTGCAGGCGACCCGCCGGACCAGCGACAGGGGGCGGAGAAGGCTGAGGAGGAGGAGGAGGAGGAGGAGCATGCCCACTGCCACGGGCATGACCGCTCCCGCTCGCCCTTGCGCTATCCACGCTGCGACGACCCGTAAGGCCCGCGGACGAGCGTCCACGGACCTGACGAGAGGAGTCATCCATACTCCCAGACCGACCACGGCGCCCGGGATTGCGACGTGGCGGCTCCCCTTGCGCATGACCACCTTGCTCCAAGGCGGCATAATCCTCATCATCATCACTAGGGGAGCGAGCACGAGAGGGCCTCCGGCTCATCTAGACAAAGATAGCATAAACCAACATGAGACAAAGATGATGGAACGATTACTTCAACGGATGTAGCAAATAAGACGATCGAAATCGGGAAGGAGAACGGCTCGCTGCGCGCGGGCGGTACTACCGACCCCTGGGGGCGGTACTACCGACCGCACGGCAGCGTGCGGTTTCCTTCAATCCAATCTACCAAATCGCTATGAACTTGCGAACCATACATCCTAGAAGCATCTTCATACTAGATAGAACAATCCTACCAAAGGAATCGACCTAGAACAAAGTACATTGAGAGATCGGGCATGAACACCCTAGTACCTTGCTACTCGAAAAGAGGTCGAAATCCAATGAAGGAGGAAACTTCGGGCTTCAAGAGCACCACCAAGACGATCTCCACGCTCCAAAGCAACTTTCCACCGGAGGGATTTGGATTTGGATGGAGGAGGAAAAAGATCGGGAGAGGAGAGGGCGATGGCGGTGCACGGGGAGAAGACACGAGCAGGCGGCGGCTGCAAGGAGGCAAGGGGCGGCGGTCAAAAGAAGTTTGACTAGGGTTGAAACGGATTCACCGCGCCCCTTAAATACCCAGGTCAAACCTGGTCGGTGGAACCGCCCAAAGGGGTCGGTACTACCGCCGTCGGTAGTACCGACACAATGGCGGTACCACCGACAGGCCGAAAAACAGAGGGACCAGAGAGGGTTTTCAGGAGGACTTTGTGTGGTATACTACACACACTTCAAATATGTCCAGATTTCATAGTATCAATACATAGCTATGGACACAAGTGAAGCATGCAAAATAGATTTTGAAATCACATACAATATTTGTTAAAAGCATTTGTTTAGGTTTCTAGGTGAAAACAAATATGTGCAAGACATCAAGCCACGTTACGAGAATCAATGATATTTAGTTCACTCCTCAAAGCACAAAATCTTGACTCATCTAAAGGCTTTGTGAAGATATCGGCTAGTTGTTTTTCGGTGCTCACATGGCGTATTGCGATATCTCCTTTGGCTTCATGGTCTCTCAAGAAATGGTGTCGGATGTCTATGTGTTTTGTGCGAGAGTGGTTTACGGGATTGTTTGCTAGTTTGATAGCACTCTCATTGTCACACAAAAGTGGAATTTTGGTTTGCTCACATCCGAAGTCCTTTAGTGTTTGCTTCATCCAAAGTAGTTGAGCACAGCAAGCGCCGGCCGCCACATACTCGGCTTCGGCAGTGGATAGGGCAACACTATTTTGTTTCTTAGAACTCCATGACACCAAAGACCTCCCAATAAATTGGCAAGTCCCGGTAGTGCTCTTTCGGTCTACCTTGCAACCGGCATAGTCCGAATCGGAATAGCCAAGTAGATCGAAAGTGGAGCCCTTGGGATACCACAAGCCAAGATTCGGAGTGTGCACTAAGTATCGAAAAATTCTCTTAACGGCCATAATATGACATTCTTTCGGATTAGCTTGAAACCTTGCACACATGCACACACTAAGCATAATATCGGGCCTAGATGCACAAAGGTAAAGTAATGAACCGATCATGGAGCGATATACCTTTTGGTCCACTGACTTACCATCCACATTTAGATCAAGATGTCCATTGGCAGGCATAGGTGTCTTGATGGGTTTGGCCTTGTCCATCTCAAACTTCTTTAGCATGTCTCTTGTATACTTGGTTTGACTGATGAACGTGCCATCCTTGAGTTGCTTGATTTGGAATCCAAGAAAGTACTTCAACTCACCCATCATGGACATCTCGAACCTTTTGGTCATGATCCTACTAAATTCCTCACAAAAGGCAACATTAGTACTACCAAATATTATGTCATCGACATATATTTGGCACACAAAGATATCATTATCAACTTTGCGAGTAAATAAAGTAGCATCGGCCCTTCCTATCTCAAAACCCTTTTTGAGTAGGAAGTCCTTAAGACAATCATACCAAGCTCTAGGGGCTTGTTTGAGCCCATAGAGCGCCTTGTCGAGCTTGTAGACGTGGTTGGGAAACTTTGGGTCCTCGAAGCCTGGTGGTTGCTCCACATAGACCAATTCGGAGAGGGGGCCGTTGAGGAATGCACTTTTCACGTCCATTTGAAATAGCTTGAAATCATGGTGAGTAGCAAAGGCAAGTAATATACGAATTGACTCGAGCCTAGCTACAGGTGCATAGGTTTCCCCAAAATCCAAACCTTCGATTTGAGTGAAACCTTGAGCCACCAACCGTGCTTTGTTCCTTGTCACCACGCCATGCTCGTCTTGCTTGTTGCGGAAAACCCATTTGGTCCCTATCACATTTTGCTTGGGCCTTTCCACCAAGGACCAGACTTCATTCCTGGTGAAGTTGTTCAGCTCTTCTTGCATAGCCATCACCCAGTCCGGATCGTCAAGTGCTTCTTCCACCCTAAGAGGTTCCAAAGAGGAGACAAACAAGTAATGTTCACAAAAATTTGCTAAACGAGAACGTGTCGTTACCCCACGCCGTATGCTCCCCAATATGTTGTCAACGGGATGATCCCGTTGAACTGTATGATGAACTCTTGGGTGTGGTACAGGTGATCTTCGTTGGATGGGTCCATCTTCATCATCTTCATCATATGCATTGATGTCCCCATCTTCTTGTCGGACTTCATGTTGAGTTCGTGTTTGATCATCAATTTGGTCTATCACTTGAACATCATCCACACTACCACCATTCGGAGTTGCGGAAGCTTCATCATGCGCATTTGGATGCACATGATGGATATGAGAATCTTGCGGAGTGTGTGATGGTTCATCTTCATCATCTTGTACTTCAACGGGCCTTACATCACCGGTTGCAAGCTTCTTGATAGCTTCGGATGGAGGCTCGTCATTACCTACAAGCTCATCATTGACTTGCTCCTTTTGAGAGCCGTCGGATTCATCAAAAGTCACGTCTACCGTTAACTCAATAGTGCCGGTGGCATTATTGAATACACGGTAGCCATGTTCGTTAGTACCATAACCAAGTAGAAAGCCTTCGTGTACCTTAGGTGCAAACTTTGAACTTTTGGCCCTTTTGTTAAGTATGAAACACTTGCAGCCAAAAACTCGAAAGTAATGCACCTTTGGTTTGTTACCGGTTAGAAGCTCATATGGCGTCTTCCCTCTTAGCTTGTGAAGGTACAGACGGTTGATTGCATGACACGCCGTGTTCATTGCCTCCGCCCAAAATCCATGGGAAGTCTTGTACTCATCCAACATAGATCTTGCCGCTTCAACAAGAGTTCTATTCTTCCTTTCCACAACCCCATTTTGTTGTGGGGTATATGGAACGGAGAACTCATGCTTGATCCCTTCTTCATCAAGATACTCTTCTATGTTGGTGTTCCTAAACTCGGTCCCGTTGTCGCTTCTCACTTTCTTGATTTTGATGTCGAACTCATTTTGTGCTCTTCTAGCAAACTTCTTGAAGATACCTTGCGTTTCGCTTTTGTCTGCTAAAAAGAACACCCAAGTGAAACGAGAATAGTCATCAACAATAACAAAACCGTATTTGTTACCGCCGATGCTTTGATAAGCAACGGGTCCGATGAGATCCATATGCAATAGCTCCAATGATCTTGAGGTCGACACAATGTTCTTGATTGGATGTTTTGCTCCTACTTGCTTTCCGGCTTGGCACGCACTGCAAATCCTATCTTTCTCAAAAGAAACATTGGTTAGTCCAAGGATGTGCCCTTCTCTTTGAAGTTGGGCCAAATTCCTCATCCCAACATGAGCTAGTCGGCGATGCCAAAGCCAACCCATGCTAGATTTTGCCATCAGACATGTTGTAGGCTCTACCTTACTAGTTGAGAAGTCAACTAAGTAGAGTTTTCCCTTCAACACGCCTTTAAATGCAATAGAGGAATCCCTTCTTCTAGAGACGGTCACACCCTTATCCGTGAAGAGACAATCGTAACCCATTTCACAAAGTTGAGAAACGGATAACAAATTGTAACTCAACGAATGCACAAGTAATACATTAGATATGGAATTGTCAGTTGAGATAGCAATTTTACCCAAACCAAGCACTTCTCCTTTACCATTGTCACCAAACACAATGTTGTTGCATGAGTCGTTGCTTGGTTGAAATGAGGAGAACATATCTTTTGCCCCGGTCATATGATTGGTGCATCCACTATCCAACACCCAACTTGATCCACCGGAGGCATATTCCTACAAAACAAGTTTATGTTCTAGATTTAGGTACCCAAACGAGATTGGGTCCTTGGGGGTTAGTCACATAAGCTTTTGGTACCCAAACATTTCTCATAATTTCCCTCTTCTTGAGGGCACCAACATACTTGACAACTATTTTGCCATCATCACCCCAACAACACAAATAATCACATGTATAGCTTCTTGATATGGGCTTTTGTTGCTTGAGGGCCTCCACTTGCTTCTCCTTGTTGATCTTATCATTAGCAAGTGGAGCCTTTGGATTGGCAACCTTGTTGGCCTTGTTCATTAGGTCAAAGAGAGGAACCCCTTTGTTAAAGTTAACAAAAGGTACCCCATTGACCATCTTTCTACCGTTGGCCTTACCACCATACCTATTGTACCCAATTCCATCCTTGATGGATGGGTGCCTTGCGGTCTTGAGGATATCTTTTGGTTGTTGCACCTTACACTTGCAACCATTCCTCAAGATCATGTTCAACCTATGAATTTCTTTGTCTTTCTTTTCTAGCTCAACAAGGTTAGTTGCACAAGCATTTATATCATGTTTATAGCATCTTTTGCAACCATTACTAGTTGAGGCATTAGAGCCATCGGAATCCTTAGAAGAGGTTGAAGAGGTGCTATTCCAAAGAGTGTTGTAGCTTAGTTCAAGAGTTTGATATTTATTTTTAGAGCTTGTGAGGCTCTCTTGAACCATGCTAACCTCATTCTTTAGGCTTGCAATTGAGTCATTGCTCATGGAACACTCCTTAGCCAACTTCTTGTTGGAGTCATTGGCTAAGGATAGTTCCACGGTCAATTTCTCAACCTTCAACTTCTCCTCGGCAAGAGAGGCTTCCAATGCACGGTTCTTTTCTCTCTCTTGAGAGATCAAGTCCCCTTGCATTGCAAGACTCTCATTCCGACTCTCTAATTTAGTGAGCAATTTTATGATTTTAGCTCCACCTTTCTTTCCAAACTTTCTAATTAAACTAAGCTCAAATTCATCCATATCATCATCACTACATTCATCACTAGAACAAGTAGGAGAGTGAGGTGATACCTTCTCATTCTTAGCCATGAAGCAAGAATGAGTGAAGTCATCCTCGTCGTCGGAGAGGTTCTCGAACAAGCGTGACGAAGCTGTCGATGTAGCCATGTTGGAGAAGAGACTTGGAGAAGAGGTCTTGTGTATGGCGATGTTGGCCGCTCCCTTCTCCTTCTCCTTGCTCTTGCTCTTCTCTTCATCACTTGAGTCTTCCGAGAACCACTCCTCACCAAGATGAGCTTCACCACCTCTTCTTCTTCTATGCTTCTTGTCATCACTCTTGCTATACTTGTTCTTGTTCTTCTTTTGTGGACAATCGGCAATGAAATGATCATCCGCTCCACATTCATAGCAATTTCTCTTCTTTGACTTCTTGAAGTAACCACCTTTGCCCTTCTTGTGCATCTTCTTTCTCATGAATCTTCTAAAGTTCTTCACAATAAGGGCCAACTCATCATCGGAGTCTTCACTTCCTTCGCTTGAAGAGTCATCTCGGACCTTGCTTCCTTCTTCTTGATTAGCCTTGAGTGCTACCACCTTTTTGTGGCTTGCCTCTTGTTCTTCTATATCTTCATCATCCAAGACTTCATGATGCTTTATCTTAGCAAGCATCTCATGAGGTCCCATGCTCTCATAGTTAGGTCTCTCCATGATGATTGATGCAAGGTTCTTGTTCCTCTTTCTATATGCTCTTAATAGCTTTCTTCCAGCTGAGTAGTCATCCCACTTTGTGTCTCCGAGTGCTCTAATCTGATTTACCAACGTCATGAATCTGTCAAACATTTGTTGAGTGGTCTCATTTTTCTTGATTGCAAAGTTCTCAATCTTTCCATGAAGAAGCTCTATGTTGCACTTCCTCACACTCGCATCACCCTCATATGATATCCTGAGTGTATCCCAAATCTTCTTGGCATTCTCCATTCCATGTACCTTGTTGCTTTCTTCAGGCTTTAGGCATGATAGAATCAATGATGCGGCTTGAACATTTTGTTGAAACTCAAACACATCATTGTCGGTGAACTCTTGACCTTCAACATGACTTGGTCCATTTTCAACAATCTCCCAAACTCTTGCAGCAAGAAGGTGTAGCTTCATCTTGTGTGCCCAATCATTGTAGTTGATTCCATCGAAGGCAGGTGGCTTGCCTAGATTGACGCTAGGCAATTGTATGACCTTGCCCATATGGCTATAGTCATATGGCACTCTAGTGAACTCGGTGTCTTTCTTGCCTTTCTCTTCATCTTCCTTCTTCTTGTCATCCTTGGGCGGCTGATTTCCACTGCTTCCGGATGCTTCGGCTTTGCTTTCCAAAGCTCGCCTCAAACTCTCCATCTCATCTTTCATTCTCTTCATCTCATCTTCATGCTTCTTTGCTTGATCTTGAATTATCTGAGCAGTAACCTTCTTGACAATCTCATCAAGCTGTTCTTGACTTATGGTAGACATGATTCTCCCTTACGCGGTGAAGCGCTAACACAAGGGTTAGGCTCCGATACCAATTGAAAGGACCGAATCAGCCTAGAGGGGGGTGAATAGGTGATTTTTGACTATCTGAAACTTCACAAACTATAAGATGTAGTTAGATAGCAACCGGAGAGGCCGGTTTGTTTGGGTAGGTACTACCGGGTGTGAAACACCAGTACTACCAACACAAACAAACGGCACAACCGGGATCCTAAAAGAAACTACAAATCCGATGAAAGTAAGATATGAAGATAAAACAAGTTTCTAGCCAACTTTCCGAAAAACTATTTATGGTAAAACTACTCTCACGAAAACTTGGTTGCTCCCCTTGATGTAGATCGAGCCTTCCCAACCTAAGAACAAGATAGGGATAGGAAGAACACGAAGAACACAATAACAAGAGAAGTAGAGAAAATAGGGACAACAACAACAAGCACACGGGACACAAGATTTATCCCGAGGTTCGGCCAATCCACTAAGGAGTGCCTACTTCCTCGTTGTTGAGGTGACCACAAAGGTCGGAGTCTATTTCACCTCCTCGCCTCACTCAAGTAACCACAAAGGCTACGAGAGTATCTCTACTAGAATTCTCAGGGTAATACAAACGCTTCGGGGAGCCCTCACAAGTAAATCAATACGGGCTACCACGAAGAACACCTAAACGGCTAGAGCTCAAAGAGCTCAAGAGTAAAAGACACAAAACAAGCCGGCAAGATGGAAACCAAGTGCTCAAGTCGAAGATTGATGTTTCCCACTCTCGAATCTCACTTCCCTAGCTCAAATCTTGCAAGGGAATGAATCTAGGAGCAAAGGGGGGAGAGATGGGTGAGTCAATGCTTGGAGAGAGTTTGTCTAGAGTTAGGTCAGCAATAAGTGTATATTCTCAGTCCGTGACCATGAAAAGTGAAGAGGGGAGGCATTTATACTCCCTCAGTCCCGAGGCTGGTCGGTACCACCGACCAGCCATGGTCGGTACCACCGACCATGACACAACGGTCGCATACACCAGATCTGGTCAAACTGACAAGCACCGGGCCAAGGTCGGAACCACCGATGCCGGTGGTACCGAGGTAATGGCGGTACCACCGCCAGGCCAAAACAAGCTCGAACAGAGAGCAACTCAGTTAGGGACTCGGTCCCTCGGAAACTACCGCCCGAGGGTCGGTTCCTCCGAGGTCGGTGGTACCGAGGTAATGGCGGTACCACCGCCAGGTCAAAAGCTAGTCAGTCCAGAGAGCCCTGAAAAACTTTCAACCACCGAACCTGGGACGGTGCTTCCGAGGCCGGTGGTACCGAGGTTATGGCGGTACCACCGCCAAGTCATATTCAACACAACACAGAGAGCCTCGCAAAGCCAAGTTACCACCGACCTCCGTCGGTACCTCCGATCCCGGTGGTACCGAGGTGATGGCGGTACCACCGCCAGGCCTTTTTCAATTCTACACAGGGAGCTCTGCAAACTTGGTTACCACCGGCCTTACGTCGGTAGCACCGCGGGCGGTACTACCGAAGTAATGGCGGTACTACCGCCAGGCCAAAAACAGCCCGAACAGAGAGCCTTGCAAAAATGGAAACTACCGGCCATGGGTCGGTAGCACCGCGGGCGGTACTACCGAGGTAATGGCGGTACCACCGCTAGGTCAAAAACAACTCTATCCAGAGAGGGTTGCAAACCAGGTTACTACCGACCTTGCGTCGGTACCACCGCGCGCGGTAGTACCGAGGTTATGGCGGTACTACCGCCAGGTCATTTTTTGACCAACACAGAGAGGGTGTTTGAGCGCTGCGCAGAGAAGCTGTGGTCGGTACCACCGACCACCCATGGTCGGTACCACCGACCAAAAGAATTTACCCTCTACGTGTTCGTGATTGTGCGGTGTCTCTCAAGCGAACTAAGGTTAGTCGATTTGAGCACTTTTCTCCACATCTAGCCAACTTACTTTGTGACCCTCTTCATAGTCCGGCTTACCTATAACTCAAGTTTAAAATTGAAATTTTAAACTACCACTTGAGCTAGGCATCTTTATGTCCAACAATATCCTACGCGCTTTGTTCACGAGATTTCAACGTTTCAAATCTTTCAAAGGACTAACACCTGCATACATGCTTTTATAAACTGGTTAGTCCCTAATTTGATTGTCATTAATTAGCCAAAACCCACATTGGGGGCGAATGCACTTTCATAGTTACCTCGCATGGGAAGGGGAACTTGGGTCCATAGTAGCCACTAACATACTTGGCAATGACATGATCCAATGTGATGCATCCCATGATATGCACCCAACCTTTGCCAAGTCTCCAAATTTCCCGTAGCCAATTTGGCTACTCACTTCCCTTTCGGGATCCAAACATTTTTGGTGCTCTTCATGGTTGATATAATGTCCTTAGGCACCCAAATGCGTTTGGTCCCATTGTTGACTTGCTTGTTCACCTTGATGGCCACCACCTTGTCATTCTTCTTCTTCTTCAAAAGGTAAGATGTGGAGGCCTTCTTGTTCACCTTGTTGGTGTAGGTGTTGGAGAGCTCACTTGTTTGCTTTTTCTTCTCTTTCTTCTTTTTATCTCCCCCATGCTTCACCTTGCACTCATAGGACTTGTGGCCTTCATTGTGGCAAACATAACAAACCACAGTTTGCTCCTCATCAAGCTTCTTCACTCACTTGATGATGTTATCTTGATGAGTTCGGGTTTGCTTTGTCTTGCCTTTTGCTTGATTCAAGTCCATGGTGAGGCGGGCCACTTCTTGCCTTAGTAGCTCATTTTCCATTGCATCTTCTTGTGTACATGTTTCTACAATCACATCCTCAACACAAGCTTGTTTGCACATGGGTGAGTCTAAATCAAGTAATTCAATGCAAGAAGTAGAGGCATCCTTTTTAGGCATATCAAAAAAAGAATTTCTAATTTTAGGTGTCTCGGTGGGGTTTGCTCCGATGGCTTCAAGATTAGCAACTTTGTTTGTTAGCTCATCACAATATTTGCACATGATTTCCATTTTAGCAAGCAAACTTTTGTAGGCATCTTGTGTGCTAGCTAACTTTGTGTAACAACCCAAAAATTCCCACACCAAAATTCCCAACCACAAAATTTTTCTTTTCTTTTAACCTTGCATGATGTGTGACCCATCCTACCTGTGCATTGTAGCTACATGAGCATTAGCATTTCTAGTTGAATGTCTTAAGTTAATTATAAATAACCTAACTAATTAAAATCATTAAGCTCTTATGATTTGGTTCTTCTTGGATTTCTTGTGTGAAATAATCATATACATAAAACTTGAAGTAACAATTCATGATTCCCAACTGGGTTAAGAAAATATTAGGAAATTGTTTTACACTAGGCATTAAGCTAACCAAGGATTAAAGCAAACAAATAAAGACAGAAAAAGGAAAAGGAATAAAGTGGAGGAGAAAGACCGGCTGGGCCAAAAACCCCACACGCGCGGTCCAGCTACTGGCCCAGCGTCCTTCTCCGCATCCGCGCCCACACGCGCGCGCAGCCAGCCCGCCGCTCGCGCCCGCGCACACCACGCAGCGACGCTGACAGCTGGGACCCGCTTGTCATCGACGGCGCGTCTCTGTTCTTCTTCCTCTTCACGTCGCGGCGGCAGCAGAGAACAGAATCAGCCCCACCACGCCAGCTGGAAGCCGACCGGCCCTAACAACCTCGCAAGCTTTGCTCCCCGCGATTCAAATCGAAGACCCGTGCAAAAGCAGAACGCCTCGCGACCCTTCGATCGTGCGGAGCACCCTAATCTGCCATCCGCCGCGACGAGCGCCCACGCCCATATAAGCCGAACCCCGTCAGTACGTCAAGTTAGCATCGCCACGCCGTGGCATCACCACCACGCCACACAGCTGGGAGGAGAGAAGAGGGACTAGAAGGAGCAGAGGAAAGCGGAGCCGGAGGAAGGACGGGGCGCCGCCGCAGGAGCCGCCGGAGTTGAGAAGGAGAACTGCGAGCAAGCACATGGGTGGACGACGCTGCACGACACGGCTACCGGACTACACGGCCTCGAATCGCCCAGCACCACCACCCTGTCTTCGTCGACACCACGGTGAGCGCCATGACCCCCTTGTCCAACCCCGCCCGCTGCACCGACCATGGCGCCTCGTATCGAGGCGCGTAGGCCAAGGCCGCTACCGGCCTCGGAACAAGCACGTGCACACACACGCGAACACCCGCACAAGCCGCGACGCCGAGCCGCAAGGAGGAGACCGACGCGACGCACAATGCCATCTAGCGCGCACGACGTCATGGCATGGCACGCCATGGCAAACCCCCATTCCGGCCACCATAGAACTCGTAGGGAAGGAACACCGAACCGAGCGAGATCGCGGAGACACGGCGGATCCCATGTGCACCCTAGCCATAGCCCGAGCCCATAGGAGAGCACCTGCCGTATGTACGTGTCGCCGCCATCAATGGCATGTCGCCATTCCGAGTGACCCGAGCACCAACCAAGTCACAAGGAGCCCCAGAGCCTACTAGTGAAGTCGCGAACCCAACCGTGGTGATGGGTTGCCCTGTGAGACACCGTAGCACCTGGACCGCATCACCCAGGGGCATGCCAACGATTCGCCATACCCCGCCATGGATTTCAAACCTCGCTGAGATAAAATGAGTCGCCATGAACACGAGCCAAGGGCCCTAGGAAACGAAGCTGAAAGAAACCGAGCGCGAAAACACCGAAGGGAGCATAGTTTATATCTGTTCTTTGTCTGGAAGAACGGCCTGAAATGGCCTAACCAAACGACGCCTAAGTGGCTAAGACAAATTCTTGGTAAGGCCTTGCAGGTTGATACGGGCCTCAGCGGGGAATCCCTCGCTTGCAAGGCCCACTGTCCACAAATAGATCAGGCGCTCCGTACCGAGACCCGCACAAAGTCTAACTGACGACGAGTCGCGCTCCCGCGTGATCGTGCAACACCGGATTAATGGACCGGTCCATTAAACCCTCTCTCTCCCCCATTGACCTATTCACCCGCTGCTACATGGTACGCTCGTTGGTACCTAGTAGTAGTAGGAGTATGAGCATCTCCAATTGTTTGGAAAAATTGACTTGGGAAAAGTTGTCATTTAGCAACTTGCTAAAACCCTCTCTCTCCCCCATTGACCTATTCACCCGCTGCTACATGGTACGCTCGTTGGTACCTAGTAGTAGTAGGAGTACGAGCATCTCCAATTGTTTGGAAAAATTGACTTGGGAAAATTTGTCATTTAGCAACTTGCTAAAACTTTTGGCAAGTAAATTTTTCATGTATCTCCAATAGTTTGGTAAAAATAACATAGAAAAGTATTCCAACTTGGTAAAAATAACATAGAAACGTCAGATAGCAAGTGAAGCTGACTTGCTAAATATAGCAAGTAGATGGCCTCAGCATCTTCAATTGTTTGGAAAAATTGACTTGGAAAAAGTTGTCATTTAGCAACTTGCTAAAACTTTTGGCAAGTAAATTTTTCATGTATCTCCAATAGTTTGGTAAAAATAACATAGAAAAGTATTCCAACTTGGTAAAAATAACATAGAAACGCCGGATAGCAAGTGAAGCTGACTTGGTAAATATAGAAAGTAGATGGCCTCCAATTCCAACTTGAAAAAATTTAGTAAGTCATATACCAATGTGTTGGAGAACGTTTTTTCATCTTTTCCCAATAAAACAAGGATAGCAAGTCATTTTTCCAAACTATTTAGCAAGTCATATACCAATCTTTTGGAGAATGTTTTTTCTTCTTTTCCCAATAAAACAGTAGATGCTCTAAGTGAGCGCGAGGTCCCATAGGCTACTACCGGTATAGATGTTGCTAGTTTTTTTAGTGCTGCTGCTACTACTATTGTACAGTACAGTACTCAGGGATGACAACGTGAGGAAATTTTGTTTTCACATGCTACAGTCCATAGTTCATAAAGCTGTTTACTATCACAAAATTGGTCATAAGATCCATGCATGATCCTGTTACACTAGTACATGGCAGAGCTGCACTGATTGTGAGAGAACCAATACTTTCTTAATGTATTTACTTTAATTTTTAGTAGTTATTTGTAAATTTTAGCTTTTTCTAGTTTTCAATTTTAGTTCCATTTTTTATAGCTATGTTGTAGTTTCAGTTTTCTTTTTTATTGTTTTTACTTCACAAATAATTTGACACAAAAAATTTGCACCTAGTTTTAGTTTTCAGAAGTTTTTATTTAAGTTTTTTAGTTTCAGTTTTTTATTGTTTTTTAGTTTTAATTTTCGGTCCAATATTTTTTTAGTTTTAAAGTTTAAATTTTCAGTCAAGTTTTTTTTAGTTTCATATTTCAAATCCTACATATTTAGTTGTCTCGGTTATAATATATAAGTTGTTATAAAAAGCTAGCCATTAAACACAAAAGTTGTCACAACAGAATTTGCACCCAGTTTCAGTTTTTAGTCTAGCTTTTTTCAAGTTTTTTTAATTTCAGTTTTCACTCATGTTTTATTTATTTATTTTAGTTTTAGTTCCTAGTCATCCTTTTAGGTTTAAATGCATTCATATATCCTACATATTAGTTGTATAATAACTTACCTTCTAAGTTGGCATCTTATACAAGACTTCTTCTAATAATTTGTCTATCAGGATACAATTTATCTTGTTTTTGGTTGCTACTCTTGTTTTTTAATAAATATCCCTCCGATTTTGAACTAATCTTGTTTCTCGGCTTATATAGTGGTTTTATAATAATTTTCTTCTCTAATTGGCAGCGTACTCCTAGTTAGCAAGTTGGCAGTTAGCAAGACGGGTTTACTTGTAATGCGTTTTATAATGACTTGCCCTCTAATTAACAGCTTAGACAATGTTTATTTTACTAATTTGGCCCTCTAAGTTACTGCTTGTCTTGTTTTAGTAATAAATATTGTATAACAAATTCCTTATTTCCCCACGGTAACAAGATATGAATACTATATAAAAGAAACTTTAGTTTATTTTAGAGTAGCAAGTTTAGTATTACATGGTAGCAACTCTTTTATAAATCTACTAGCACTTTTTTACACATATATTGTACTAAATAAAAATTTCTTTGAAATATAGTTAATTGGGATCTAGTTTTGTTTGTCTCGTCACGTAAAATGTAACGGCGCAGACGGATTTGAAAATGGATACATCGTTCAAAAGTTATAGCTTTTGGGGCGTGCTCATTTTCCAGCGTAAAATTTTAGCTCCATCACATCGGATTTACGATCCTAATTTAGTATATTAAAAATAGAGTAATTAAAAAACTAATTTATCAGCCGAAGACTATTTCTCGAGACAAATCTATTAAACTTAATTAGTTCATGATTTGACAATATGATGCTACATTAAACATTTGCTAATGATAGATTAATTAACTTTAGTAGATTCGTCTTGTTAATTAGCATATTGCGGTGTAAGGCCCCGTTTGGAATGAGGGTGAAACGTAAGAAAAGTATAGGATTAGGAAAGGGAAGAGCACATGTGCTTTTGGAGGAATGAGAAAATGCGGTCTGAGCTCATGGAAGAAATTCCTGCGACATTGACGCGTGTGCAAGCATCTCCAACAACTCCCTATTCACATGTTATTTTTATAAATTTGGTAAAAGCACAAATATTCTTCTCCAACAACTCCCTAAATGAACTTGCTATCTTTTTTAACTTCCTATTTCTCCGTGCCGCACGTGTAAATTTTCGCGCGTGGGTGAGGTTGCTATCGCGCGATTTCACCGTGGCCGGCTCCCTCCCACGCGCGCGAAACTGTTCTCCCTCCTCTCCTAGCGCAATAATCTTTGATTTTAGCAAGTTGGAATAGCAAATTGTTGGAGAGATCTTTTTTTTACTTGTCAAATAAATTAGCAAGTTGTTAAAACTTATGATATACCAAGTCATTTTTTTCAACTTGTTGAAGATGTTCTTCGATAATAAAGCTTCAGCTCACATTTACTACCCAAAATAATATAAAGAAACATAGACGCGTTAGTAATCCATTAATTTTACCCATCAATTTTTTAACCATCATCGTACCATACGAGTAGATTATAAGAGCTTAGTGGGCACCATTTGTTGGAGATAAATAGGATAGTTTTTTTTCAAAAAGGTAAATATAATATACAGTCCGTATTCAGCTCTTAATTACTGTATCGTTATGTCCACATATTTTTTACAATATGAGTGTCTTCTTATTCCTCCGTTATTTATTTCCTATGTTTCAAACGTCTTTATATCTTATTCATGTGTTTTTCCAATCCTCTATTTTACATATTTATTCTTTTTCTGTTTCGTTTTATAATTAGTTTATTTTTAATAGACTAAATTAATACTGCAATATTCGATAAAATTAGTTTTTTGAAAAACGTGAAGCGAACGCTGGACCATCTCTCACTTTTCTATGCCCCTGCGCATGTTGGAGAGAGTGGGGGTCAACGCCAGCTGTGGTCAGTAATAGAGCCAAGTATTTGGTTATAAGCCAAGCTCTAAGAGCCAAGTTATACAATAATTAGTCTTTTATTTGGCTACAAACTATTTCTATTTCCTAATCCTTCTCACGTACTCTCTCCGTCATATTGAGAGTGTCGCCTGGGAAGCGTGTTTGTGAGGGGGACACGATTTTCTAACAACACTTTCAATGGGACGGAGGGAGTACATCTCTATTAGAACCCACTACTACCTAGGTTTCCGTGTCCAGCTTGGTGCTTGTATGAGAGCTCTTCTTTCTTCTCTCTTCTCTCTTCCACCTTAGTATTTGATTGGCTATAAACCAATTATTATTGTACTTCTGTCCGGGGAGGCAAAGTAGCGGGGTCTGCGCTCTGGTCGTCTGCGCGACCCGTCGCGCGGTATCGCAGTCCATTGCACTGCTACCTCGCGGAATGCTCCTCCTACCTGCGTCAGCCGCTCCTTCCCATCCGCTTCTCCTCCCCGCCGGAACCGGAAGCCAAGGAGGAGGAGCCCCTCTTCGTATCCACGTCGCCAAACTCCAAGCTCTCAATGGGCGACTGTTGCGCTCTTCCTCCTCCACTCTCAGTTGCTCCTGCTCTCCCTCCCCTTCTCCTGGCGACGGTGGGAAAGACAGTGCCCGCAGCCTGTTCGATGTAATTCCTTTCATGGCTGACGTGACCTCACTTTCTATTTCAGTCTTACAAATAAGCCTCCGTTGCAGTCAATCCTTATTGTTTACTACTATCTGAGTATGTGTCTGTTCTGGGAAACCGTTTAGGCCCTGTTTGGATACAAAATATTTTTAAAGTATTTAAGAAATACTTTGGTTTTGCAAAATACTTTGGTTTTTAAAAGGTACTAGGTGTTTGGATGCAACAAATCTTGTAGTCTCTAAATCCATGGTTTTGTCAAAATTGTAGTATTTTTGGAGTTTTAAAAACTCCACTCATGACCTCTTTTTTCTAAACCACGGTTTTGTCTCTTTGGCTTATAAAACTACAGTTTTATGATACTACAGTTTTTAAAAAGCGCATCATCCAAACAAGCCCTTAAGTCTGTTTGCGAGCTTAAAAATTTGCTCCGATTTGTTTCAAAAAATGCTCCTATTGTTTTATCCCCATTTGTGGACCATTTATCCAGCTCGGTACAAATTAGAGCATATCTTAGTCAAGGTTTGTATGCTACAGTAGATTGCAATTTTTTGCAATTCTAACACTGTAGCACTTTCGTTGTTATAAACATGGACTAACTAGGCTCAAAAAATTTGTCTCGATATTTACAGACAAATTGTGTAATTAGTTAATTTTTTTACCTATATTTACTGTTTCATGCATGTGTCCAAAAATTGATGTGATGGAGAGAAAGTGAAAAAGTTGGATGTTGGAAGAAATCTAAACAAGGCAAGATTGTGTGCAATTTCTTTAGTATGGCAGGCAGATTCTAAGTGTCCAGCTAACCTTATAGGGGCTGCTTAGTTATGCTTTTCCAGGCATGCTTTATTGCATTTTGCATGCATGATTAGGAATGTCTGGAAGTTTATTGTTACCATTTTCTCTTTTTCCTGTTAAGAGTAAAAACCACATTTTTGTGCTTTCCACATAAATTCTCACTGGAAACGATGTTAAGTTATAATTAGTATAGTTACAATGTTGATAGTCACATTATCAATACTACATACTGATAAGAATTTATCACATCAGTGTTCTCATGTACCAGATATAAGCATACCGGAATTATTTATGACAGATTCTTTGCCTCTCTTTTTTAATCTTGACGACTGGGATTTATTTTGGCTCCACTGATATGTGAAGCATATGCTTCTTACAATTCTCCATGATGGCTCTCAAGTTGTCTACACCTAAAATTCTGGGACATGATCACATTCTAATATGCTATTTTCTACCGGGAAACAGGAGCTTTCAGTTCTTTCTCCAGTTGCTCCATGGGAGGTTGATGATATATGGAGAATATATGCAGGTTATTTCTTCATTTTGCATATCCCCTTGAGCTTTGGAGGGCTTGGTGTGGTTGCCAAAGTGCTACAGCGCTCCTCACTTGACTCAATGACAACAGTAGGTGGCAACCTTTTTGTTAACTAATAATTTTGATTCACTCATTTAAATGTACCTGAGTTGGAACCTTTATATGGACAATGACATACTCTGTCAATGCAGGTAATTTCTACAGTCATACTTCAGTTAGCAGAGCTTGTTTTGACCTTAGCGCTACTCCAGTACACTGCCAAACCAGGGCAAGCTATTCAACCTTTCTTTTCTGGGAAGGTTTTTACAGAACGGAACTGGGTCAAAGAGATTGTATTAGGCTTTATAGTTTTGATGGCCCTGGTATTGACAACATCCAGCTTAGCTGATAAATTGGTAGGGTCTGAGGTAAGATTTTCATTGAGCTTATTGATTTCTCTCATACTGTGCATTAATGTTGTTATACACACTTCAATAGTTTGTTTTTGGTTGGGAGGGGTCTAAAAGTTTGTTGGCTCACTTTGGGCCCTTGCAGGATGCATATGATCCGATATTAAAGGAGATCCTTTCTGACAATCCAGCCTCTGCTCTATTGTGTTTCTTTCTCTACTGTGTTATTGCTCCGCTATCAGAAGAAACCATCTACCGTGGGTTCCTTTTAACAGCTTTGTCATCTTCAATGAAATGGCGAGACGCTGTCGTGATCAGTTCACTTGCGTTCACTGTAGCACACCTCTCCGGTAAAGGTTCCATTCAACTGTTCGTTGTTGGATGTATTACAGGGTTAGTTTATTGTCGAACTGGAAATTTGGCTGCTTCTTTCACCGTCCATTCTCTGTACAATGCAGTATTATTGTATATGGCTTTAATATCATGATCATTTTCGTGGAATAATGTGAATGCAAATGCTTTCACTTTAGGCCTTGTTCGACTACACACAAATATACTTTAATCCACATGCGTTCAAATGGTTCAGGGTGTAATTTAAACTAAATTACACCATGTGAAGGTGTATTTGTGTGTAGCCACAGCGGTTATATGTGCTCACTCAGACCTTCACTCTCCCCTGTAGTCATCGGGCTAGGATAAATGGATAATCGATGACCTTCACACCACTGTTCGCTTCTAATTATTTCAGCAGTGGCTGCAACACTATACTAGTTGCTGGTGTTGTAGCCGTAGCAGAAACAATCATAAGCAAACAGTAGTAAACATAAGGTTAACCTAACCACTAGTGTTAACCCTACTGGTAGTAGGATCTATATACTCCCTCCGCCTCAAGATATACATATTTCAAAATTCAAACTTTGTTATCTTTGACCAATATAATTATGATTAGTTCATAAAATTTTTATTGTACAATAGTGGTAACATTTAGTTTTGTGTAATGATACTTTCTGGAAGACAAGGGAACTGTAGTGGATATGGAGAGCGTCAAAGAGCCACTTGTAGACATACAATGCAATGGTGGCAAGGCAGGCAGCATACTGCAAAGACCACCCTCATCGCATATCAAAGCAAAATTTGATGATGGCACTTGGAGCGACAAAAGGAGTTGTGTAGGATGGAGGATTAAACCGAGAATATTTAGGATTGGTATGACTTTCGTTTGTTGGTAACATAACTTCGTATTCATATCACAGACTCAATAGGAAATAGTAGAGTGCTTGTAGATGACAATAATCGGGTGCAAACAGGGAACAAATTCGTAACAAAGATGTCCAACTAACCAAGTAAACAAATAATATCAGCTAACCATATTTTAAATGGTATAGGGCCAGTGATCTCAATGAGGGGTAATATCTTTATATCAGAAAGCAACTTCCAATAATGAACAGTTAAAAAAAGTTTCCACAAGGCTGCAACCATTGGGCCCCCAACCCGTATATTAATCACTCCAAAATTACAGGAAACAATTTCGAGAACGAAAGACTCGTAGAGATAGGAAACACTAACATCTGTAAATAATCAAAGACAGATACTTATCACAGGAATAGAAAAAAAAATAAAACTCCATTTTTGGAGTCAGCAGTTCAGCACCTGCCTGAGGACGCCAGCAACAGCAGCTTTAAGGAAACTTAGGCTAGTTACCACTAAAATCCAAAAAAAAAAGTTCAGGCCGTATAAGAAAAAAGAAAAAAATTGCATATATCAGCTGTTCCTAAAGCGTATCTTGTTTGTCCAAGTAATTTAGAAATCTTGACATACAGAGCCAGAATGTTTCTGGAATCTTGTAACTGGAATGGCTAACCAGGGTCAAAAACACATCAAGAACAAATTTTTGTGATTCATGCTTCAACAAAGTACGGATTAGCATGGCACTCCAAGCATCTGGAGCCAAATTGATAGCTTGACGGAACGATTGCACTGTATTCGCCAGCCTTCTGATCATATTACTTCTCTGCATGGCAATGCAAACCTTCAACAGTATTACAAGCTTGAGCAGTAATAATAACATAAAACATACTCCATGCTATGCTGACCCGTTCAGCTGAGGATGTACAGACCCAAAACAGTTTTTTGTGTGGGTGGGTGTTTGGGGGCAAGGGGGCAGTGGGGTCGCTGGGGTTAACACAACCGCGAGTTTGATAGTATATTTTCTGGAAGAAGCAAAGAAAACAGTAGTATAGTGCGCTTGAATGGTCAAAAGTCACCTCTAATGTCTTATTACGCACCTGTGATATTACATACACCTCTAGTCTAAAAGTAATTGCCTTTTTGGAGAGCTGGTTTTTTGCTTGCAACTCCAGGTCATTTTGGTTTTCAAAGCAAACACTTCGTACCAGGCAAACCCATTGATTTTTGTTGGTATTACTGCTTGCCAGCGGTGCTTGTGAGACGAGTGAGTAATTATTAATTAACAGGAGCAAGCTAAAACAAAGTATTAAACATAGTGACCAGAACTGTGGTCCGCACAGTTTGTGGTTTGCCACATTCAAAAAGTTCTGGTTCATGAATCGGGAATCCAGAATAGGGTTTGTGATTCAGAACTACTCGATCAAATATATTTCCAGGTACAAAATAAAGAAAGGAAAGGAGGAAATGGCAAGTAAAAGAAGGCCCAGCCCAAATCTCTAACCGTTACAACCCTAGCAATGCAATGCACAAGCTCTCCTTCCTCTCGTCAACACAGCACCACCACCCTTTTGCTTGTCTCCCTCAAACTTCATGAGGCTACAGACCTACAGTAGACTGCTGTTACCCTACCATACAAGCTCTCCTTCCTCTCGTCAACACAGCACTGCCACCCTTTTGTTCATCTCCCTCAAACTTCATGAAGCTACAGTAGGCCGCTGCTACTGCCAGGTACGCTGGCCACACAACTCATTTTGGCATTGTACTTCCCCATCCTCAACTCCTGCTAGACCTGATCATATGTCGAACCGGGTCAGGCCAGGTAAAACCCGACATTTTTTCTCTTGGCCCAGGACCGACCCGACCCCGGCATTGGGCTGCAAATCTTGGCCCACGTCCACCCAATGGCGAGCTCAACAGTCCGCAGGCCAGCCTTACCAACTCCTCAGGTGATGCAGTTCGTAGATGCGCTGGCGGGCAGCGCTCGGCGTCAATGTTGTTATGCCAAGGAGGCATCTGTGGGTGCTCGACATCAGTCCGGCAAGAAGGCACAGAGAGTTGGAGACTGACTGCTGCATATCGATTTGGTCTTCCTCCCCGCAGCGAGATGCATCGGCATGGTGGTGGCCAGCAGGGATCTTGCAGCTTGGCCTTCAAGCCTCATAGGGATCTGGTAGCGCCCGGCACAACCAGGTGCATGGTGGCGGTGGATGGAGATTGGAGACGGAGGATGGGAGGAATCGTGTGTTTGTGGCTTGGCCTATAGGTAAACGATGCGAGGTGCCTGGGTTACAGGGAAATATCACCCGAGCTGATGCTGTGCATGCACGATGTACTAGTGGGCTGGATCAGAGAGCACAACTGTGGCCAGGCTGAAAATTCACGATGGCGATTGGACTGCAACAGAGAACAGAAAATGACTTATGTTTCTTTTTCTCACTATAGTCAGGTCATCGGGCCAGCCCATAGGCTAGAATTTAGGCCCAAGCCCGACCCTATTTTTGCTTCGGGTCATAAAGTATGGCCCGCGCCGACCCGGCGTGTTGACCGGATCAGGTTGACCATGATCAGGTCTAGCTCCTGCAGGTCGCCCATGCTCCAAACACCCTGCTTTCCAGCCGCTGCCACTCTCTCCCGGTGCAGCAAAGATGGTAACCATGATATCTTCAGCATCTTACTATTCTTTGTTTGGGTTCGCCCAGCCCTGTTGACCACACACCATTTCCCAGTGATTCAGTTCATACACAAACCATGAATTGATTCGTGCAACCTGAATTGAGGTTTGTGACCACCCTGCTATGGTACTAACTCAACCCTTGTGATGTGTGGCTGGGGTAGATCTCTGACTGGAGGTAAGTAATGCACAATTAAAAGAATTGAGGCATTGCCCAGGAACTACAAATCACGGGGAAGAAACTGTTACTAACCTTGGGATTAGAGAGTCTGAACCATTCCATTAGAGAAGATGACTATATATAGGAGCCTCATGGGCCATATAGAATATATGGGCATGAGTAGATGGCCTTTCATATACTTAACACCCCCCTTCAATCTCAAGGTGGAAGCGAAGAATTGGAAGCATTGAGTTTGATCGAGTGAAGCCGATGTTGCTCTCGAGTCTGTGCTTTAGTGAAAAAATCAGCTAATTGCAACTCTGAAGGCACATGCTGCAAATCCATAGTTTTCTGATGGCAATGTGACCGAGTGAAAAAGTCATCTACATCAATATGCTTTCTGTTGGAAATTAGCACAGGTAATTTGGGGCAAAACTCATGAACTTGGCTGCCAAGAAGCTGTTGCAAAAGCTAACTTGGCTGCCAAGTTGATGCCAAGTTGTTGCTAAAGTAAAGCATATTCTACAGTAGATACTAAGCATATTCATTATAGATAAGCACAAGAGTTAAAGAGGTCTATCAATCTCCCCCTAAGTCTTGTGTGTATGCTTCTGAGCAACCTGGACCATCCCAATCTTGGCGCGGAGCTCCTGGAACTTGACTCGCCAAAGGGACTTGGTCAGGAAATCAGCAAGCTGGTCTTGCGTATTGATGTAGCCAGCCTTGATGCTCCCCTCATCCAAGCAGTCTCTTGTGAAGTGATACCTCACCCTGATGTGCTTACTGCGCTCATGAAAGACGGGGTTCTTTGCCAAAGCCAAGGCGGACTTGCTGTCCACCCTTAGCTCCACTGGTGTTGCATCTCTGCCAATGAGATCGCCGAGCAGCCGAGCGAGCCAATAGCCAGCGTGGTCTATGCAGCTGGACCGAGCCACCACCTGCTGCTTGAGTCGAAGCGTAGTGGCTGCGATGTACTCTGCCTCGCAGCTGGACAGAGCCACCACCTGCTGCTTGACCGACTGCCAGCTGATCAGACACTTGCCGAGGAAGAATAGTGTCCCACTGGTGCTCTTGCTCGTGTCAATATCGCCGGCGTGGTCACTATCGCTGTACCCGATGAAGTGCACCGCACCGGGACACCTCGGGTAGTGCAGACCGTAGTCGGAAGTACCCGCAACGTAGCGAAGAATCCTCTTGACGGCTTGCTGATGCTCCGTCGTCGGTCGCTGCATGAACCGACTGACGTAGCCCACGGCGAACGCCAAGTCCAGTCGCGTGTGGACGAGGTAGCGAAGGCTGCCCACGATGCGCCGGTACTGCGTGGCGTCAACCTCCTCCGCCGTGCTGTCGCGGCTCAGCTTCAGCCTCTCCTCCATAGGAGTGTGGGCTGGGTTGCAGTCGGTGAGCCCGCCCAACTCGACGATGCGCTTGGCGTAGGCGGTCTGGCGAAGGGAGATGCCAGAGCTGTCCTGGTGGACCTCAATCCCCAAGTACAAAGAGAGGAGCCCCAGGTCGCTCATCTGAAAGACGGTCTTCATCTCCGCCTTGAATGCCTCAATCTCGTCCTCCTTGGTGCCGGTGATCACCAAGTCGTCGACGTAGACGCCCACCAGCAGGGCGTTGCCTCCCTTGCCCCGCCGGTAGACAGCAGCCTCGTGTGGGCTCTGCTGAAACCCCATTTGCTTGAGGGTGGAGTCCAGCTTGGCGTTCCAAGCTCGAGGCGCCTGTCGCAAGCCGTAGAGGGCCTTGCGCAGGCGAAGAACCTTGCTCTCCTTGCCGGGGATTCCGAAACCCGGCGGCTGACGGACGTAGACCTCCTCCTTCAAGTCGCCATTGAGAAAGGCAGACTTGACGTCCATGTGGTGGACATGCCAGCCCTCCTGGGCTGCCAGAGCGAGTAGCAGGCGAACGGACTCCATGCGCGCGACGGGTGCGAAGGCGTCGTCGAAGTCGACTCCCTCCTGCTGAACGAACCCGCGCGCCACGAGTCGTGCCTTGTGCTTGATCACAGCACCAGCCTCATCCTTCTTGAGCTTGAACACCCACTTCAGGGTGATGGCGCGGTGGCCGGCAGGAAGATCCGCCAGCTCCCAGGTGTGGTTCCGCTCGACGGCGTCCATCTCCTGCTTCATTGCGGCGCGCCATGTCGCGTCTCCCTCCGCCTCAGCGAAGGAGCGGGGCTCGTCGTCGTCGTGCACCAAGTGCAGCTGCCCCTCGAAGTCGTGTTGCGCCAGTCCAGGGACAGGCAACTCGCCGAGGAGGTTGTCCATGGTGCGGTAGCGCAAGGGCTCATCGTCGTGGTAGGCGTCGACGCGGTCCTCATCGTCAGTCAGCGGAGTGGCAAACTCCACCGAGCGCTGCTCGTCGTGGACCGGAGCTGTTGAGGCCGATCCCAGTGGTGTGGTCGCCGGTGCAGGAGTGCGTGGAGTAGCCGGTGCGGGAGATGTTGGAGCTGGTGCTGGAGATCCAGGAACCGGTGCTGGAGAGCCAGGATCCGGTGCTGGTGCAGAGCGGGACGTAGGCGAAGCATGGGGCGTGGCCCGTGCCGAAGGTGGTGGAGGACTCGCCGGAGCTGGAGGCGAGGCGAGCGAACTCGGTGAAGACGAGCTGCTAGCTCCCCCGGCTCCCTCCAAGTGGACGTACTCGACGACGAAGTCTCGGAGGGTCGAAGTCGAGCTGTCGTCCACCGCCTTGTCCCATGCCCAGCCTCGTCCCTCGTCGAACATGACATCATGCGAGATGCGGACGCGCTGTGTCGCGGGGTCGAGGATGCGATAGGCCTTGACGCCCTCCGCGTAGCCGATGAAGACTCCAGGTGCACTCCGATCGTCGAGCTTGCCGACGTGGCCAAGCTCCTTGGCGAACGCAAGGCACCCGAAGACGCGAAGATGGCGGACCGTCGGCTTGCGCCCGTGCTAGGCCTCGTACGGCGTCTTGCCGTCAAGCGCCTTGGTGGGCGAGCGGGTGAGGAGCTGGACAGCCGTCATCACCGCCTCTCCCCAGTAGATCGCCGGTAGCCCTCTCTGCTTGAGGAGGGCGCGGGCAGTGGCCACCACTGTCTGGTTGCGGCGCTCGACGACGCCGTTTTGCTGCGGGGTGTACGGGGCGGAGAAGTGGCGCTGGATCCCCTCGTCGACGCAGTACGCCGCGAACTCAGCCGTCGTGAACTCGCCGCCGTTGTCCGTGCGCAACACCCAAAGCTTGCGGCCGCACTCCTTCTCGGCGGCAGCTTGATGGCGCTTGATGGCGTCCGTGGCTGCCCCCTTGGTGTCGAGCAGGACAGCCCACATGAAGCGGGACACGTCGTCGACGAGGAGGAAGTAGCGCCGTCCTCCGGGTGTAGCAGGGGTCACGGGGCCGCAGAGGTCGCCATGTACAAGCTCCAGCCTCTCCTTGGCCCGGAAGCTCGCCTGGCGAAGGAAGGGCAGCCGACGCTGCTTGGTGACAACGCAGGTGTCGCAGAACTGCTCCACGTGGTCGACGGGCGGCATCCCCCGCACCATCTCCTTGCCGCCGAGCTACTTCAGGGCCTCAAAATTGAGGTGCCCGAAGCGCTCGTGCCACCGCCACGCGTTGTCGTCGCGGCGGGCAGCAAGACAGAGGGGCTGCGCCACCTGCACGTGAAGGACGTAGAGGCGATTCCTCCCTCTGTTCACCTTGGCGAGGAGCCTCCGACTGCTGTCCCAGATGCGCAGCACCCCGTGCTCGATCTCCACGCGCGAGCCGTTCTCATCCAGCTGTCCTAAGCTGATGATGGAGTTCCTCAGCGCGGGGATGTAGTACACACCAGTGAGCAGCCGGTGCTCGCCGGTCTTGGCGGTGAAGACAACCGAGCCGACTCCCTTGATCTGTACGGCGGAGGCGTCCCCGAACTTGACAGAGCCTCGCACGCCGGAGTCCAAGTCAGAGAAGAACTCCCGCCGCCCGGTCATGTGATGGGTAGCGCCGGAGTCGAGGTACCAGCCGTCGATCTTGTCGTCGCTGGCGGAGCCGAGGAAGGCGTGGGCGCGCGGCTCGTCGAGGTGGAGAAGCGCGGTGGCGGTCGGCGCAGGAGAGGAGCACAGCTCAATGTTCCCGTGGATGTAGAACAGAGCTGGCTCATCACCCTCCTGTGCCTGCGCGACGTGAGCCTGACCGCCGCGCCTCGCCTGCCGGCAGTCCCTGGCCCAATGGCCGGTCTTGCCGCAGTTCTTGCAGATGTCGTCCCGGTTTGGCTTGCGCTCGCCGTCGGCGCCGTCAGGAGCGCCACCACGCGCCTGGGGAGCCTTGTCCCGCTTGCGAGGGAGCCTTCCTCCGCTCCTTCTGCCGAGCGAGCCTTGCCTCCGCTCCTCCGCTCCTTCTGCCGAGCGAGGGAGCCTTGTCCCGCTTGTCGACGACGGTGCAGCCTCGCCCTTCCTCCGCTCCTTCTGCCGAGCGAGCCACTACTCCTCGGTGTAGAGAAGCTTGCCACCGGCGTTGGTCGGCTGCGAGGGAGCCTTCAGCGCTCGTCGATGGCCTTGAGGCGACCCGTCACCTCCTCGATCGTCAGCGAGGTGAACTCCAGCAGGATCTCGATCGACACAACAACCTGCTTGTACTTGTCGGGGACGACGCGGAGAAGCTTCTCGACAGCCTCCTCCTCATCGAACTTGGTGTCGCCGTACCGCAGGAGCTGCTGCTGCAGAGTGGTGAGGCGAATGGCGAAGTCCTCGACGTCCTCGACGGGCTTGAAGGTCATGTCCCCCCACTCCTTCTGCAGCCGCTGCAGCGTGGATCGCCGCGTGTGGTCGCTGCCGATGCACGCCGCGGTGATGGCGTCCCAAGCGTCCTTGGCGGTCTCCTTGTCCGCAAGGGTGGTCTGCATCTCCACTGGTACAGCGGCGAGAAGCGCCTCCATCGCCCGCCGATCCTCGGTAAGGTCGACGTCGCCGTACCGTACCGCGTCCCACATGTGGCGTGCCTGCAGCTTGACCTTCATCACCATCGACCACTCGTTGAAGTTGGTCTTGGTGAGCATAGGCCAGCCGCTGCCGACGCCGGCGTCCTTGACGATGGTCTGGACGAGTGAAGGAGTCCCTGGCCGACCACGGGGACCACGGCGCCGCTCTAGAGAAGGGGAGGCGTGTCGCCTGTGAGGGCTGCGTGCACCAGCGTCCCATCTGCCCAGCTCGCAGTCGTCGAAGGCGTTCAGCTCGCGTCCGTACGGGCCGTGTGCTAGCCGCGCTCGAGCATCACGCGCTCGCATCCCTCGTTGCGCCTCCAGCTGCTCGGCCCGCTCGCGCCTGCACTGCTCCTCGAGCGCACGCTGGATGCGCGGGTCCCGAGCGGCTGCTGCGTCGAGGTCGCGGCCGAGCCAACGCGCGTCGCGCTCCTGCTGCTCCTCACGGAAGCCGCGGCCGAAGACGTGTGCCTGCGCGCCGCAATCCTCGCGCGCGAGCCAGCGGTTGGCGTCGCGGGCTGCGCGATCCTCCCAGTCGTCCTCGCGTCCAGCCAGCTCGAAGTCGCGTGCACGGGCAGGGCCGCGTGCGCCCAGGTCGCGCCGTCCTCCAGCGCGCAGGGCTGCGGTGACGTCCGCAGCCTCCACCTCGTGGCCGAAGCCGCACCTGCGTAGGTCCGGGTCGTAGCCGCGGTGTCCCCCACGCAAGTCCTCCCGCCCGAGGTCGCGGAAGCTGCGTACGTCGAAGTCGCTGCAGTCCGCGCCTCCAGCTCCGTTCGCGTGTCCGCCTCCTCCCGCGCCCGCACGGCCCGCAGCGGCACCTGGGCGCGGCCGCTCGCGCCTGGGAGAGCCCGCATGGGGTCGCGGCCTGCTGCGCCGTCGCCCGCCCGACGTGGCTCTGCCTCCAGGCGGAGCGCCGCCGCCTCCTCCGCGGCTGCCTCTGCTGCTGCAGCTGCGTCCGCCGCCGCCTCGGCCGCGCGTGCTGCTGCCAGCTCGGCGTTCGCGAGGCGCTGCGCGCGCGCAGCAGCCGCCACCCTCTGCTCCGCCTCCCTCTTCCTCCTCTCTACCTCGATCTCCTCCGCGGTCTGCTCGCGCACAGTTGCGGCACGAGCGCGCACCAGCCGCTCGGTGGCCCTCGCAGCCGCTGCCTCGAGGGCTGCGAGGTCGTCATCGCCGTCGATGGCCGCCTGCCTGTGCCGCCCGCTGGAGGTGGTAGAGTGGCTAGAGGAAGAAGAGAGGGAACGCAGAGACATGGCTGTGGATTGGGATGGGGAAGGGGAGAAGGGGAAGAACCAGGACCAAACTAGGCTCTGATACCATTTGTTGGAAATTAGCACAGGTAATTTGGGGCAAAACTCATGTATTAGCCTTGGAGGCAAAGGATAACGGCAAGGCAACAAACTTGGCTGCCAAGAAGCTGTTGCAAAAGCTAACTTGGCTGCCAAGTTGTTGCTAAAGTAAAGCATATTCTAAAGTAGATACTAAGCATATTCCTAATAGATAAGCACAAGAGTTAAAGAGGTCTATCACTTTCATTGGCAATTTGTATGACACATGTATTATCACATAGAAGACGAGTGGCAACATCACAAGTAATGCTGAAATCTGCCAGCAACCATCAAAGCCACACAATCTCAGCAGTAGTAGTAGCAAGTGCTTGAAGTTCTGCCTCTGTACTAGAGTGAGATACAGCTACTTGCTTCTTAGATTTCCATGCAATAGGAGAAGAACCAAGAAAAATACAGTACCCAGTAATGGAACGTCGGTTTGTTGGGTCACTCGCCCAAGTGGAATCCGAATAAGCATGAAGCTGAAGCGGACTATCATGAGCATAGAACAGACTTTGAGATGATGTCCCTCGTAAGTAGCACAGCACACGAAGTGTCCAAAATGTACAAAAGTTCGGGCACACACAAACTAACTTAAAATATGGACTGCATGAGAAATATCAGGTCTAGTAACAGTGAGATAGACAAGGCTGCCCACAATGTGCCAATATCTGGAGGGATCCTCAAGAAGGACGCCATCAGTGGAACGAAGCTGCAAGTGGAGATCCATAAGTGTGGCAGCTATCCGATTGTCAGTAATACCAGAGCGAGCAATGAGGTCTTGTATGACTGAGAGAGATAAAATCCCTGTGCAAAGTGGAAAACCTCAATCCCTAAGAAATAACTTTGAGAGGACCCAAATCAAACATCTGAAACTGGTTGCCAAGTTGCCTCGTTGCCTCTTCACATGAGAAATATGGTCTGCATCATCTCACGTAATCAACATATCAACATATAAAAGCAGCAAGGTGCGTCCACGTGGAGAGAGATGTAAACAAAGCTGGATCATGAGCGCTCGGTGAAAAACCAGCAGCCTTAATCACAGATACAAACCAAGCACGAGGAATCTGTTTAAGACCATATAAAGCACGGCGAAGACGACAGACATAACCTGGAGGTGGTTGCATATAAACTTCTTCATTCAAATCACCGTGAAGAAAAGCATTCTTGACATATGAGCAACGGGAGCAAAAGTCTCATCATAATCTCGACCCTGAGTCTGCTGAAAACCTCAAGCAACAAGACTAGCTTTATATCTCTCAATAGAACCATCCGACTTAGTTTTAATTTTATATACCCACTTAGATGTGATAGGCACAGCATGAGACGGTAATGGAACAAGATCCCATGTCCCTATACGATCAAGGGCAGCAAGCTCTTCAGACATAACCAGCTGCCATTCTGGAATACGAGAGGCTTCCTGATAAGTGATAAGTGGATGGCTCATCAACACTAGCATTCACATGAGGAAAACCATACTTGGTTTCAGGACGAATGGTGCTACGATCTCGAAGATTATACCGTGAACTAACTCATCAGAAACAATAGGTGACTCATCAATAGTATTATTGCAAACATCAGCAGTGAGCTCATCAAGACTGGCCAAGTTGGGAGAACTAGATGGAAGGATGGTGGGGTCTTTTGGATGACAATGGAAAACACGTGTGATAGGTGGTTTGGAAAAAGTGTGCGAAAGCGGAGGCAGAGGTGGAGGTGTAGGTGTGACAGGCGAAGTAGGGATGACTGTAATGGGAGGGGAAGGTGGTGTGGTGATGACATCATCAGTGTTAGAAATAATTGCTATTTAATATATCTCCTAGTTACTTGTGTAATCTAGCCATTGATTAGCCTAGCTAGTTGTGCTGTGTTCACACCCATCTGGCCCCCTGGTCATGTTCAGACTCGGCTGGCCCTTCAGTCCATCCTCCTCCCTCCTATAAATGTAATCCCCTGTGTAATCATCTCATTAAGCAATCTAAGCCTGTTAGGCTATTGTCTATCATGGTATCAGTCTAAAACCGATCCATCCGCTTCCGCTCCCGTCTCCCTCGCGCGCGTGCCTCCTGCCGCCGCGCGACCTCTCTCTCTTGCGCGCGCCCCCTGCCGCTGCCGCGCTTCTTCCCCTCCTGCTCCTGCGCACCCCTGTTGCCGCTGCGCGCACGCTCATGGTCGCCTCTGCTTCCTCCGCCGCGGCCACCGCGGCCAAGCTCCACGATGAAGCCCTCTCAGCGGCCAAGCGCCTGGAAGATGAGGCCTCCTCCCTCCGCTCCACTAACTCTGCGCGCAGCCAGCAGCTTACGGAGGAGGCCACTCTCCTCAAGTCCGACGCCCTTGGCCAGGAGCGCGCGGCGGCTGACGCCCTGGAGCAGCAAGCTGCGGCCCTCCGCGCCCGCCTCCGCACCGAGTCACCGGAGGACGACGCCGAGGACGACGACACCTACTCTGCCTCCTCTGAAGCCGAGGCCGTCGCCCGCCTTCACAGTCAGGCGGCTGCAGTCCAGAACATCAAGAACTTAATTCCTATAGTTCTTGATCTTCAAGCCTCCAACTACTCCAAGTGGCGTGGCTATGTTCTCCTCATCCTCGGCCGCTTCGCATTGAAGGACCACGTCCTCAATGACGCCTCCCGGCCCTATGATCCGGCGTGGTCACGCATGGACTCTGTTGTTCTGTCTTGGATCTTCAACACTGTCTCTGCCGACCTCCTAGACGTCATCCATGAGCGCGACGCTCCCACTGCCCGGGCGGCCTGGCTCGGGCTTGAGCAGCAGTTCCTCAACAACCGTGAGTCTCACGCCATGCTCCTCGACTCCGAGTTTCGCACCCTCTGTCAAGGCGCCCTCTCCGTCGACGACTACTGCCGCAAGATGAAAAGCATGGCTGATGCCCTGGCCGACCTCAGCGAGCCAGTCCAGGACCGCACTTTGGTGCTCAACGTCCTGCGTGGCCTCAACGAACGATTCCAGTTCATGTCCCACCTCATCACCCGTCGGCGGCCGTTCCCGTCCTTCACCGACGTGTGCTGATCTTTGGTTGGCTGAGCTCAACATGGGGACGTCTTCCGCCCCTCCTTCGGCCCTCGTCGTCGCTGCTGCTCCCACCAAGGCGCCCACCCCGACACCTCCTGCACCTGCACCTCCCCGCCCTCAGGCTGCCGTTGGACAAGCCTCCAACAACAACCGCGGCCGACGCCGCCGCAGCGGGCGTGGCTCTGGTAGGTCTCCGGGTGGTGCGCATACCTCTGCCACTCCACAGTGGTCGTCGCTCCTCAACCCATGGACTGGTTCCATCCACATGTGGCCAGGATCCACCGCTGGTGGAGTTCGAGGCGCTCCGCCATGCACCGTCCTGCCTGCCCCTACGCAGCAGGCCCTGATGGCCGGGGCGCCCCCTGCCTACTACGCTCCTCCACCAGGCTCCGGGAACTACTGTCCGCAGGCGCCTCCCGCTTGGGCCCCATGGTCACCCGAGGGTCTCACCAGCGCCTTCAGCACCGTGTCCCTCACCCCGCCGCCAGGATCCTCTGACTGGGTGATCGACTCGGGTGCCTCCTCTCACATCACTGCCAACCCTGGTAACCGCTTCACCCTCCTCCTCTTTTCCTTCCTCCATTATCGTAGGCAACGGTGCCACTCTTCCCGTTGTTGGCACCGGCTACTCTGTCCTTCCAGGACCCTTTCGCCTCGATAATGTCCTCGTAGCTCCTGACATCATTCGAAATCTCCTCTCTGTTCGCAAATTTACAACTGACAATCTCGTTTCTGTTGAATTTGACCCTCTTGGTGTCTCTGCGAAGGATCTCCGTACCCGGAACACCCTCCTCAGATGTAACAGCGCAGGGCCCCTCTACACCCTACAGCTGCCCTCATTGCCACTCCTTCTCCGACTACTTGGCACGGGCGCCTTGGCCACCCCGGCAAGGCAACCCTTCAGAGCCTCGCTCGGACCTCCTCCGTTGTCTGCAGCAAGCCTGAAGACGACTCCCTCTGCCATGCTTGCCAGCTTGGGCGTCACACTCGCCTTCCTTTTGCTACCTCCATGTCTAGAGCATCCAAGAATTTTGACTTAATTCATTGTGACCTGTGGACATCTCCTACTGTTAGTGTCTCTGGTTTCAAATATTATTTAGTCATTCTTGATGATTGCTCCCATTTTCTTTGGACTTTTCCCCTGCGTGTTAAGTCTGATGCCTTCCTCACTATTTCACATTTCTTTGCTCATGTGTCTACCCAGTTCGGCTGTACTGTTAAATCAGTACAATGTGACAGCAGTCGCGAATTTGACAACTCTGCCTCCCGTGCTTTCTTCCTGGCTCACGGCACCACACTTCGCATGTCGTGTCCTTATACCTCCCAGCAAAACGGGAAAGCTGAGCGCATGATCCACACCGTCAACAACGTCGCCCGCACCCTCCTCTTCCAGGCCTCCATGCCTCCTGCTTACTGGGCTGATGTTGTTGCCACTACCACCTATATTCTCAATCGCCTCCCCACCAAAACACTAAACATGAGCACCCCTTTCTTTGCCCTCCATGGCACCCTCCCCTCCTATCATGATCTTCGAGCGTTTGGGTGCACCTGCTATCCTAACCTCTCTGCCACCGCTCCACACAAGCTTGCCCCTCGCTCCACTCTCTGTCTTTCTTGGCTACCCACCGGATCATAAGGGCTATCGGTGCCTTGACCTCACCACTAATCGCGTCATCATTTCCCGTCACGTTGTATTCGACGAAACGTTTCCTTTTTCCCTCAGCCGGCCCTCCCCACCTCCGCAGGAACTTGATTTTCTAACTGACGACGACGCTCTCCCAGTGTCTCCTTTCTCTGCAGGTACATCCGGCGCTGCTGGCCCCGGCCACCACAGCCGACGCGTGCTCCCTCCCAGCCTGTACCTCTGGTACCGCCGCTGGCACGCGCTGACACACTGGTGACCCCTGGTTTTTCCTTACCACCGCGGACGCCTCCGGGGGGGTCCTCTGTTCAGACGCCCCTGTTTCCAGGGCCCTCTGACCAGGCGCCCTCCTCTCCAGCACAGCCGGCCGTGACCGGTGGGGCTCCTGTTCAGACACCCCCGGTGGTCGCGCCTCAGAGCCGCCCATCACCCACGTCTACAGCAGGCGTGCCCCTGTCCCTGCCCTCGAGCGCCCGACAGGGCTCCTCGACGTTCCAGCATGATCCCGTCTCCACCACGCTACGTCAAGAGCGACCCTCCGGTCCCTGCTGGTGCGGTGCCCATCCCGCCGGTCGCCAACTCCCACAGTATGGCGACCCGGGGAAAAACAGGGTACCGGCAGCCTCGCCTTGCTCTGCATGCCGAGGCCGTGTCTCCCCTCCCGCGGTCCTGCCAGGATGCTCTCGCTGATCCTCATTGGCGCCAGGCCATGGAAGACGAATATGCTGCCCTTCAGGCCAATCACACTTGGGATCTTGTTCCCCGCCCTGCCAAGGCCAACGTGGTCACTGGAAAATGGATATTCAA
The DNA here is from genome assembly GCA_009763385.1 of Coix lacryma-jobi var. lacryma-jobi. Classification (NCBI taxonomy): domain Eukaryota; kingdom Viridiplantae; phylum Streptophyta; class Magnoliopsida; order Poales; family Poaceae; genus Coix; species Coix lacryma-jobi. Next base: position 128,385,877 of record CM019825.1, on the reverse strand, counting down.
GCACAAGTTCAATGCTGATGGTTATTTGGAGCGCTACAAGGCTCGTTGGGTGCTTCGGGGGTTCACTCAACGCCCCGGTGTTGATTATGACGAAACTTTCAGCTCGGTCATCAAACCGGCCACTGTCCGTACAGTCATCACCCTAGCACACTCCAAGGATTGGCCTATTCATCAACTGGATGTAAAGAACGCCTTCCTCCACGGCACACTTTCAGAAACCGTCTACTGCTCCCAGCCCATCGGATTTGCTGATTCTACCCTTCCAGAGCATGTATGTCGGCTCAACAAATCCCTCTACGGCTTAAAGCAAGCACCGCAGGCCTGGTACAGCCGGTTTGCTTCTTTTTTTATCTCTCTGAGGTTCACTGAAGCCAAGTCAGACACTTCTCTTTTCATATACAGCCGCGGTACAGAGACTGTCTATTTACTCTTATATGTGGATGATATCGTCCTCATAGCTTCATCACAGCAGCTCCTTCGCCGTGTCATTGCTGCATTGAAAAAGGAATTTGCCATGAAGGATCTTGGACCTCTACATCACTTTCTTGGCATTTCAGTTCAGCGCCACAGGGATTCAGTCACCCTCTCCCAGCGCCAATACACACTGGACATCCTTGCTCGCCATGGCATGAGTGATTGCAAACCTTGCCTCACCCCAGTTGACACCTGTGCAAAGGTTTCTGCTGATGCCGGTCCTCCTGTTGCTGATCCCACCAGCTACCGCAGCCTTGTGGGCGCCCTTCAGTATCTCACATTCACCAGGCCGGACATTGCTTATGTCGTTCAACAAGTATGCCTTCATATGCACGCTCCATGTGAAGCTCACCTTGTCGTTGCCAAAAGGATCCTTCGCTATCTCCAGGGTACACTCGGTCATGGTCTGGTCATCCCCCGCACAGCTCCAACTCAACTCCGTGTCTATACTGATGCTGATTGGGCCGGCTGCCTGGATACCCGCCGGTCCACCTCCGGTTACACCGTCTTCCTCGGGGACAGTCTGATCTCCTGGTCCTCCAAGCGACAGCCCACTGTCTCCGGGTCCAACGCCGAGGCAAAATATAGGGCTGTTGCCAACGGCGTCGCTGAAGTCACTTGGTTGCGGCAGTTGCTCAAGGAGATTCATCATCCCCTAGACTCCGCCTGCCTTGTCTACTGCGACAATGTTAGCGCCATCTACCTCGCTTCCAACCCCGTGCAACATCAGCGCACCAAGCACGTGGAAATCGACCTTCACTTCGTCCGTGAACGGGTTGCTATGGGTGATGTTCGTGTTCTCCACGTACCCACCACGTCGCAGTTCGTCGATGTCTTCACTAAGGGCCTTCCCTCCTCCGTCTTTATGGATTTTCGCTCCAGTCTAAACGTCCGTTCCACCGACGCTCCGACTGCGGGGGGGGGGGGGGGGGGGGTGTTAGAAATAATTGCTATTTAATATATCTCCTAGTTACTTGTGTAATCTAGCCATTGATTAGCCTAGCTAGTTGTGCTGTGTTCACACCCATCTGGCCCCCTGGTCATGTTCAGACTCGGTTGGCCCTTCAGTCCATCCTCCTCCCTCCTATAAATGTAATCCCCTGTGTAATCATCTCATTAAGCAATCTAAGCCTGTTAGGCTATTGTCTATCAATCAGTGTAGGAAAGAGAAGGAAGACCCAAAAAGGATGTAGACTCTATGGGTGAATACGATGAGTGAGTAGAGGGGTTATAAAAGAAGAGACGATCCTCAACAAAAGTCACATCACGAGAGATACGTATGTAACGAGAAGAGGGATCATAACATCGATAACCTTTATGCTCAAGACTGTACCCCAGAAAAACACACTCAACAGATTGTGCACTTAATTTAGTGTGCTCACGAGGTGCAAGCAAAACATAGCATGTACATCCAAAAACTCGAAGATGGTCATATCGAGGAGTACAAAAAAAGTGCTTCACTAGGACATTTGCCAGAAAGTTTAGAAGACGGCTATCTATTGATGAGATAGACAGCAGTAGAAACAGCTTCACCCCAAAAATGAGAAGGAACAAAGGATGAAATCAGAAGAGTACAAGTTGTCTCTATAAGATGTCGGTGTTTACGTTCAGCAATACCATTCTGAGCATGAGCGCCAGGACAAAAAAGCTAAGGAAGAGTGCCTTCTGAAGACAAAAACTGGCAAAAAACATCGAACAAATACTCACCACCAGAGTTAGAGCGAAAAACTCTAATAGGAGTAGAAAATTGTGTGAACCATGCGAGCAAAGGACTGGTAAATAGAACACAGCTGAGAACAGTGTTTCATAAAATAAACCCATGTATAGCGAGAATGATCATCAATAAAAATAACATAATATTTGTGACCACCCTTGGTAGCAAGGTGCAGGACCCCACACATCTGAATGAATAAGATCAAAAGGCTTAGCAGAAGAGGAAGTACTAGATAAATATGGAAGTTGAATTTGTTTTCCAAGCTTACAACCCTTACAATGAAAACTAGACTCAATAGATGTATGACCTAAACACCCTTTATTTATTAATGATGACAAACGTGACCCACAAAGATGACCAAGACGATGATGCCATTTAGCAAAAGAAGATGTGGAAGATGATGCAGCGGATGACACATAAGTAAGAGACTCAACGAAAGAAGGAAGACGCAAGGTGTCCAAGACGTAGAGGCTAGAAGCATCTTTACGGCGATGGCCAGTCCCAATCACTCGTCCACTACGACGGTCCTAAATAAAACAAGATGAGTCATCAAAACAAACAAAGCAATTTTGGTTGTTAACTTGACCAACCGAAAGGAGATTCATAGACAATTGTGGCACAAAAGAAACATTGGGTACATCAAAAGTATTGCAAAGTGACCCCTTGTGGGTGATAGGACAAGATGTACCATCAGCTATCTGAACAGAAGCACCATTTGTGACTGGTTTGCACACAACCAAGTGGGAAGAATCAAATGTCACATGAAAAGACGCCCCTAAATCAAGCACCCAAGATGATGGAGTTGTAGTAGACGAGGTAGCAACAACAAAAACTAAACCATAAGCACCTAAACCTCTAGGAGTGGAAGAAGTACCGCGACCACGAGCAGCTCAGCAGGTACGAAATTCAGCCAATTTCTCTGGGTGCTTAGCAAAACAATTTTCTGAAGGATGATTAGTCCTGCCACAATGCTTACAAGGCTCTTTGGATGCACTAGTCCTTGCTGCCAACACACTGTATGGTTGACACACAAAGGAAGACAAGGACTGCAGACGTGTCTCTTCAGCAAGTAACTCAGACAGTGCCTGTGTCATGGTTAGAGTAGCAGAAGTATGGAGCAACCTGGTACGAAGAATCAAATTCTGCCCTGACCCCCATGACAAATCTGTAAGTGAGAAACTGCTCAAGAAAAGCAAGTGTTGTACAGTTTTGTGTTGCTGTACATTGGGGCACCATGGAAATTAAAGAACCCATCAAACGACCAAAGGCAGAGTAATACTCATCAATAGACATCTCTTTGTTCAATAACATGAAGTTGCTGCATGAGAGTATGTTGAAGAGCACCACTTTCTTGAACATAGCGTTCCTTCAAATATGCCCACATAGGTTTGACGTGATTAAACTTACATAGACTAATAATCATGGTTGATTTAGCATTGTTAACTATAGCAGCCATGACTTTTCCATCATTGATCTCCCAAGTTTTCACAGCAGCAGCATTACTACCATCAGTCCTAACAGTTGGTGGATCATCAGTCAAGTGAAAATAAAGACCACAGCACCGCAATGCAGTTTCAACAGTAAAACCCCATTCTAAGTAATTCTGTCCATCTAAGTGATGTTGATAACAATTGTTGTAATCTGAGACATGACGGAATCAACTGGACCAAGAGCAGTACCAATAGCAGTGGAAAACAGGGAGTAGTATCACCAGCAGAGAAGGAGTTGCAGTCGCTCTGTTCCTTGGTACCAGGAAGACTCTGGCCAAAACTGGTAGAGGAAGACATGCAGCAGCTCTGTTCCTTGCTGCTGGGGGAGAAGACACGCAGCAGCAACAGGAGGACAAGACGAGCAGCAACAGTCGCGGATGACCAAGCAGCAACAGGCACGTGAAGACCGCGCGTGAAATCCGTGCGATGTTCTGCACGTGAAATCCGCGCGAGCACACAGGCGACGAAGAGCGACGACGACGGGCAGAGGAAGCACCGGACCAGCGCTGCAATGGGTCGCGGTGAAGGCCGCGTGGGGAAGGCCACGGGACGCACGGATGGCTCGCGGACGGCCGCGCGTACGGCGCGGGGAAGGCCGCGGGCCGCGCGGAGAAGGTCACGGACGGCACGCGGACAGCGCGGGGAAGGTCGCGGGCCGCGCAAGGAAGGCCGACGGTGCGGGGAAGACGACCGCGTGATTGGCGCGGGGAAGGAGCCACACGAGCAGAGGACACGAGCCGCGCCTAAAACAGAGAACACAAGGCCACGCGATAGATCCCAAGGAAAAAAATGGATCGTGGGTGAATTAGAATAGTCTAATCCTAATCCATGGCTTTGGTACCATGTTACTAACCTTGGGATTAGAGTCTGAACCATTCCATTAGAGAAGATGACTATATATAGGAGCCTCATGGGCCATATAGAATATATGGGCCTGTAGTAGATGGCCTCTCATATACTTAACAGAAACAATAATTTCAACTCTCAAGTCATGATGAACATCAACTAACCTCTGGATTTAGGTCCCCTATCTTTCCCACTTTGTCAAATATATATGGGAATGTTGCTTCTTGAAGAAACGCGTCTGAAGCTTTAACAATATCCTGGACAAGGAAAACCCGAACCCGCCATCCTTTCCTAGATAAAATGAAATCAAATAGGTCTTCTGTAGCTGCAATCACAGAATGCATATCAAATGATCTCCACTCAGGACTTCCATTGGCATTCTCACTAGAGTCAGCTCCCGATGCACTTGAAGATTCTGATGACTGTTCAGAAATAGCTGCAATCTGAAAATAAATTATGTTAGGAGGAACAAATAAAAAAAACTATGTATAACACAAGATCAAAGAGATATCTGTAAAATTTCTCATGACACTAACCCAAATGCAACACCACGATTAGGACCCACGACAGGATAGAGACCAGGACCCATTTCCAGGAAAGATGGACTGATTTGTATTATATTTTAATTTTTCAGATTATTGAAATTTCTCCTCTGTTGCATATTGAAGCTTAAAAAATTGTTAAGAAATGCAATTACAAACCTATCACCATATTATTTCACAGAATTGCAATGTTGTGTGCCTAATAACTCAATAAACTACAACTTCTAGTACCAATTTCAAAGAACTACAACTATTTTACCCATATAACACAAAACTGCAGTTTTAACTCCCTGTCAAATGGCTGCTTGATCACACCTGTCCTCCAGACAAAGCCGGATGTGCATACTTGTCCAGCTAAGGGGTGGGACCAATCAGCACTACCATCAGGGTGGTGAAAAGTTGTTGATTTGTGTTATAGGACCACAAATAGCTGTAGTTTATGAAGTGGTCCTTAGATAAGGGGTTCTTTGTGCAGAAATGGAGAATCACCACACTCCCTTTGTGGGTGGGGAGCCTTTCATATATAGTCAGCCAATTAGGCATATATGGAAGGTACAAACATGGAAAGCTATTACAAGGAAACTATCCTAGGCTATACATGGTAAGTAGCCTATTTATACAAGGAAACTATCCTAGGCTGTACATGGTAAGTAGCCTATTTAGGGGATCTCTCTAATTAATCCTGATATATACATATCCTCATACCCGCCTGCAGTCGTAGCGGAAGAATCACGGACCCACAGACTGGTCCGAAAGTCAGTGAAGAGCTGAACGGGCAGACCCTTGGTCATGATGTCAGCGAACTGATGCGCGGAGGGGACATGAAGAACTCGGAACTGTCCCAGAGCGACCTTCTCGTGGACGAAGTGGATGTCGATCTCGATGTGCTTCGTGCGGCAGTGGTGGACGGGGTTGGCAGCCATGTAGAGAGCGCTCACATTGTCACAGTAGACGACCGTCGCATGCGGGATGGAGATGTGGAGCTCTTGGAGCAGTTGGCGCAACCAGCAGCACTCAGCCACAGCATGTCCCACTGCACGGTACTCTGCTTCGGCGCTGGAGCGAGACACCGTCGTCTGACGCTTGGAGGATCAAGACACCAGGTTGTCGCCGAGGTAGACGCAGAAGGCGGAGGTGGAGCGGCGTGTGTTTGGGCAGCCGGCCCAGTCGGCGTCGGAGTAGGCAGTGAGCTAGTGGATGGTGCCAGAGCCCAATTGCAGGCCTGCCGACACGGAGCCCTTGACATATCAAAGAATGCGCTTGATCAGCGCAAGGTGCGGCTCGCGGGGGTCGTGCATGAAGAGGCAGACCTGCTGAACAGCAAACGCCAGGTCCGGCCTCGTCAAGGTGAGGTACTAGAGAGCACCAGCAAGGTTCCTGTACTCCGATGGGTTGGCGACCGGGGCGCCCTCTGAGGCGGATATAGATGGCCATCGGGCTGGCCCGGACCGCCCCGGGCCCAGGCACGGCCCGCACCGTGCCGGGCCGACATGGCCCGTGGGCCTCCCGTGTCATGCCTTAGTGGCCCACGGGCCTTGCCCTCGGCCCAAGCACGGGCCCACGGGCCTGTTTTCGTGTCGTGCCGGCCTGCTAGGCACGGTGTTTTTAGCAGGTCGGGCCGGCCCGTGGCCCAGTAGATTTTTTTTTCCTCAGCGGTGGGGGAGAGGATGCGGCCGCCGGACGAAGAGGACGAGGAGGCGCTGCTCGCCCGCAGCGTGGAGGAGGGGTGGAGCCGTGGAAGGCCGTGGGGAGGCAGATCCAGCAGATCCGCGGCGCTCGCGGCCTCGCGCTAGAGGCGGCCGCGCGGGGAGGAACAGGACGTGGCGCTCGCTGAAGCAGATGCGGCCGCCGGAGGAAGAGGGCGAGGAGGCGCTGCTCGCCCGCAGCGTGGAGGAGGGGTGTAGGGTCATGGGGAGGCAGATCCGCCGTCCGCGGCGCTCGCGGCCTCGTGCTGGAGGCGACCGCGCGGGGAGGCACGGGATGTGGCGCCGCCACGGCCATCGCCGCGCTCGCTAAAGGAGAAGACACTGTCGCTCGAGCGTGCGTTGGAGAGGAGCCGGAGGAGGATGAGCCGGCGAGTCGGCGACCTTCACTCCCGCACGACCGCACGCAAGGAGTCGGGGAGCACCGAAGGCGGGAGCCGAGAGGAGACAAGGTGCAGGTGAGGAGTGAGGAGTCGCTGAGTCGGGAAGGGAGGAGGCGAGGGACGCCGGACGCGAGCGAGACGGAGCCGCGCGAGCGCGATTGCGCGAGCAGAAGCTAAGCAACGGCGGCGGGATGGGGGATGGGGACTGGGGAGAATGGGAGATAGGATTAGGGTTTGGCTAGTCTGGAAATAAATATCGGGCCTTTGCCGGGCCATAAGGAATTGACGGGTCGTGCCGTGCCAGCCCACGGGCCTAGGGTGTGGCCCAGGCACGGCCCTGTACCTCGGGCCGGGCCGGGCCGGGCTTGGGCCGGGCCAAAATGTCGTGCCTCGTGTCGTGTTGTCGTGCCCCGGGCTGCATGTACATATATAGAGGCGGACAGCTTGGTCCGTGTATCCACAGGAGTAGCTGTTGGGTGGCATTCAGACATGCCAGCACGCTGGAGGAGATCCACAGCATACTGCCTCTAGGAGAGGAACAGCCCACTGTTGTCCCGGGTCACCGAGATGCCGAGGAGGTGGTGCAGGTCGCCAAGGTCCGTCATGGCGAACTCCGAGTGGAGTCACGAGGTGACATGCTGGAGGAGGGCTGGTGACGATGCGGTGACAAATGATATCGTCGACGTAGAGAAGGAGGTATGCCAACTCGTTGTCGGCCTTGTAGACGAACAAGGAGGCATCCGACTTGGATGTGGTGAATCCGATGTTGCAGATGAAGTTGGAGAAGCGTTGGTTCCAAGCCCGCAGGGCTGCTTAAGTCCATACAAGGACTTCTGCAGCAAACATACAGAGTTAGGAGCAGCGGGGTTGACGAAGCCAGACGGCTGCTCGCAGTAGACCGTCTACTCGAGTTTGTCGTGAAGAAATGCATTCTTCACGTTGAGTTGGCGTATGGGCCAATCCCGGGACGCAGCGATGCTGAGGACAGTGCGGATCCTGGCCGGCTTGACCACTGGACTGAACGTCTTGTCATAGTCAACGTCGGCCTGTTGGGAGAAGCCGCGGACGACCCAGCGTGCCTTGTGCTAGGCGAGGGAGCCGTCGGAGTGGAACTTTGCCTGCCCCAGCCATCCTTGTCGCCCCCTATGCGACCATCTCTGCTAAGAACCATATCCCGGTGACCCTAGAGTTGGCACAGCCCAACTATAACCAGTGGGAGTCGTTCTTCACCTTCCTCTGCGGGAAATTTGACCTCCACGTTGACGGCACGGCGGCGGCAGACCCACTGACGCTGCTTGGGCCATTGCGGACTCCTGCGTTCGCAGCTAACTCCTTGGTTCGGTCGGGCCGGACGTCCTTGGCCTTGTTGCGGCACCGGACCAGACCGCGCGCGAGCTTTGGGTCGCCATCAAGTGCCTCTTCGAGGCCAACAAGGCTCCGCGCGCCATCTTCCTGAGTCACGAGTTCCACTCCATGACTCAGGGTGATTCCTCCATCAACGACTACTGCACGAGGATGAAGGCCATCGCTGACGCGCTCCGCGATGTCGGTCACGCCATCACCGACCCAGAGCTCGTCCTCAATCTCCTGCGAGGCTCAATCCTCGCTTTGCAGGTACCGCCGACAACATCGCCGACTCTCACCCACTGCCGGACTTCGCCACCACTCGCGAGAAGCTCGTGCTGAAGGAGCTCCGCCTCGCCAACGAGGGCACCGTTGCTGCCCAGACGGCGTTCCACGCCGCGTGCGGCACAGCCTGCCGCTCCTCCTTCAGCACCACGGGCAGCGGTTCCCCTGCCGGTTGCCAAGGCGGTCCTGGTGGCAACTCCAGCAGCGGTGGCGGCGGTCGCTGGAAGAAGAAGGGCAAGGGCCCCCAATCCGGGGCCGAGGACCCCTGCTCCGCCAGCAGGTCCCTGGTACTGCTACACTCCCAGAACGGGCGAGGCGCCACAGCAGCAGTGGCGTCCACCAGCGCCGAACTCAGCCTGGCGCGGCCCCGGTGTTCTCGGCACCTTCCCTCAAGCCCAGGCGCACACTGCCTTCGCTCCTGTCCAGCTCTCCGATGGTGCAGCATCCAACACCACCCACCAGCAGCACGGCAGCTGGGATCAGGTCGGCCTCATAGCCGCCCTGAACCAGATGTCCCTCCAGGGGTCCTCTCCCTGGGTCCTCAACACCGGTGCCACGACTCACATGTCGCCCTCGGATGGTGTACTCATGTCCCGTCTCCCCCCTCCTACTTCCGGTATCACGGTTGGTAATGGCCACCATTCCTATCACCTGTCGTGGCACATCCACATTGTCTTCTCCTCATTCTACATTTCATCTCAACAACGTTCTGGTTGCTCCAAAACTAGTGCACAACCTCCTTTTCGTCCGTGAATTCACAGTGACAATAATTGTTCAATTGAATTTGACACTTTCGGCTTTTCTGTCAAGGACCAGCAGACGGGGTGCGTGACTCTTCGCTGCAATAGTGGTGGCGACCTCTACACCTTCCCCTCCACGCCAGCGCACCACTGCAGTCTCGCCACCACATCGTCGCTATGGCACCAACACCTCGGCCACCCCGGTCCATCCAGCCTCGCCACTCTACAAAAGTACAAAGCATGTCGGTCATCTCCTACAATAGGGAGGGAGGAAAGAAAGGCCTAGCTTTGATACCATGCAGAAATGGAGAATCACCACACTCCCTTTGTGGGTGGGGAGCCTTTCATATAGTCAGCCAATTAGGCATATATGGAAGGTACAAACATGGAAAGCTATTACAAGGAAACTATCCTAAGCTATGGTATGAACCTTAGTTCATATGGGGGATAGAGAGGATAACCATTGCCAAGAGGAAGGCCGGGCAAAGTCGGCGTGGAGGGAGACTAGAACATTTGGGGGTAATAGGATTGTTTGTTGTTCATTGCTTGCACTCCTCTCAATCTGAGTAAATGATATAAATAGAGGAGCCTTAGCTTCTCTGCTGGCGTCCAGCCCTCTAATTCCTCCTAGCTGGCGCCCAGCTCTTTAACTCCTTGTTTCTCTCCCTCTCATTAACTCCAATCCTTCACCCAACACACTAATTCTCATTGATTACAACAGGCACCTCCTGGGATACCCCCCTGGCTGTATCTCGAGCCTTGAGTGCCTTTGCTATTGGCACCCCCACATAACAGTCTAGCCATTAATCTCCTTAAACACCTAAATCCCAGCCTAGCCACTAATTGTTGCTGCATCAGTGCTGACCGCCCCTGTCTGCTGTGAATGCGCCCCCCTCAGATCACCATGCAACCACCGGTTGCCCCACATGACAGGCTATACATGGTAAGTAGCCTATTTATACAAGGAAACTATCCTAGGCTGTACATGGTAAGTAGCCTATTTAGGGGATCTCTCTAATTAATCCTGATATATACATATCCTAATACTTTGGACACAGAGAGTTGCTGTTTTGTGAAATTAAAGTGAACTGAAAACAAGATTTTGTGGCGTGAATAATCATAGGTAACAGAACTGAACCTGCCCAATTTTGTGTTGAGCAACACTACGGTACTGGCACAAAATATATTTAAAAGCCAACCAAAATAAGAGGAACTAGGTCACGTTGTAAGCAAGAAGAAATGGTCAACCATATTCAAGCCAAAGACAATTCAAACCTTGGGTGGTGGGGACTGGGGAGTATTCCCACAAACTAAGCTAGCTAAGATCACACAGCCCAGAAAAAGAATACAGGATGCCCCCAAAAAATAGATGACCAACAGTAAAAATTGTCCATAATTCCACATCTATAGAGCCAGATACCTATTGTTGCCCTTTAGTCATTACCTTAGTGGCTCTGTCTGTCGAGGGCTACCACAAATTAGTAAAATGTTCACAGAAAGGATAGATCCATGAAACTTTTTCCACGCATAAAAACAGAGGAATCAGGAGTGTATATTATTATATCATGACAAATGAAACTCCTTAGCGTGTTCTTGTTATTTATTCACTGTTTTGGTAATTTCATCATATGATTTTGGGAAAAATCATGATAAAAATGAAATAGCAAGAGAAGGAACAATAATTAAGAAGTATGTACCAGCCTTTCCAGTCGATTCCATCTGATGGATCCATCGTCATGTATAAGAAGTTCCCTCAATATTTTCCTCATATCAGGGGTGGGGTCTGCAAGGAGCCTCCCAATCACAAAAGGATATGCACTCTCAATAACTTTAAATTCAGGATCTAGTGCCTTTGCAGTCCCTTCTAGAGAACCAAGCGCTCTTATCACCAGTGCATAATCAGGGGGAAGAGAGAAATTAAATTCATACATCACATCATACAAATGGTTCATTACACCCTGCAAGGCAAGTAACGAATGAACTTAGAAAGGACCAAAGGATACTATCTGGACGAGATTAGAAAAAGGAAAACAGAACCAGGCAGATGAGAGCAGCAACCATATGCAAGAAATTAAGCCATAATAATGATTCCAAGTAGGAACAAGATAGAGATCCAAGTAGACAAGCTATTTAAATAACACAGCTCAAAACTCAATTAGACTTACTGAATGTCAGCCTTGTTGGAAGGGCACAAACATGAACAAAAAGGGTGTTGCTATATTAAATTTTAAATAAGCTAACTCGAATTTCCTCCAGCGAAATCTGGCTGTGTCTTTCTATTTTGTTAGCTCTAATCAAAATGCTTAATAGCTCAATGCAAACCTTAACTACAGCTAACATGCCAGCATTTGCAGGCTTTGAAGTACCTCAGGAGAACAATAATTCTAAATAACACATGCCTCAACAAAGCCTTTTAGTCCCCAGCAAGTTGGGGTAGGCTAAAATTGAAACCCAACATGAGGTCATGAGCCACCAACAAAAAGGGAAAATAAAGAAAAATAAAACAAATATACATAAGTCATCAATAACAGTGATATTATAAGGGGAGCTAAAGCCTAGTCACGATTCAAGCACGTGGATAGCTGCTTTCCATGCACTCCTGTCCAAGACAATTCTCTGGGTATATTTGGTCCTTTCAGGTCCCTTTTCATTGCCTCCTCCCATGTCATGTTCGGCTGACCCCCAACTCTCCTTACATTATTTTTATGCCTTACTATTTCAACTTTGCACATGCACTGGAAAGAAAAATATTAACTAACCTGGAAATCATTCGATTGCCTCCTGACGTCACCAAAGGAAAACCGTAATGCATCTGCAACTGCAAGTAAATCTGTTCCCTCAGGAACAAATCCTAGTGAATGGAAATCGTTCGCCAAGCCTAAGGAGTCCCGATTAACATAATGTACAAGCTGAAACAAGTAAACTCAGTTTTTCAGAAGTAAATTTCTTGATTGAAGCCAAACAATGAAGCAACAGCAATGAAACCAACATATCAGGAAACTAAAACATGAAGCTACTACACCACATATTTCACAAAACAAAGTTTACAATTACCTGCTTGTATATGGTAGCAGACAGGGTTATTAATTTATACAAATCATACAGAAAAACCAAAAAGTAATCCAACAAAGCTTATAATAATTACTTGGCCTGCAGGGAGTAAGACAGCCCCTGGGCATTTTGCTAAGAAGACATTCTCACACAGATCAAGAAAACCCCCTGAATCCTGTCCCACCCATACACAGCGGCACCAAAGCAACAACCACAACCGGGGTTGAACCTTAGAACTATGCTTTGGTGTGGACAGATAAGGGTTTTTTTTTAACTCGTCTGAAATTCGCTCCCATGGGGAGTCGAACCCAGGACCTGAGGAGTGCTACTCGAGCCACTAAACAACTCAGCTAGAGGCTTAATAAATAGTTAAATTACGCATGAATAAAGTACTACAAGTATAATGTTTCACATAACTGATGATAGAAACAGGACTATATTGCATTAGTGACTCGCATATCAAAGTTCAGTTTTATTTATGCTATACTATATCACAAGTGCAGTAGTAAAATCATTTAGCAAAATTATTTCTTGCTAGACTTCCTAATTAAATTTATCCACAATGTGATTAAACCAGGAAATAAGATTAGCCATGTTTAAGTTTAACCAACTTCTGAAAATCAAACACCAGCATTGCTAGCCTAACTTGCTGCTCTTTGAAGACCTTACCAATAACACTTAGCCTGTTAAGCTGAAACTTACAAAAAAATAGTTAAGTGATTTAGCAGCACAACATCTAAGTCTAAACCTTTCTGAACTTTCCAGTTTCCACAAGTGAAAAACAATACCTTTTGTAAGATACATGAGCTGAATGCAGAACAAGTTAAGAACACAGTCTCACATACCATTTGTATAAGCCCCACACGATAGTGCCTCGGAATATCTCCCATCATACCAAAGTCAAAATATGCTAGAGATCCACCTTCAGTTGCAACTAGATTACCAGGATGGGGGTCTGCATGGAAAAATCCTTCTTCAAGCAGCTGTCGCAATGAGCAATAAAGACCCTGTGAAACAAGAGGAAAAAAATCAGCAAGCGTGATATCAAAAGCAGAGGGTAAGGAACTATGGACATACATTAAACACAGTAAAACACCTCTACAGAGATGGTTACAATTATGTTCTAGCCAAAAATTCAAGCTAATGGTATTTTAAGGGATGAAAGATATGGTCATACATTAGAATCACACAAGAGAAACAAAGGACAGAGCTAATGTTGCAATGCAATTTACATTCAAGCAGCCAAGTGACAATACCTCATCTATCATTCTTTTCCTGTTCAAATTGGCTTTGCTGATGCGCTCAGCATCAGTTAGCTTAATTCCATCAATCCATTCTAGTGTCAGTATGGTTTTACATGTATAATTCCAGTAAACTTTTGGGACCTTGATACTTGTACTACCTTCAGAATTGACCCCACCTGAACCTGCTAGAAAATCAATGGTGTTGAGTTTGCAGCATGTAAACTTTAAGAGGAACAGGTATTATGAGACCATAGTTGGGGGCTGGATATAGAGTACATCAATAATTTATTAAGAGTTGAATTAAAGAGGTGTCCCAAACTCACCATGAGAATAAACAGCAGCAAACCTTTCAGCATTTTTTCCTTCTAAATTATAATCAATCTCGTCAAACATGTGCCTGACCTGTGGAACCAAAGATAAAATATAATGCAACATACAAAGGTTAAAATTATACAGAATGATCTAGAATTTACAGGAGAGCATGATGATTGTCAAAAAGAGAAGATTGTAGGTCTACAATTTGCATAATGGTCTAGTGATAACTTCATTTTCAGGAAACGAGCATCTCTGAAGTTAAAAAGATAATTCAAAAAGGATCAGAACATATAATAACCTACACCCAGAAATACTAGAATCACAATAAGTCAGATCATTAAGTAACAGGTAGCGGGCCATAACAAGGCAAGAAACATAGGATAGTTCAACAAATACTATTAGATATGTATATATCCAGCATTAATTAGAGATTGATTGTAATCCTCTAGATAGGCTAGCTGCCATATTTAGCCCAGGATAGTTTCTATGTATAGCCTAGGATTGTTTCCTTGTACAGGGAATTCTTCCCATGTATGTAACTTCCTTTTATGCCTATTGGCTATATATATGAAAGGCTCCCCACCCAATCAGGGTGTGTGGTGATTCTCCCCATTCCTTTCCATTCTACAAATACTACACTTACTAAAATTATATGCTCAATGCATAATCCAAAGATAATACACCATGAATCATGTGAGGGAAGAGCAAAGCTGAGCTTCATCCATCTCATTCTCATGTTATGTGGATAGGAAGCTATTGATAATATAAATGTGTAATCCAGTCTGACAATATGAATTTTGGACCCAGATGAAGTGGTCTTTGGAATTCATGGTAATCAGCTAGTCATGGCAAATGTAAAAAAAAACTAAGAGCAAGAGTGATCAGAGTAGCACAGACAACAGCAAGTCTAGTTCAGAAAGAAGTAGAAGCTCACAATCTCATTAACTGCCACCAATAGGTCTTTGCGAGCCTTAGCAAATCGTTTCATTTGTCCTCCAATCATGTGGAACAAAAGTGCATCTAGAGTCAGCAAGGGCGCCATTCCAGGCCTTTGAACTTTGACTGCAACAAGCTCTCCAGAGTGTAGATGAGCTGCATTACTTGAAGTATCAAAGGAATGCATTTCAACTTGGAGAACTTAGGTCTGAAATATATGCTAAGGTAAATAACAATCAGTACAGAACAAGGATAATCACCAGTTAGTAGCAGAAGTCTTATCAGAAATGTCTAACCTTTGTAAACTTGCCCCAGTGATGCTGCTGCAATCGGCTCTGGGCTGATATCAGCAAACAAATCAGAAATTCGAGAGCCCAACTGAGACTCTATGGTCCTGAGTGCAATGCGAGTTGGAAACGGTGGTATTTGATCCTGAAAAGAAACTGTTCAGCCAAAACATTGAAATGCAATCAACAACCAAGCTACTAGTACAAGATCCTCAGACTTTCGATTTTGAACTATGTGTTACTAATGGCTATTTTGGGGCCCCTAACTGACATAAAATCCTTTCTAGAACTTAAACATGTCAGTGGACCTACTTTGACGCCATAACTTTAGGCCACTCATTCACCTCAATTCTAGGAGATTAATATTAACTGGAGAAAGCATGTTTTTAGATCTAACAATTTGTTTTCATCACAAAGAAAAATATAGAATGGGGAGGTACCTGTAGCTTCGCAAGCTCCTGACAATACGCACTAGGAAGTATATCAGGGCGTGTGCTCAGTGCCTGGCCAAGCTGCACGGTGAAAGAGAATTGGTAAAAGAACATATCATCAATTCCCTAGTTGTAATAAGATAATATTACACCTAAGACAATATTAGCTAACAAAGTATTGTAGTTCAAAAACAAGATATGGACACAATGGCACACTAAAGATGCAGTCGACACAACCACCAACATGATTGATTTTGTACGAATGCTTAAGGTAGATAATAATCATGTTAAAAAAACATAGTGATAGCAGCAGTTTGATGTTGCTTCCACCTTAACAAGGAGATACACCATACTGAAAAGTTAAGCATCAAAATTTAATCGAAAAGATCAGTGCTACATTCTACAGATATATGTCAATCGGCATACCTTGATGTAAAAAGGACCTAAGCGTATCAAGGTCTCTCGAAACTGAAATAAGGAAATAACAATCAGAGACATGATGCTCAGTTCCACCACCGACAACAGACAAGAAAAACTACCTTTTCTGCTCTTTTATGCATGTCATTGAGCAACAAATGCCAAATAGTGAGTTTTACAACATGAAAAGAGATAGTAGCAGCCCTGTACAGAGCAAGGAATGGACCAAAGCCACGGTCAGCAAAAATCCTGCGTGAACTTGACCCCAAGATTCTTCCAAACTGAGTTTCCAATGACTTCTTTCTGATCTTTGCATATTCTGATGATGGCCTCTCTCCATGTACACTTGTAAATGCACTTGAGTAGCTACAAAATAGAGAAAAAATAAACCACCTAAACATAATTTCAGCAAACAAATAGCACTAGAATTATTCAACATGCTGGCTCAGTGAAACCTCAGCAAAAAATCATTGAAATAAAACATTATCTTCAAGTAGAAAAAACAAATTATCTAATGCCACAGACGAGTTAACCAAATAGCCTTCCTCTTAAATTGAAGTGAAGAATTCATTTAAGCTAGATCAGTTCAGTATGTTACTATGTTTTGCTGTGTTGGTTGAGCAGGATAATTTCATTTTGGAGATCTGATCTACATGAAACTTTATACACTGTTTCTATAAAAAAAAACTGCAGTAGGCACTTACAACGACCTGGCATTGCACAATGTCTCTTAATTCAAAACATTTTACACTATCAAAGTGGACCATAAATTGAATGATTGATTGGCGCGCACGGTACAATTACAATTGGCGAGTTCCAAATCCGCAAACCTATAGCGCACCAGATGTGAAGCTGATCCAACCCTGCATTACCACTCGAGCTGAAACGAGTCGGGCGACTTCGAGTTCGAGATAAGCTTAAAACAGAACTGCGACCTAGGGTTACGCCGTGGTGACCGGTAGCTGAGGTTAGCCTGTGGACTGTCGTTACCTCATCACCGGCGTTGAGGCGGGGAGGCGAGGAAGTGGCGACAACGCCGGGGCGGCCTGCAAGGCGCGGGGAACGAGAAAGGGGAGGCATCTGCGTCGGTCAGCGCGGCGGGCGAGCAGGAGGAGCCGCGAGGTGGGACCCGACATGGCCGGGATCTATCTCATCAGCTCCGCCGCCCGCACGGGAGGGAGAGCCGGGGAGGGGAAGAAGGGCAGTGAGGGTTTAGGGGAGAGAGAGAGACGCCGTACGCGGTAGCGCTCTCCTTGGAAGCAGTGAGAGGAAGGAGGCAGCGGCGCCGCGTGGCTAGCTGGACCCGAGTGCGAGCTGGCGGCCTGGCGCGCGTGTGGTGTGTGGGTCGTTGCTCGGTGCTGGGCCGCGCCCGTCTTGTTGGAGCTCGTCCTTCCGGTTTAAACCGACCGGGTTAGGTATGATCGGCCTAATGAAAAATTCGATTTCTGTAAAACAACAAACGATCAGTTGTCTTACAATTTCAAAAAAAAACGAATTCAGTTTCTACTTGTTCGGTTCGGTTTGCCGGTTCTATTGAAGAAACCGAGTTCACATAAGGCGAACGTAACTTGATCGTCAGCACCTTCATCGCGACTCGCGAGCCCACAGGACGCAACTCGTCCCCAGCGCCTGCGCCGTCCCTCGTTCATCGCACCAGAGCTGCCCCGCTTGCCGTGCAGCCGCCTAGCTCGCCACTCGCTTGCACGACCGTATTGGCCACTGGTGTCGCACTGCTCGCCGCTCGTCCCACGCGGCCACGAAGCCCAGCTCGCCGCTCGCACGTGCAGCCACGATGCCTCGTATGCACGTGCCACCTTGACGCCCACTCGTGCTCGTGTGTTGCCCACACCAACACCGTCGACGCTGCCTCCCATGCGGCTTAGGCTTAGGGTCTGCACTCTGGAAGGGGCTTTGCTACCTATTAGGCTCTAGCAGATTGTTAGGCCATGAGGGTGGAAAGAGGTACAGATGCAGGAATCATGTAGGGTGGATATTAGACACAAGAAGAAACGTGTGTTACTGGGTTCGTTCGGTTGTTTGGCTCGATCTAAGTGTATAACCGATCACCGAACCGGAAATTGTAGTTTCAGGCACAAAAAAACGAAGCCAGATCGAAAAACCAACATTTCGGTTTGGTTCGGGTTTCAGGTTTTGGGTTAAAAATGTCGAGGATAAGTCCTTCATCCCTTGGCCATGTCGGCTTGAGCTAATCCGTCACGCTGGCTTGAGCTAATCACATAGTAGTAGCACATGCAAGAATGCACCAAGCACTTAAGACAACCGTTTTGATCTTTAGGTTCTCTTTTGAAGACATTCCTAACGATGTTTGAATCCATAGCTTATATGAGATTTGATTGGCTGCAGATAAGAGAGAATGTTGTGCTAATGCTTCTTATCTCACCAATCTTAGCACAAAGCTCCCTCACTTAGCCTAGTAGAAATGTTGGATGCTTTTTTTCTATTTTTTATTGTTTTGCAACCCTTATCATAGCGATTTGATTCTGCTATTGGGGTATTCTTATAGTGCAACTATCTATCATAAACCCGATCACTCACTCTATTGTGCCTTGATCGGCATAACAAACACCCTATCTTACAACTTTGATTAAGGTTTTAGTTTTCTCTTTCTTCTTTTTTTGAGACTTAGCACTTAATCACCATTTGGCACCATCATCACCTCCATGATTGTCATCCTTGCTCAGTCCTTGGTGTGGACCTAATAACCTATCTCATAGAACAACACTATGTGAGCATCTAGGCCTCCAGTGGGTTTCGGTGATTGGATGACAACGGTAAATTACTATGACTAACGTGTGTTTTGCAGAAACAGTTGAGTTAGGTCATGGTAATGATGATCGTGAGGGCACTATGGTATTCATGCCCCCTTATTGATGGAATTTGTTCGGTTTTCAAAGGATGGACGACGAAGACGGTGATAGGCTAGTCCTAAGTGTCATTTGGTGTTGAAGGACACTTAGAGTAGCATAGGTCTTTGTTTTATCTTTGGTCGTACTATTAAGAGGGGTTTGAATGGGTAGCTTGACCTAGGTGAGACTTTTGAGTTAGGTGTGGTGCACACTTGTTAACCAAAGCCCTAGGTAGCTTAGAAAGGTCCCTAAGATCATAAGGAAGAAAGTTCGCGAAGGGAGCGTCGCAAACCGAAGTCGTTTTGGACTTCAAAATGCGACCGGACGCTCGAACCCTAGTGACCGGACGTTGAGGCTTGCGTCCGGTCAGTAGTGTTGGCTGAGGGGTGGGCCTGGTTGTGACCGGACGCTCCTCAGCAATCGACCGGACGCACCAGGGGGGTGAGTCCGGTCGCGTCCAGAGAGGTTCCAGAGAGGGTTTTCGATGACCGGACGCGTCCGGTCAGTGGTGACCGGAGACATGAGAGCGTCTGATCAGCACTTCGTACAGGTGTCAGGCTAGACGTCACGTAGCCGTTGGGCACTGACCGGACACGTCCGGTCACCCCGACAGTGCGTCCGGTCAGTGCATAACTGGCTGGACTTACCCATTCGTGCATGTTTCGAGTTGGGGGTATAAATATGTCTCCCCCTCTTTCATGTTGTACCTCTTGCTCATTTGAAAGGTTGCCAAACACATTGTGATTCCAAGTGAGCGCAAGAGGCCTAGTGAGGTTGAGAGATTTGATAATTGAGTGATCAAACACCTCATTAGTGAATAGAGAGTAGCAAGTGTGCATCCACCCATCTCATTAGCCTTGCGTTGGTCAAGTGAGAGTTCTTGCTTGTTACTCTTGGTGATCGACATCACCTAGACGGCTTGGTGGCGATCGGAGAGCTTGGTGATCATTCGGAGGCATTGTGGATGACCCAAGCCAAGTTGTGACCGGTAGCGGGCGATTCACCGGGCCGGAGTGGCGAAGAATCAGCTCGTAGTGAGCACTTAATCCTTGCGCGGATCAAGGGGGAGCGATACCCTTGCGCGGGTGCTCCAACGAGGACTAGGGGGTGTGCCGACACCTCGATACCTCGGCAAAAAGATCGCCGTGTCATCTCTACTCTCTTTACTACGCATTTACCTTTGAGCAATTCAATTTTCATTTACTTGTTGTTCTTTCATAAGTTGAATTGTCATGCTAGAGTAGAATTGGTTTAGCGATAGTCTTTTGTGCGATTGATTCTTGTCAAACACACTTCTAGGCACTAGGGGGTTAATTGAAGCTTGATAGGTTTTAATTCTTGCAAGAAGTTTTAGAAAAGCCCAATTCACCCCCCCCCTCTTGGGCATCTTGATCCTTTCAATTGGTATCAGAGCCTCGTGCTCTCGATTTAGGCTTAACCGCCTAGAGTTAAGATGTCCGGAGGTGATGGACCACCTCCCATGTTCGAGGGAGACGACTTTCCATATTGGAAAATCTGTATTGAGTCGTATCTAGAAGCGGTTGATATGAAATGCCGCAATGCCGCCATAACCGGGTTCCCCAAACCCAAGGAGGGCACTAGCCTCACGCCACATGAGGAAGAAAATGAGAAGTGGAATGCAAAGGCAAAAACATTCTTTTTAGAGGCATTTGCAAGGATGTGTTTAACCGCGTCCGAAACCACAAGAATGCCCATGATCTATGGGATAACATTTGTGCTCTCCATGAGGGGACCAAGAGTGAGCGTGAGGAGAGATATCATTTAGTTATGCAAAAGCTTCATTCATTTGATATGCATGCTAATGAAAGTGCAAATGAAATGTACTCACGCTTGAATGTTCTTGTAGAAGAACTCAATGGACTTGGCCACACACAAATGCAACCAACTGATGTTGTGAGGAAGATCCTATGTGTCCTCCCAATTGAGAAATATGGACACATTATGACCGTGCTACATCAAGGTGATCTTTCCACCGCTACACCAACACAAATCTTGGGAAAGATCAATGCGCATGAGATGTACATGCACATCACACCAAGTGGTGGCTCTTCCACCGACAAGAAGAAGGACTTGGCCTTCAAAGCAAGCCATGACAAGAAAGGCAAGTCAAAGGCTATTGAGGTGCATCATGAGAGCTCAAGTGATGAAGAGGATGATTCCAACATCGCTCTCATGGTGAGAAGAACCACCAAGATGTTGAAGAAGCTTCACAAGAATGGAGTCAACTTTGACTCAAGAAAGAAGAAATTCTTCACAAGTAGCAAGAGGAAACCAATCTCCGAAATGGATTGCTACAATTGCGGAGATCTTGGTCATCTTGCCCTTCAATGCACCAAGCCCAAGAAGGACAACTACAAGAACAAGAACAAGGGCAAGAAGTATGACTCATCAAGTGAAGATGAGAAGAAGAATGACAAGCCCTACAAGAAGAAAGAGGGCAAGAAGAAGCAATACCACAAGAAAGGTGGCAAAGCATATATTGTTGGTGATTGGCTCACCAACATTGACTCCTCCGGTGGCTCATCCGGTGAAGATAGTGATGATGAGAAGGAGAAGGTGGCCGCTCTAGTCATTGGCTCCTCTACACCACCACCACCACCACCGTCACCATCATCATCTACACACCTATGCCTCATGGCTAAAGGTGATCGAAAGGTACAAAATGATGATGACTCTAGTGATAGTGATAGTGATGGTGAATTTGAGGCTCCTACTTATGATGAACTTGTCAAATTGCTAAATGACTACTCTAAAATCATAAGAAAGACTAGAGCTAAAAATGAAAGACTTGTTCATGACAATGAAGCTCTTATTGAAAAGTATAACAATGCTACACATGCTAGTGATGAACTAAAAGATGAACTTGCTACTATGTCATCATCTATCAAGGAGCTCAAGTCCTCTAACAAGGAGCTCAAAGCTAAAAATGAAAAACTTGATAGGATGCATAGTGACTTTACCACTAGTTATGCTTTGCTTAAAGAACAATACACTCAAGTGAAAGTTGATTATGATACTCTCATCGTTGCTTATGATATGCTTTCACATGAGACACTTGATGCTCCTAACCTTGTTGTTAAGTGTGACATAGCGACATCTTGTGAGGACTTGGTTAGTGAGCATGATGAGCAAAGAGCTAGTGGCAAGGGCAAGAATGTGGTTGTGGCCGATCTGTAAGTGCAATCAAGCCCTATTTGTGGGTTTTGGTGTTAATGACAATATGATTGGAGAACTAATGAGATTTATGAAGTTGACAAGCAGGTTAATGATAAGAAAGGATGATGCATATGGGTTGGTGGACCCCTCATACTATATTTCATCGGATCCGGACTCAAAGTGATTTGACAAGCTTTTTCATTTGAATTTGAGTTTTAGGAATGTCGTACTATCAAGGGGGAATGCAAATACATTGCTATGGCTGAATGATATGTGCTCAAACCAACCCAAGCCATCCATGTTTCTAACCAAAGACAGCTGCACCAAATTCAGATCCACCTCTGTCTGTTTAGTAGGCGCGGTAGTGCCGCCCTTAGCACGGCAGTGCCGGGCCGCGGCACTGCCGGGCTTCGGCCGGCACTGTCGCGACTTGTTTCAACCGTTGGATGGCAGGGGGTATTTACCTCACCCCTCTGCCTCCCCAACGGTTATCCACGACCATAACTCGTCACCTACCTCCAGACAAGCTTCTCTCTTCCCCATTGAAGGCTCCCAACTCCCCTCTCACCAAATCTTTGATTTCCATTGATTTCAAGTGAGTTGGAGGCTTAAACCTTCACCAAAGAGAAGCCCTAGCTGAGATCTACTCCCTAGAGCACTTGATTTGAGCCATAGCCGATGGATTTGCTTCTATTACTCTTGGGTTCTTGGAACCCTAGCCGGCTAGGCGTCACCCTAGAGCCTTGCCAACTTGTGTGGCGGCCTAGGGAGGTTTGTAATCACTTGTGCAGCTAGTATTATTACCCCTCACTTCAAGGATTTGGTTCCTTGACTTGAGAACGAGGTAGAGTTGCAAAGCTCATGACCTAAGTGGTCAACCTCAACAACGTGGAGGTAGGCAAGCCTTGGTGGCGAGCTGAACCACGGGATAAATCACTTGTCTCTTGTGCTTGCTTAGTTTCATTCTTCATATTCATGAGCTTGTGATAGATTCTAGGGTTTGGCCCGATCTACTTTATTCTTCATATTTGGCTTGGAGTAGTTGGTTCTGCTGGTTCACAGAACTTGTTGTAGCATTTCTATTCATATAGAATCTGTTAGTTGTGGCTGGATTTCGTATTGCAGCTTCTGATCTCTCACTGCGCGGCAATACCGCGCTGGGGCCGGCAGTGCCGAGCACAGAGCGGTAGTGCCGGGCTCATCTAATTAAGTTTTGAGCTGTGATTTTTGACAGGCCTATTCACCCCCCCTCTAGGCCACACAGGTCCTTACAAGTGGTATCAAAGCCTGGTCTCTCAGCAGCACTTCATCGTGCGAGAGAATGGCCACTGACGGAGGAACGGGTAACTCTAGCGTTGTGCAACCCAATCCCTTCGAAGTGGAGGTGCACACCGCTAGCAGCAGTGAGAGCGTCTCCATGGCAAGCGGAACGACACTTCCTCAACTGGATGTGTCGGCCGGAGAGCTCGCAAGAAGAAAGGAAGAAAGAAGATTGAGAAGAGAAGCTAGAGCCAAAGCAAGAGAGGATGCAGCGGCTCTCAAAGGCAAAGAAGAAAGGGCTTAGAGAAGAGAAGAAAGAAAGATTAGAAGAGAAGAAAGAGCCAAGAGAAGAGAAGAAAAGAAGAAGAGGGAAGAGCTTCAAGCAAAGAAGAGTGTGCACTTGAGTGAAGACTCGAGTAGCACCGAAGATGGTGATGATGACATCTCCTATCATCTCAAGGGCGACAAGAAGAAGACGGAGGAGACCAAGAAGTCATATGGAGCCGTATCCTTTAACTATTCTACTATGACTAACCATGATTCTAGGCCTCTCATTAATGTGCCCGCGGGCAAGTTACCCCGTTTCGATGGGACAAACTTTGCCAAGTAGAAGCACATTATGAAGACCTATCTTATTGGTCTCCACCCAGGTATTTGGGAAATAGTGCACAATGGACTTGAAGCACCGGTTGATCCGAAGAACCCCACTCAAGATGAGTTTCGCAACATTCATCTCAATGCCCAAGCTACTAGTGTGCTACTTAGTGCCTTGGATGGTGATGAGTACAACAAGGTCATGGGAGTTGAAGTTGCAAAGGAGATTTGGGACACATTGCATATTGCTCATGAAGGGGTTGACAAAGTGAGGCAATCCAAGATTGATTTGTTGATGGCCAAGCTCAACCGGTTTTGTGATTTGTGATGGTGAAGGCCCACAAGAGATGTTTGATAGGTTGATGGTCATTGTTGGCAAGATTAGAGGGCTAGGTGGAAATGAAATCAATGATCACAAGGTTGTAAAGATCATGTTGGAGGCATACTCACCAAGGAATGAGACCGTAGTGACATTGATTAGGGACAAGAAGAAGTTTGAGCAATTCACACCTAGTGATGTGCTTGGGAGGATCATCACATTTGACATGCAAAGAGAGGAGGCAAATGAAAGAAGGAAGCTTGGAGAGTTGCAAGCAAGGCTAGATGGGATGAAGATCAAGGATGTGGCACTCAAGGCAAGCAAGTCAACAATGCAAGCAACATCAAGCAAGCCAAAATCAAGCAAACAAGCCTCTACAAGCAAGCCCAAGCAACAAAAGAAGAAAATGGAGATAGAGGACAGCACATCATCCTCTTGTAAAAGTGAGAGTGATGGTGAAGAATTTGAGAAGATTGATGATATAGCTCTATTCATGAGAAGATACCGCAAGGGGCTCAAGAAGGAAGGATACAAATTTGTGAAGAGGAAGTTTCCCAATAAGAAGAAGAGAACTTGCTACAATTGTGGTAGCACCGAGCACTTCATAGCCCATTGCCCAAATGAGAAGAAGGACAACAAGGGCAAGAAAGATGACAAGGCCACTTACAAGAAGCATAACAAGAGATACATGGGAGAAGCTCACATTGGACATGAATGATATTCAACCGCACAAACCTCAAGTGAAGAAGATGAGAAGATGGCAACAATTGCATTTCAAAAGTCATCTCCTTCACCAAGGCTATTCAACAACTTGTCCGATGATGATGATGGCAACTCCCACACTTGTCTCATGGCCAAGAAAGAGAAGGTGAAAAAGACTCACACTCCTAAACCTTCTCTTCCACCTAGTGACATCTCTAGTAGTGAACTTAGTGATTCCTCTAGTGATGATGATTCTAGTGATGAAGAGATAAACATGATAACTAAAAATTTGGACAAGAAAACCAAACTCTTTATCACTAAGCTAATGGAGGAACTAGAAGGTGTACAAGCCGAGCTAGCAATAAGTGAGGATGATCTCATCAAACAAGAGGACCTTTACATTGCTTGCAAGGAGGCTCTTGCATTAGAAAGAAGTGAGTTGGATGTGTTGCATGTGGCTTTGGCCAAAGAGCAAGATGAACATGCTTCCCTAAAGAAGGCTCATATTGCACTCAAGGAAAAGTATTGTGGCTTGGACGAAAAGCACAAAGAACTTGAGCTGCAATATAACCTTCTTTGGGAAAGCAACTCAACTCTCCCTAAGGCAAATGTTACTTCTATTCCCTCCACTAGTGAAGGTTGTGGAAAATGCTATAATCTTGATTTGAATGTCTATTCCACTAACCTTGTGAACATGGAGGCCATGAGAAAGGAGATAGCAAGATTGACAAACATTATTGCAAGTGGTTGTGTCAAGTCTACCACAAGTGCAAATGAGAAGACCCAAGGCAAGAACGTGCACAAGTTCAAGAATGGAAGACGTCCTTCCATAAAGGATGGGTTGGGGCATGAAAAAGGAGCCAAAACAAATGGAAGGAAAACAGTGAATGGCTATGAGTGTGTGAGGTTTGAGAAGAAGGGTCAGATTGGTACAGTTCAGCCTGCACAGACCGCGTCAGTGCCGCGTCAGAAGGCGGTAGTGCCGGGCCCCGGCAGTGCCGCCCCCAGGCCAGCAGTGCCGCGCCCCAAGAAAGGGAAGGCTATCAGTTTCCCTTCTGCTCAGTCTCACACACAGCCCAAGCAAGTGCCCAACCAGAAGCAAGGGTCTCAGAAATCAAAGGAATCTATTTGGGTGACCAAGAACAAGTTTGTACATCAACCCAAGATAGAAGCCCCAAGGAAGAGTGTGTCCTCTTGTTACATATTAGGACACAACAACAGTGGTAAAGTTGTTGCAAAGTATGTTGGTGATAGCAAGAGGGCAGCCGACAAGTGTATTTGGGTTCCTAAGATACTTGTGACTAACATGCAAGGCCCCAATATCAATTGGGGACCTAAACCTAGGAACTAAACTTGTTTCGCAGGCATACTCCTCCGGTGGATCAAGTTGGGTGCTTGATAGCGATGTACAAATCATATGACCGGAGAAAGGAGTATGTTCTCATCATATTCCCCAACTACAAATGCAAGCGAAAACATCATTTTCGGTGATAACTCTAAGGGGGATGTGTTAGGTCTTGGTAAAGTTGCTATCACACTTGAACATTCAATTACTAATGTCTTACATGTTGATTCGTTAAGTTACAACTTGTTATCCGTTTCACAATTGTGTGGAATGGGTTTCAATTGTCTCTTTACGGATGAGGGTGTGGAAGTCTTTAGAAGGGAGGATTCCTCTATTGTCTTTACGGGTCGCTTGAAAGGGAAGCTTTACTTAGTTGATTTCAACAAAAGTGAAGCTAAACTTGAGACTTGTTTAGTGGCAAAATCTAGCATGGGTTGGTTATGGCATCGCCGACTAGCTCATGTTGGGATGAGGAACTTGGCCAAACTTCAAAAAGACAACCACATCCTAGGACTAACCAATGTTGATTTTGAGAATGACAGAGTATGTGGAGCTTGCCAAGCCGGAAAACAAGTAGGCGTACCTCACCCACCAAAGAGCTATGACACTACTACTCATCCATTGGAGTTGATCCACATGGATCTCTTTGGACCGGTTGCCTACCTTAGCATCGGCGGTAACAAACATGGTCTTGTTATTGTTGATGACTTTTCTCGTTTCACTTGGGTATTCTTTTTGCATGATAAGAGTGTAGTGCAAGAGAAGGTCAAGATGTTCATACGAAGAGCTCAAAGGGAATTCGGTTTCAACATCAAGAAGGTTCGTAGTGACAATGGAACCGAATTCCGAAACACCCAAGTGGAAGAGTTCCTTGATGAAGAGGGCATCAAGCATGAGTTTTCAGTTCCATACACCCCTCAACAAAATGGTGTGGTGGAGAGGAAGAATAGAACACTCATTGACATGGCAAGGACGATGCTAGATGAGTACAAGACGCCGGACATCTTTTGGGCCGAAGCCGTCAACACCGCTTGCCATGCAATCAACCGCCTCTACCTCCACAAGAGAAGAAAGAAGACCTCCTATGAGCTGCTCATCGGTAACAAGCCAAAGGTGTCTTACTTTAGAGTCTTTGGGTGCAAATGTTTCATTTTGAACAAGAAGCCCAAAGCCTCTAAGTTTGCATCAAAGGTTGATGATGGTTTTCTTCTCGGTTATGGATCAAACGAGCATGCCTATCGTGTTTTCAACAAAGCCTCCGGCAAGGTTGAAATAGCAATAGATGTGACGTTTGATGAAACTAACGGCTCTCAAGTAGAGCAAGTTGATGAAGTTGTAGGAAATGAAGAACCACCTTGTGAAGCAATCAAGCAATTAGCCATTGGTGATATTAGACCACAGGAACAGTAGGCTACTGGTCAGGATGGTCCTTGTAACATCCCGGCCTAAGGCTTAATAGGAATAATAGGATACTCATACCAACAAGTTGCAACTTCTTTTTCGGAAGCCCATCTCCAAAGAACTCTAAAGTTAAGCGTGCTTGGCCTGGAGAAATTTTTAGGGATGGGTGACTGACCGGGAATTTCTTCCCGGGTGCACTCTAAAGTTAAGCGTGCTTGGCCTGGAGAAATTTAGGGATGGGTGACCGACCGGGAAGTTCTTCCCGGGTGCACACGAGTGAGGACAAAGTGCGCAGAAAAGACTGGTGTTGGTCTGTGAGGGAAGTCTATGTCCTAGAAAAGCTGCCAGATGTAAGTGGGCCCGGCCGCGTGGAGGCGGGACGTTACAGTCCTCAAGCCGAAGCTCCTGCTGGGACTGATCAGATACAGTCCCCGGCAGTGCCGGGTCCGATCCCGGCAGTGCCGAACCCCGGTAGTGCCTGGCGGACTCCAGCAGTGTCGGACACACTCAGGGCAGCTGTAGCCACTCCACTTCGTGGAGTGAACCTACAACCCATCTTCGAGCAAGATGAAGAAGAGAATGCTGAAGATGAACCAGAACCCATTGATCATCCAAGGCTCAAGCAAACTATTCAACGGGATCATCCCGTTGACAACATCCTTGGGAGTCTTCGAAAGGGGGTAACGACACGCTCTCATTTGGCAAATTTCTGTCAATATTACTCATTTGTCTCCTCTTTGGAACCTCTCAAGGTAGAAGAAGCCCTGGATGATCCGGATTGGGTGATGGCCATGCAAGAAGAGCTCAACAACTTCGAGCGCAATCAAGTATGGTCACTTGTGGAAAGACCAAACACCAATGTCATTGGTACCAAATGGGTCTTCCGCAACAAGCAAGATGAAGAAGGTGTGGTGACAAGGAACAAGGCAAGATTGGTGGCTCAAGGGTTCACTCAAGTAGAGGGCTTGGACTTTGAAGAAACATATGCACCGGTTGCTAGGCTTGAAGCTATTCGGATTCTACTAGCCTATGCAGCCCATCACAACTTCAAGCTATATCAAATGGATGTGAAGAGTGCATTCCTCAATGGCCCTATACAAGAGTTGGTGTATGTCGAGCAACCACCGGGCTTTGAAGATCCCAAGTTTTCCAACCACGTCTTCAAACTCCATAAGGCGCTCTACGGGCTTAAGCAAGCACCTAGAGCATGGTATGAATGCCTTAAGAAATTCTTGCTCAAACAAGGCTTTGAAATAGGCAAAGCCGATCCTACTCTCTTCACTCATAAAGTCAATGGAGATATCTTTGTGTGCCAAATATATGTCGATGACATAATATTTGGTAGTACTAACAAATCCTTTTGTGATGAGTTTAGTAGGATCATGACTAAGAGATTGGAGATGTCTATGATGGGTGAGCTCAAGTTCTTCCTTGGTTTTCAAATCAAGCAATTGAAGGAAGGGACTTTTCTTTGCCAAACCAAGTACACCCACGATATGTTGAAGAAGTTTGACATGGTGAACGCCAAGCCTATCAAAACACCCATGCCAACTAATGGACATCTTGATCTCAATGAGGAAGGGAAAGCCGTGGACATCAAGGTATATCGCTCCATGATCGGCTCTCTCCTTTACTTATGCGCATCTAGGCCCGATATTATGCTTAGTGTGTGCATGTGTGCTAGATTTCAAGCTAACCCGAAAGAGTGTCACCTAGTGGCCGTTAAGAGAATCTTGAGATATCTAGTTCACACACCAAACCTTGGCTTGTGGTATCCTAAGGGCTCCAAGTTCGAACTACTTGGCTATTCGGATTCCGATTATGCCGGTTGTAAAGTAGATCGAAAAAGCACTTCGAGGACATGTCAATTCCTTGGATGCTCCTTAGTGTCTTGGGGTTCTAAAAAGCAAAATTGTGTAGCCCTATCCACAGCCGAGGTCGAGTATGTTGCAGCAGGTGCATGTTGTGCGCAACTACTTTGGATGAGACAAACCCTTCGTGACTTCGGATGTCATTTCACCCATATCCCACTCTTGTGTGACAATGAAAGCGCCATAAAACTAGCAAACAACCCAGTGAGTCACTCAAGAACCAAACATATAGACATCCGACATCACTTCTTGAGAGATCATGAAATCAAAGGAGATATCGCCATTAGACATGTGAGCACTGACAAACAACTAGCCGATATCTTCACTAAGCCTCTAGATGAGTCAAGGTTTTGTGCCTTAAGGAGTGAACTAAATATACTTGACTCTCATAACGTAGTTTGAAACCTAGCATGCTTGATTGATCAACTAGATTGACCTAGGCAAATCAGATTTCAAAACTTTCATATTGTGTTTCAAAATCTTTGAAAGAAACTTGCTTGTAATGACCATTGTTCTGTATTGACTGATTGTCTCTGGTCATAACATGCAAGCAGTATGTGTCCACTCCAAGAATGAGTTGTAGTGCCTTAGAGAATAACTCCTTCTGTAGGTGACTGTCCGGCAGTGCTGGGCCAGGCGCGGAAGTGCCGGGCTCCGGCAGTGCCGCGGCAGGCACGGAAGTGCCGCGGCAGGCGTGGAAGTGCCGCGACTTACCAATTCAGCTGGAATCGGTTTGTTACCGTGTGGGGCCAAGGAAAAATATCTTCTTACTCTACCTAACGGCCCCCTCTCTCTCTCTCCCTCATCCTTTCACCAGCCCGTGTCCTCCTCTCCCTCTCTCTCTCTCTCCCAAGGGCGACTAGGAGGCGACCGTGCTCCCTCCTCACCGACCGGCGTTCCCCGGCATCTCCGGCCACCGGAGGTGCTGCTCGGGATCCCCTTCGGTGCTGCTCCGTCGTCCTCTTCTCCAAGGGTCTCCTTCCCTCTCCTTTCCCTCAAGGTGAAGATTCAAAATCCCTAACCCTAACTTTTCCCGTTTTGTAAAATGCGCCCTGGATTTTGTTTTTAGAGGTTGTAGAAGGGTTTGTAGATGATAGGGAGGTAGTAGAGATGATGGATGTGATGTTGGTTGGCTCAGATCCGGTCTGCCCGCGCGGCAGTGCCGCGCTATGCGCGGTAGTGCCGGGCCCCGGCAGTGCCGGACCATGAGCAGAGACTTGATCCAAGTAACACCCTATCCATCAACGTCTATTGCCTCACTATAATCTACCAGCTCCTTTGCAGTTTTCTAATCCACAGTCTCCATGTTTTAGATGTCGAGAGGAGGAGGAGATGAGAGAAGGGTCAAGCAGAGGATGGATCCGCTCAGGGGGAGGAGCAAGCAGTCATCCCGTCGTGGTGGCTCTAGCTCCCAAGGAGATGTTTCAGCTAGACAGCAGATCCGGGATGAGGCTCGCCTGCAGATGCAAGGGCGTCAGATAAGGGATGACCTCTATCCCAATACACCAGAGCATCTGGCAGAGGTCAGCAGAGCACACTTGCAGTCATACACAGAGGATGTGCAGGAGAGGCCACCTCAGGACACCAGGGACAGGCAGCCCGTGTCATACTATCAGCAGTTCAGCTCGGTCAAGTCTCAGCGCCAACACAATCCATACAACAGTCAAAAGGATATGGGCATTGACTACAGGTTCTGGAATGAGTTCCATTCAGACTTTTATCGCTCAGTCCTGTACAATGCCAAGAAACAAAAGATTCTGAACATGAAGTATGTTGATTGGGAGCATCTAGAGAGCAAGACTGACCGTGACATCAACAGGGTGGTGGCTGCATGTAAGGCAAGAAACATGTATGATTTGATGGGATTTAGCTATAACTGGAACACTGAGATCATCCATCAGTTTCATGCAACGCTCTATGTTGACAATGTGGTTGAGGAGATGCATTGGATGACTGAGGGTCGTCACTACAAGGTCACTTATGAGACCTTTAGTAGGATCCTCGGTTTGGGCAGCGAGGATAGAGAGTATGATAACCTGCATGATGAGAGGACTTTGACAGATTCTGAGATTGCTTTTATGTATGAGAACCCTCGGAAGGCAGATGGGTTGGTCAAGGGACTACAAGGTTTCTATTACATGTTGAACAACCTTTTCAAGCAGACTCTCAACCCAAAGAGTGGGTCCCATTCTAACTTGTATGGATATGGCAGGAACATGTTGGCTAGGATGACCCCTGAGGCTAATCGTTTTTCCATATCCAGCTTCATTTGGACTGAGCTTCAGGTTGCAGCCGAGGATGCTAGGAAGGCAGTTCTCTATGCCCCCTACATCATGTTTATGATTGAGATGGTCTCCGGCTACACCTTCGTCAAGGATGGGCTGCATGAGCCGTATCGTGCAGAGAAGAAGAGAGGAGCAGCAGCAGGGGCAGCAGCAGCTGACAGGCCAGAGAGCTCCCGCCCTTCCTATCAGAGGAAGAAGAAGAGCAAGCTGGCCAAATGGATTAAGGCCATCTTCTCTACTTGCACCTACGCAGCCCAGACAGCTCACTAGGCACTTGTTGAGCAGCGAGCAGAGCGAGAGCGGGCGGGACGTTCGCCGTTACCTCCACCCCGCTCTCCACCTCACTTCGACCTCTCCAACCTCGACTCAGACGATATAGACTCAGATGGCGATGAGGAGCAAGAGGAGATAATGCATGTGCCACCCCGTCGTTCTACACGTGCCTAGACCTCGACCCACCGTCAGGGGAAGGCCGTGGTAGAGTCCGACGACGACGATGATGATGATGAGGAGGAGGAGGAGGAGGAAGAAGAAGTTCAGTGGGACAAGATTGCTTCGGATGATGAGTGAGTGTTTGGACACTTTTCTCTTCTCTACTTCTCTCTTTTTGGTGACTTGTTGCCAAAGGGGGAGAATTAGGTGAAGAGAAGGGGGTACAACACTTTCTTTCATGTCCATGTCCCCATCTTTTAGTAGTTGTGAGTTGTGAGGGAGTTTGATTCGTTCAAAACTCTATGTTTTGTAATATTACTCTGTGGTACTACTTCTTAAGTTTGGATGTGGACATGTACTTTTACCTGCTTATTTAGCTTATGTTATATCCTGTTTAGATCTGTTGCTATGTATGCTTTGTGGCTGTGTTTTATTTCCGCTGCGTTTGCTGTCTGCAGCCTGAGCGGCAGTGCCGCTCCAGGGCCGGCAGTGCCGGGCTCCGGCAGTGCCGCGCCGCTCTGGCAGAAAGGCAGCAAACACCTCTGATGTGCCTAAACTGTCATTCGCATCACGTTTTATTCTTGACACAGTTTAGTTGTACCCCACGAAGCTACTAGATGTGAAACTGAACCTATTTCTCACTTTTGAATATGTGAATGTTGGCCTCTAATGCCATTTTGAGATTTCAGCTCTCATTCACACATTTAGGGGGAGGTTTCACACCTAAGCTTCTAAATCTCAAGTATTGTACCCTTTTATTGTAAGCTTCAATTGTATTGTCATCAATCACCAAAAAGGGGGAGATTGTAAGTGCAATCAAGCCCTATTTGTGGGTTTTGGTGTTAATGACAATATGATTGGAGAACTAATGAGATTTATGAAGTTGACAAGCAGGTTAATGATAAGAAATGATGATGCATATGGGTTGGTGGACCCCTCATACTATATTTCATCGGATCCGGACTCAAAGTGATTTGACAAGCTTTTTCATTTGAATTTGAGTTTTAGGAATGTCGTACTATCAAGGGGGAATGCAAATAAATTGCTATGGCTGAATGATATGTGCTCAAACCAACCCAAGCCATCCATGTTTCTAACCAAAGACAGCTGCACCAAATTCAGATCCACCTCTGTCTGCTTGGTAGGCGCGGCAGTGCCGGGCCGCGGCACTGCCGGGCTTCGGCCGACACTGCCGTGACTTGTTTCAACCGTTGGATGGCAGGGGGTATTTACCTCACCCCTCTGCCTCCCAACGGTTATCCACGACCATAACTCGTCACCTACCTCCAGACAAGCTTCTCTCTTCCCCATTGAAGGCTCCCAACTCCCCTCTCACCAAATCTTTGATTTCCATTGATTCTAAGTGAGTTGGAGGCTTAAACCTTCACCAAAGAGAAGCCCTAGCTGAGATCTACTCCCTAGAGCACTTGATTTGAGCCATAGCCAGTGGATTTGCTTCTATTACTCTTGGGTTCTTGGAACCCTAGCCGGCTAGGCGTCGCCCTAGAGCCTTGCCAACTTGTGTGGTGGCCTAGAGAGGTTTGTAATCACTTGTGCAGCTAGTATTATTACCCCTCACTTCAAGGATTTGGTTCCTTGACTTGAGAACGAGATAGAGTTGCAAAGCTCATGACCTAAGTGGTCAACCTCAACAACGTGGAGGTAGGCAAGCCTTGGTGGCGAGCTGAACCACGGGATAAATCACTTGTCTCTTGTGCTTGCTTAGTTTCATTCTTCATATTCATGAGCTTGTGATAGATTCTAGGGTTTGGCCCGATCTACTTTATTCTTCATATTTGGCTTGGAGTAGTTGGTTCTGCTGGTTCACAGAACTTGTTGTAGCATTTCTATTCATATAGAATCTGTTAGTTGTGGCTGGATTTCGTATTGCAGCTTCTGATCTCTCACTGCGCGGCAGTACCGCGCTGGGGCCGGCAGTGCCGGGCACAGAGCGGTAGTGCCGGGCTCATCTAATTAAGTTTTGAGCTGTGATTTTTGACAGGCCTATTCACCCTCCTCTAGGACACACAGGTCCTTACACGATCACTATGATGATTATGTCAAGATCAAGAATGAGAATGCAAAGCTTAAGGTTGATCTAGAGAAGATTGCAACCACAAAGCAAGTCATTGTTGAGACCCAAGATGATGACTATAGCATGTCACTTGAGCTAGACATGCTAAAAGAAGAGAACAAGAGATTGAAGATGGAAAGGGACCACAAGGTGACTCCATCTCAATTAGAGCTCCAACAAGAGAATGACAAGCTCAAGAGAGAGAAGGAGCACCTCACCACCGGATTGAAGAAATTCACCAAGGGGCAATGTCTTCAAAGTGAGCTACTCATGAACACCGTGATGAAGACAAATAGAAATGGTATGGGCTTCCTTGAAGAGAAGATGAAGCAACGCAAGAGCATCATAAAGCCAAAGAAGAAGAAGATTGGAAGATGCTATGAGTGTGGAAAGGAAGGTCACTTTGCTCATGATTGTGAAGATCCAAAGCCCACACCCTTGCCAAAGCATGCTAGGCCCTTTGCTTTCAATGCTCACTACATGCTTAGACAAGATTCTAGTGGCAAGATGAAAGTTATGTTCATGGGGCCTCCTAACAAGAATAGGCCAAAGCAAATTTGGGTTGCAAAGTCACTAGTAGAGAAGGTTAAGGGACCTCAACAAGTTTGGGTCCTAAAAGCTCAAGCTTGATTTCTTGTGTGTGTAGGTGAACTACAAGACCGGTGGATCTCATTGGGTGATTGATAGTGGTTGCACACAACATATGACCGGTGATCCCCGGATGTTCACCTCACTTGAAGAGAATGTCAATGACCAAGAAAAGATAACATTTGGTGACAACTCAAAGGGCAATGTCAAGGGATTCGGCAAAGTGGCTATATCAAATGATCATACCATCTCCAATGTGCTTCTAGTTGCATCATTGAGCTTCAACTTGCTATCCGTTGGGCAACTATGTGATCTTGGCTTTCAATGTTTGTTCACCGACAAGGAAGTGGTTGTGACCAAGAAAGATGATACACAAGTGATATTCAAGGGCTTTAGATACAACAATCTCTATCTAGTGGATTTCACCTCCGAAGATGCCAACTTGAAGACATGTTTGTTCACTAAGCAATCACTTGGTTGGCTATGGCATAGAAGATTGGCTCATGTGGGAATGAACACTCTCAACAAGCTCTTGAAGAAGGATTTAGTTAGGGGCTTGAAGGATTTCAAATTTGAGAAGGACAAATTGTGTAGTGCATGTCAAGCCGGACAACAAGTTGCAAACACTCATCCAACCAAAGCCTTTGTATCAACATCAAGAGAGTTAGAGCTACTTCACATGGATTTATTTGGGCCAACAACATATGCTAGCTTGGGTGGAAATCTCTATTGCCTAGTGATCGTTGATGACTATTCTAGATACACTTGGGTATTCTTTCTTCATGACAAATCCGAAGCAACCCCTTCATTCAAGAAGTTTGCCAAGAGAGCCCAAAATGAATTTGACTTGAAAATCAAGAAGATAAGAAGTGACAATGGAAGAGAGTTCGACAACACCCACATTGAGGAATATTGTGATGAAGTTGGGATCAAGCATGAAGTCTCCGCAACCTACACACCACAACAAAATGGGGTAGTTGAGAGGAAGAACCGAACACTAATCACCCTAGCAAGGACTATGTTAGATGAGTACACTACACCAGAAAGATTTTGGGCGGAAGCAATCAACACCGCTTGCTATGCATCAAACCGGTTGTTCCCCCATCGTCTCCTTGGCAAGACCCCCTATGAACTACTCAACAACAAGAAGTCGGATATATCATTCTTTAGAGTGTTTGGGTGCAAATGCTACATCTACAAGAAGCGCCAACACCTAGGGAAGTTTCAACGCCGATGTGATATTGGTTTTCTTGTTGGTTACTCATTGAAGTCCAAAGCATATCGAGTATTCAACCATGCCACCGGGATGGTAGAAGAAACATATGATGTGGAATTCGATGAATCTAATGGCTCTCAAGGAGAGCATGAAAATCTTGATGATGTAGGTGATGAACCATTGAGGGAAGCCATGAAGAACATGTCGGTTGGAGCAATCAAGCCTAAAGATGATAATGAAGATGTGCAAGTCATTGACAAGCCATCCTCATCCAATGTACCACTTGATGATGATAAAGATGGGAGGAATCCATTTGAATATACTCATGTCTCCCATGATCAAATGGTGGTACAAGCTCAAGATGTTGATGCTCCACAAGTGGCCCCTCAAGTGGTTGATCAAAGGACTACTCCTCTACTACAAGCTCATTCTCAAGAACTCATCATAGGGAGTCCAACAAGGGGTGTAATGACTCGATCTCAAAAACTTGCTTTATTTATTGAACATCACTCCTTTGTGTCTCTTGTTGAGCCTACCATTATAGATGAAGCTCTAAGTGATCCGGATTGGGTGAATGCCATGCATGAAGAATTAAACAACTTCACCTGCAACCAAGTTTGGACAATTGAAGAGCGACCCAAAGGCGCAAGAGTCATTGGAACAAAATGGGTGTTTAGAAACAAGCAAGATGATCAAGGCAAGGTTATTAGGAACAAGGCAAGGCTAGTGGCAAAGGGGTTCTCTCAAGTTGAAGGTTTGGATTTTGGAGAGACCTTTGCACCAGTTGCAAGACTCGAAGCCATCCGTATCCTCCTTTCATATGCATCACATCATGACATTAAATTATATCAAATAGATGTGAAAAGTGCATTTTTAAATGGCTTCATAAATGAACTAGTCTATGTCGATCAACCTCCCGGGTTTGAAGACCCTAGATATCCTAATCATGTTTATAGGTTGTCCAAGGCGCTATATGGGCTCAAGCATTCCCCAAGAGCATGGTACGAGCGCCTCCGGGACTTCCTCATTGAGCCAAGAAGCTTGATGGAGATATCTTCATTTGTCAAGTCTACGTTGATGATATCATCTTTGGGTCAACAAATGAAGCATATTGCAAGGAATTTGGTGACTTGATGTCGAAGGAGTTCGAAATGTCCATGATTGGAGAGCTCACATGCTTCCTAGGCTTCCAAGTCAAGCAATTGAAGGAGGGGACTTTCATATCTCAAGAGAAGTATACAAAAGACCTCCTCAAGCGCTTCAACATGGATGATTGCAAGCCTATCAAGACTCCAATGCCAACAAACGGACATCTCGACCTAGATGTGGGAGGTAACCCGGTTGACCAAACTCTCTACCGTTCTATGATTGATAGCTTGTTATATTTGACCGCATCTAGGCCCGATATCATGTTTAGTGTGTGCATGTGTGCTCGCTTTCAAGCCGATCCTAGGGAATCACATCTCATAGCGGTGAAGAGAATCCTTAGGTACCTAAAGCACACTCCAAGCATTGGCCTTTGGTATCCCAAAGGAGCTAACTTCCAACTCGTTGGGTATTCCGATTCAGATTACGCGGGTTGCAAAATAGAAAGAAAAAGCACATCCGGAGGGTGCCATTTGCTTGGGAGATCACTAGTTTCATGGAGTTCTAAAAAGCAAAATAGTGTGGCTTTGTCTACCGCCGAGGCGGAATACATAGCCGCGGGTGCTTGTTGTGCACAAATCCTTTACATGAAATAAACCCTTTTAGACTATGGTGTAGTTCTAGAAAGGGTACCTTTGTTGTGTGACAATGAGAGCGCGGTTAAGCTTGCTAACAACCCGGTTCAACACTCTCACACAAAGCACATAGATATTCGCCACCACTTTCTTAGAGACCATGTTTCCCAGAAAGACATTTCCTTAGAGGGAGTTAGAACCGAAGATCAATTGGCGGATATCTTCACAAAACCCCTAGATGAGAACACCCTTTGTAGATTGCGAAGTGAGCTTAATGTGCTTGATCTAACTAACTTTGTCAAAAGGTGAAAGGGGGTTGTCTTTGCATTGCATTGTATCATATGCCATGTTTAAATTATGCTATGCACATAGGCTTGTCAAACGTGGTTAAGATAACCGCCCTAAAAAGCGTGTGAAGAAGCTTACCCATGAGCAAACTTGACAAGCAACCTAGATTCAAGTTCCGTATTGCATTGCATATGCATGATTGTTGCTTTGTCATTTCTTTTCGGTTATGCTTTGAGCAACCGCTGTGTTCGTCCACCGCTAGGGGGAGCATTTGAGGCTCCTAATGGTTGAGACCCCTAGTTTTGGTGGCCACATGTTGTCTCCTCGGGTTTTATTGCCTATCTTATCTAGAAAACTAAATTAGCCTATGGCAAAATATTTGAAAAATTTGAGGGATTGAGAGAGGTCACTTCTCTAGGTTCCAACCGGTGTTTATTTGCGTCTTATTTGAGTTGGAACTTGGTTGGGAGAAGTCAGCGTGAAAAATCGAGTCGAAACAGGGTTTTCCCTGTGACCGGACGCTGCGATCGGACGCTCCTGGTGCGTCCGGTCATTTCCTCCTGCGCGCAAGTGAACAGTAACTCAGGTGAGTCCGGTCTGGAGAATGCTCGTGCGTCCGGTCGTTTGCAAGCGCGTGATCGGACGCTCGGTGCGTCCGGTCAAGTGCGACAGGACGCGTTCGATCGAGGAAAATAGGTTTTGGGAACTCTCTGTTCGTGACCGGACGCTAGGGCCTTGTGCGTCCGGTCACACCTTCGTGCGTCCGGTCGCAACTTAACTTGCACAGTGACTTATTCCGACTGACTCGTGGGCCCCTCCTCACTTGTCTTCCTTCTTCGCCCACGCCCGAGCCGTGCCCTAACGTTCGCGCCGTCGTCTTCCCCCTCGAGCGCCAGCGCCGGCCGCCCGCACCACCGTGCCCGCGCCCGCACCACACCACCGTGCCCGCGCCGCCGTGCCCCACCTCGGCCGCCCGCACCGCCGTGCCCGCGCCCGCACCACACCGCCGCACCCGCGCCTCCTCGCCGTGCCAGCGCCGCCACTCGCCGTGCCCGTGCCACCACCTACTCCCCCGGCGCTCGAGCCTCCTCTCGTCCCTAGTGTTCGCCCTGTTGACTATCTCCTCCGGCAAGCACCTCCTCGGCCCGCCCAATCCGCCACAGTGAGCTTCCCATCCCTCCCCCACACCCTGCCCGCAAGGTGTTCGATTCAATGCCTCACCCAATGTTCATGACTTTTTAACCATGTTTTGGCCCTGTCTCTCGCACAGATCCTTCCTCCGAGACGTCTCCGTGCCCGAACGTGTCGGTCCCTTCTCCTCGCTTCATCGGTTTGTCGCGTCTCGTCAGGTAGCAAAGCCATGCCTTGTCTCTCTCTTTCCTTTTGCTTTGCTTCCGATAGGTTTCTCCTCTCTAGATTATATGCTCATATATATCCCTATCTATCTATTGCAGCGAGTCGGGACCGTGTCAGTGTGCCAGTGACAGATTAATCCGGGGTCAAGCTCGCGGATACGGAACGAGGCCAAGCCTCTGAGGTTCAGTCCAGTTCTCTGGTTTACTTGACAGTGGTACTCAGTGGCAGCAGGTCTCGTCAGTGACAGTGGTTCTCAGAGGCAGTTGGTCTTGTCCGTGGCAGTTAGTGGCAGTGGTTCTGTTCTTATAGCGATGGCTCGCTGCAAGAACGTCGGCGGAGGTCCCGGGGCCGATCCTCCTCCCCCGCGCCATCCCTCTAGCGACAAGGGGGAGAGGCCGCAGAAGCTCATCTCCAAGAAGCGCAAGCGCCTTGATCGGGATTCAGAGATGGCACTTGCCGCAGCTCGCGCCACCGAGAGAGCCGAGCAGGGTGGTTCGGCGGGCGGTCTCTGAATTCACGACCAGCCTTCAGAGCAGGCCAGTCAGGGCAGGGGTCCGCGGGTTCGCGACCTTCTTACAGAGCAGCAGGTGCAGGCTCTGCTTCGGACTGAGGGAGGTGTCGTCAGGATTCAGGATCACGAGTACTCTCTCGACGACCCAGCTGAGCTCCTTCCTCCCGACTTCCAGTTCCCATCAGAGGCAGCCTCAGCCCTTGCAGCAGCCAGTGGGTCAGCTCCCGAGCCAAAGACTGAGGCAGAGGGTCAGCCAGAGGAGGAGCAGCCAGTTCCGCCGCCAGTCCGTCGGTCCTCCCGTACTCGCACTCAGGTGTCTCCCAGACCTGAGGGGCAGAGGCGGGGTGGTCGACCCCCTCCGAGGCCATAGGGACCCCCACCAGTGGAGCACTTGGACCTGCGGGCTACGACAGCACGTCAGGTGTAGGTTTTGCGACTGATCCCCTACGAGGAGTGGTTCCCAGCCGTCAGGCACCCTCAGGCCTCCGAGGGTTTTTACACAGTGATTCAGGAGGACTTCTACCAAGCATATGTCAACATCGACGTCCACATCCGTCCACACAGAGTTTGCCCACTGGAGACGATAGTTGCAGTTGCCGGAGAGGCTATTCGACCCATGCTCTCTTACTTGCCAGGTTTAGCCGATCTCCTTGGACGCAGTGGCCAGTACGTTGAGGATTGGGTCCGGCAGTTCTACGCGTCCCTGTGGATCTCCCCGGACCACCGGTTCCTGCACTTTGCTTTCAGGGGGAGGTCCTACAGGCTCTATAGCTCACGTGCTAGAGAGTACCTTGGTCTGACTGCCTATGCGACTAGGGTCCACACAGTTTGCTATGGAGAGACAGAGCCACCTCGGCGACCACACGCAGGAGAGATTCCACTAGCAGACCTAGTCTGTGCCTATTTCCGGGAGCCGTTCGGCGAGGGGTCCAGCCGGCGTCCTCGTGACTTGACGCCGACGGCCTGTCTCGTGAACGAGGTCATGAGGCGTACTCTTCTGCCCCGAATAGGCTATAGAGAGGGGTTGACCAGGATTCAGATCTGGCTTGTTCACCACTTGGTCTCCCAGCTCGAGTTCGACATTTGGGACATAATTATTTCTGAGATGGAGGATACACTGGCAGAGGGCTTCAAGGGTCACCGGCAGCTTCCCTATGCTCACCTGATCTGCTACCCTTTGAAGAGGATCATTCCGGCACTACTTCCAGAGCTTCTCCAGTCCCGACGGAGTTCCCCGTGTACGACACTCGCCAGATTGCCGGGGATCGTCCAGACACTCGTCCTAGGGGTCAGCGTCAGAGGCCAGTCGTCACAGAGACAGAGGCACAACAGGATGAGGCTGTCAGTCAGTTGGCAGAGGTTGAGCTCGCAACGCTTGAGGCAGAGGGCGAGGACCCTGACCTTGAGGTTCCGTCTGACTGTACCGACGACGACTACGCTCCTCTTTCGAGGATGCG
Organism: Coix lacryma-jobi var. lacryma-jobi; assembly: GCA_009763385.1. Lineage (NCBI taxonomy): Eukaryota > Viridiplantae > Streptophyta > Magnoliopsida > Poales > Poaceae > Coix > Coix lacryma-jobi. The sequence continues at coordinate 128,344,211 of CM019825.1, read as the reverse complement.
TCCACCGACAGCTCACGACTCAGAGGCCTCCTCCTCGCGCATGGCCGGCTCCGACCCCGCACTCCTGGCTATTCTCTCTAGGATGGAGCAGCAGCAGTCCAGACTGTCTGAGGAGGTTCAGCGTCAGTTTGAGGAGCAGGCCCGACTGGCAAAGGCACATGCAGTGGCCGCAGCACAGGCTCAGGAGCGCCAGGACGCTCTCCAGAGGCAGATGATTCAGCTCCAGACACAGACACTTGCTTTCATGGAGAGGATGATGGCTCTTCCACAGTTACCTCAGCCGCCTCAGTTTTAGCTGCAGCAGCCCGGACCGTCGACCTCGTTCTACACGTCAGTTCCTTCATCGACGGTCTCGCCCTTTCCTCAGTACCCTCAGTGGTTTACGTCACCTCTGCCAGGGCCGCAGCCTGGGTTCACACTGATCCGCTCAGGTTTCACTCCTACTCAGACGGAGTCGATCCTCATGACCCCTCGGAGTCTGGAGGGTTCCTTCAGCGAGCTCACCGGTCTGCCTACCCTGCCAGACTTTGTCTTACCGGTGACCTCCGCTCCAGCTACAGCTCCCGCTACCGGTACCATAGAGACACTACCTTCCTCAGTAGCGTCGTCCGAGCCACCGGTCTCTGCGAGTCAGACTCTGCTTGTCAGTTCAGCACCTGAGACTCCCTTGACCATGTCAGTGGCAGCGACCGAGCCCGTGGACCCTCCCCCAACGTCAGAGCCTCCACAGCCAGAGCTTCCAGCGCCAGAGGCCGCTCCCGAGTCAGCTGAGCAAACCCAGACTGCTTCACCTCCACGTCCAGTATCCGAGGGTCAGCCAGCTCTCAGTTCGTCGTCCGATGAGGAGGCCTACCTTTCTTAGTTTGAGACTCTTCCGCGCACCTCGTCGCCCGACTCGTCTGCTCCTGTCCCGCCTTCCAACCCTTAGGTTTTGGTCTTTGATGTCAAAGGGGGAGAGAGCGTATGTTAGACATAGGGGGAGCTTGTGAGAGGGTCTCGATTCTTTTGTATGATCTTGCACTCATATGCATCCATGTTTATCTTTTGGCTCTTGTACGATATGTGTATGTCTTTTGGATGTGACATGATATGCTTCACTTGTTATATATTCCATGTCACTTGTTTATGCTCAATTGTGACATGTTATGCTTAACTCGTTATTTTCTACATATCACTTGATTATGCTCATTTACTTTGCTTCCGCACTTATACTCCGATAAATGAGCTTGTTCATAAGTACGTGTGTTAACTCTTATTATGTTGAGTACTTATGTGGACTTGGTTTGTATAAGCATGCCTAACCCCTTTTGATCTTATTGTCACATGCTTATATGAACCAAGCTATTGAAAACCTCACCTCTCTTTCAAACATACTTGAGGTTGTCATCAATCACCAAAAAGGGGGAGATTGTGAGCATCTAGGCCCCCAGTGGGTTTCGGTGATTGGATGACAACGGTAAATTACTATGACTAACGTGTGTTTTGCAAAAACAGTTGAGTTAGGTCATGGTAATGATGATTGTGAGGGCACTATGGTATTCATTCCCTCTTATTGATGGAATTTGTTCGGTTTTCAAAGGATGGACGACGAAGACGGTGATAGGCTAGTCCTAAGTGTCATTTGGTGTTGAAGGACACTTAGAGTAGCATAGGTCTTTGTTTTATCTTTGGCCGTACTATTAAGAGGGGTTTGAATGGGTAGCTTGACCTAGGTGAGACTTTTGAGTTAGGTGTGGTGCACACTTGTTAACCAAAGCCCTAGGTAGCTTAGAAAGGCCCCTAAGATCATAAGGAAGAAAGTTCGTGAAGGGAGCGTCGCAAACCGAAGTCGTTTTGGACTTCAAAATGCGACCGGACGCTCGAGCCCTAGTGACCGGACGCTGAGGCTTGCGTCCGGTCAGTAGTGTTGGCTGAGGGGTGGGCCTGGTTGTGACCGGACGCTCCTCAGCAATCGACCGGACGCACCAGGGGGGTGAGCCCGGTCGCGTCCAGAGAGGGTTTTCGATGACCGGACGCGTCTGGTCAGTGGTGACCGGAGGCATGAGAGCGTCCGATCAGCACTTCGTACAGGTGTCAAGCTAGACGTCACGTAGCCGTTGGGCACTGACCGGACGCGTCCGGTCACCCCGACAGTGCGTCCGGTCAGTGCATAACTGGCTGGACTTACCCCTTCGTGCATGTTTCGAGTTGGGGGGTATAAATATGTCTCCCCCTCTTTCATGTTGTACCTCTTGCTCATTTGAAAGGTTGCCAAACACATTGTGATTCCAAGTGAGTGCAAGAGGCCTAGTGAGGTTGAGAGATTTGATAATTGAGTGATCAAACACCTCATTAGTGAATAGAGAGTAGCAAGTGTGCATCCACCCATCTCATTAGCCTTGCGTTGGTCAAGTGAGAGTTCTTGCTTGTTACTCTTGGTGATCGGCATCACCTAGACGGCTTGGTGGCGATCGGAGAGCTTGGTGATCATCCGGAGGCATTGTGGATGGCCAAGTTGTGACCGGTAGCGAGCGATTCACCGGGCCGGAGTGGCGAAGAATCAGCTCGTAGTGAGCACTTAATCCTTGCGCGGATCAAGGGGGAGCGATACCCTTGCGCGGGTGCTCCAACGAGGACTAGGGGGTGTGCCGACACCTCGATACCTCGGCAAAAAGATCGCCGTGTCATCTCTACTCTCTTTACTACGCATTTACCTTTGAGCAATTCAATTTTGCATTTACTTGTTGTTCTTTCATAAGTTGAATTGCAATGATAGAGTAGAATTGGTTTAGCGATAGTCTTTTGTGCGATTGATTCTTGTCAAACACACTTCTAGGCACTAGGGGGTTAATTGGAGCTTGATAGGTTTTAATTCTTGCAAGAAGTTTTAGAAAAGCCCAATTCACCCCCCTCTTGGGCATCTTGATCCTTTCACACTAGATTAGAAGTTAGTTCACTAGTTTTCTCAATTACCAAAACCAAACATTGGACTTTTAACATGACATGTAATACTAAAAGTTTTGCCAATATCAAAACAATAGCAATGACTAAAAAAAGCCTCTCGACACCAATATTCAATTCATCTGAAAGCAAGATCAAGCAATAAAGACAGATGCTCTCTTCTTTGTTACTCCAAGTCTATATTTCATTCATTGTTCATTAATATTTCTCTAATCTCAACACAAGAAAAAGTACAAAAAAGTGAAAGTATGGTAACTACAAAAATAAAGAAAGGTGTGACAACAATAGCAATATAGTGACTATCTATTTGAAGGTGAAGACTCAATAAGAATCTTGAGGGGGTAAAACCCTCTACAAACCTCATGGATCTCAACTCCAAGGAAACATTAAGTTTGGAAAACTTTCTTTTTCCTTCTTCTTAGCCTTGTTAAGTGGTATTTTTTGTTACACCTATTTGTTAGATATTTGTATCTTAATAGAAAAGTCAAATAATAAAACAATGATTAAGATCGAGCCAAACTATGGAGATGTACTTAGAGCAAGGCTAATAAATAATAATACAGTCTTCTCGCTTGTTGTATAGATCATTACAACACACTTATTAACTAACTCATATAGTGATTGATTTCCTTACTGCTCATCCTCTTGTCTCACAAAGTTTCTTTGTTTATGTGCTTCATCTAACTATAAACTTACAACCCACACTCCTCTCTCCTTTTTTTTCTTTCATCTAAGCATATAGATGGCTAACAACTTTTTATTATACTTACTCTTAAGGTTGTGGGAGTGGGACTTTTTTGTATATTGATTGGTGCATCGAATAACAATTTAACACGATAATGGTTTGAATAGCATGTAAAATTCAAAACGCAATCGTAATTTGAGTATATAAATATTGGTCCTCTTCATTTAAACTTATCAGTCATATTATAATTTATTCTCTCTCACAGGATATTATTAAAATAGTTGAAATAAACCGAAATAAGTTCAAGCGAACATGTTAATCGCTTTCTGTCGGCCGTTTCCTAATCGAGGACAAATGGGCATACCTTCTTTGGGTAGGCATATGTAGGTAGTAACGACGCTTTCATTCGTTTAAAAATTATTACAGCGTTTCTAAGTATGACTTGGCTAGCATGTTGCCGAGCTTGACTTGAGCCTCCGTGGTAAGATGCGTGTGATCGCTCGCAATGGGCAACCCCATGGCATCAACGTACTTGACATTTGGGAGCGTGACTGCCTTCTGAGCTTCCCTCACGAGGCCGAGGAACTTTCCGTTGTATTGTACAGTTGCAATCCCGACCTATATATATACGTACACACATATGATATTTAGAGATATAGACAAACAATGACAGTATATAAACAAAAAGTTAGCAAACAAGAAATACGAGCCATCTGAACATTAAATTTGGATTGACGCATGTGTATTTATGCAAGAAGAGGCCCACTGAAACGAATTTACGACGTGTTTGGTTCCGCAAAATGTAACGCAATTCGATTACCCTTTGCTACTGAATAGCGATGCAAATGTTTGGTTTGAGTTAAAGAGTAGCGTGTAATTAGATATCGCTTCATTCATTGCTGATACCGGCCCTCCCCGACCTTTATCAGGTTACGCCACCGCCGTCTCTCCTCAACGCCAGCCTCTCACCTCGCTATGATATCCAACCCCGTTACTGCATGCAACCAAACCAAAATCAGGGAATCAATGATTCCCCCACCAATCGTCACGTCATATGTTTCCATTACCGGCAAGGAAAACAAACGCCATCTTAGTCAGGACGGTTTCTATCAAATCAGACCAGATCGAACCGGCGGCCGGACCGCTAAAAGACCGAACCAGAGACTACAACGGCTTGGTTCACTTAAAAAGACCGTCTGTGCAATTGAACCGCTAAAAACCGTTCGAACCGGCCGGTTTTTAGTGAACCAGTGAACCGGGCGCTTTGTTATGAACCGGGGTGATTTTTTATCTTGACCAAAAATGCCCTCTGTGTGCACAGGAGAAGGTGATATGTGTACTTCGAAACTTGTTATTTGAATTTGTGAACTCGTGGGTTTGTGGCTAGTGGCATGTGATGTGTGATTGTGTTGTGAGATACTGAGTCTAAGACTATGTGTGACTGTGTGAGGATGAGACTATGTTCAGTATGTTGTTAGTTGCTACTTGCTATGAACCTTATGTTGTGTGTGAACTGTGAACATGAACCTTATTATGTATCATGCATCAAAGGCTGAATTATCATGTTTCATCTGTCAATTATATTATATATATATATATATATATATAATTAAACATTGGGACACCGTATGATTCATGATTGTATCCATATACACATAGGACCACTGCATAAATTTAATAGGAGGCAGCTGAAAAAAACCCTCTCAAATATGTAGATAATTGTGTATGTACACAGATCCCACTCTGTACATACACAATGACGAGACAGCCCGTACCAACTTCCCCTTTTTTTAAAAAAACGCAGCTTTTGATTTTTGAAAAGTTATAAAGTTATACTCACAGCTTTTATGCGTATATTTTGCTAGAAAAACTTATAACCACAACTTCTAACCATAATTTTTCATATATATTATTTTACATTAGTTTATATACAATTTGATGACAGCTTTTCTATATATACCTTTTAAAACCAACTTTATTCACAATTATCAACGGACATACCTTACGCAACAATTTCACAACATAGTTTTTCTAGCGCAAATTTTTCATATAATAAATTTATAAACAATGTAACTTATACATATAAGTTTTTTGTTTATCAGGTCTTTGAAAATATTTATACACAAGGTATTCACCACATTTTGTTTACATAATTTGTGTTGCATAAAAACTTCTAAATCTACAAAAAATTGTTATAGAAGAAAAATGGGTGGTTAATATGAAAATAAAAAAACAAAGAGAAAAGAAGAGGGGAAAAAATAAACTAATAAAGGAGAAAAAAAGAAGCCAGAAACCGTGAAGATGCCTATCAGGTTGCATGACCATGAACGGTAAACTGTAGCTAAATTTAGATTTTGATTTGACTAGCAGCTGCGGGTAGTGTTGGAGTAGCCGGCGACCTTCGAGACTACTTCCCCCGTCCCACTACGAGTGTCGCCCGGGAAGCGTATCTGTGAGGGAGACACGGTTTTCTAACGACACTTTTAATGGAACGGATGAGGTATTTCTAAAATTTACTCTCTAAATAATTGTTTAAAATCATTAGATTAAAAATCAATTTCTATATTTTTTATTCTCCAATAATTTTTTATATCTTTTGTTTATTCTAAAGAGTCATCTTTGCTATCCAAATTTGGCTAGTAAGAAATCTGAATAGAGAATGATTATATTTAGATATTTTTATCAAAAGTATCTAATCCTAATAATTAGAAATAATTAGAAAGGACATTGGGAGTCGCTTGGAGCTGCTTTTACAAAGCCAACAAGCAATTAAGGTGGAGAAAATTTCCTATTCGACACCGAAAAAACTTATGCTCTCTTATTTAACATCCAAACCTAAGATCTTTCTTATTTTGTCCGTGCCGTGAATCTTCCTTTCCTATCTAACACTTCCTCAGTTTACAGGTGTAACGGTGTTAAATCCCATGTGAAAAGACCATTTTACCCTGCTATATTTTAAAATGTTACACTTTTCTTTTTTAATTACTTCATGGCCGATAGGGTTTGGGACAGAGAGAAACAAGTCCCCTTGTCACGGTGAAATCTAACTGAGATGACAGGAATGTCAAATAGAAAACGGAAATTTGAAAGATGGTCAAATAAGAGAGATTTTGAGTTTGGATGTTAAAATAAGAGAACGTAAGTTTATTTGGTGTTAAATATGAAATTTTCTCATTAAGGTGTTGTGTGTGCTGTGCTGGGGAAATTAAAAAAGAAGAGCAAAGAGGAGTAAAAAAGTGACCGCACACTCTGGTTGTTCGGCCTTGCTAAAAAGGAAAATGGCCAGTTCGTGGCCGTGTACGTGCAGTGAGCGAGAGAGAGAATCTGTGAGTAATAACCTGGATGACGAGGAGGTCGGGCCGGCCGAGGTCTGAGCGCACGTCGTGCACGAGAGTCTCCATACGCCGCCGGTAGAGCTTAGCATCCTGGCGCCTCATGGTGTCGGCCTCCCCCTGGAACCAGAGCATGCCGGCCAGCTCACCGCGTCCGCTGCACTCGGCCACGGCCGCTCTGGCGCGCGTCACCATCCGCTCGTACAGCTCCGTTCCCCGGGACCAGTTGGCGATGGGCGTGCCGCCCTGCGCGCACGGCACGAGCCCCACGACGGACTCCGGCGGACGGCGGCCGGCGCGCCCTCGCTGCTCCTCCAGCACAGCGTGCGCGAACGGCATGCCGGGCCCGACGCCGAGGACGTTGCCCACGTCGATGCCGGCGTGCAGCGGCTCGCGCGCCTCCTCCCAGCGAAGCGCGGGGAGAGGCGGGCGATGCGCTCCGAGGGCGCCACTCCGGCGGAACAATGCCGTCCCAGGTGCCGCTGGTGGCGCCGCCGCGGCCGCTCATGTTGGACTGCCCGGCCAGGATGAAGACCAGCGTCCGGCCGCCGCCGGGCAGCCCAGCCGCGGCAGCGGAGAGGACAAGGAGCAGGAGGAAGGGGAGCGCTAACGCTGCCATTATTGCGCACAGTGCCTTTCACGTGTTCCTTTGGAGGAATGGATCACGGACTACAAGTGGTACTGTCACTGTGTAGTCGGTAGGCATTGATCCATCGAAGCAGATTCGTTCCGATCCATGTCTCTTTTTCTGCTCAAGCATGTGCCACGCATGCAGCAAAATATGGTACCGTGACAAACAAATTAATGGAAAATGAAGTTCACCAACCCATATACGGGAACCTAGTGTTATGGCTCTCTTTCGCTTGAGCTATAGTCTGACTTTAATGTACAAATTAACCGTGAAATAATTTTTCTTCTCACAACAAATCCATTTTTTCAGCTTATTAACAACTTATAAGTCCTCTAGAACAGAGCCTATACCTTTTCCACTGTACAAAGCCATCTATCAGTATATCTTTGCCTAACTGCAACCAATGGTTTAACCAATGCCATGTTAATGAAGTATTAGAAGCAGAAATAGTAGGAATTTGCTAAATTCATGTGTCCAAATTTTAGCTTTTTCAGACTGTGATTATTGCATATATTTTATATTAAAAAACAGATCTTGTTTATTATGTATAATTTCTGTAGACGTAACCTGTAATTTTTTGTACTGAGAATAAAAACTCGTTAGATAAAACTATAAACCCAACAAAATCTAATAACAATTTATAATTATTTCTATATAAATACGAGGACAAAATTTAATATATTATGTCATAAAGAGAAATAAAAAATTATAAAGGTAACAATTTATTTATACTAGTTGGTGACATTAGGCCTGGATATCGAGCCAGCTCGGCTCGGTATAGCTCGGCTCGTTATAGCTCGGCTCGTTAGCAAGCTGGCTCGACTCGGCTCGTTATACTAACGAGCTAGAAGAGCAGCTCGGCTCGGCTCATTATACAGCTCGAGCTGGCTCGTTTGGCTCGCGAGCCAAATCATAAAAACATAATTTGTCAAAGTATACGTAAATTTAACAAAGAATAATATCTATATATAAAAATATAATTTTTCTTATATGATTATATCTTCTTAAGGATAAATATGATTTCCACCACATTGTTGGACGCCTAGACATTCTACGATAACTAATTTGAATTTGTTGACTTGTGAATTAATTGGCTCGTACGAGCTAACGAGCAGCTCGAGCTGCTCGTTATAAATCGAGCTGGCTCGTTATAAAACAAGCTGGCTCATTATGAAACGAGTCGAGCTCGGGCCGAGCCATTAACGAGCGAGTCGAGCGAGCTAGCGAGTTTCGAGTTTTTCGTCCAGGCTTAGGTGACACGAGGGTGCTACGTAAAAATTAGGATAACTAAAATAGAAAAAGAGTTAATAATATTTTGATCGTGCGACGACATGGAAACAGTTTCCAATTCCCGAAACTTACTGAGTCGGATTGATTTTCTATATTAAATTTAAGGCATATTTGGTAGAGTTTCACTAGCTTCAGATTCACTAAAACGAAATCTAAATTCATTTTTTGTTGACAAACATTTTCAGCTCTATCAGATCCACCGAGGATCTGATCCAGCAAAAGGGTGGATCTAGTCCCAGATTCATCAAATTGGTAGATCACCTTAAGGGGTGCTCCATCAAATACAAGTTGATGGAGTTGGGAAAAATGACCCATCATTACCAGTAGTTACACAAGAATAACAGTTCGTTCGCATCTATTTTGCTCTCCCATCACTCAGCATGGGCATTCAGTAAATACCGAACCGATCGGTTCGGTTCCTCGGTACCTCGGTAAATTCGGTTCCTGAGAAATTGGTACCGATCGGTTCAAAAAAAAAATCGGTACTGGTTCAGTTCAGTTCTGGTATTTACCAAACAGTACTGAATTAATCATATATAAGATGTAATAGCATGTTTAAAAACTATTTTTGACATGATTTCGCAGATAATAATAGTGCAAAATACATATACATGTAAAAGTCCACAAGACTATGAGTGCCAAAAATACAAATGTAGTAGTCTACAATAGTACAATAAATAAATAATATAACAACACTCAAACTTATCACATTTCAGCTAAATTCGGTAATTCGATTCGGTTCAGTAAATTCGGTATTTACCTCAGTAAATTCGGTTCCTGAGAAATAGCCAAATTTTTTGGTTTCGGTATTTTTCAGTTCGGTTCTCGGTATTTTTTGTTCAGTTCTCGGTTCTCTGTATTTCGTGTCCAGGGCTACCCGTCACGAGCGTCTCTGGCCACAACGGCCCCTTCCTTTGCGCCGGCTCTAGCTGCCCTACGCGTCCCGCAGGAGCTCCGGCCACCCTACGCCCTCGTCGCAATTGCTCCGCCCGCCATCCACGCTCCTCGCGGGAGCTTCGACCGCCCGGCAACGCGCTCCTCGTGGGAGCTTCAGCTGCCTCCCTGCGCGCGCTCCTCGTGGGAGCTCCGGCCATCGCATGCGCCGTCCAGTGTTGTCCGTCGCCCAAACGAGATCTGCACGCCGCCCACCGTCCCCGCCCGCGCCGCCTGCTGTCCCCGTGTGCGGCCCGCCGGCCACCGGACAGCCCCGCCCGATCCGCCTGCCATCCCCGCACGCCACCCGCCAACCTCAGTCACTCGCCCCAGAAGCAGGGCGCCATGCGTGCCACTCTGGTGGAGCTCCTCAAGGTCCTCTCCCTCGGCTTCCCCCACTCGCAGCGAGGCATTGGAGGTCCTGCGCAGCGGAGGCAGAGTCAGACTATCCGCACTCACGTTCCTCTATTTTTATCCTCTATACTGCCTGATCATCAAGATTCTCTCCTCTATACTTATTTCTCCCGCATCCATCCATCTTCTATATCATCCTCTATCCAGTGTGGGTCCACTTTTCACTTTATCTAAATATATCCGTGAGAGATCTAGTTTTAAAGAATTAATTGCAAGAGTTTAATGGTGCAATTGGAATTTAATTTGAGTTTTCGGTTTGTGAGATATAGCAACTTTTTGTAACAAAAAAGAGTAGCGCCCACCCACTGCCCCTCTCTTTTTCTCTCAGCGTGCAGCGCGGCAGGCTGGCAGTGCTGGCGGACGTCCTGGAATCCTTCACATTTACCGGAAACAGGTTGGTAGCAGATGGTTTAGCGGGTTGCGCTGCAGCTCATTTTTACGCTATCATCCAGATACATGATGATGTAGTGGTCCTGCTGCAGTTCGTCTCAGTGGTAGGAAGGGACTCGAGCAGGGAAAGAGTTGAAGTGCTGATGCGTGGGCCCTACCTAATAGTGATGAGATATATAGAAGAGGTTGTAGATGTACTTGTGGACCTGTTTGGTAGAGATTCAGATTCACTAAATTCGGATTCATGGACATAAATTCACCAAAATATTTGCTAAAGACTCTAGATCCACGAAATTCAGATTTACCAAAACAATGAATCTGAGGGCTAGATTCATCATTTTGGTGGAGCTCCTCAAGGGGTGCTCCACCAGACCGGGTTTAGTAAATCTGAGTAAAATTACCCATCACTGCCACTCATTACATACATACCGGTTTGTTCTTTTTTCATGAGGTCTTCTTCTTGGTGTTTCATTTCACGCAAGTCGCCGCCGTTCAGACGCCCGCCATGGTCGTGCTCCGCTCGCCGGTCCTGCCCTGGTTGTGTCCTCACGCGCCTCGTCGGGCCATGGTTGCGCCGCCAGCCGCACGGGCCCACCCCTGCCTCTGCGCCCTGCCACCGCGTGGAGCACCTCGGAGCCCTGCCATGGCTGATTTAGGAAGAACATCTCGTGGTCACGTCGTCCAAAGCCATCTGTAGGTCCGCCGCATGTGGCTCGCCTTTTCAAATTCATTTTTTTCATGGTGAATCTCTACCCTTTAGGATCCCAGATCCACGGTGAAGCTGATCCACTATGGATCCAGCTGAATCTCATATCCAAATTCACTTTTAGCGTGGTGGAGCTGCGCCAGATAGATCATTAGCCTGCATTTAGATTTATGTACCATAGTTTAATAGGTTGTTGGGATCAAATTCGTTTGGTTATGGCTCCGCCACTGAAGGCCGTAGCGAACCTGTAGGAGTCAAAAAAGTTAGCTCCTCTGGCTCTACCACTTTTGTAGTTTTATATTTACTAGTACAAGTGTGCGCCTTTGCATATACCATGGGCACATTAAAGATTTTGAATAGAGGAAACTTGTGGATATTGTTGACACAAAAATCGGTTGGTAGCGCCAACACACTCGAATGCACAGTCCTCAGAGGGCGTACGGAGCAAGTCCTGACCTCCTGAACCTTCAGTAGATGGTGGTACCGATTCTTGGCGAGATCGACTTCGGGCGTGCCAGTCATTTGACATGTAATTGACAAGGACAAGAAAAAGATTGTTAAATCGCGGAACCTGCCGGTTTTGTGTCAGACAGTTCCAAATTATACGGCTCTGATATAGCCACTTGTCTTTAGGACATTGACTACAAAGTCAACTCCTAGGAGATTTCATGAAAAGCATTGAAAAAGATATAAAACATAACAACATGAAAAGCATTGAAAAAGATATAAAACATAACGGTTGTGATATATATGTAAAGTATTCGGAACAGATAAACAGCCGATAAGCTTAAACATATTAGTAGAGTAAAGATTTATGCGTGCATCCAAACAACATGAAAACAACGTATCAACTATTTGCACAAGCAGTTCTATTCATTAACAGTGGGTGTCTCCATACAGCCATAATAACAAATAGATCGATAAAAGCTTGAATATCAACAGTGGGGTGTCTCCATACAGCCATAATGATGACTAATCTAGATCACGTCTTGTGCAAAGAGTAGATCCGTTAATTCCAAGCCACTTAGAAGAACACATTATGAGGAGAGCATAACTGGATCGACTATTTTAGCCAATACAGGGTCCATGAGGCACGAACAAGATCTACCCGTTAAAACCATGACTTGACTTAAGATCGAACAAATCTAATCTATCATATATATTAGTGGGGTTCAGAAATACAACCGTAATAGATATGTTAGATCGAATCTATCTTTTCTTAGATCAGATCGTGGTTTTATCGGATATCTTGAACGCACAACATGTAACAACCAAGATTGACAAAATAGTCGATGTAAATGAAGGACCGAGAAGCTACCCGAAAGCGACCAGAGGGGGGGGTGAATGGGAGCTTCAAAATTTCCTTTCGGAAACTAGATGCCACTGTTCCAAGATCAACCCCAAAAGCGAACCTAGAGCTTGCTAATGTCCACGACCCTAGATGTAGGGTGGATGCTTCCTAGAAGCACAGCGGGACACTAGACAACCCTAGAAAGCCAACCCAAAAGACGGAACTCAAATCCGATCAAGAACGAACGAGCCGCGAACGAAAACGCGCGAAACAGCAGCGACCGGACTCTGGCCTGCGTCCGGTCAGCAGGGACCGGACGCGTCCGGTCGTCGAAAACAGCTCTGGGAGCTCTCTGTTCGCGACCGGACGCACGGAGCTCAAGCGTCCGGTCGTTCACTGAGCGTCCGGTCAGATGAGACAAAACACGGGAACAGTGCGAGCAGCGCGTCCGATCAGTTCCAAAAACCAGCGTCCGGTCAAGCAAAACAAAACACGGAAACGATCGGACTCACCAGAGCGTCCGGTCACCAGGCACCGGACGCGTCCGGTCACAGAAAAACGTTTCTGGAACCTCTCTGTTTCTGACCGGACTCACTGAAGGGAGCGTCCGGTCGTTTGTACAGAGCGTCCGGTCAGAGTGCGTCCGGTCAGTATAAAAACCGAACACAGCGAGAACATTCAACGACCGGACTCACACGCTGAGCGTCCGGTCACCCCGTGACCTAGCGTCCGGTCACCCCGACAGCCCTCTGTTCTTCCACCGATTCGACTCAAACTCACCCAAAACGAATCCTCTAGGGATCAAACTTGGTGAGTGGAGTCTCAAGGAGTATAGTGAGCTATCTCTAAGAGATCATGGCTCGAACCTATCTCCAAATCGGTGAATCGAAGAAATTCGGGAGAAGGGAGAAAAAGTGACCCGAAACGAAAAATCGATCGATCTCCTAGACCGTGAGGTTAGAGGATGATTCCTTCGGTGGAAAGAAGTGCCTCACGATCTAGAAAAACTTGGTTCAAACGGAATTGCAAAAGATGAACCGAGCAAAGAGATCAAGCGACGGGAAAATCGTGGAGCAAAAGGATTCCGCGAAGAACACAAGTAAAACGGAAATCACAGCCACGAACTCGAATCAAGGACGCAAATCAAGCCATCGATCAGTGCTCCAAGGTGAGGATACGGCCTCACTTCCTCGAATCAACAGTACACAGAGTGGAGTCTCTCTGCGGATCTCAACTAGCTAAAGCAGGGGATGGGAGAGTGGAAACCCTAGCAAATGAAAGCTCTAACTGCGATTGATTGAGATAGGGAGGAGGGTGTCTCCCCTGGACTACTTATACTAACCTAGCCTAAGTCTATTTCCTACTCTACCCCTCTCTACTCTAATTACATTACAGAGCGGACCAGCCTAACCCTAAGGCTATTCTAGTCCACCTGCTGGTGGTAGGTAGATCCGACGGCCACGCCCGCACGGTCTTCCGCGTCGCCTCCACGCAACCTTCAGATCGCCGCCACGTGCCGCCACCACTCTGCACCCCCGGTTTTGCGGCCCAACCGGGAAACCAAACCGGAAACCATCCTTTTCCATCAGCCCCCGGTTTTGAGGCCCAACCGGGAACCAGCCTCCAACCCGAGTTTTGTGGCCCAAACTCGGAAACCCTCAGCGCCCGAGTTTTGAGGCCCAAACTCGGAAACCGGCCCACGCCCAGGTTTTGAGGCTCAACCTGGAAACCGTCACGCCCAGGTTTTTGAGGCTCAACCTGGAAACCCAGCACCCAGGTTTTGAGGCCCAAACCTGGAAACCGCCACCGTTGGTTTTTCCCGGGCTCTACCAACAAACCGGCGTCGTAGAGGGGATGCACCGCCTGTGCACCCCTTCCACCGACATGATCGCACTTCTCCGCTTGTCGCTGTCGCAGGCTGCCAGCCACCACAGCTGATCCTCCGGCCTCCAGTCCATCAGTCCAAGTCCACGTCCGCCCTTCACCGTCCGATACATCGGCATGGCACGTCCGCCGCACGGCACGCCCATCCTTCATCGCGCCCGGTCCGTCGGCACGGCACGTCGCAACTTGACCTTCACCCGCCATTGATCACTGTCTCCGTGCTCGACACCTGCACAACACAAGCCAAAGAACATGCGCATCATCTCCGTTGACAATCACTCATCACACAGAGACTCGGCATACACCCATGTATCCGCAATCTCCCCCTTGATGAGTGCATTGTCAACTCCACAACAAATCATGAACAAGAAGAAAGAGGTAGGAAGGAGTGGAAGAGAAAACCCAACCAAATGACCCAAAAGCCTAACAAAAGCCGAAGAAGGTCAAGTGGATGAAGCGAAAACTTGGTCCCCAAAGACATGGGCAACGGCTCGACGCAACCAAGCAAAGCAAAGCTAGCCCTCAAGAAGAGGTAGAACAGGCTCAACACCGCTAGCAGATACCAATTGAAGATCGGAGGACAACAGAAGCAAAATGCTAGTCCCTCAAGATAGAGGCACAGAGGCTCAACACAACTAGCAAGAAAATCACTCCGAACCAATTGGAATTCAACCCAAGCCATATGGGAAAGCACACCAGACGATACCAATTGAAAGCCAAATGACATGAAAAGCTAGGAACGTTTGCTAGTCCCTCAAGACAGAGGACACAACTAGCAAACTCCCCCTCGACAAATGCAAGTGACTAGGTCAAATGATTTGCATAAAATTCTCCCCCTAGTTGAAAATGCACTTATCAAGGCCAAAAGTATCGGAGAGGCAACTCTCTTCACATAAACTCCCCCTGAACACAAGATCTCCTTCCACAATGCATATGGAGTCAAAATGCAAGTTAGGAGCTTAAAGTATATAGTCAAAAGAGTGCAAAGATGCTCTAATCAGTATAGCTCCAACATCTCAATTAAGCACTCAAATAGCAAAGGCTCAGACTGATCACTTATACGAAATATGAATCATATGAGCATGTGAGCAGTTTTACGCCAAAAGATAGTCACCATCAAAATAGCACTAGACATGTATAGAAGGAATCCAAACAAGTGCTAAGCATATATACAAGGTGAACTACCCCTAGCAAAGTTCAATCATCATGCATAGGAATGAAGCATATACTTGTGATTTCTAATTCATATCGGAGTTGCAGCGGTAAAAGAATTCACAAGTTCATTTTTGGCATGTGATTGCGAGAGGTTGAAAGCTTGTCATTGCCTAACTTTTCAACCGTGCGAAGCCTATGCCGAAGCAATCAGAAGCTTAAAGCAACGGTTTCGGTCATACACTACATGGCTCAAGTTTAACTCAAAGTGCAATGAGAAACAGTCTCAATACCATGAGGTGTTGACAAGCAATCCCATCTCGATCTTTTCAATTCAACACTACTTGGTTCAGATTTTAAGCAAGTTATGAACAACCAAGCAAGTGAATGACTCAGAACTAGAGACATAGCAACCTAGCATATATGAAAAGCAGGAATGGACTCAACACACCCTACCATGCTAGTTGCATATCTCAATGGTGAACATTTTCAGATTTATGTACATTAGGCATAATTCACCATTCCAAAAAAAAATAGCTCGCTCATAACATGTAACAGTGATCAGAAAGAGCATAAGCTACAAGCATCATCATAAGTATCGGAGCAATACTAACAAGAGCATAATTACATTCTAGTGAATATAGACATGAAGCTCAGAATGTAAATGCGTATGCCCGACACAAAACTGAAAGAAAGAAGATACCAAATGGAAAGACTCAAGAAACTCAAAAGAAAAGAGCCTCAAAATAAAAGAGTCAGTCTGTACATCTCAAAATGCTTCCCCCATCTAAAAGGGGAAACACACACCAAGCTCACCCCTCAACCGATTAAGGTTGATTCGTCTAAAGGCTTGGTAAAAATATCAGCCAATTGGTGATGAGTATCGACATGGCGAAGGTCGATATCACCCTTCTCCTGGTGGTCTCGCAAGAAATGAAAGCGCACATCAATGTGTTTGGTTTTCGAGTGAAGCACGGGGTTCTTAGCAACGCTAATGGCACTCGTGCTGTCACAAAGCAAAGGAACTCGAGTAAAGCTCAAACCAAGATCACGCAAAGTGGCCATCATCCAGAGTAACTGGGAACAGCAGCTAGCCGCAGAGCAACATACTCAGCCTCCGTGGTAGACTGAGCGACACTAGACTGCTTGCGAGAAGACCACGACACAAGAGAAGACCCAATAAACTGGCAAGTCCCAGAAGTGGACTTGCGCTCAATGCGACAGCCAGCAAAATCGGCATCGGAATAACCGCAAAGCGAGAGAGTGGAGGAAGCAGAATACCAAATCCCGAACTCAGGCGTGAAACGAAGGTACCTGAATATGCGCTTCACCGCCTGACGGTGAGAAGTGCGTGGCGAAGCCTGAAAGCGCGCGCACAAGCACACGGCGAACTGAATGTCCGGCCGTGTCGCCGTCAGGTAGAGCAGCGATCCAATCATGCTGCGGTACTCCTTCTGGTCTACTGCTTCTCCATCCGTGTCGGCATCCAGGGCAGTCGTCGTCGACATGGGCGTCGGAAGAGGCTTGGCCTCGCCCATATCGAACCCGCTTCAGCAAGTCCCTCGTGTACTTGCCCTGGTGCACAAACGTCCCCTCTCGGGATTGCTTAATTTGCAACCCGAGAAAGAAAGTCAGCTCGCCCATCATGCTCATCTCGAACTCCCTGCTCATAGTATCTGCAAACTTGGCAACCAAAGCGTGAGAAGAACCACCGAAAATGATATCATCCACGTAAATTTGGACCAAGAGAGTATCTTTGCCTTGCCGGAGGAGAAAGAGCGTTTTATCTACACATCCCATTTTAAACCCTTAGCTAGCAAAAAGGTTTTTAATCTCTCATACCAGCTCTAGGGGCTTGTTTCAAACCATACAAAGCTTTGTGAAGTTTAAAGACATGGTTTGGAAACTTGGGATTTTCAAACCGGGGGGTTGCTGGACATAGACCTCCTCCTCAATGTAGCCGTTTAAGAAGGCACTCTTGACATCCATTTGAAAAAGTTTGAAACCCATGGATGCAGCATAAGCCAAGAGTATCCTAATAGCCTCCAAACGAGCTACAGGAGCGAAGGTCTCCTCATAATCTATCCCCTCCTTCTGACTATAACCCTTCGCTACAAGCCGGGCCTTGTTTCTCACAATGTGGCCCTCCTCTCCTTGCTTGTTTTTAAATACCCATTTTGTCCCATAGGTTTACAGTCAGGAGGTGGTGACACTAGAACCCAAACCCGATTTCGCTCAAAGTTCTCTAGCTCCTCATGCATGGCATTGACCCAATCCGGATCCGTCAATGCATGTCCAACATCTCGGGGCTCAAAAGACGCAACAAAAGCAGAATGAGCAAAGTGCGAGATGTGCTGTGACCTGGAGCGAGTAACTCGCTCGTCGATGTCGCCGATCATCTGCTCAGGGGGGTGCTGGCGCTGGATATGTCGTGGCGCCTCCCGGAAGAAGTGACCTCCCCCTCAACAGCAGCTGGGTTCCACCCCGGGTACAAAAGTACCGCGCGAGGTGGATCCCACGGCCCCCAGGAAGAAGAAGTGTCGGGGCCGTGAGTCGTCGTCGAGGCCGCTCCTTGCGGCACGGCAGGTCGAGGGGGGTGCTGAATCATCTATACCTTCAGCACCCTCGTCCTCGTCATCAAAAAGGCTCTCCAACCTCATGATCACCTGCACGCTCAAAACGAGAAGAAGGACAAACAAGAGTCTCGTCGAAGGTGACATCTGATGTCTCCATGACTCGGTTAGTGTCAAGGTTAAGTACACGATAAGCTCGAGTGTGAGTGCCATAACCCAAAAACACACCGTCCGAAGAACGAGACTCAAACTTGTCCAGGTTGCCTTTTTTCAATATAAAACAGTGGCAACCAAAGACTCTAAAAATAACTCACCTTGGGCTGGCGACCAAAACGCAACTCATAAGAGGTCTTCTTCAAAAACGCTCTCAAAAAATGCGATTCGAAATGTAGCATGCAGTGTTCATAGCTTCGGCCCAAAAGCGCCTAGGAGTCCTAATGCTCATCAAGCATCGTCCTGGCCATCTCAACAAGGTCCGATTCTTCCTCTCTACAACACCATTTTGGGGTGGTGTATAGGGAGGAAGAAAACTGATGCTCCAGACCAAGGCGGTTACAAAACTTCTCAAAATCCGAATTTTTAAACTCGGAACCATTATCACTTCTAATCGCTCGCATCGAGTTCAAAGGGAACTCATTCTGAAGACGCAAAATCAGATTGCGAGCAAAGGAGAAAGTCTCGGTCTTCTCAGCTAAAAAGAAGACCCACGAATTCTCGAAAAGTCGTCAACAACAACCAAAACATACCACTTGCCCACCAACCGATCTCCCCGAGCCGACCCGCGGACCAACAAGGTCCATGTGTAAAAGCTCTCCGGGGTGCGAGGTCATGACCTTAGTCACTGGATGGTGGGGAGCGGCAACCATCTCCCATGTCTGCAAGAATGGCAAACTAGATCCTTCTCCATCGAAAGCTTGGGCAATCCTCGATTAGGCCAAGTGAGCTAAGTCTTGCAAGCAAGTCGAAGCTTAAGTGACCGAGCCTCCTATGCCACTTCCAAAGATCGGAAGAAGAAGGACTAGCCAAAAGACAGCGAGAAGAACCAAACGACTCCTCCGAAAAATCGCACAAAAGACTTTCCCAAAGGGCGAAATCAGACATACAAGATCGCCCTGAGGATCTAAGATGCGACTAAGGTTCGGTTTAAAACGAATCTCATAGTCATCATCAAAAAGTTGCGAAACAGAAAGCAAGTTTAAAATGCAGGTTAGAAACAAGAGCAACATCGCGCAACACAAAGTGCTCATTAACCCGCACCGTCCCACGAGACAATACCTTACCTTTACTATTGTCGCCGAAGGTTATGTACTCCTTTCCGGCGACCGGGCTAAGGCTGGAGAACCACTTGGTGTTTCCGGTCATGTGCCTCGAACAACGGAATCCACCAACCAAACGTCCTCCAACCGTCTACCTACATCAATAGAAAGACATAGGATGAGCATACGGTCCAACACTGGGGTTAGTGAAATAAGGGGAAAACCAGTGTTGGGCCGGCTGCTCAAAAGAAGGGTTAGTGTGAAAAAAACCATTCCTAGCATGTCTACGAGGGAAGCGATCACCACGCTGAGGAAAACGTGGTCCGCTGGGGAAGAAGCGCTCACCGCGGTACTCAAACTGCGGTGGGGGGAAAGCGCTCAACTAAGCCTCCGCCACGGGGTCCGTTACCTGCAAAAGCAGGACCCCGTCGGGCACGCTCTCTACGAGGGTCTACGCCTAGGAGCCTGCTGCTCAAACTCTAGCGTCTCTCCTCGGAGCTCTCTCCTGCCTAGGCCTAACAAACCGAGGTGCTGGACCTCTAGGCCTAGTCTCCCTCCTAGGGGCTCTCATCTCCTGCCTAGGCTGAACCCTGACGTCCGGACCTAGCAGCTCTCCCCTGGGCCTTTGGTACATGTCCACCATGAGCTGGTGGTACATGTCGGGTTCTCCATCTCCCGAGCCCTGCGCGCCTCTCTCTTGCGCCGAAAGCAGAAACTCGCTCAAGTGACCATCTCTCCCACAAAAAATCACACTGGTACCTCACCGCACGCAAGGGGGTTGTTGGTGGCCAGGGCTGTGGGTGTGGCTCACTTTGCCTTTGCCCTTCTGTGGCAACTCCTCACGAATGGGTGGCATAGCATCAAGCTTGTTTCTGAGGTGGTTTGGCTTGGGTGCCCAAATGGGTTCTTGGAGGAGCTCTCGGGGGTCCTCAACCACACCATCTTGGGTGATAGGTTGGCTGGCTCTTTGAGTGGAAGCTTGGCAAGTTTGGGAGTAGTGGTGGAATTGGGCTTCTCACATGGGTTCAGACCACTAGACTCTCAAATCTTCCCAAAAGCTGAGAGATCAACACTCTGAGCAAAACCTACACCAGGGGTACCAACAGCTCGCTTGTTGAATTGGGAGATCATCATCCCGAGCTGCGGCTCACTACTGGAGACCCCATGACAAGATGGACCGAAGGTATGGTTTTCTTCCTCGGTTTGCATCTTGCCATGCTTCACATTTGCAATCTCCATCTCCAAGCCCTCACACAAAGCACACTCGAGACACAGTACTATCTGAGCTGGCCTTCTCTAAAGACTCAAGCTTGGCATTCTTCTCTGCCAACTCAGATTGCAAGACAGGACAAGTCTTGCACGACCCAACAGCTGCGGCCTAGCACGGAGCTCATCCACCTCTCCAACCAACGCAGCATACTTACCTCTCAGAGTGAGAGAGAAGGTCAGTCATGTGCGCGGTGCACGACTCGCACTCCGTCTCCTCCGACACTACCACGGTGGACCGAGCGAACTCAAGCTCCTTCACCGTGTCCTCCCACTTCTGCCTAAACTCCTTTGCGCTCTCTAGCGGCACGCCTAAGCAATTTATCTTGGCTAAGGAGGGCAGCAGTCAACTTCTCAACCTCGGAGGAAAGCTCGTCGTAGGTGAGAGATACCTGGGAGGTGTCGTCGTCGTCGTCGTTCCGAGGGGTACGCTCCGGCTCGCCGTCGACCTCACTCCGAGCGCCATATGGGCAGAAGCCGTCGTCGTCGGCGAAGAAGCAGAGGCGTTCAGCTTGTCCTCGATCCTCTTCTTCTTCTCGGACTCGTCATCGCTCGAGCTGGCGGAGTCGTCATCCGAGCCGTCGACGTCGCTGAGCGTGGCGAAGAACGCGCGCTGCTCAGCTTGCTGCTTCTCCAAGTACTTCTTCTTGATGTACTCTTTGTCGAAGCCGCCCCGTTTCTTGTGCCTTGGGGGACGTGCTTCTCCTTGTACTTGGAGTCGCGCTTGCGCCATGTTCGCCCTTGCCCAAGTGCTTGTTCTTCTTCTTGGGGGCAGTCGGCGATGAAGTGGTCGGGGTCGCCGCACTCGTAGCATCCCGTGCGTCCTCCTCCTCGACGGCGGTTCATGCGGTTGTTGTGGAAACGCGAGAAAACGGTTGGCAAGCAAAGCCACTCGTCGTCTCCCAAAGACTCCAGCTGGTCCCTGTCACAGAAAAGAGAGAAGAGAAAGCGCAAAGCAGCTGGGGGGTAGAGGAAGAGCCGGAAACCAAAGCCATGGACGGGCGAGAAGATTTTCAAAAGAAGCCCTCGCCATAGCATCAATCTCACTGGACTTGAGTTACTGAAGAGCTCGGCGCAGGTGAGGGTCTCATAGTTCGGCGATTCGATGATTGCTGAACTTGGAGTCCCACACAGAAACGGTCAAGAGTGTGCAAAAGCTTCAAGCACGCTCATGATCGTCAAATGGCAACTGCTCTCTGTTAGCCTCATCCTGTTGACAATCATCCTGAAAGCGAGCGAATAAACTTTCTATGCTCTCGCCAGGTTGATGTCTAAAGTTCTCATACTCTCGCTTGAACGACTCGTAGAGTCGGGTTTTGACTTGAGAGGTGCCCTCATGAAAACGCATGAGAGTGTGTCCCAGATCTCCGAGCCGTAGCGAGGTGAGAAACACGATCAAACTCACCCATGCTCAAACAAGAGAAAAGAGCATTACGGGCTCGGCTATTGGCATCGTGCTCATCGATCTGCTGTTGAGTCACACGAGCAGCCAAGACCACGTAATCAGGAGAGTTGCAAATATCCCAGATCGAAGCGCCCAAGCTCTGCAAATAGGCCGACATACGTATCTTCCAATACGCATAGTTCGTCCCATCGAAAAACGGCGGTTTGCCCACGCCGCGATCCATGTCGCCTTCGGTGGATCTGGAACCGGCTAAGGTGGAAGATCCTTAACCTGCTCCGATACCAATTGAAGGACCGAGAAGCTACCCGAAAGCGACCAGAGGGGGGGGGGGGGGTGGGGGAGCTTCAAAATTTCCTTTCGGAAACTAGATGCCACTGTTCCAAAGATCAACCCCAAAGCGAAACCTAGAGCTTGCTAATGTCCACGACCCTAGATGTAGGGTGGATGCTTCCTAGAAGCACAGCGGGACACTAGACAACCCTAGAAAGCCACCCAAAAGACGGAACTCAAATCCGATCAAGAACGAACGAGCCGCGAACGAAAACGCGCGAAACAGCAGCGACCGGACTCTGGCCTGCGTCCGGTCAGCAGGGACCGGACGCGTCCGGTCGTCAGAAAACAGCTCTGGGAGCTCTCTGTTCGCGACCGGACGCACGGAGCTCAAGCGTCCGGTCGTTCACTGAGCGTCCGGTCAGATGAGACAAAAACACGGGAACATGCGAGCAGCGCGTCCGATCAGTTCCAAAAACCAGCGTCCGGTCAAGCAAAACAAAACACCGAAACGATCGGACTCACCAGAGCGTCCGGTCACCAGGCACCGGACGCGTCCGGTCACAGAAAAACGTTTCTGGAACCTCTCTGTTTCTGACCGGACTCACTGAAGGGAGCGTCCGGTCGTTTGTACAGAGCGTCCGGTCAGAGTGCGTCCGGTCAGTAAAAACGAACACAGCGAGAACATTCAACTCACCGACCGGACTCACACGCTGAGCGTCCGGTCACCCCACCGGTGACCTAGCGTCCGGTCACCCCGACAGCCCTCTGTTCTTCCACCGATTCGACTCAAACACTCACCCAAAACGAATCCTCTAGGGATCAAACTTGGTGAGTGGAGTTCAAGGAGTATAGTGAGCTATCTCTAAGAGATCATGGCTCGAACCTATCTCCAAATCGGTGAATCGAAGAAATTCGGGAGAAGGGAGAAAAGTGACCCGAAACGAAAAATCGATCGATCTCCTAGACCGTGAGGTTAGAGGATGATTCCTTCGGTGGAAAGAAGTGCCTCACGATCTAGAAAACTTGGTTCAAACGGAATTGCAAAAGATGAACCGAGCAAAGAGATCAAGCGACGGGAAAATCGTGGAGCAAAGGATTCCGCGAAGAACACAAGTAAAACGGAATCACAGCCACGAACTCGAATCAAGGACGCAAATCAACCATCGATCAGTGCTCCAAGGTGAGGATACGGCCTCACTTCCTCGAATCAACAGTACACAGAGTGGAGTCTCTCTGCGGATCTCAACTAGCTAAAGCAGGGGATGGGAGAGTGGAAACCCTAGCAAATGAAGCTCTAACTGCGATTGATTGAGATAGGGAGGAGGGTGTCTCCCCTGGACTACTTATACTAACCTAGCCTAAGTCTATTCCTCTACTCTACCCCTCTCTACTCTAATTACAGAGCGGACCAGCCTAACCCTAAGGCTATTCTAGTCCACCCGCTGGTGGTAGGTAGATCCGACGGCCACGCCCGCACGATCTTCCGCGTCGCCTCCACGCAACCTTCAGATCGCCGCCACGTGCCGCCACCACTCTGCACCCCCCGTTTTGCGGCCCAAACCGGGAAACCAGCCTTTTCCATCAGCCCCCGGTTTTGAGGCCCAAACCGGGAAACCAGCCTCCAGCCCGAGTTTTGTGGCCCAAACTCGGAAACCCTCAGCGCCCGAGTTTTGAGGCCCAAACTCGGAAACCGGCCCACGCCCAGGTTTTGAGGCTCAACCTGGAAACCGTCACGCCCAGGTTTTGAGGCTCAACCTGGAAACCCAGCACCCAGGTTTTGAGGCCCAAACCTGGAAACCGTCCACCGTTGGTTTTTCCGGGCTCTACCAACAAACCGGCGTCGTAGAGGGGATGCACCGCCTGTGCACCCCTTCCACCGACATGATCGCACTTCTCCGCTTGTCGCTGTCGCAGGCTGCCAGCCACCACAGCTGATCCTCCTCCGGCCTCCAGTCCATCAGTCCAAGTCCACGTCCGCCCTTCACCGTCCGATACATCGGCATGGCACGTCCGCCGCACGGCACGCCCATCCTTCATCGCGCCCGGTCCGTCGGCACGGCACGTCGCAACTTGACCTTCACCCGCCATTGATCACTGTCTCCGTGCTCGACACCTGCACAACACAAGCCAAAGAACATGCGCATCATCTCCGTTGACAATCACTCATCACACAGAGACTCGGCATACACCCATGTATCCGCAGTAAAGCTTGATCGGCTATTTCCTCTATTGTGGTGTATAAGCCTCAGAACAGCTGAAGCTAAGCATCCTTTGAGCTTAAGCTACTTTGTTAATTTTTGATGGGCAAGATGTTTGTTTAAAACAAAAGAAACTAATTAAAGCATGAAACAACATCGATAACTTAATGAATCTATTAGCTTGCCCAACCAATAGAGCAGATAACTAGTCAAGATCGACTAAAGTAAGAGATTGATCAGAGTCAAGATAGTGTTACAAAAGACGAGCTTAAACCGATAACTAGCCATGCCATAGCTTAACAAGAGTTTGGTCGATGCCAAATACAGCCTTATTACACGATGACACAAGCCATTGGTGAAACTTACAAGCAAACCGGAGGTCGGTCGATGCCGATGCAGTCCTGCCTGATTGAAGGTCTCGTCAAGATCTACGTTACTCCTACTCCTAGGTTTTGGGCGGTGGACGATGTATTGATTGATTGGATGTCTACAAAATTTTGGTTTCTAACTATTTATAACCCGGTTGACTCCTGTCCTAACACGATTAAGTTACATAATAGGTAAAAATAAAAGACGACTTGGACTTGAACTCCTTGGTTGAGCCTGACGCGTCTTTGAAGCTCGTCGCGCTGGTCCACATGAATCCTTCTGGTTACGCTTGAACCCACACAAGCTTCTTTTATTTTTAGGCCGATCCTTTCCTTAATAAACCAGTCGTTTATGCTTACAAAATAATAATCTTCTCGGTCCAAAATCTGGTGTAAACACATGCCCCCAATTTTAGGATGAATTTATTTTATTCCAAAATTTCGAGTCTTTTTCTTTCTTTGGAGTCTGATCGACTATCCTTTTTCTTAGTCGATCAGCTGAGTTTTCTTCCCAACCATTATTACTTTATCCCAGGGCTATTCTCAAACCCTAACCTTCAAAGAAATCCGCCGCCACCTGATTCAAGCAAAAATCTTTTGAGAGCTCAAATTTGGTGCTTCTGCAAGTCAAATGGCGACCCAAGATTCCATCCCTGAGGTAAACTTTGGATTTCCTATACCACCCCACTCTCCGATGACTCTCCATTTTCGTATCTTCCCTTAATTTTGAATTTTTCAGCGTTTCACGACCAGATCCTCATTCCAATCCAGGACAGTCCAAATGACTTCTTTCTCGGTCCAGTAGGCAATCTTGATCCTACCGAAGTCATTATTGCTGAAACTGAGAGAGTTCCCTTCAAGAATTCAGATTTCGCTTCAAAGGATTGGGGCAAAACTCCTTTCAGGAACTGACCATCGATTATTCCAGGCTGGAGAGACTGGCTGATCAAGGTGGAAGCCAAAAAGAAGCCGGATTGGATTCTCCGCAGTTTAGATCAGTGCATCACTCTATCTTTTGCTGATATGAAGAAAATGAGCAAATGTTGAAGGCGGCCTGCTACTTTTGGTCTGGTACCTTCAACTCTTTCATGTTCAAGCAAGGACCCATGACCCCAATTTAGCCGATGTGCACATGTTGACCGGCTTAAACATCACTGGATCTATCAACCCACATAGCCTTTAGGTCAAGCCTTCTATCAAGCTCGGAAATCTAAAAGGTGGGTGGTCCAGCTATATTGCTTCCTTCACACTCCCGAACACTCCACAATCTAGCGTTTCAGAACGAGAGCACATCATCTTCCTGAACATGTGGCTGGAGAAGTATGTGTTCTGTGGGCAGAGCTGTGGTCCAACCTCTAACTTCTTGGCTCTAGCAGAAAAAATTCCCACAACTTCAGACATACCCCTCGGAAATATATTCTAGGTGCTCTGTATAGTATGTTGAATAAAGTCAAAGTTTGATGAAAAATGAAGGCATTCCATCAATACAGGTCCCTGGTGGTTGCTTCAACTTTGGCTCAATCTTCACCTCCACAGGTTGATAACCTCAGACTTGAGGACCTTGTCTTTTCCAAAATTATACCCAGACAGCCAAGAAAAACTTGTAAGTGCATCTAGCCCTTAGTGGGTTTTGGTGAATTGAGTGACAACATAATTAAAGGTCTAACAAGTTTGCTAAGTGTATCAAAGGTTCAACTAGAAAAGCAAACTTGATGGTATTCCACATAGTGTTGACATGAAGGCCAAAATTGTGTATTGTTGTATTGGAAGATCATAGAAACAATCTTGTTCAAGCAAAAGACAACAATGCAAATAGAGTTGATGATATGGATTCTATGTTGTGGGATATCATGGCATCATGAGAAAGCAAGCATATTTGGCAAATGACAAGTGAGACATGGATTGATGATTTTGGAATGGTCTCAACAATGGGTTGCTTTTCATGAGCAAGAAGAGTTTGATAGTGAACTAGCTTTGATCAAGGTTGAAGAATGAATCAAGAATGCATAAGTGAGTAAATGCCAAGCAAAGATCAAATGACAAGGCCTTAACTCATATTGGATATATGTCATCTCTACTTCGGTTTGCTTGTATGGATAAAGATTTGGGAATCACTTTGCATTGATTTGATCAATCTAGAAGTATGAAGATGGAGATTGAAGTGAGTGTTGAGTGTCAAGCCAAAATGGAGAGAATATAAGGAACCGTGAATTGGCTTGACCATATTAATGATGATCCATATATGTTTCTATGTGAAGCTTGATTGATCTCAACATTCATATCTATAAGATGTTCAAGCAAGGATCACAGTGTTGAAGAATTGGGTTTTCAATGGATACTTAATATGATGTGACTTGAGTATGGCTTGATAGGGTGAAGATAGCAAGGAAAGGGCTTCGAGGTACTAAGCGAAGGTGAAGGTCAAGGAGACCGAGGTACTATGGCTAGGGTGAAGAAGAGAGTACTTGCATTGAGTCGAGGTACTAATCAAGCTACGAGGAGTCATATTGTGTTGAGGATCAAATCATTAGTGGAAGTGACTTGAAGCCATGAAGTTGAACTCATATATAGTGAAATGGTTCAAGTCACATGCTCAAGGGATGTTTGCTCAAAGAGATGGGACAGACATAATTGGTTGCAACCCCTATGAAGTGACATTTAGAAGAAATGACATATAAAGATATTGAAGACTCAAGTGGTTAATTATTTATATTCTCTTATTCTTGAGTTTAGGAAAAGCCGGACTATCAAGGGGGATTCTAGAACAGTTTGCCAAACTGTGGAACCAATTGCTCAAATCCCAGAATAACATCCTCATACCCAGCCAAACCAGCCAGCCAAATTTCATATTCATCAGAGTTGTTTGGCCAGGGCGGCAGTGCCGCCCATTAAGGGTGGCAGTGCCGCCCTTCAAATCTGAGTCCGATTCAACGTATAAATACAATCCAGAAACGTTGCAACGGTGCCTTCTTCCTCCTCCCGACATTCAGACCGTTGCAGCAGCTCTCAAACACAGTTCTCTCTCCCCCATTGTTGCTCCTTCACCTCCTCATGAGATCTAGTGATTCCACCATTGAAACTTGAGAGAAAAGGCAGCAAAACACTTGTGGGAAGCTGATCTGTTGATTCCCATAGTTTGAGAGCAGTTGGTTCTCGTTTGATCGGCGGTTCTAGGGTTCTTTACTCTTGGAGCTTGCTCCTAGCCGGCTAGGCGTCGCCCTTGAGCTTGCCAACTTGTGTGGCAGCCTAGGGAGGTTTGTAACCACCCATTGCAGCTAAGAAATCACCCCTCACTTCAAGAGTTCATTCTCTTGATTTGAGATTGAGGGAAAGAGCAAGCCTATGTGGCTAGCTCTCCTTGTGTGGATACCTCAACAACGTGGAGTAAGCAAGCCTTGGTGGCTAGCTGAACCACGGGATAAATCTTGTGTCTTGTGCGTTGTTTATATTCTTGCAAATCATATTCATGCATAGACATTGTTAGGGTTGTTGAGGTTGATCTCTCTTGTGATACAATTCTGTGGTATACAGTCTTCGAGCTGTATCTTATCTTTCTGTTGCAGGGTTAAGCTTCTTAGAGTATCTAGTTTCTACCTGCAAAGTTTCATTTTTGTTCGCTTATATTTTGAAGAGCGACAGTGCCACCCTGGTAGAGCGGCAGTGACGCCCTCTAATCTTATTGAGTCTCGAGCTAAAATTTTGCAGGGTTGTCACTGGATATCTCTAGTACTCAGTGTACCAGTTTGGATAGATCTAGACTTACGGTCACAGGGAGTCAGTGCGACCCTCAAAGGGAGGCAGTGTCGCTTTCAGTTTTAACTTCTGTTTGAGCTGAATTTTTGTAGGCCTATTCACCCCCCCTCTAGTCCTCTTAGGCGACATCAAGGTCCTTTCAAAACTTCTGGTTGAGGATGCCAAAATGAGAAGATGCACCTCATTTGGAGAAGCTACTGCTATGATATTCATTGATTAATTAGTCAGTTTCTTCTTCAAGATCTTCTACAAGAGATTCTCTGCTGCCATCTTTGACTGGTTTCAGTATCCAGATATTATAGACTTTGAGAACCCATACACCTTCAGGTTCCAAAGAGAATGTGATGATGAAAGTATGAAGATGTTGTGCTAGATAATGAAGCCTTGTCTTCTGCCAACTGAAATTAGGCATGGTAGAGAAAACATCTCATGTCCTATGAATTCTATCATCCTGTCATGTCAGCCAGACAAATTGGTTTTGGCCAAGTGCCCCCATCCCTTTATTTTGCCAATAAGCTCAGGCCAAGGGAAGCAATAGACTCTGCCTTAGAGTACAACAAAATTTTCCAATTAGAGCAATCTATTTCCCTAAAGATGGTCGAGGAATGGAACTGCAGACCCTTCTCTTCAGTCTCTTTACAAGACTGGTGGCAACAATGGAGCACCCACCTCTTTAGTGAAGCTGTGACCACTTACTGCCTGAAGTTGGATTCAGACTTCCAAGCAACCGATGAGGTATGACTCGATTTGCTCTCAAATTCTATACCCCTACCATCTGTTTTTTCCTCTGACGTCTTACACCAAACGTTTGCACGATTTGGTCACCTTGAATCCGCCAAAAATAAATTACAACATATGGTGTCCAAACCCAAGGATTGGCTGTGATGCTCCCACCATCAAGACTTTGATGAAGAGGAAAGTCTCTGATGTCTCAGATAATCAGACCCTTAGCACCTTTATAAAGGAAGTTGGCTCCTCCAAGAAGCAGAAAACTAACAAGCCAACTGCTAAGGTTGTATCTAAGAAAAAGAAGAGAGACACCTCTGGCAGCAGCCAATCCTTGATAGAAAATACCAATACAGAGGTAATAAAAATCTGCCTCTTCTTACTCTCATCACCAAGTCTATAACTCTTTCTATCTTTTGATTTCTAGGAACAGGCTAGCACTCAGAATATTGAGTTGCCTCAGGAGCAGGTAGATACCCAAAATGTAGAGTCTGAAATACTTCCTCTTCCTGATATTGATCAAGAGTTTCCACAATCAGGTATATCTCTTAAACTTCATCTTCCTTGGAGGGTGTTTTGAAAACTGATGAAGTTTTTCTTTCAGATGTATTTCCCGAGCCTTCTCCAACTTTCCTTGAGCTTCAAATCAACCCATCTGATCAGGTGCTTTAAACAACACCACTTCTCCTTTCAATAATTTCTTGTCTGTAATTATTCATTCATCTATCTGTTGTAGGAACAAGGAGAGCTTTCTTCCCCCATCATCCCCTTTGACTTACAAGAATATATGGATGGAGAAGAACCTGTATTAGATCACTCCAAGAAGCCTTCTGAAGAAACTAAGGCTCGGCTGCAACCGTTACTCTCTCTTCTGGAGACCAATATAGCTGACTGTTGACACTCCTTAATGGATTCACTCTAAGAATGAGTCACATAAAATAATAAACTAGTGAAAGCACAAAAGAGCGTACGTGACACTACTAACTCCACTTAACGTCAAGTTGTCATCCCCAACATGAAGCTAGCAATGTAATTATATTAGGGCACTAGATTTTAGAGATAGATATTTACCCGCAAGCGCACAGATAAACATACCCGTTGTAGAGCATTTCACCCAAGCTAGTCTCAGGTATCGTTATTTATATTTTAGCCTAGAGACTAATCAATTCAAGATATGATGGTATGGTAAGGACTTAACAGAATTTAATATGGCACACACTTGTAGTAAGACTGATAACACACTAACTACTATGAACAAGAATCAGGTACAGAGTAAATGATATAGTAAATAATTGATAAAGGATAGCAGAGATCAGATCAATCAAGGATAAACTTAGAACAGTACTGCCTAGCAAGATGATGATTAGAACAGGTATTAATAAGGAACATTCCTAAGTTATTCTAGTTATAAGTCATAGCATACATTGATTAGTGCAATTATACATGGCAATCATTGGCTAGGTCACATCATATTTATAATCAAGAGGCAACTCCATAGCTAAAGTGTTAAACAAAGTAACCCTTAAACCATGAGTTAACTGAGCCATACTGAACACTATATTCGGGAGGTGGAATACAGAGGACTCAACAGGTCTGTCACACCCGCGATCTACCACTCTATCCGGAACATAGGACGTATTCGCAGATAAATAATGTATAGGCACCATGCCTACACAACATTCATCACCCACCCGTTGTACTTTAAGATGAGCGTTATACGAACATGAGTATAAACATAAAGATGAACTATCTATGCCAAATATATAATCAAAGCAGACTATAAGCAGTATAACTAAGAATATAATCATTGATGTCTTAATCATATCAATTGTATTGCTATCTAGAACACAATAATGAACAATAAGATGAATTAGATCATCGAGATGAACTAAAGTACGAACTAGAACATGAACTAGAACAAGATTTGAACTAGAGGATGAACTAGACGATGAACTAGAACATAAACAATGAAGAATAATGATGAACTAGAAGAGCAATTATGAAATAGATCCATAATGTTAATACAAGAGAGAAGATCTTGGGTTTACCGAGCCTTCTCGTGACTAGATCAGGAATCCAAGCGAAGCTTGCCTCCTCTAATCCTATTCTATCTACTAATCTAGGTGGATGTAGTCCTAAAGCTTCTGATTGATCTCCCTCTGGTTGGTCTAACCCTAATGAATGAATTGCCTGAAACCCTTATTGCCTGAGAGGGGGGTCAGGGGTCTGTTTATATAGCCCTGGGCGATGAATCGTGGCCCTTGGATCAAACCGACTTGAGGTACGGTCGAGATGCATCCTGGAGGTCGGTGTCCTTCCTTGTGGTGTCTTCTTACGTCCCCTGGAGTCTTCTAGAAGTATCCCGACGTGGCGGTTGCGTTATCTCCCGGCGGTTTCCTTCTATGAGAAGCTATTGGTGCTAATTTCCTGGTTTAGTCCCTGCAGAATCATAACTCACCAAAACTCATGGAATATTGTCAGTTGAAACCCTAAACCTTTGTTGGTGATCATATTCTTGCCCTTTTCATATTTATTTATCTCTTAATTATGATAGTTAACCAGTGTCAACAATTCCCCTAAGTTTACCTTTTGCTAGTCCCTTAGCAAACACTCATGATAAATCTGGAACTGTTACTATGCCTCCACATATGTTAAAACAAAAATCTTCCTTGGTTTAGAGTTAACTATTCTGACTTTCTCATATTACCTTTAACTATGGAGCTTTTGCCTTCACCTGGGTCTTTAAACAATTGAAAGACAGAACAATCAAGTTAAGCACTGTATCTCTAATTCTTTGATCAACCTTCATTCTGGAGTTTTTATATATTTTCAAATGAAAATCAGAGATTCCCTTGTATGATACTCTCAAATCGCTCTTTTATATTTTATGATTCCTCACTGATGCACTTTTCTTTCCTTCTATGGATAAATATCTGGAGCTTTAAGAAGTGAAAAGCATATCTTACCAAGTCAAAGTTTAAAGTTTAGGAAGAAAGATGTCATACTCATAGATCAAGATCTTAAAAAAATTGGAATTTGTCATCTCTTGCTGGCATATTGTAATTAGAGGAACCATGGACTATCATTCTTTTTCTCATACTTTTATCATAACTTTCTTTTTTTTTCTTTGAGGTAGTTGGACACTTGTCCCTTTTTATTTCCTCCTTTTATATTTTTGCATAGCCCATGCCTCTAACACAATACTACTTCGGAAGAGTGAATCTTTTAATGGAACATTCTTGATCTCTAGAGCATGATAAATTTCTCAACCATAACTAAAAACTTAGAACAAAGCAAGTAGCCTTATCTTAAAATCATATTAATAGCTCTGGGTAGGAATTCATGTTATGTCATACATGATCTCATCATGTGTTTTTAATCTTTTCAAAATGTAAATCTCCAGAACTCTAGTATATCTAGGAATTAGATAAACAGCAGCTCAAACCTTTTTATGTCATATCCCTGTTGACACCAATTTTTGACCAAAGATCAGCGATGACCGTGATTTACTAGTATATATCTAGACATGGAATATTCTAAGAAATTAACGACGAGCTGCATCATATATGACTTGTCGGAAGGCTCCTGGTGCTCGTATATACATAAAGAAAAGGAAGCTAGCCGAAATATATATTAGCCAAAGCTGAGAGTATGATTCATCGGCTAGCATGTGGCTTTTCTTATACACGAAGGAGCCAACAAGAGGGATTCGAGTCCAATTCCTATACATGCGGCTAGAAGAAATTAGAAGATCAAAGGAAAGATATACATGTAGACGTGGACAGCCAGGCGTACATATCAATATCAACGTACATGGCCAATTAAGATATTTATTCATGTTTTACGAGCAAATATGGAAGGCGTCAAGATACGTATATACACGAGAGTCTTGGCCGGTTGAATCCAAGACACGCTGATGGGAAAACTTTATTAGAAAGGATTCTACGTAAAGGAAGATAGAGTCCATGTATCTTTTTATTTCCTTTTAGATGTTTCTTTAGAGTTAAGTTCTGTACGTGATGTTTAGTTCAGGACTCTTATTAGCTCAGGGTATAAATATAAACCCTCGGCCATTGTAATATCTGTTCACAACCACATCAATACAAACCGGCCTCAGCGCCACCTATTCGAGTCCTTAGTCGTGTCGTCGAGTTCTTCGAGAGGAATCATCGATCCGTCGACCTCCGTAAGTACCGGCAACCTTGTTATCATGTCTAGTATCGTGCGGCGGATTTAGATATGGTGCAAGTAGTCTCGTATGTTAAGCTTAGTATCGTGCGGCGGATTTAGGCTTATGACGGGAAGTTTTTGCTTATGTCTTGTATCGTGCGGTGGATTGAGTCATGAGTAAAAATAGTTATCGGCTCTGTTAGATTTGGCAGATCTAATAGATTCATTAAGTTGTCATGTGTCGTATGTTTTATTTATTTAATTCGTACAACACTTTTTGCCCAATCTAGATCGATCTTCGTTCGGCTTTGTTGCACGAGTTCGCTTGTGCTTTTGCCTATCGTAAGATCACGATCGACCGGATTGACTTTCGATCTAGATTGTTACATGTTGTGGGTTCATGCATGCTGATCATGTTTAGGCTTTGATGAAACTGGGTGTCGTGCGGCAGGCGCAGGTTTTAGATTAGTTTAATCATGCTTTGCTTGTATGTTTCTTCTTCATGGACCCCAGTTCGGCTGTTTTGCCGATCCTGGTTAAGCTTACATGAGTAATGAGTATGTATAGATCTGTTCAGATATACATATGCTTTTAGCCTCTTATAATTAGATCGTATCATGCGGTGGATTAATCTAATTATAAGGAGTGGTGTAAATTTATGGCAAGTGGTATCATGCGGTGGATTAGCTTGACTTAAATTTATGCCTGATGGGTTCACGAAGGCTGGACGTGCGGCAGATCAGTTGGATTGACCTATGCATGTGTTATCTGGATAGATTTATATTTACGAGTTGCCCTTTCTACATCTTATTGTTACATATGCATTCGGCACTCAACACGTTTATGATTTATTCTTATTCTTGCCGAATGACATTATAAACCTGTTTCGATAAACAGCTTTCATAGCTGTGTGCCGTCGTGATTGGCTTTCAAAGCCGTACATATGGAACTGTCTGGTCATACCCGACATGTTCCAAGGTATTCTCACACTTTTATCCCTTGTTGGTTTTCAGGTCAAACCGACTGACACGTCTCCGGAACCAGAACGCTCCGGGCACCCGATTGAAGCCAGCCTCGTTCGGCTTGCTGTGTGCCTGACGCGAGACGTCACGTTTTGCGTCAACATATTTTTTGACACGCCCGGTGGGACAATAATCAATTGATCGGAAAAATAGAAGAAATCGGAGTAAAGGAGGTACGATAAATTTTCAGAGTACAGATGTGTCAGGATGAATTGAATCGGCTAATCACCTCCATCAGCTCCAAGGACGGATAGACAGTCGGGCTTTGGGGGGCTAGTGCCAGCTCATCTCCCACTCTGGTTGACATCTCAGAAAATTCATGTTTCCAGAACAAACAGATGACGTTGCTACAAGATAATTGGAAAACTGACTTTCATCGGCTAAATACATCAAGGTACCAGCTAGCACGTTGGCTATTTATAGTTCGATAATAGAGCCTTATATGAACAGCTGATGTGGTCGACCATACAAAATGTTGACCAATGTATTATGAAGTTACATCGCCGGAGCTGCTATTAACAAGAATCCTTAGTTGTCGAGTTCGAAGAATTTTAAAGGTTTACAAAAGGAGACGATCGGCTAATCTAGAGAAGAATATTTCGTGGACGCTTACGAAAATTCAAGTCGGCAACAGATGGAGCGCTTGTTGCGACATTAACGGGAAATTATCTGATATAAAGCTAATCATGGTCCACTAGTGTCATCCCTACAGAAGCATATGAGCATTGACATATGGAGGGAATTTTACAGCCGATCGATGGGATATCTACATCAGCCGATGGATGATTGTTGTTACGTGCACAACGTCCATGCACGTATATGAGGCCGACATATGTGTATTTAATCCTGGCATACAACTGGAGTCTCACAACAATTGTAGGGAGCAGCGGATATGCGATATGGTTCCTCCTAAAAATAAATGGCTTCAAATACATCATGACATGAATGTATCGGTCTCCAAATATATCATGGCACGGTATGCACATGAAGAGAAAATAAAAGGAAGATTTCCATGGAGATGTTCAAAGAGATGAAGTCCAAACTCAAATTTACTTGCATGCTGCTATAAATAGCCGATTGAGTATCAAGGGGTCATGCCGAGGGAAGTTGGCCGATAGCCAATTATCTGCATGTCATCTTTGGAATCGGCTATTCAGGAAAGAAATCGGTGGATATAACGACATAAGAAAATATACTAATTGGTCGATATGCATAGAGGAATCGGCTGGAGTTATCATCGTCACGAGAAGCACAGCCGGTTACAGTCCAAACGAATGCTGCACAGCTCCAACCAAAACTATCACCAGATATTAGAGCTCACCAAAGCGGTCCGCAAAATATGCATATGCTGAGTTGATCAGGCTCAGAGTTGAGAAAGACGAGATAGATAATCGATCATCAGTTAAGCAAAAATTATCCATTGATGGAGATTTGAACTCGCCACGCATATACATTACGCAACATCGAGTGATTCATCATGAAGAAGGGCAAGATGAATGACTTCCATTGACTCCTTCATCTTCAAACGATGGTTTGTGTGACTCTAC
The DNA here is from genome assembly GCA_009763385.1 of Coix lacryma-jobi var. lacryma-jobi. Classification (NCBI taxonomy): domain Eukaryota; kingdom Viridiplantae; phylum Streptophyta; class Magnoliopsida; order Poales; family Poaceae; genus Coix; species Coix lacryma-jobi. The sequence goes on along the minus strand of CM019825.1, from coordinate 128,308,006 downwards.
CCTTATTTTTCAAACAATGTTGAAGTTTAGAATTAAAAAAAATATTAAAAGGGCAAAACTTATGATGTTGCATCTCCATGATAAATTAAAATCTTGAGAATAATAATCATATATGATATAAATAATGTTCTAGCTTATCTATTGTTAAAATGATAAATGGATACTCTGTTTTATGTCTTACCCGTGTCTAATTTATAGTTTTGATTTCTCTAAGTTTGAGTTTAGTGGTTACAATATTTATCTAGAAATCTTTTAAACTTGTGGGTCGCATAAAGTTTAAACTTTGTCTAAAAGTGATCGTAAAATATGAATGGGCACGCAGCAGCCCACGCTGCTGAGCTGCTGCCAGCCAGGCCCCTCCTTGTCAGCTCTTCCCCGATATCCCTTTGCTCAAAACATGGTGCCTTTCTCTGTAAATATGGCTACTATGGATCTAAGGGGAAAGGCAAGGTCAAAGTGCTGACCTCTGACAGAGCAAAGAAGACTGGTGTCGTGGATCTCAATTGGCAGATTACAAGTGAAGAGCTTTAGAAACGTGTTCGGTTTTAGAATAGCCGAACAGAGCATGGAGAAACCTCTAGGCCCAGAGTTACCACACGAATCTTGTTGAACAAATGGCAACAAGAACAAGAAAAGTACCAAAAATAGAGGTACTATGAAGAATGGAGGTTCATTGATGAACACCGGAGGTACGAAGAAGAGATGTACCAAAGGGAGCAAGAATATATCAGGGAGCAAGAGCAATCTCATTGGGGTTGCCCATTTTTCAGACACTGTTGGAATGAAGGCTTGAAACTGCCTGCTAAGAACAACTATCCTGAATGCAGTGATCAATATTCAGAGTACAGGTAGTCTTGAGTCAACCGCCGTCCTATCCATGAAAGACTTGGAATACGCTATCCTGAGGACAATCGGCAGCATAAGAGAATTGCCGATCAAGACTGGGTCCATAACCAGGAGACTGCCGAAGAGGAGCAGCATCGTGAATGTGTCTGGCAGAAAGGACAATGGTGCCTGCCAGGGTTAAGGAAGAGCCAGAAAAGGAGGGTGCAGCATTTGAGAAATAAAGAACTTGCACAAGAAGCCACTGAAAGGAAACGAGTATGGTGTCCTAAAGAAAAGCCTGATGAACATGGTCATTCGGTCGATGCGTGCATGGCCTTCTCTATCCCACTTGAATTTATAGCTCTTGAAGGACAAGATGTCAGAGAAGAGGTGTACTCAGATTTTGATGAAACTGAGTATCAAGATCTAGCTGCTCAGCTTATCATAGACCAGCAAGCAATCTTTGATAAACCGGCTAAACACAGACATTTGAAGCCACTTTACGTCAAAGGATTCATCAACGGTAAGCCTTTGACCAAAATGCTCGTTGATGGAGGTGCTGGAATCAATATCATGCCATACACCACCTATAGGAAGCTTGGGTTAACTTCTGAAGAGCTGTTAAAAACTGATATGGTGCTCAGAGATTTTGCTGGCAATTCTTCCGAGACCAAGGGAGCCATTCATGTCAATTTAACAATTGGATCCAAGACTTTGATTACTACTTTCTTTGTCATTGATGGCAAGGGGGCATATACCCTGCTTTTGGGCAGAGATTGGATCCATGCTAATTGTTGCATCCCTTCAACAATGCATCAGATGCTCATTCAATGGATCGGCGACGAGATTGAGATCATCCATGCTGATGATGCAGTAAGTATTGCTGCGAGAGATCCCACGTATTGGGAATTTTACGGTGCTGATTGCTTTTTTGGAAAAGTATGGGAAGAAGGTCATGTGAATGTTTTTGATAAGGATCAACAGCCAATCCAAGCAGTCGGCTCTCAGAGCAATTTTTGATGGGAAACCCAATTGATGGTAACAAAGGAAAATTAGGACGTGGTTTTATGTCGGCCGATAAGTTAGAGGAAATCAACGTAGGTGATGATGTTAAACCAAGGTCGATGTATATCAGTACTAATTTAGATCCAGAGTATAGGTTGAAATTGATTGATCTGTTGAAAGAATTTAAAGACTGTTTTGCATGAGATTATTCAGAGATGCCTGGGATGGATCGGTCTATCGTCGAACATCGGTTACCGATTAAACTCGGGTATCGACCCTATAAACAACCTCCTCGAAAGATTTTCAAAGAAGAGGTATTGGCCGATGTGAAGAAAGAAGTTGAAAGATTATTAGAAGCAAACTTTATTCGGTCGTGTAGATATGCAGAATGGATTTCAAGTATAGTCCCAGTTTACAAGAAAAATGGAAAGATGAGAGTTTGCATTGATTTCAGGGACCTCAACAAAGCTACTCCAATGGATAGTTACCCAATGTCAGTTGCTGATTTGCTAGTAGATGCAGCGGCTGGTTATGAAGTCATCAGTTTTATGGATGGCAATGCCGGGTATAATCAAATCTTTATGGCTATCGAAGATATTTCAAAGACAGCTTTTAGGTGTCCTGGTCATATTGGTTTATTTGAGTGGATTGTTATGACATTTGGTTTGAAGAATGCCGGTGCAACTTATCAAAGGGCCATGAATTATATCTTTCATGAATTGATTGGCAAAATTGTTGAGATCTATATTGATGACGTAGTTGTTAAATCCAGAAATTATGAAGGGCATCTGGCTGATTTAAGGAAGACTCTGGAATGCACTAGGAAGCATGATTTGAGAATGAATCCCAATAAGTGTGCATTTGGGGTCTCGGCTGGTGAATTCTTAGGATTCCTTGTTCACAAAGGAGGAATTGAAGTTGGAAAGAAGAGCATGGAAGCAATAGACAAAGTTGTTCCTCCAACTAATCTTACCGAGTTACAATCATTGCTGGACAAGATCAATTTTGTAAGAAGATTTATATCCAATTTGTCACAAAGGGTCTTGCCATTTTCTCCTTTGTTGAAGCTCAAGAAGGATCAGAAGTTTGTATGGGGTGACGTACAACAAAAGGCTTTTGATGAAATCAAAGAATACATGAAGGCACCACCTGTTTTGGTACCTCCACAGCTTGATAAGCCTTTCAAGTTGTACGTGGCGGCCGATAGCCTAACCATAGGATCGGCCCTTATGCAAGAATTTGAAGGAAAAGAAAGAGTAATAGCCTACCTTAGCCGAAAATTGCTTGATCCTGAAACAAGATATTCGGCTATGGAGAAATTATGCTTATGTGTATATTACTCATGCACTAAACTTCGGCATTATTTGTTAAATGCTGAATGAGTGGTGATTTCTGAATTTGATGTGATAAATCATATGCTATCAATGCCTATTCTAAATGGAAGGATTGGCAAATGGATTCTAGCATTGTCAGAATTTGATTTGAAATACGAATCGGCAAAAGCAGTGAAGGGTCAAATCATTGCCGATTTCGTTACTCAACATCATGATCCTTTTATTGACGTAGTAGATGTGGCACCATGGACATTGTTTTTTGATGGTTCATCCTGTAGTAAAGGTGGTGGTGCTGGAATTTTCTTGATTTCTCCGCAGGGGGCAATTTTCAAATATGCTATCCCCATTGAGTTCCATGTTACCAATAATCAAGCGGAATATGAGGCATTACTTAGAGGACTTCGACTTCTCGTGGAAATAAGGGCTTTTGCTGTTGAAATTTTTGGAGATTCTGAATTGGTTATCAATCAATTGATCGGTCAATATGAATGCAAAAGTGACTTATTGAAAGGATATTATGAAGAGTGCCAGGAGCTTTTGAAACATTTTAGAGTGGTAACATTACATCATATCCCTAGGGGGCAGAATGAAGAAGCAAACAGGTTAGCTCAAAATGCCTCTGGATATCGAGATGATCAAGAGGTCATGGCTTTGGAGAAGGATCGGGAAATTGAAGATTGGAGAAGTGAAATTGCCAATTACTTGAGAAATCCTTCACAAAAGGTTTCCCGAAAGCTCAGGTATAAAGCTCTTAAGTTTGTGCTCCTTGATGATCAATTATATTACAAATCTATAGATGGAGTACTTCTTAAGTGCTTGGATCAAGAAGAGGCCAAAAAGTTGATGTATGAAGTACATGAGGGATTGTGTGGTTCACACCAATCAGCTTACCGAATGAAATGGATAATTAGAAGGACTGGTTATTTTTGGCCAACTATGTTGGAAGATTGCTTTGAATATTACAAAGGATGTCAAGATTGTCAAAGATTCGGTAATATTGAGAGAGTTCCGGCATCGGCTATGAACCCAATTATCAAGCCGTGGCCGTTTAGAGGATGGGGTATAGATTTAATTGGTCAAATTCATCCTCCTTCTAGTAAAGGACATAAGTTTGTGCTGTTGGCCACGGATTACTTCACCAAATGGGTTGAGGCCATACCTTTGAAGAAAGTCACATCAGAAAACATGATCAATTTTGTTAAAGAGCACATAATTTATAGATTCGGCATTCCACAGACTATCACAACAGATCAAGGGACTCAATTTACTTCATCTGAATTTTGTGATTTTGCCGAAGAAATGGGGATCAAGCTTTATAATTCCTCTCCTTATTATGCACAAGCCAATGGTCAAGCCAAAGCGTCAAATAAAATTATGATCAAGATCATTCAAAAGAAGATTGATGAAAAGCCAAAGAAGTGGCATTCGGTTCTTAATGAAGCTTTGTGGGCTTACCGAATGGCTTGCCACGGATCTACTCAAACTTCTCCCTATGAATTGGTTTATGAGCATTGTGCTATTTTACCATGGGAGTTGCAGTCAGAGTCGAGACGAATTACATTGCAGAATGATTTAAAGAAGAAGGATTACAAAGATCTAATGATGGACGAATTAGAAGACTTTCATATGATTCGTCTTAAAGCATTAGAGAATATTGAAAAGAACAAAATGCGTGTTGCTAGATTTTATAATAAGAAGGTTAAGGAGAAATAGTTTGTCGAAGGAGATTTGGTTTGGAAAGTTATATTACCAATTGGAACTAAAGATAAAATGATCGGCAAGTGGTCTCCAAATTGGGAAGGACCTTATCGGGTAGTACGCTGTGTGCCTGGCAATGCGTATATTCTGAAGACACTACTGGGAGAAGAATTTGCAAGGGCAATTAATGAAAGATTTCTCAAAAGGTTTTATCCTAGTGTTGAAGTTGGCGCATAAGTCGACTAAAAATCCTATGCGTATAATAGCTGATGTTGGGAACATCGCCTTCAGTCAGAAGGTAATTTAAGAATTTGGACAGACAACCGATTCAATATGGATCGCCTTTAGAACAAAAATATGGAAGAAAAGATAGTGTAATTCAGAAGGCCAGTATTTTCATTAAATAGTTTGTACATGTCCCTAGTTACAAACTAATCGAACATTTTATTCAATACGGATTGAGCATCTGCAACTTGAGTAAGGGCGGTTGCATGGTCTTCATAGCCATCTAGAAGTTCGTCAATGTTTTCAACGTCTTCTGGAGGAACGCCGTTGCGGAAGCCGACTGGTAGGGTTGAGAGATCCAAACCAGTTTGAGTTGACAGCGCCGCCAACCCCAGGATGACTCCATGGTGCACGCCGTGAAGGGCGACTTTATCGATCCGAGGAACTAGATCGTCAAGGCGAGCTTCAGGGGTTTCTCCCATGGCATTCACCTTGTCAGCGGCTCGGTTCGCCGCTACCTTCAAACGCTCCACCTCTATAGATAATGCTGGAGCAAAGAGCACATCTGTTAATAAGGTTAATTGGAAGAGGAAGAAATCAAACAGGAGAGGTTAACAAACCAGTGATGGCATCACAGAAATGTTTCCGTTGATCTTCCCACTCCAATTGCTCAACACCGTACTTCTTAGATACCTCAGCTAGTTCTTTGCGGGCTTCATCCCCTTCTTCTATGAAGAGGCAGGCCTTTACGTGGCTATAGGGTGGAGCAGTGCCTATTGCCAAGTAAGGGTTATCCGAGGATTCTGACGAATCTGTGGAACTCGGAGAATTGAAAGAACTGGGAGAGCTGGAAGAACTCGGAGATAGAGTTCCGGTCTGAGCTGCTACTGAGGGACAGTAACCTCCAGAGCTGATAACCCTAATCCTGGTGAATAATGAAAGACGATCAAGGGATTGAAACAAGTGAAATATTTGATTGCGGAGAAAGCAAAAGGGTAACACTCACCCACGGCGCCGGAGACGTGCTGCCCTGCTTCTTTCGGCCTCACTCTTAGCGGGACGCTTCCTGCTCTCATTATCGTTCGCCATGAGTGCTGAAGAAAAATTAGGGTTTTTTACTCTGAGAATAGGTTTGGAAGTGAAGCGACGGGATGAAGATGTTTGAAGAATTGGAGCTGCGGGGAGGGATTTATTTATAAGCCGAACAAAGAGTGATCGTGGCGATTTCCATGGAGTAGTGGAGGAGAATACCAAGCGACAGAAGCTGGATAGCCAAGCGTCAGTCGGCTAAGTCCTTAAAAGGGATAGATATGAATCAATCGACTATCTGGTTTGAAAGTTGTGCCGGAGGTTTGGTTTTTCGAGGTGATAGCTGTGGAGTTGAGCAGTGTTTACCCTAAGTGAAAGGAAAGATTTATGGTCAATTTTGACATAAAAGGATTTTTATCCCAAAATTGAGGGGGCATGTGTTAACACTGAGTTTTTGCACGCTTTAGAATGACAGATGGGCCCGCAGCAACCTTCGGATGATTCGGCGAGCCATCGTGCGGTCGGTTAAATCCTGAAGATTCGGCAAAGGGCTTTGCGGTCGGCTAACCTGAAGAGAGTCGGTTTCATCCAGGGTGACGTGTGATTGCCGAATTAAATGACGTAATTGCGACAACTAAGGCAAGGTGAATTCCGAAAAGAAGCCAAAGGCTAGAAGAGTTGTATTTTCCTTTTTAGTTTCTAGTACGTGTTCTTCTAGGACTCTCATTGTACTCAGGGTATAAATATAAACCCTGGATAATTGTAAAAACTTTCACAACCAATACAATACAACCGGCCCCGTGTCGTCTTCGAGTCCTTTAGTCGTGTCGTCGAGTTCTTCGGGAGGAAAAACCAATCTGTCGGCCTCCGTAAGTCCTGACAACCTTGTTATCATGTCTAGTATCATGCGGTGGATTTAGATATGATGCAAGTAGTCTCGTTCGTTTTGCTTAGTATCATGCGGTGGATTTAAGCTCAATGATGGGAACCTTGTTCTTTTTGCTTAGTATCATGCGGTGGATTTAAGCTTAATGACAGGGCCTTGTTCGTTTTCAATGGTCGTGTGGCGGACCATTGTTGATGGTGAAGAAGATTTTACTTATGTTTAGCTTACGAGTAGGTACCGTGCGGCAGGCATCTATTTGGCAAGTTTTACACAAGTAAGATAGTTATCGGCTCTATTAGATTTGGCAAGATCTAATAGATTCGTTAAGTTACCTTGTGTTGCATGTTTTAAGATGTTTTTATATACTTGTAACACTCTTTTGCCCAATCTAGATCGTCTTTGTTTGGCTTTATCTTTCGAATCTACTTGTACTTCAATGACCTTACTTTCTATCTTCATACCAAGTAAGTAGATCGTGTGCTTTTGGATAGCCAAATCAGTTTCGATCTAGGTTGTTACGTGTTGCGGGTTCATGCACGTAGATCTCATTTTAAACTATGATAGAACTGGGTATTGTGCGGCAGATGCAGGTTTTAGATTAGTTTGGATTGTGTTTATTTGCATGTTCCTTCTTCATGGACCCCAACTCGGTTTAATTGCCGAGGTTGGTTAAGTTTTAACGCATACCCAATTCCCACGTGTTTAATTCTTTGTTTCATGCACGTGCATTCGGCAATCGGCTACCCGCGCTTGCTTTGTCTCTTATGGAAATAGCCGAATGCATATAAAACTGTTGGCAGACAGCTTCTATAGCTGTATGTCATCGTAAGTGGCTTCAGGGCTGTATATTTGGAACTGTCTGGTCTCACCCGACATGTTCCACTTTGAATTTAACAGTTTTCATCCCTTGTTAGTTTCAGGTCATACTGACTGGCATGTCTCCGGATTCTAAGAACACCCGGGCCACCATTTGAAGCTACGTGTTCCGGCTTGCTGTGTGATTGGCGCAGTACGTCACTTTTTGTGTCAACAACAAAGGAGCTAGGGTGCCAGCATGCGCAACCCACGCTTGGAACGCCTCCATGTATGCGTCAACGTTGGAGGTGAACGGCAGCCGCGCCAGATTGGCGAGGTGATTGGTACTGAGCGGAGGCCCGAACCGTGCTGATAGAGCTGGCAGAACGTTAGCCAAACTGGTCGTCCCATGTCTGCCTCTAGGACAAGGTACCATTGTAGTGCCACGCCCGTCAGGTGGTAGGACGCAAGCCACACCTTGTCGACCTCCCGTGTGGACTGGCCGTGGAAGAACTGTTCACACTTGTTCAACCAGCCGAGAGGATCTTCCTTGCCATCGAAGGTCAGGAACGCAAGCTTATGGTATTTGGGGATGATGTTGCCATCGGGTTCAGGGGTAAAGGGGGGTGAGGTTAAGGCGGTGGACGCAGGCAGCGAGGGTGCTGGCGATGACCACTGCATGGTGGCCGGGAAGGTAGGTATGGGCGATGGTGAATGTGGGAAACTGATCTGGGTGATGGGGAAGGGGTTGGTGTGGGGTAGGGTTGACGGTGAGGCGGAGGCTTGGGGTGGGAAGGAGATAGCGGCCGTGGGTGGGGGAATCGATAGGAAGACTATGTTGGAGGCCGTGATCAGAGGCGGACCCCGTACGCAGATAGGAGTGGGACACACCCATAGCCAGGGAGGCCGTATGACAAGGACGCCGGCAGCAGCGGCAGTGCGTGGCCCTCCAAGGCAGCGAGGCACGTGTTGATGGCCTCAAATTGCAGATGCATCTGCTATTGGAGGCCATACAGGGCAGCGGCAATAGGATCGGTGGTGGGTGGTGGCTGTGTGAACGGTGGGATGATGGTAGAGGAGGTGTCCGGCAGCAAGGAGATGTTGGTGGATGGAGGCTGGTCTTCAGCAAGAAACTCGGGAAAATGCTCGATCAGAAAGTCCTCGGATTCCCACGTTGCTTCTTCCTCAGAATGCATATTCAATTGGATCTTGTAAAACTTAATAGTTCGGCTCCTTGTAACCCTGTCTTTCTGATCCAGAATTCGAATTGGATACTCATCATAGGTCAAGTCTGGTTGCAACTTCAATCCTTTATAATCTACTACCTTATCAGGTACATGGAGGCATCTTTTTAATTGCGACACGTGGAACACATCGTGCACAGTTAGTAGGCGCTCCGGTAGCTGAAGTCGGTAGGCAACCTTCCCAATTTGTGCCAGTATTTTAAATGGCCCAATATAGCGAGGTGCTAGTTTGCCTTTAATTCCAAAGCGCTTCACTCCCTTCATGGGTGATACTTTTAAATATACATAATCTCCCTTTTTAAAGAAGAGATATTCACGTCTCTTATCAGCATAACTTTTCTGTCTTGATTGGGTTCTTTGGAGATTATTGCGAATCTGGCGTACTTGGTCTTCTGCTTCTTTGACAAGGTCTACTCCGAAAAACCAACGTTCTCCGGGTTCGGACCAATTAAGTGGTGTTCTACATTTCCGGCCATAAAGAGCTTCAAAGGGGGCCATTTGAATACTTTCTTGATAACTGTTGTTATAAGAAAACTCTGCTAATGGTAAGCATTCATCCCATTTGGCAGAATAATTCAGTACACATGCTCGCAATAGATCTTCTAGGATTTGATTAACCCTTTCGGTCTGTCCTCCTGTTTGAGGATGGTATGCTGAACTAAAATTCAATTTGGTGCCTAATGACTTGTGGAGATGTTTCCAGAAACTGGATACAAATTGTGTTCCTCTATCCGACACAACAGTTTTAGGCACCCCATGAAGGCTGACAATTCGTTCTAAATAAATTTTTGCACACTGGATTGCCGTGTAATCTGTCCTGACTGGAATAAAATGGGCTACCTTAGTTAAGCGGTCCACAATAACCCAAATAGAATCGTACCCTCGCTGAGTTCTTGGCAATCCTACAATGAAATCCATGCTTATATCTTCCCATTTCCATGCTGGAATGGGCAATGGTTGAAGCAGTCCGGCTGGCTTTAAGCGTATCGTCTTAACCTTTTGACATGTATCACATTGGGCTACATATCGAGCAATTTCAATTTTCATTTTGGTCCACCAGAACTTTTGCTTTAAATCATGATACATTTTGGTACTTCCTGGATGAATAGAATATCTTGCATTATGGGCTTCATCTAAGATGATCTGTCGCAGTTCTGGGACTTTGGGGACCACTAATCTGTTTTTAAACCATAACACTCCTGCTTCATCTTCTTTGAAATTGGTTTGTGGATCATTTTTCATTCTAGCTTTCATGTGCTGTATTCCCTTGTTTGCTTTCTGAGCTTCAGTAATTTGGTCTCGCAAGGTTGTCTGCACTGTTACATTAGCTAGACTCCCTTGTGGAACAATTTCAATACCTAGTTTTTCTAATTCATAGCACAGTGTAGCTTCCATGGGTCTTACTGTAAGGCAGTTGCAATGAATCTTGCGACTGAGGGCATCTGCTACCACATTGGCTTTGCCCGGATGATAATGGACTACTATATCATAATCTTTAATCTGTTCAAGCCATCTTCTCTGTCTCATGTTTAACTCTGCTTGAGTAAAGATATATTTCAAGCTTTTATGATCTGTATAAATATTGCAAGTATTTCCTAGAAGATAATGCCGCCATATTTTAAGAGCATGAACAACAGCGGCTAACTCAAGATCATGAGTTGGGTAATGTTCTTCATGTTTGCGAAGTTGTCTTGAAGCATAAGCGATCACTCGGCCTTCTTGCATAAGTACGCAGCCGAGTCCGATGCCGGATGCATCGCAATACACATCAAATGGTTTCTCAATATCAGGTTGAGCTAGAACTGGGGCTGTTGTCAAGAACTTCTTTAATTTCTGAAATGCTTCTTCACATTCAGATGACCAAACAAACTTAACTTGATTCTTCAGTAGCTCAGTAATTGGTTTTGAAACTTTCGAGAAACTTGGAATGAAACTGCGGTAATATCCCGCCATTCCCAGAAAACTACGGACCTCATGCACTGAAGTTGGAGGCTTCCAATTCAAGATGTCCTGAACCTTGCCAGGGTCTACAGCAATACCCTCGGCAGATAACACATGACCCAAGAACTGAATCTTGTCAAGCCAAAATTCACATTTGCTTAACTTGGCATAAAGTTTGTGAGCTCGCAATTGGGATAGAACAATGCGTAAGTGAGCCGCATGTTCCTTCGGAGTTTTGGAATATACAAGAATGTCATCAATAAAGACCACGACAAACTTGTCGAGCTCCGACATGAATACGGAGTTCATTAGGTACATGAAATAGGCTGGAGCATTTGTAAGGCCAAATGACATCACAAGGTATTCATAAAGGCCATATCTGGTTGTGAATGCTGTTTTTGGAATATCTTCAGGTCGGATTCGGATTTGGTGATATCCTGACCTGATATCTATTTTAGAGAAAACTTTGGCTCCAGAGAGCTGATCAAATAGGAGATCAATGCGAGGCAACGGATACTTGTTTTTGATGGTTACCTCATTTAAGGGACGATAGTCCACACAAAGTCGGAGTGAATGATCTTTCTTTTTCACAAATAGGGCTGGGCAACCCCAAGGTGAAGCACTTGGGCGGATATAACCTTTGTCACGCAGATCTTCCAGTTGAGTTTTCAACTCTGCCAACTCGTTTGGAGGCATTCGGTACGGTCTTTTAGAAATTGGAGCCGTACCTGGATACAATTCAATTTTGAATTCTACTTTCCTTTTAGGTGGTAACCCTGATGGTAGATCGTCTGGAAACACATCAGGAAATTCTTCTACTACTGGGATACCTTGCACATTACTGAATACGACATAGACTTTATCCTGCCTTAATGTTGGGGTATGAAACTGAATGAAGAGATGAGTATCTTGATTTGGAACATTTATTCTGACTGTTCTATTCAGGGTGTCAACTACTACCCCATGCTGTCTTAACCAATTCATACCCAAAATCACGTCGATATCTTGGTCTTTAAGAACTATCATGTTAGTGGGAAAGATACGACCCACTAAGTCTAAAGATATCTGTTGAACGGCCTCTTTGGACCATAGTCGTCCCCCAGGCGACTGAACTGAAAACTTTTGAGTTGTTTCAACCACAGGTATATCATATTTCTTCACAAAATTGCTGTTTATGAATGTATGGGATGCACCAGTATCAAACAATATAACTGCAGGATGGTTTGCGACAAGAAACGTACCCATAAGAACTGGTTCTCCCTCAGGTATTGCAGCTGTTTGCATATGGAACACTCTTCCTGGCTTGGCGGTGTTGGCTTTAGGTTTCTGTGCTCCTTGATGTGCTGCTGGTGGAGCTGGACGAGGTTGTCCCTGCTGATATGTTGCCGGGGGCCTTGGATACATTTGAACGTTTTGCCTCGGATACGGGCAGTCCCGGCTAAAGTGACCTGGTTTGCCACAGTTGAAGCATGCTGTCGTAGGACCTGGCGGTGGATTTGGACGAGCACCAGGGGCACTCGGCTGACGGGGAATATATTGGGGCACCATGGGTCGAGGATACCCCTGCGGTCTAAATTGTGGCTGTGGAGGACGATAAGGAAGTCTAAACGGCGGGCGCAGATGGTTTTGAGGATGAAACACAACTTTCCGGCGTTTATTGCTTCCGCCCGGAAATCCCTGACCAGACTTCTTTTTCTTTGCTTCTTGGTGCTTGTTATTTTTCTCTTCTGAATTTATGGCAATGTTTACAGCTTCATGATAGGTTGGGTTGATACAGGTTGCCATCATCTTTTGGATCTTGCTGTTGAGACCCCTTACAAAATGCCCCGCTTTCTTGGCATCTGTGTTCACGAACTCCTGAGCATACTGTGCTAGCTGATTGAATTTGCTCACATACTGTAGAACAATCATGTCTTTCTGTTGAAGTGCCAGAAATTCATCAAGTTTTTGTTTCATCACACCAGCTGGAATATGGTGTGCTCGAAATTCAGTTCGGAACTCAGCCCAGGTAATTTCATGTCCTGGAACTTGGGCGGCTTGAAAGTTCGCCCACCAAGCACTTGCAGCACCCCTCAATTGTTGTGCTGCGAATAGAGGTTTCTGGCGATCTGTGCATACAATCAAACCAAATTTCTGTTCTATTGTTCTCAGCCAGTCATCGGCTTCTAATGGCTCATCAGCCTTGGAGAAGATTGGGGGCTTCGTATCCAGGAAATCCATGTAGGTAGCTTCATTATTTCTACCATTATTTCCACCCCTACGCCCTTGAGGGGCATTCACATTGCCTTGTGCTAACTCTCTGATCAAACGGGTGTTTTCTGTGGTCGCGGCCACAAGTGCCGCAACAGCATCACCAAGACTGGGAGGCATTGGTGGAGGGTGCGGAGGATTGCCTCCCTCATTAGATGTTTCCCCACTGGCTCTGGTTTGAACAGGCATCTGTTTCAAACAAACTTGATTAATTTACATTTATATTACAAATTATAAAGGATACATCTGGTTCAACAAGTACAACTGAAACTGCCCCATATAATACATTATTTATGATACATTCACAGGCAAAGGCCTGGCATATCCTCTTACTCTTTCTCACACTATTCTACACCACATGTCCGTCTAGCCTAATCCTCATGGTCTGAGTCTATCTCGGACATGTCACTTCCTCCCCCTGCATTATTTTCTTCCGGCTCAACCTCAAAAGGTTCCTCTTCGTCACTGGGAGCATCTTCGTCAGCTTCTCCCCCATCGGCATCAATTACTCCGGGTTCCATTTCTGCTGCCCCAGGTGGGTGGAAAGGATGCAGTTGATTTTGCAGATTATGGACTTCTTCATGCAGTTGGTCATTATAGGCTTCAAGTTGGATAACATAGTCCCTCAAGTCATAGTAACGAAAGTTGGCTTCATTTAAGAACCCAGCCATCTGGTTTCTCTCCATGTGGAAACTATCCCGCTCTTCTGCCACTCGCTGATGGGTTATGTTAAGAGTTGCCAGTTGATGCACATTGATATTCCTTGCATGAGTAACATCAGCCAGCTCTCTAGTCAACCTCTCCACTTCAGCTTGCAGCTCAGCTTGCTGACTACTTTCTCCTCGCTCAGGTTGAGTTGGTGGGTTGCTACTCTCACCCTCTTCATATTGGGCTGGTGGGTTGCTACTGCTTCCCTCGCCACTCTGACGAGGAGCCAAAAGGTGACGAGGCACTCCTTTTCCCCCTGTTGCCTTACGAGCTGTGGAGTGCTCGCGAGCCATCCCTGTTAGAAGAAGCGAAAAGAGAGTAGGTAAGATCCTTAAGGTTAATATATGGTCAGCATGAATAGGATGAATACCACTTAAAACTTTAGGAGGGATTATTTAGTTAAAGTGATTATCCATGATGCATGATTCGGACCTACGTCCTACCATTCCTTTCATATGGAATAACCGAAGTTTTTCCATCGTTCTATTCGGTGACATACATACGACTCTCGCTATAGTCAATTCGTTTCTATGCGAGCTACGTTCGTTTGTTAGCGTACCTGCAGAAAATTTCATTTCAGCCCACCCCACATACATTACTATCCCAATATAGAGATAGCACCCATACGATTAATGCTGCATGGGCAACACTTCATACGTGCATAACACGTATTCACTCCCCGTACCATCGCCTTACGGGGCATGCCAAGAAAACGCATCTTGGCTGTACGCCTCAAGTAAGCCACTTCTTGAGGGAAGCGTCCGGGAGCGCATCCCCGGCAGATGGTGTCGCCTTCGGAAAGACACATTCCCACTATCGACGCCGTGCGATAGCCCACGCTTATCGCGCCACACGATAAGGCGGTTTTGTTTGCCAAAAACACATAATATACTTCATACGACTCCGTATGAAGGTCACCACCACTGCAAAGGCCATCGGGTGACGAAAAGGGCCAAATCAAAGTCATACTTTACCTGCTTACCTTAGCGTAGGTGCGACGTTGCGGAATCGTAAGTTTTAAAGCAATAAACCCGATCCCAGTTATGCTAGTTTACATAGGGTCACCTGTAGTCCTTAATATGGGCTGATTATACTTAACCATATACTACTGCCAAGATCTGATTCTTTCCAAACCTGACTTAGGAGAAGAAAGAAAGAACAAGGTAAGTCAAGATTATTTGGACTCAAATTACCATTATAATGTCTAGATCCAAATCATTTTGAAGTTTTTAAAGTGATATTGTGAAGCTTAGGACTAGAACCTGCTCCGATACCAGCTGTAACAGAACCTCCTAAATTATCGGGCCCACAGGCACCAGTCATTGTCACATCGACCTCTGATGGCTATGCCTGAGTCCCCAATAACTTAAGAAGACTGCCGGGTGTCCTCGGGAAACCCGATTCATTCACCAACAGATCTCCAGTCGAAGCATTCACAATAACACAACCATTTTATTACAAACACAAGTCGGAGTAGCGGAAGTCTTTTACAAACATATTCTTACAAACCATATGTTTCCAAATAATATTACAGATTATATAAGATGTTCCTGGCAGCAGTTTTACTTTCACATTTCAACAAAATAAAGTGCCTTGCCCAGGAGCCACACAAGACACTACTCTTCATCCTCATCCTCGAATACAGTCATGCAGCATGGACCGAAACACATTTGTACATGACCTTCTCCTGCAACATGGGGTTTAAAACCCTGAGTACAAAGGTACTCAACAAGTCTTACCCGACTAAGGAAAAGACTCCAAGGGCATGCTTGGATAAATAGGGTAACAAGGCATGGTATTGCAATATATCAAGGACTCATTTTGCATAAAAGCTTACTAACTGGATCCTTACTTTCAACTTTTTAGCATCAGATTATAGTTGTGCATAAAGTAAAGTTTGCACCTATTCTAAATCAAACACTTGATTAGATCATTCCTTTATTCATAAATCATAAACCATTGTAATAATTAAGTCTACGTTGACGGTCAGTAGTTGAGTCTCCTGTAACCGAGGAGCAACGACGATTCGAATCGATTATACCCAGCTGGGGATCCCTGACCACCCGGTATATGCCGGTTTTAGCCTTACATATACCAACCCGTCCCCTGGGTTCTCCACGTCTTGAACCGTGCCGCGCCACCCGAGTGCACAGTACTCCACCGTCCGGCCTTGCCAGGTGGGTACACGCTGCCCTCGCCATCTCTCCACTCCCAGTGCGCGGGTATGCGTTTCATGGCGTGGATCTGCCAGGTTCGTAGGCTTACCCATGGCGAGGCATGTGTTCAGTTAAAAGTCTCAACTAGCAGGCGCATCAGCGACCGAGGCCTTAAACGACTCAGACGGAACTCTACACCGAGACCCCGTCTCGATGCATGTTTCCCACCCGTCCGGTCTCAATTTCATTTCCATCTTTCGCAACTTTCTTTTATCAGGTTAAACTATGCAAAAGGGGACACTTTTGCTATTTTTAAATTCAAAATTACTTTGAATTTTGTACAGTAACTTTAAAAACTGAAAATACCAAAGTTGTTCAGCTTGAAAAGCTCTACAACTTTGCTTCTTATAGTTTTTGAAAATTCTTTATAGATTTTGTTCAATTGAAAAGGGGGTAAAACAAGATTCTGGAAATTAGGGTTTTAGAGGGGTTATTTGCTGGATCTCAGCTATATAGATCACTCTAGGTCCTATACTCATTCCATCAAGCAAAGTAAACTCATTTTAGTTGTATGCAACATTTGGTTTACTATTGTGCTCATGAAATGCAAGATGATGACATGGCCAGTTTTAATATTAAGTAACATCAGGGATGTTACAGTCCTTTAGTCTCGGGGCGCAAAAAGGCCGAGGCTGATGTTGTTTTTGGATTCGGGCCAAAGGTCTGTTCTGTAGTAGTGATGGCATGGGTGGGTAATTTTTGTAGAAAACATAATAGACTCAATGGCTATGATGATTTGAGTCTATCGATTGACGGCTAGATGTTTTTCTTTTTTGTGAGAATTTATAGGATTTCTCTTTTTTTTTCTAGGGTGTCCACCTAGGATCCTAGGTGGCTTCACCTATAGGCTTGAAAGAGACCTCTAATTAGTAATAGTAAAATTGGATACCAAATTTAGATAGCAAACTCTTGGAGATGTTGCCTCTCTAATTTGCCTACTAGTGATCGCCAAATAAACCTATTGTTATTTATTACTTTCTCCTTTTTTCTTTATTACTGCAGCTGGAGAAACTGAGAACATAGGTCAATTATTGGTATGCTATGGTCTGGTAGGTAACTGAAGTCACGCATTCGTGCAAACTACTTGTACATATATATTTTTACCCATTAATACCTAATAAAGCTTATGTTGCTTGCACTGCAAACCAGAGAATATATAATGGTCGGGGAGGTAGATCATAGGTGAGCTAACATGCTTTGATATGCCATTGGCATATTGGGTTGAGTCGTCATGTCCGATACATACATATAGGAGTGGGATGCAATGGGAGTTCTTAAGCTTTGCCCTCGGCAGCTAGGCATGCATACACTTCGCTAAGCCGGCTCCGCAGCCTCCAGTGCAGAGGCAGATGATAGGGTTGTCGTCGTCCGCCACCACAGCAGATATCTGACAACCTCTCCGTTGCCCTCCTCGAGCAAAGTGAGTACCCACGCCTGTGGATGGTGAGCAGCAGGCATGAGTCTGCTGCCGAAAGCTTTTCGGCGACCAAGTCAGGATCAGTTTCAGTTTCAGGTACATTTTGCTACACGTGAGCGGTCTCATACATCATCTCATGCATTGCCATGTATAGTATTTTTGATGATGTGGAGTAAAGAGAGAGGTGAGTGAGAATGAGGTCGTTGTTTTGCGAAACAACCGTCTCGTGAGCTGAAATTTAAGACTATGAGAACTATTTTACAATTGTATGAATTGTTGGCGTCATGCACCTCACAATATTATTTTTACTCTCTTCGTAAATTAAAAAAATTAAGGGTTGCTATGAGACAATTTAAAATACAACCATTGTATATGTAGTCTATTAAGTTATTATGATAGAACCGCCCAGTTTAACTTGATCTAGAATAGACTTATCAGCCATTTGACACTAAGTGTACTAAAGAACAGTTTAAACTCGATAGTCTGTCGAGCCTACCCAATAGTAAAACTCTATGGGGGTATAGACCCCGTATACCCTCAAAAGCAGTCTCAGGGCTGCTCGGCAAGACGGTCCAGACCAGATAAAGCCCGGCCCATTGCCAATCAGGCTGGTGGGCTGGATGACAGGACAGAGCTATGGTCCGCGACCGACTAGGAGGCGGATCGCGTACAAGGATACTTGGCCTGCAAGTAGACTTAGTCAGTTAGGTTAAGCTTGAGTCCTCCGAGGACACGACGTGATGTAACCGACCTCTGTAACCTTGGCTGCTCAACTATATAAAGCAGCCAAGGACCCCCTAGAACGTATCTAATCTGATCTATCTGACCTAATCTCTGGCATCCTAGCTCTAGAGAGCTAGGCACCTCATTGCACTCTGATACAGCATAACACGAGAAGCAGGACGTAGGGTATTACGCTTCCGAGCGGCCTGAATCTGGGTAAATCCTTGTCTTGGTTGTTCGTCTTGCTCCTCAACATCCAGATCGTGGTATAAAACACAGCCCTTGCCAAAACTACTACCGTGGGACATCCCGTGGTAGACTGCCGGTTAGCCGAAATCAACAGTGGCGCCAGATAGGGGGTGGCGTTTTAGATCTTGAGGCGATCCAGAAGGTTTCTTTCCCCGCTTCCATGGATTTCGAGGCCGGCTACACGTTCACCGTCGGATCCTTCACTTGGACCACCGGTGTGACGGCGTCCCTCACGTCCTCAGGAGCGACCAGGCTGGTCCCAGCACCGCCTGTAATGCAGTCAGTCACAGCACCATCCGCTGCACCCGTGGTCACAGCACCAAACCCATCACCGCTGGTCCTAGCACTGGCCGCGCAAGGCTCCGCGTTGCCCCCGGCAATTGCGGAAAGAACGGTCGTTCCGACCACCCGAAGGCAGCTTCCTCGCTATCAGAGGAGGCCCATCGACAACTCAGATCTAATTGAGTTGATTGATCAGCAGGGTCGACGACTCGCCGAGGCTATGGATCTGGTTGAAGCTGCTCGTGAATAGTTTCATCAGGAACCAGATCCCTCTGGTTTCACCCCTGTTAGATCACGACGGTGCGATCACGTCCACCAAGCACATGTCGTAGATCCAATCTATGGCCCTCGTTGGTTAGATCCCAATCGGCACCGAGCACGAGTTGCAAGGGGCTCACCTCCCAGAAGACCCCTCGGCGTGGTCCGCCAACATGAACCAAGTCGCCGACCACCTCGGCCCGACCCGACCCTGCGCAGAGCACCTGCTACACGGCCCATCAGGCTCGACGAGTTCATCGAGGCACGCCGGCAGAACCACGCCCCTCATCGACAACAGCGCGGAGCACGAAGACCGCCGACCAGGGCGGCAGCTACCGATTCGTCCGCTCCACCCGCTACAGATCGGGCGGTCCTTCCCTTCGGGATGGACAATGCAGCCCAGACCTACTCCCAGAGTGTTCGACAGCGAGATGGACCCCTACACATGCACTCTGTCCCGGTAGATCCAATGCATATGGTCAGCATGGTATTGATCCAAGACCTAGATCCTGCAACTCAGGAAACCGTGCCGACTTCTCCTACTATGTCCGACCTGCTCGCACAGTTCGAGTACACACCCTCTGACTCCACCGACCACCTCCTGTCTGTCGAGGAGGTCATGAAGGACAAAGAACTCGACACTGCCGACGAGACTGCTCAGCCAACCTCGGAGCACCAGATCAGCACCAGGTGCACCGCGCTCAGCTTCCCGGAATTCCCTCCAGGCTTCGGTGGTATGGTCTTCGTGGCCAGCAATGACGAACCACCCATGCCAAACGAGATGGAGGAAGAGAGACAAGCAAGGGAATGGCGCAATACTGAACGAGCCCAACGTCGGGCTGGCGAGCTTGCCCTCAAACAACAAAGAGGAGCGCTCCCACCACCACCGCGTCGCCTGTGGCGACGAAACCTCCACAACGAGTTTGACGTGGCCGGCAACGCGCTCGTCCACGAGACTCCCACGACCAACATCGCTGTTGCCATGGAAAAGCAGAACTAGTTGCCCCGCAAATACTACCAGAGTCGACGAGATCCGCAGGTTCTTAGCCATGGCTGAGGACCAGGTTAACGACCTCCGTTCCATGGGCTCTATGGCATCCTCGCACCGGTCTTGACATTCTCGCCGTCGCCGCGATCAACACGATCAGCGGCCGGAAAGCAGGGGCGATAACTCCTCCAACGATGCAAGACGCGGCCCGGCCCGCGATCGACAACGGTATGAGGACGAGGACCACTGCGGACGCGACGACGCCCCTGTCGATAATGCCCCAGTGCGCAACCATCGACGAGCCAACTGACAACATGCTGGCCAACAAGGTCAATACGATGAAGAGGTAATCCCGCCCAACCGTCGGGATCTCCGCGAGCATATCGACGCGCGTTTCCGTGCTCGGAGAAAACACGGCAGCATCCCTCCTTTCTCGGAACAGCTCAGAGCCGTCATCTGGCCAAAGAACTTCCGACCGTCTGAAATCAAAAACTACGATGGCAGGACGGACCCCGAGCACTAGGTCACACTCTACGAACTCACGGTCCAGGCGACCGGCGGTGACAAGTACGTAATGGCCAACTACCTCCAGGAGGTGCTCGATAACTCTGTCACCACGTGGCTGCTCCGCCAACGACCAGGAACCATCCACAGCTGGGCGTGGATGCCAAATGTTCGTCGACCACTTCAGGCCTACTTGCCTCCGGCCCAGGACCAAGTACTCCCTTAAGTAGATACGGCACCGCCCAAAGGAGTCTCTGTGGTAGTACATTCGGCGGTTCTTGGAGACCTGGAACCAGGTGGCTGACATCTCCCCGGAGACGGCCATCTAGGCTTTCATCGACGGCCTTGCCGAACCACGAGCACTACTGGAAACTTGAAATTCCCTCACGGTGCACTACCGACAGGGAAAATAAAAATATCGACATGAAAATGTACGTATCGTCATAAAAAATAAAAATATCATCATAAAATTTCTTACGGTGCACTTACCGTCAGGGAAAATTAAAATACCGTCAGGGCTAGCTCGACAGGGTAATTCCAGTTTTCACTAACGTTGGTCAGGGAATTTCAAGTTTCCAGTAGTGGAGGGTGCAACCTACAAAAGGAACTGCTGCTCATGCAGCCCAAGACGATGGAGGATCTGCTCAGCATCGCCCATGACTACGTGGTCTTGGACGATGGCTTGAACCAAGTTGTGGATCCTGGTCCTTCAAATTATAACTGTCACCGAGACAACGACGACGACGACGAAAGCGATGTCTACCGACTACCGTGTCGGCAACTCGAGCGACATCACAACCAGCGTTTCGACCATGGCCCAGGCCCCTGAGACGCTGACCGTACCTTCAAGTGCTATGACCAGGAGGGTTACGATGGAGGAAAGCGTAACCGTGGCCGCAATGACGACACTGTCAACACAGTGAAGGGGTAGAAATTGGTACCTGATGAAGCCCTAGAAAAAATCCTTGCCCAGGATTGTCCTCGACACCCTGGCAAGGGCCATAAAATGGGAGAATGCAGGGTCTTGACAGATGCACTTGTCAAGTCCTCTGCAAACAAGAAGCCCCACGCCAATCTGAGGGCTCAAAACAAGGCCATCGATCAGCAGGAGGACGAGGAAGAGCAGCCGGAAGACAACCCCCATCACGCGTTCAGAGAACCTGAGAAGAACGTCGCTACCGTGATCTTCGGTGGCAAGGTGGGGCTAGAGAGTACCCGTGACCGGAAGCTATTAACACGAGCAATCATGGCGATGCAAAATTCTAATGGCCTCGTCGCCGATGTCAAAGTACTAGCCTGGTCTGAGCAGCCCATATTGTTCAACTGCAATGATATGTGGGCAAAATTCCTAGACGCTGGTTGCTTTCCGCTGGTCCTCGACCCGGTCATCGACGGTGTTTGCTTCGAGAAGGTGCTCGTCGACGGCGGAAGCACCTTGGACATCATGTTCTTCCCCGCTTTCTTAGAGCTCGGTATCCCGATGGAAAGGCTACGTACCTACAAGTCACCCTTCTGGGGCATCATGCCCGGGAAGCCTTCATACCCGCTTGGGCAGATCACGCTGGACGTTTAATTCAGTACCAAGCAGAACTTTCGTACCGAGCACATCACCTTTGTCGTGGCCGACTTCCTAGAAATCTACCACACTATACTGGGCAGACCAGGCATAGCCAAGTTCATGGCGGTCCCTCACTACGACTACTTGGTGCTAAAGATGCCTACCGAGCAGGGCACCCAATCCTTACTGAGCATCGTATATATGTCTCGCGAGTACGAAACTCAAGCCTACGCCACTGCGCAGTTCCAGGACCTGACGCATGCTTTGAAGCATACCAGCCTGGACGTCAAAAGCACCACCGACGGACCTCGAGGTACCTGTTCGATCTAGTGGGCGCCCATCCGACAAGGTCAAGCAGCACAAGACAGTTCACCTCTCTGACGATGACCCGTCCAAGGTCACGAAGATTGGAGACGGTCTTCCTCCCAAATAGGAACACGCGCTCGTCCAGTTCCTACGCGACAACATCAGCGTGTTCACGTGGAAGCCCTCCAACATGCCTGGTGTTCCCAGGGAGAAGACCGAGCACTACCTCAATGTCAAGACGACTGCCAAGCCAGTCAAGCAGAAGATGCGCCAGTTCGCTCGTGACCGCAAGGAGATCATTAGAGTAGAAGTAGCTAAACTCTTAGCAACAGGTTTTATTAGAGAAATGTACCATCCGGATTGGTTAGCCAATCTAGTTCTTATTCAAAAAAAGAATAAAGAATGGAGGATGTGCGTTGATTACACAGATCTCAACAAGCACTGCCCCAAGTAGGCTTATAATCTCCCTCGCATCGATGAGGTCGTAGACTCAACTGCAGGTTGCGAGTTGCTCTCTTTCTTGACTGTTACTTCGGCTATCATCAAACAGCTCTAAAAAAGGAGGACCAAGAAAAAATTGCTTTTATCACCCCCTTTGGTGCTTTTTGTTACACGACCATGGCATATGGTCTCAAAAATGTCGGGGCTACCTACCAGCGGGCTATCCAGTCCTACCTCAAATAAGAGATCGCCGACGATCTCATAGAGGCTTACGTAGACAATGTGGTGATAAAATCTAGAAAAGTTGATTCCTTAATCGCAAACCTCCAACGCACCTTTGACAAACTCAACGAGTTTAAGTGGAAGTTAAACCCCAACAAGTGCGTTTTTGGTGTTCCTTCCGTGATACTGCTCGGCCACCTGGTCAGCAAGGACGGCATCCGACCAAACCCTGAGAAGGTTGCCGACGTCTTGAATCTCCAACCACCCCGGAGCGTTAAAGACATCCAAAAACTCAATGGGTGCATGGCAGCGCTGAGCAGATACATCTCGCGTATGGGCAAAAAAGGTCTCCCCTTTTTCAAACTACTCAAAGCGAAGGACAAGTTCAAGTGGACCGAGGAGGCTGACCAAGCTTTCAAACAGCTTAAGGCCTACCTCGCATCTCCCTTACTCCTAACAGTCCCAAAGCCGGACGAGGAGCTACTCCTATACATCGCCGCCACAACCAACATGGTCAGCACGGTGCTAGTAGTTGAGTGAGAGGAAGAAGGTCACGTCTACGGGGTCCAGCGCCTCATATATTACATCAGCGAAGTGCTTACCGAATCCAAGTAGCGGTATAACCAAGTACAGAAGCTCCTATACGCACTCCTGATCACCAAACAAAAACTGTTCCACTACTTCCAAGCATTCAAGATCACGGTGGTCTCTGACGTACCACTAGGCGACATCCTTCGCAACAGGGATGCCAGTGGCCAGATCGTGAAATATGCATTGGAGTTATCCGAGTTCTTGCTGCAGTTCTGCAGCCGTAGGACCATGAAGTCTCGGGCTTTGTCTGACTTCCTTGTGGAGTGGTCCAACATCAGTTTACCCTTAGCTGACTCAGCCGCCGAGTACTAGCAAATGTATTTCGATGGATCCTTGAAAATAGACAGCGCCAGGGCTAACATATATTTTATCTCTCCTTCTAAGGACACGATAAAATATGTTCTTCGCATCCACTTCCCGGCATCCAACAATGTAGCAGAGTACGAAGCAGTCCTACACAGCCTCCGTATCATAATCGGGCTAGGAATCAAATGGATCTTGGTCTACGGGGACTCTGCCCTGGTCGTCAACTAGGTCAACAAGGAGTGGGACACAGTCCACGAGAAGATGGATGCTTAGGTGGTGAAGATTCGCAAGCTCGAAAATAAGTTCTACGGGCTAGAGTTCATCCACATGCCTCGAGCAAAGAACGTCGGAGCCGACGAGCTTTCTAAGTTAGGCTCGACCCATGCCAAATTGCCTCCCGGCGTCTTCGTCCAAGACCTCATAAAGCCTTCGGTCCCGGATCAGGCTAATAAGCCCTTGGAGCCTGACTCCACGGCTACAGACTTGATCGCATTGCTCAGTAACGACCATACCGACAAGGAGAACAGCTCCTCTGGCCAGCAGGAAGATGATGAAGGTGCAAAGCCAGCCGAGCAGGCGCCGCCTCTCCGGCCAGACTGGAGAGAGCCCTTTATCAAATGCCTGAACGACCACCTTGTTCTGGAAGACAAGATTGCTACCCAGCAACTGGTCCACAGAGCCAAGGTGTACGCCATGGTGTTGATTTTGGATAACCGGCAGTCTACCACGGGGTAACCCACGGTAGTAGTTTTCGGCAAGGGCTGTTGTTCTAGACCACAATCTGGATGTTGGAGGAGCAAGACGACAACCGGGACAGAGATTTACCCAGGTTCAGGCCGCTCGGAAGCGTAATACCCTACGTTCTGCTTCTCGTGTTATGCTGTATTCGAGTACAATGGGGTGCCTAGCTCTCTGGATCTAGGATACCAGAGATTAGGTCAAAAGACTATAGATGTGTTCAGATGCAAAGAGATCCGATGCCTTCTAGGGGGGGTCCTTGATTGCTTTATATAGCCGAGCAGCCAAGGTTACAGAGGAGATCGACTACCCTAAGTCGCACCCTAGATGGATACGGGCTTAACCTAGCCGTATAAGTTTGCTTGCGGGCCAAGCGTCCTTGCTCGTGATCCGCCTCCTGGTCGATCGCGGACCACTCCTCCGTCTTGTAGTCCAGCCCACCAACCTGTTCGTCGATGGGCCAGAGCCGTGCTGGTCTGGGCCTCCTCTGCCGAGCAGTCCAGAACTGCTGGTGAGGGTACCCGGGGTCTATACCCCCACAGCTAGTCCCCGAGCGCCATGTATCTTGAGAAGCCATCGTCTTGACCTGCGCAGAGCGGTGTTTGTTGATGGTGTTTAAAGCAACATTTCACCATCAACATTTCACCCAAAACCAAAGCAAAAACATATAAAAAGTAGAAGATTTGGTTTAAAACTAACCTATTTCCACATGTGCATAGTTTTCTATCTTAATGCAGGAAATGATGGATTTGGGCCAACCAAGTGCACCAGGAGCCGAGCGAACCCACTCTGGCCCATTTGGGCCTTAGTGAGGTGGCGGGCGCCACCTATGAGGTGGCGGCCGCTAGTGCCACCTCACCCAAAATGGGCCAAGCCACGTCACTGATCCGTGGGAGCAACCCTAAGTGAGATCTCAGCCGTTTGCTCAAAGTCGTTTTCATCCAAGGGTCGGAAAGCAAAGTACCTGGATAGCGGGCCTTGGACACGCTATTAGGCCTGACCAGAACCCTAACCGACGTACCAACCGGCCTAAGGGAGCAAATGATGGTCGTTGGATCAATGGCGGTTAAAATGGAGGGCTGGAGGTGGCGGGCGCCAGTAGGGTAGTGGCGGCCGCCACCCCCCCTAACCCTAACCGCCTCTCACTCACTCTACAAGTACCCCCCTAGCTCCTTAGCACTATAAATAGGCCTTGAGAGCTCTCATTTCGACACACTGAGTTCATTTTGATCACTAGTTCACTCTCTAGTGCCACTCTCTAGATGCTCCACTTTAGGTTTAGAATGAGAAAGAGAGTGTGAGTGTCTCAGTAGAAGAGGAGCTAGAGAGGAGAAGAGTAGAAGTCTGGAGAGTCTCGGAATTGTCGGCGACCTCTGCTTCTCTCTGCTCTGCATTTCGACTTTGGTAACTTAGTATTTATTTATTTATCGTTAAGTATTTACTTTCAGAACTTGTGTGCTTGTTTCATTGCTTGATAGTAATATTGAGTGCTCTAGTCCCTGTACACGACTAGTAGTAGCTTTATATAGATTAAGTGTGGTACTTAGGCTATATATTGCCAGTGAATACGGCTAGGCCCCCGGATAGCTGTGGTGGCAAGCAGGTGGTGACAGTCCTGTGCGCCTTGAATTCCACCACGTAGTTGGTCTAGTTTAACAGTAGGGCTCGTTGTGCTAGCAGTCAAACTAAGGCAGTGGTAACGGCTAGTACGCCCATAGTACACTAGTAACGAACTTAAATCACTAGAAGATAAGTAAAGCTAAGATCTATCCAAGTCATTGTGCCCTTCTCCGTTCACCTATCCTAGATATCCTTGATCCTCTTCTTATCTCTTAAATCACTTCGCGTTCCTCGTGGATTCGATACCGCGGAATACTCTGAGGTGAAAAGCTACAACTGACAGTCGTGCGCTTGCGGTTTCTTCTGCGTGCCACCCGAGGTGTCAACAAGCTTTTCTGGCGCCGTTGCCGGGGAACGGTAGCTGATTTCTGAGACTAGAGTTAGGTTATCTTTACCATCTCCGTATGGAGAATCAATCTATCTTCCAGTTCGCAGCTCCTAGAAGCTCGCGATTGGAACCACGTTCATCATCACAACCAATATATGCCGATAGCTATGAATTGCGCCCTGACTTTATTAATAAAGTTCAGAAGAGCATCTTTTCGGGATCCGAGAATCCCTATACACATCTACGAGAGTTCGAGCAAGTGTGTGCATGCCTGAATATTTCTGGCATTTCACCCGACACTGTCAAGTGGAAGTTGTTTCCGTTCACTCTAACGGGAGCAGCTAAAACATGGCATGCCCGAACCGTAGAAAGTGCCAAAGGAGATTGGGGAACTTTACGAACCAAGTTTATATTGACGTATTTCCCTGTTCACCGAGTAGTGCAACTACGAGTAGAAGTGTTAACATTCAGACAAAATGAAAAGGAGACATTAGGGGAGGCATGGGCCCATTTTATTGATTTAATCAATTCAGGCCCTGATTTGGCCATACCCGATCCAATGCTCCTCCAACATTTTTATGTTGGTCTAGAGAAAGAGAGCACCCTGCACCTTGACCATTCGTCAGGAGGAGCGTTTCTTCATCTTTCTCCACGCGGTGGAAAGGAGGTTCTAGATAGAATTCTTGAGAACACCCGTTTCGCTGGGATTTCCGATGAAACCCCTGAGGAAATCGTAGAAAACCCAGTCTTGACCGTAGAAGAACAAGAAGAACCTGTGTCTAGCCCATCAAACATAGAATAGCCTATTCCGTCTACATCGGAAAAAGAGAATTTCTCAGAATTCTTAGACGAAATAGAGGATGATGTGTTTGAGGATTACGGAAATGCTTTGAATTATTCGATTCAAGCTCTCCCATCCAACAAACCATCATCTGAGCCTCTTGATGGAATTGATAGTCGAGAGCAATTCAGAGAACTGTCAGCCGTTATGAGTCAAGAATGGACCATGGAAACGGAAATAGACGAAAGATTGCCTCGCATAGATAAAGAACCAACGGTGTTGGATTGTTGAATAGAAGGAAAACATATTTATGCCTTTTATGACCCTGTCGTGGGAATTAATGTTATTGCTAGCGACTATGTGTCAAAAGCATTCCCCGACATTCAACGACACCCAACTAAACAACGTTTAAGAGACCAGTATGGCAGAATACTAGAAAGTCAAGGAATCATAAGGATGTTGCCTATTAATATTGGAGGATCGGACGTGGTCTTAGATTTTCATATCTTTGATGTTGTCCTCTTCAATATGTTCATAGGACTTCCCTGGTCTACTTTTATGCTGCACACACCTCATCAAGAGCACTTTAATGCTCAAATTGGTGGAGAGGAGTACTCTGTACCCTTTGTTCGTGCATTGAATTCCATTGTCGAAATACCACCAGAACCGGATCCCCTCGATGAGGCTAGAACCACTACCATCAATGGGATGGCTCAGCCTGATTTTGAGGAAGATTCTGAGTTCTTCATTGAAGAGGAAGCCGAGACAGATGAACCTTTTCCGTTAGAGAAAACAGAAAAGCCATCTAAACCTTCCATAGAACTAAAACCTCTACCCGAAGGTCTAAGATATGTTTTTCTAAACAATGACCCCGAGACTCCTGTCATAATTAGTAGTAAATTATCTGAAGAGGAAGTCCGTAGGTTAACCCTTGTCTTACAAAAACACAAATCTGTCTTTGGCTATTCACTTCCAGATTTGAAGGGAATTAGCCCAAATCTCTGCACCCATCAAATCCCTCTCGATCCAGAAAAAACCCCTTCTAGAGAGCCTCAAAGACAAATTAATAATGCTATGTGAGAAGTCGTGAAAAAGGAGGTTCTGAAACTATTGCACGCGGGAATTATTTATCCAGTTCCTTATAGCGAATGGGTAAGTCCCGTGCAAGTAGTTCCAAAGAAAGGAGGCATGACAGTAGTTAAAAATGAGAAGAATGAATTAATTCCTCAACGTACTGTCACTGGATGGATAATGTGCATAGACTATAGGAAGCTTAATAAAGGCACAAAGAAAGACCATTTCCCGCTTCCTTTTATAGATGAGATGTTAGAGAGATTGGCCAACCATTCCTTCTTTTGTTTCTTGGATGGATACTCTGGTTATCACCAAATCCCAATCCATCCGGATGACCAAAGTAAGACCATGTTTACATGCCCGTATGGAACTTATGCTTATAGATGCATGTCCTTTGGACTTTGCAATGCACCTGCATCTTTCCAACGGTGTATGATGTCCATCTTTTCCGACATGATTGAACAAATCATGGAAGTATTTATGGACGACTTTTCGGTCTACGGGAAAACCTTTGACGATTGCCTAGCCAATTTAGACAAAGTCCTCCAACGCTGTGAAGAGAAGGACCTAGTTCTTAATTGGGAAAAGTGTCACTTCATGGTGCGGGAAGGCATTGTCCTAGGCCATCGAATTTCAGAACGTGGGATTGAAGTGGACAAAGCTAAAATTGACGTAATTGATCAATTGCCACCACCCACTAATGTGAAAGGAATCCGAAGCTTCTTAGGCCATGCCGGTTTCTATAGAAGGTTCATTAAGGATTTCTCACAAACCGCCAGACCTTTAACGAGCCTCTTAGCAAAAGACGTCCCGTTCAAGTTTGACGAGGATTGTCTGCAAGCTTTCAACATTTTGAAAAAGGCTCTAACTTCGGCACCAATCATTCAACCCCCGATTGGAATTTGCCCTTTGAAATCATGTGTGATGCTAGTGATTATGCTGTGGGAGCCGTCCTTGGTCAAACTAAAGATAAGAAGCATTATGCTATCTCTTATGCTAGTAAGACCCTGACTGGCCCCCAGCTAAACTACGCAACCACAGAAAAAGAATTGTTGGCAGTAGTTTTTGCAATAGACAAGTTTAGATCTTACTTAGTGGGAGCTAAAGTGATTGTTTACACCGATCACTCCGCGCTAAAATATCTTTTCACTAAGAAAGATGCTAAACCAAGATTGATCCGTTGGATCTTACTCCTTCAAGAATTTGACTTGGAAATAAGAGATAAGAAAGGAGTAGAGAATTTAGTGGCCGATCACTTGTCTAGACTACATGCCAATAATTCAGATAATCTCCCAATTAACGACTTTCTTCGCGATGACACTCTTTTAAAAGTTACACATTCTAACCCATGGTATGCAAACATCGTGAACTTTATAGTCGCCGGCTATGTCCCACCGGGGGAGAATAAAAAGAAACTGCTTTATCAAAGCAGAACACACCTATGGGATGAACCATATCTCTATAAAGTATGTGTAGACGGGCTTATGAGAAAATGTGTCCCCATAGAAGAAGCAACTAAAATCATAGATAGATGTCACTCCGCCGAATATGGAGGACACTATGGAGCTTTTCGGGCGCATGCTAAAATTTGGCAAAGTGGTTTTTATTGGCCATCCATGTATGAGGACACAAAGAATTTTGTGAGATGATGTCCTCGTTGCCAAAAGCATGGTAACATTAGTGCCAGAGATGCTATGCCTCTCGTGAACAATCTCCAAGTTGAGTTGTTCGATGTTTGGGGTATAGACTTCATGGGCTCCTTTCCCAAATCTTATGACGCTGAGTACATCTTAGTGGCGGTGGATTATGTCTTGAAGTGGGTAGAAGCCATACCCTATCGAGCAGCAAATGCCAAACATTCCAAGAAAATGTTCAAAGAGAACATATTTCCTCGATTTGGAGTTCCTAGATTAGTCATTAGTGACGGAGGCACTCATTTTACCAATAAGAGCTTCCGACATTTCTTGGCTAGTCAAGGAGTCCAACATAATGTAGCTACTGCTTATCACCCCCAAACTAGTGGACAAGCCGAAACGTCTAATAAATAAATCAAGAATATCTTACAAAAGACGGTAGAAGAAATGGGAATGGGATGGAAACACAAGTTACCCGAAGCTCTGTGGGCCTATCGGACCGCCTACAAGACCCCGATTGGCATGTCCCCATATCAACTAGTTTATGGAAAAACTTGTCATCTTCCTGTTGAGCTTGAATTTAAAGCTCATTGGGCCATTAAAAAGTGGAATATGGATCTTGATCTAGCTGGTCGACATAGGAAGATGCAAATTTCCGAACTAGAAGAATGGCGAGAGAAAGCCTATCATAGTGCTAAATTATATAAAGAAAGAACTAAAAGATGGCACGATAAGAGAATAAAAAAGAAAGAATTCAAAGTAGGAGATAAAGTTTTGCTCTTTAACTCCCGTGTTCGACTTTTCGGACATGGCAAACTTCGAAGCAAATGGGAAGGACCTTTCAAGGTTGTTGCAACCTCCTCCCATGGTGCTGTCACACTAGAAAGTGATGATGGCCAAATTTTCAAAGTCAATGGCCAAAGGTTGAAGATATTCTATGACTTTGATAAAAATGAGTTAAATGAAATAGATATAATTGACTTTAAGTTGGGCCAAGATTTTGATCCAACCTAAATGGGCTATCTTGTTTTTCCCCTTTCATGACCTTTCTTATCTAAAAGACCCAATAAAGACCCCAAATCAGCCAAAAACCAAACTTTTTTCGGCAAACAACTTCAAAACCTAAAGCCTATCACCTTCCGCTCAAAATTTGCGAGGGGGGACTGGCGGCCGCCACCTCCCTACTGGCGGCCGCCACCCTCAACTGGCGCCCGCCACTCCAGGCGCTGGTTTAGAGCTCCCCCTCCACGTGGCAGCTGATGTCGAGTTCGGGAGAATGGAAAAAGGGACGAGTTGTTCCTCCTAGGCTTATCTCTTCACCCCTCCATCTGTTTTTAAGAAGAACACTCCCTTCTTCCTTGGGCCATCTATGCAATCAAGCCAATCCTCCTCTAAACCAATCATGTCGGCACCTAATGACTCCATGTCCTTCAACCCCCAAGGATTGTTGTCGTCCACCACCAAAGCCATCATCGAGTCTCTCGTCAACGACGACGTGTTAGACGTGCCACCCATTGCCATGGTGCTGCCCGACGGCACATACATCGAGGGGAACACTCCAGAAGGCGCGGGGAAGGCGCCGGCCCCCACCAAGGTGGCGGCCGCCACCCCTGCTGGGCGGCCGCCAGGGGTGAAGCGCCCCCTGGCCTCGCCTCTGCCCCGTCTTCTTCCCCCTCCGGTGACGCCACCCAGAAAGAAGTTGAGGGCGCCCGGTAGGCCGACCACAGGGGAAATCACCCCGAAGAAGTCTTCGTCCGTCAAATCCCGGGGCGATGAGACACCCACTCCATCGAGGGGAAAATCCCGGGTTAGCTTTGGCTCGGATGATCGCACCCTTAGCCATAGCCCTAATCCTAAGAGGGCTAAACTTGAGGTTTATGGCGTGAGGATGCCCGATGGGCATTACGAGAAGAGGATCCGCAAGAAGGAGACGAGCACCCATGAATCCAATGGGTCGCTCTCCGTGCCATCCGTGCGCCGCCGACTCAACCCATCGCCGGCAGGAGTTCCCGGCGAGATGGAGCACAGCGGTGGTGAGGAGGGGTTAACCCTCGGAAAACTCGCCGCCGAGATGAAGAAGATGCACAAGGAGAAGAGCGCCTTGGAGGATCAAGTCGCAGAGATGGCCCTATGGCGAATGGATATGGAGGACCGGTTCGCCATCCTCCGCAAGGGCTGCACCTCGAAGATCAAGCGTCTCTTCAAAGAGACGGGCTTTGAGGATCTCTACGAGGCTCCTCTCCCATAGATTAGATTAGGTTTAGGGCGTCTGGTTAGGTTTTAATTTATTTAAGTTTAATTCTTAGTATGGTTGGTTTATATTTCAGTTTGTTTACATTTCAATTTAGAATTCTTGTTTAGGAAGTGTTTATTATGAATAAAAAGAGGCCCTCATTTCCCTTTTATTCAAGTTTACCAAAGACCCTAGTGTGGGGGAATCCCCCTCTCCAATTTTCTTTGCGTAAAAGTGTGCTAAAATTTTAAAACTGAGACATAGACACCATAAGCTAATTGACACAAAAATTTGAGGCATTTTGGGCCCAATTCACTGGCGGGGGCCACCTCCCTAACTGGAGGGCACCAGCCCCCTTCTGCCCAAAATACCCTCACTGACCCCCTAAGCTTGCTGCTAAAATCTGGAACAGTTTTGATCACGGGGCAGTTCTGTGTCAACCGAAAAATAAAAGAGATGAATAGAATAATAAAAACAATTATTGATTAGGTGTTTTCACATTTCGCTCTCTACTTGATTCATGCAAGTAACCTACGTACTTTAATAGGAAAATCAATCGAGGTTATTGTTTGATAAGATATAGAGTGATAATTAAAATTGCATGAGTACTCTTTTACAACCTTGGATGTTTTTATTTGTGAAAACTAAAATACCATGGTTCATGATCTATCCCTCCCTATCCACCTACCAAAGCCAAAATATGTGAGAATAGAGTTTAGTTGCAAAGCCTTCTAATCTTGTCTTTGAGCTTTGTCAAGAATAGTTGATCTCGGTAGAAGAGTTAAGTCATGCTCTAAAAGCCAAGGCAAAATATGCCTCTTTGAGAGACCTCTCACACCGAGAGTATACTCATGTAGATCTCCTCCAAGTTTTGCTTTAAATATCTAAATCCTCCGAGGACATGGCTATATAGTATCTAAAAAAAAGAGAGACGAGGAAATAAAAAGGGACAAGTGCCCGGAACCTCGAAAAAAAAGAAAAAGAGAGAGCAAAAGCTCTAACAAGGACAAGTGTCCTAGTATTCAAAAAAAAAAAGAAGAAAGATACATATAGCCATGATCCTTAGCAAGGGAAAAAGAGTTAGAAAGAGCAAAGGAGTTGAGTAGTCCACCCTATACCTTGGCTAGTGCATGACTATACTCTCCCATGATCCTAAACTTGATTTAGCAATAAAAGAAAGATAGAAGTACCATACACCTTCCTATCTTACAAAAGCTCCACATAAAGCTTAGAATAGACATTGGCAATACCTTTGCCGTTAAGTGAGGATATACACCTTGAGTGCTGAGAGTCAAGGGTAGATCATTGAACCATGTGTTTTCTTTCCTGAAAATTTTACAAAACCCCAAGGTACATAAAAGAGGAAAGTGTGTTTTCTTATTACAAGCTATTCTGTCTCTCAACCACCTTAGATATGATTAGTTAGCCACTTGGAAAGGTTGCTAGTATGAATAAGAGTAGTAAAGCATCTTGTGTAAAGCACTTAGTTCAATAATTTGTCATAACTCTTAAAAATTCATGCTTGCTCAGGGACGAGCAAGAGGTTAGTGTGGGGAAGCTTGTTGATGGTGTTTAAAGCAACATTTCACCCAAAACCAAAGCAAAAACATATAAAAAGTAGAAGATTTGGTTTAAAACTAACCTATTTCCACATGTGCATAGTTTTCTATCTTAATGCAGGAAATGATGGATTTGGGCCAACCAAGTGCACCAGGAGCCAAGCCAACCCACTCTGGCCCATTTGGGCCTGAGTGAGGTGGCGGGCGCCACCTATGAGGTGGCGGCCGCCAGTGCCACCTCACCCAAAATGGGCCAAGCCACGTCACTGATCCGTGGGAGCAACCCTAAGTGAGATCTCAGCCGTTTGCTCAAAGTCGGTTTCATCCAAGGGCCGGAAAGCAAAGTACCTGGATAGCGGGCCTCGGACATGCTATTGGGCCTGACCAGAACCCTAACCGACGTACCAACCGACCTAAGGGAGCAAATGATGGCCGTTGGATCAATGGCGGTTGGAATGGAGGGCTGGAGGTGGCGGGCGCCAGTAGGGTAGTGGCGGCCGCCACCCCCCTAACCCTAACCGCCTCTGACTCACTCTACAAGTACCCCCTAGCTCCTTAGCACTATAAATAGGCCTTGAGAGCTCTCATTTCGACACACTGAGTTCATTTTGATCACTAGTTCACTCTCTAGTGCCACTCTCTAGATGCTCCACTTTAGGTTTAGAATGAGAAAGAGAGTGTGAGTGTCTCAGTAGAAGAGGAGCTGGAGAGGAGAAGAGTAGAAGTCTGGAGAGTCCCGGAATTGTCAGCGACCTCTGCTTCTCTCTGCTCTGCATTTCGACTTGGGTAACTTAGTATTTATTTATTTATCTTTAAGTATTTACTTTCAGAACTTGTGTGCTTGTTTCATTGCTTGATAGTAATATTGAGTGCTCTAGTCCCTGTACACGACTAGTAGTAGCTTTATATAGATTAAGTGTGGTACTTAGGCTATATATTGCCAGTGAATACGGCTAGGCCCCCGGATAGCTGTGGTAGCAAGCAGGTGGTGACAGCCCTGTGCGCCTTGAATTCCACCACGTAGTTGGTCAAGTTTAACAGTAGGGCTCGTTGTGCTAGCGGTCAACCTAAGGCAGTGGTAACAGCTAGTACGCCCACAGTACACTAGTAACGAACTTAAATCACTAGAAGATAAGTAAAGCTAAGATCTATCCAAGTCGTTGTGCCCTTCTCCCGTCACATATCCTAGATATCCTTGATCCTCTTCTTATCTCTTAAATCACTTCGCGTTCCTCATGGATTCGATACCCCGGAATACTCTGAGGTGAAAAGCTACAACTGACAGTCGTGCGCTTGCGGTTTCTTCTGCATGCCACCCGAGGTGTCAACAGTGTTGCTGCAGACCACTTCTTGCCGACCAGTGAAGATGCTGATTCCGTGGTACTAAGGAGTACTTTTACCGAGCACTCAACTCAGACCAGCTTCGCCTGAGCAGTCTTTGTCAGACCACTGCTACAGTCAAGACCGTCTGTTCCTGAAAGTTATATAGTGCTCAGAAAAAGAAAAAAGAAAATTTTCTTTTCACGTCGTGGGACGTGGGCCCACGTAAACACGTGCCCAAAGGTGCACTGGAATGTTTGAACGTGACCCTGCTGTGAAGATATCCTCCAGAACCTGAGAACAAAGTCAATAGGCCCTAAGTCACCGCAAGGTGACGTGGGCCCATGTAGTCCCCCAGTTCGATGAAAGATAGTATATGTTTTATCGAACTTTTTGAGAGAAAAAAATCAATAAAAATAATCGGTACAGAACCTACGGCCTGCTATTTAGGAAACAGACCAGAGGTGCACTGGGAACTGAGGGTATTTTCATAAAATGGACCCCTAAGAACTGACTAGCAGTCCCCAAGTTTACTGTACGCAGCCCAGCACTTTGGCAGTACGTGCTATATGGGCCAAAAGGAATATTCTGAGCGCAGCATAACCCAACCGTTCGACGCACGTGGGGCAACGGTCGTGCGGCCCATCTGCCGTGGCCCACTAGGTTTAGATAATGCGTACACACGAGTTGTGGGAGTCTTACTCTGGAAGTCAAAGGGACGTGAGCGATTGGTATAAATACGCGACGGAATCGAGGGAGGCCGGTTGCGCATTCATTTGCAACTCACTGCTGCCGCTTTCTCGAGCTCTCCGGCTCTTCACCTCCATCACTGTTCATCGCTCAGATCCAGCCCCAAATCCCCCACTTCAAGCTCGCTCCGCCGCCACGCACCACCACCGGGATCCAACCACTAGTGAGCGCGCCGCCGTGGAGCTAGGTTCCACCATCGAGCCCTTCTCAGATCTAGGGTTTCGGTGGCCGGGAGTTGGAGATGGGTGAGAAGAAGCCAGCGAAGAAGGCGGTGAAGAAGACGGAGGCGGGCGTGCGGGATCCGGATTGGAGCCAATCCAGCTCCACCCGCGCGTCGCTGGAGAAGCTCGCCGCCGTGGGCTTCCTGCCGCGCGCCGAGCTCGGCGTGTGGCGCGAGCCATGCGGCGAGGACGAGCCGCGCCCCCGGGAAGGTGAGATTGTTGTCTTTGAAGATTTTGTGCTTCAGGGACTGGGGCAGCCAGTGCACGGGTTCTTGCGGGACCTGTTCATTTTATGGGGGATTAGCATCTGCAACCTGGACCCCAACTCCATCCTCATAGTGGCGATTTTCATCGCTTACTGCGAGATGTTCTTGGGGACGGTCCCCCATTTCAATCTCTTCATCCACTTCTTCGCCTTGCGGAAGAAGGGGTTGGAGGTGTGAAGGACCGAAAAGACACAGGACAGGCGACCAGAGGGGGGGTGAATGGGAGCCTAAAATTTCTTCCAAAACTTTCAAACCTCTGTCCCAAGAATCACACCCAAGGACTCACAACCAAAAGACTAGGTGCCCACGACCCTATGAGAAAGGGTGAATGATCACTCCGGATCACAGCGAGGCACCCAAAATGACGGAACAACCGCGCAAGAAACCGGCGAAGAAACACACTGCCTAGCAACACCGGATGCTGGAACTGCTAGCACCGGACGCTCCGGTGATGGGGTCCGGTGCGAGTCCAGTGAGGTCCAGAAACCAGCGGACGCGTCCGAGAGCTGGACACCGGACGCGCCACAGAGTCCGGTGAGTGCACACTGAACCTCGTGTCACACCGGACGCACTGGCAAACCCTCACCGAACGCTCCGGTACTCGATAAGCTAGTCCGGTCAAAAACGACAACGCACACCGGACGCTGCTGTCAGCCACACCGAACGCTCCGGTGACCTGAGTCCGGTGTAAAACAGAGAGCGCCCAAAACTGGCGGACGAGTCCGGTGACCCTTCATCGGACGCTCCCCAGAGTCTGGTGCAAACTTAAAGACTCTGACACACCACATGTCACACCCTCGTCACACCGGATGCGGGACATTCACACCGGACGCGTCCGGTGACCCCCGATTGTGCGTCCGGTGCTGACAAACAACACGAACACAAAATCGCCTCCAACACAAAAACGATACGATCTCCTCCAAATCGAAGAATCAGTGGCTCAAAATCGACATGGAGGTTCTCTAGGAGGTTGGTGAGGTAACTCTAGGAGATCATAACGCTCCACCGACTAAATCTCCCAGAATCGATCGAACAAGGTGTCAAAACGCTAAGAAATCAGCTCACCCAAAGAAGTGTCCCAATCTGCATGCTCAAGAGGTCTTAGTCAAATTCCTTCGGTGGAAATGCTCTACTCTTGATCATGAATAGATCGCAACAAATGGCTCGCGAAACGATCGCCTACACGCGGAGAACGATCGAGAGAAAGCGAGGTGCGAAATGAAGAACGCGAAGAACACAACAAGAACTCAGAGAATCAAAGCACAAAACTGAATTCCAGAGGAAACATCGGTGATTACGGTCACCGTTTCCTGACCACATCCAGTACACAGTGCAGATGCAACTGCGGATCTCAGTAGGTATCTTGCATAGCAAGAGGCTCTTATAGTCCTGGAAGAGTGTGGCCATCTTCTTCATTGTCCACTGCCTAATTTGCTCCTTCAACTCGTCAGTTGCGTTCTCGAACGTGAAATGTTCATTGATGTCTTTCCAGACTAGGTCCTTGTCACGATCGGAGACATAGCTGATCTCGGGAGCACTTCGTGATTGTTTCCATTCACGGGCACTTATCGGAAGTCGATCTCTCACGAGGTACCCACAGTGATTTACATATTTCCTTTCATTGGGTCCAAGTGGTTGGCCTGTTGCCATATCGAACTCGATAATAACAAGACGGCCCTCCAGCGGCTTCGTTGGCCCTCCTTTTGGTATGCTTTTCCCCGACGCAGACGTCGATCCAGAGGGCTACATATAGTTAAAGACGCGAAGATGAAACCCTAATACAAGTTGAAATAAAGCCTAATCAAGTAATACAAAGTAAACCCTAACACGACATTATTTATACCTCGCCAGTAGTGCCTTCGTGCACGACAACTTGTTTCGGAACTTGTTGTTCAGGATTTTCTGTGTGCATGGTCATGTCTTCGAAGTTCAGTAGATATTGACTCCCGTCATCGTCACCGGCGATGATATTCTGCATGATCTCCTCATTCCTCATGTCCTCCTCATGATCCCTTGGGTCCATTTCTATATATCTACATAGATATATATAAAACTCTCTAAGTCATACATATAAAACTATCTAAGTCATATATATAAAACTCTCTAAGTCATACATATAAAAAACTCTAAGTCATACATATAAAACTATCTAAGTCATATACATATAAAAAACTCTAAGTCATACATATAAAACTCTTTAAGTCATACATATAAAAACTCTAAGTTATACATATAAAACTCTCTAAGTTATACATTAAAACTATACATATAAAACTCTAAGTTATACATATAAAACTCTCTAAGTCATACATATAAAACTATCTAAGTCATATATATAAAACTCTCTAAGTCATACATATAAAAAAATCTAAGTCATATACATATAAAAAACTCTAAGTCATACATATAAAACTCTTTAAGTCATACATATAAAAAACTCTAAGTTATACATATAAAACTCTAAGTTATACATATAAAACTCTCTAAGTTATACATTAAAACTTGAAGGACCGAGAATGCAAAAGCAAGGCGACCAGAGGGGGGGTGAATGGGAGCCAATAAAAATTTCTTTCGAAACTTTGGCCAAGTGTCCCAAAATCAACCCCCAAGAGATACTACCGAAAACGTGATACCCACGACCCTTGGAGGAGGGTGGATGATCTCTAGGATCACAGCGAGGCACCACAAAAACTTCCACACCCAAGTTCACGCAAGTCAACTAGTGACAGGATGGGTTTTGGGTAACCTCAACCTCCCCCGAGCAACGCGAGGGGGATTCAGGCTATTTTGAAAAGCGAGGAGCCCGATTTCTGTAGAGCACGGAGTCGGGAATCCAACGCAACAAGCGGATCGCAGATCGAAGGTCAGACGAACAAACTGCGGACGAAAACGTGCTGACTGCACCTGACCGGACTCTGCCTGCGTCCGGTCAGCAGGCACCGGACGCGTCCGGTCGTGCAGAAGTGGATTTCGGACCTTACTGTGTTGGACCGGACGCACTGTGTGCTAGCGTCCGGTCGATCACCTAGCGTCCGGTCACAAGTGCCAAACCCCGATGAACAGTAGAAGCGATGAGTCCGGTCAGAATAAAATCGAGCGTCCGGTCATGTGCGTCCGGTCAAGAAGCAGAAGCACACAGGAAGACGTTCAACGACCGGACTCATGAGCAGAGCGTCCGGTCTCCCCGACCCTGCGTCCGGTCACCCCACGAAACAGTTGTTCGTTCACCGATCCGACTCGATCTCACCCAAAACGAATCCTCTAGGGATCAAACTTGGTGAGAGGAGTCACAAGGATGTTAGTGAGCTACTCCTAAGAGATCATGGCTCGAACCTAACTCCAAATCGGTGAATCGAAGAATTTCGGGGGAAGGGAGGAAAAGTGACCCGAAACGAAAAATCGATCGATCTCCTAGACCGTGAGGTTAGAGGATGATTCCTTCGGTGGAAAGAAGTGCCTCACGATCTAGAACAACTTGGTTCAAACGGAATTGCAAAAGATGAACCGAGTAAAGAGATCAAGCGACGGGAAAACTCAAGGCACAAAGCAATCCGCGAAGAACATGATGAACATGAAATCAAAACGTGAATTGACACCAAGAGATGGGATCCAAGGTGAGGATACGGCCTCACTTCCTCGAATCAACAGTACACAGAGTGGAGTCTCTCTGCGGATCTCAACTAGCTAAAGCAGGGGATGGGAGAGTGGAAACCCTAGGTGCTAGGAAGCAAATGACTGCGCTAACTGAGATAGGGAGGAGGGTGTCTCCCCTGGACTACTTATACTAACCTAGCCTAAGTCTATT
Organism: Coix lacryma-jobi var. lacryma-jobi; assembly: GCA_009763385.1. NCBI lineage: Eukaryota > Viridiplantae > Streptophyta > Magnoliopsida > Poales > Poaceae > Coix > Coix lacryma-jobi. The sequence continues at coordinate 128,267,676 of CM019825.1, read as the reverse complement.
TCCTACTCTACCCCTCTCTACTCTAATTACAGAGCGGGCCAGGAAAACCCTAAGGCTAATCTGGTCCACCCGCTGGTGGTAGGTAGATCCGACGGCCACGCCCGCACGGTCTTCCGCGTCGCCTCCACGCAACCTTCAGATCGCCGCCACGTGCCGCCACCACTCTGCACCCCCGGTTTTGTGGCCCAAACCGGGAAACCAGCCTCCAGCCCGAGTTTTGTGGCCCAAACTCGGAAACCCGCAGCGCCCGAGTTTTGAGGCCCAAACTCGGAAACCGGCCCACGCCCAGGTTTTGAGGCTCAACCTGGAAACCGTCACGCCCAGGTTTTGTGGCTCAACCTGGAAACCCAGCACCCAGGTTTTGAGGCTCAAACCTGGAAACCGTCCACCGTTGGTTTTTCCCGGGCTCTACCAACAAACCAGCGTCGTAGAGGGGATGCACCGCCTGTGCACCCCTTCCATCGACATGATCGCACTTCTCCGCTTGTCGCTGTCGCAGGCTGCCAGCCACCACAGCTGATCCTCCGGCCTCCAGTCCATCAGTCCAAGTCCACGTCCGCCCTTCACCGTCCGATACATCGGCATGGCACGTCCGCCGCACGGCACGCCCATCCTTCATCGCGCCCGGTCCGTCGGCACGGCACGTCGCAACTTGACCTTCACCCGCCATCGATCACTGTCTCCGTGCTCGACACCTGCACAACACAAGCCAAAGAACATGCGCATCATCTCCGTTGACAATCACTCATCACACAGAGACTCGGCATACACCCATGTATCCGCAATCTCCCCCTTGATGAGTGCATTGTCAACTCCACAACAAATCATGAATAAGAAGAAGGAGGTAGGAAGGAGTGAGAAGAGAAAACCCAACCAAATGACCCAAAAGCCTAACAAAAGCCAAAGAAGGTCAAGTGGATGAAGCGAAAACTTGGTCCCCAAAGACATGGGCAACGGCTCGACGCAACCAAGCAAAGCAAAGCTAGCCCTCAAGAAGAGGTAGAACAGGCTCAACACAACTAGCAGATACCAATTGAAGATCGGAGGACAACAGAAGCAAAATGCTAGTCCCTCAAGATAGAGGCACAGAGGCTCAACACAACTAGCAAGAAAATCACTCCGAACCAATTGGAAATCAACCCAAACTAAATGGGAAAGCATACCAGACGATACCAATTGAAAGCCAAATGAAAAAGCTTATGAAAGCTCATGAAAAGCTAGGAACGTTTGCTAGTCCCTCAAGACAGAGGCAACGGCTCAACACAACTAGCAAACTCCCCCTGGACAAATGCAAGTAACTAGGACAAATGATTCTCCCCTTAGTTGATCAACACAGGGGCATATGATTTGCATAAATTTCTCCCCCTAGTTGAAAATGCACTTATCAAGGCCAAAAGGTATCGGAGAAGCAACTCCCTTCACATAAACTCCCCCTGAACACAAGATCTCCTTCCAAAATGCATATGAAGTCAAAATGCAAGTTAGGAGCTTCAAGTATATAGTCAAAAGAGTGCAAAGATGCTCTAATCAGTATAGCTCCAACATCTCAATTAAGCACTCAAATAGCAAAGGCTCAAACTGATCACTTATACGAAATATGAAGCAAATGAGCATGTGAGCAGTTTTAAGCCAAAAAGGATAGTCACCATCAAAATAGCACTAGACATGTATAGAAGGAATCCAAACAAGTGCTAAGCATATATACAAGGTGAACTACCCCTAGCAAAGTTCAATCATCATGCATAGGAATGAAGCATATACTTGTGATTTCAAATTCATGTCGGAGTTGCAGCGGTAAAAGAATTCACAAGTTCATTTTTAGCATGTGATTGCGAGAGGTTGAAAGCTTGTCATCGCCTAACTTTTCAACCGTGCGAAGCCTATGCCGAAGCAATCAGAAGCTTAAAGCAACGGTTTCGGTCATACACTACATGGCTCAAGTTTAACTCAAAGTGCAATGAGAAACAGTCTCAATACCATGAGGTGTTGACAAGCAATCCCATCTCGATCTTTTCAATTCAACAATACTTGGTTCAGATTTTAAGCAAGTTATGAACAGCCAAGCAAGTGAATGACTCAGAACTAGAGACATAGCAACTTAGCATATATGAAAAGCAGGAATGGACTCAACACATCCTACACATGCTAGTTGCATATCTCAATGGTGAACATTTTCAGATTTATATACATTAGGCATAATTCACCATTCCAAAAATAGCTCGCTCATAACATGTAACAGTGATCAGAAGGAGCATAAGCTACAAGCATCATCATAAGTATCGGAGCAATACTAACAAGCGCATAATTACATCTCTAGTGAACATAGACATGAAGCTCAGAATGTAAATGCGTATGCCCGACACAAAACTGAAAGAAGGAAGATACCAATTGGAAAGACTCAAGAAACTCAAAAGAAAGGAACCTCTAAATAAAAGAGTCAGTCTGTACATCTCAAAATGCTTCCCCCATCTAAAAGGGGAAACACACACCAAGCTCACCCCTCAACCTATTAAAGGTTGATTCGTCTAAAGGCTTGGTGAAAATATCAGCCAATTGGTGATGAGTATCGACATGGCGAAGGTCGATATCACCCTTCTCCTGGTGGTCTCGCAAGAAATGAAAGCGCACATCAATGTGTTTGGTTTTCGAGTGAAGCACGGGGTTCTTAGCAACGCTAATGGCACTCGTGCTGTCACAAAGCAAAGGCACTCGAGTAAAGCTCAAACCAAAATCACGCAAAGTGGCCATCATCCAGAGTAACTGGGAACAGCAGCTAGCCGCAGCAACATATTCAGCCTCCGTGGTAGACTGAGCGACACTAGACTGCTTGCGAGAAGACCACGATACAAGAGAAGATCCAATAAACTGGCAAGTCCCAGAAGTGGACTTGCGCTCGGTGCGACAACCAGCAAAATCAGCATCAGAAAAGCCACAAAGCGAGAGGGTGGAAGAAGCAGAATACCAAATCCCGAACTCAGGCGTGAAACGAAGGTACCTGAAGATGCGCTTCACGGCCTGACGGTGAGAAGTGCGTGGCGAAGCCTGAAAGCGCGCGCACAAGCACACGGCGAACTGAATATCCGGCCGTGTCGCCGTCAGGTAGAGCAGCGATCCAATCATGCTGCGGTACTCCTTCTGGTCCACTGCTTCTCCATCCGTGTCGGCATCCAAGGCAGTCGTCGTCGACATGGGCGTCGGAAGAGGCTTGGCCTCACCCATGTCGAACCGCTTCAGCAAGTCCCTCGTGTACTTGCCCTGGTGCACAAACGTCCCCTCTCGGGATTGCTTAATTTGCAACCCGAGAAAGAAAGTCAGCTCGCCCATCATGCTCATCTCGAACTCCCTGCTCATAGTATCTGCAAACTTGGCAACCAAAGCGTGAGAAGAACCACCGAAAATGATATCATCCACGTAAATTTGGACCAAGAGAGTATCTTTGCCTTGCTTGAGGAGAAAAAGCGTTTTATCAACACATCCCATTATAAAACCCTTAGCTAGCAAGAAGGTTTTTAATCTCTCATACCAGGCTCTAGGGGCTTGTTTCAAACCATACAAAGCTTTGTGGAGTTTAAAGACATGGTTTGGAAACCTGGGATTTTCAAAACCGGGGGGTTGCTGGACATAGACCTCCTCCTCAATGTAGCCATTTAAGAAGGCACTCTTGACATCCATTTGAAAAAGTTTGAAACCCATGGATGCAGCATAAGCCAAGAGTATCCTAATAGCCTCCAAACGAGCTACAGGAGCGAAGGTTTCCTCATAATCTATCCCCTCCTTCTGACTATAACCCTTCGCTACAAGCCGGGCCTTGTTTCTCACAATGTGGCCCTCCTCTCCTTGCTTGTTTTTAAATACCCATTTTGTCCCAATAGGTTTACAGTCAGGAGGTGGAGGCACTAGAACCCAAACCCGATTTCGCTCAAAATTCTCTAGCTCCTCATGCATGGCATTGACCCAGTCCGGATCCGTTAATGCGTGTCCAACATCTCGGGGCTCAAAAGACGCAACAAAAGCAGAATGAGCAAAGTGCGAGATGTGCTGTGACCTGGAGCGAGTAACTCGCTCGTCGATGTCGCCGATCATCTGTTCAGGGGGGTGCTGGCGCTGGATATGTCGTGGCGCCTCCCGGGAAGAAGTGACCTCCCCCTCAACAGCAGCTGGTTCCACCCCGGGTACAAAAGGTACCGCGCGAGGTGGAGGATCCCACGGCCCCCAGGAAGAAGAAGTGTCGGGGCCGTGAGTCGTCGTCGAGGCCGCTCTTTGCGGCACGGCAGGTGGAGGGGGTGCTGGATCATCTATACTTTCAGCACCCTCGTCCTCGTCATCGAAAAGAGGCTCTCCAACCTCATGATCACCTGCACGCTCAAAACGAGAAGAGGGACAAACAAGAGTCTCGTCGAAGGTGACATCTGATGTCTCCATGACTCGGTTAGTGTCAAGGTTAAGTACACGATAAGCTCGAGTGTGAGTGCCATAACCCAAAAACACACCGTCAGAAGAACGAGACTCAAACTTGTCCAGGTTGCCTTTTTTCAATATAAAACAGTGGCAACCAAAGACTCTAAAATAACTCACCTTGGGCTGGCGACCAAAACGCAACTCATAAGAGGTCTTCTTCAAAAACGCTCTCAGAAAAATGCGATTCGAAATGTAGCATGCAGTGTTCATAGCTTCGGCCCAAAAGCGCCTAGGAGTCCTATGCTCATCAAGCATCGTCCTGGCCATCTCAACAAGGGTCCGATTCTTCCTCTCTACAACACCATTTTGGGGCGGTGTGTAGGGGGAAGAAAACTGATGCTCCAAGCCAAGGTGGTTACAAAACTTCTCAAAATCCGAATTTTTGAATTCGGAACCATTATCACTTCTAATAGCTCGCATCGAGTTCAAAGGGAACTCGTTCTGAAGACGCAAAATCAGATTGCGAGCGAATGAGAAAGTCTCGGTCTTCTCAGCTAAAAAGAAGACCCACGAATATCTCGAAAAGTCGTCAACAACAACCAAAACATACCACTTGCCACCAACCGAGCTCACCCGAGCTGGACCAACAAGGTCCATATGTAAAAGCTCTCCGGGGTGCGAGGTCATGACCTTAGTCACTGGATGGTGGGGAGCAGCAACCATCTTCCCATGTCTGCAAGAATGGCAAACTAGATCCTTCTCCATCGAAAGCTTGGGCAATCCTCGGATTAGGCCAAGTGAGCTAAGTCTTGCAAGCAAGTCGAAGCTTAAGTGACCGAGCCTCCTATGCCACTTCCAAAGATCGGAAGAAGAAGGACTAGCCAAAAGACAGCGAGAAGATCCAAACGACTCCGAAAAATTCGCACGAAAAACTTTCCCAAAGGGCGAAATCAGACATACAAGATCGCCCTGAGGATCTAAGATGCGACTAAGGTTCGGTTTGAAACGAATCTCATAGTCATCATCAAAAAGTTGCGAAACAGAAAGCAAGTTAAAATGCAGGTTAGAAACAAGAGCAACATCGCGCAACACAAAGTGCTCATTAACCCGCACAGTTCCACAGGACAATACCTTACCTTTACTATTGTCGCCGAAGGTTATGTACTCCTTTCCGGCGACCGGGCTAAGGCTGGAGAACCACTTGGTGTTTCCGGTCATGTGCCTCGAACAACCGGAATCCACCAACCAAATGTCCTCCAACCGTCTCACCTACATCAATAAAAAGACATAGGGTGAGCATACGGTCCAACACTGGGGTTAGTGAAATAAGGGGAAAACCAGTGTTGGGCCGGCTGCTCAAAAGAAGGGTTAGTGTAAAAACCATTCCTAGCACGTCTACGAGGGAAGCGATCACCACGCTGAAGAAAACGTGGTCCGCTAGGGAAGAAGCGCTCACCGCGGTACTCAAAACGCGGTGGGGGAAAGCGCTCAACTAAGCCTCCGCCACGGGGTCCGTTACCTGCAAAAGCAAGACCCCGTCGGGCACCCTCTCTACGAGGTTTACGCCTAGGAGCCTGGGGCTCAACTGCTCTAGCGTCTCTCCTCGAAGCTCTCTCCTGCCTAGGCCTAACAAACTGAGGTGCTGGACCTCTAGGCCTAGTCTCCCTCCTCGGGGCTCTCATCTCCTGCCTAGGCCTGGAACCCTGACGTCCGGACCTAGCAGCTCTCCCCTGGGCCTTCGGTACATGTCCACCATGAGCTGGATGGTACATGTCCGGGTTCTCCATCTCCCGAGCCCTGCGCGCCTCTCTCTTGCGCCTAAAGCAGAACTCGCTCAAGTGACCATCCCTCCCACAGAAATCACACTGGTACCTCACCGCACGCACAGGGGGTTGTTGGTGACCAGGGCTGTGGGTGTGGCTCACTTTGCCTTTGCCCTTCGATGGCAACTCCTCACTAATGGGTGGCATAGCATCAAGCTTGTTCTTGAGGTGGTTTGGCTTGGGTGCCCAAACTGGGTTCTTGGGAGGAACTTTAGGGGGTTCCTCAACCACACCATCTTTGGTGATAGGCTTGGCTGGCTCTTTGAGTGGCAGCTTGGCAAGTTTGGGAGTAGTGGTGGAATTGGGCTTCTCACATGGGTTCAGACCACTAGACTCTCCAATCTTCCCAAAAACTGAACGATCAACACTCTGAGCAAAACCTACACCAGGGGCACCAACAGCTCGCTTGAATTGGGAGATCATCATCCCGAGCTGCGGCTCACTACTGGAGACCCATGACAAGATGGACCGAAGGTATGTGTTTTCTTCCTCGGTTTGCATCTTGCCATGCTTCACATTGGCAATCTCCATCTCCAGGCCCTCACACAAAGCACACCTCGAGACACAAGTGCTATCTGAGCTGGCCTTCTCTAAAGACTCAAGCTTGGCATTTTTCTCTGCCAACTCAGATTGCAAGACAGGACAAGTCTTGCACGCACCCAACAGCTGCGGCCTAGCACGGAGCTCATCCACCTCTCCAACCAACGCAGCATACTTACCTCTCAGAGTGAGAAGGTCAGTCATGTGCGCGGTGCACGACTCACACTCCGTCTCCTCCGACACTACCACGGTGGACCGAGCGAACTCAAGCTCCTTCACCGTGTCCTCCCACTTCTGCCTAAACTCCTTGCGCTCTCTAGCGGCACGCCTAAGCAACTTATCTTGGCTAAGGAGGGCAGCAGTCAACTTCTCAACCTCGGAGGAAAGCTCGTCGTAGGTGAGAGATACCTGGGAGGTGTCGTCGTCGTCGTCGTTACGAGGGGTACGCTCCGGCTCGCCGTCGACCTCATCGCCCAGCGCCATGGTGCAGAAGCCGTCGTCGTCGGCGAAGAAGCAGAGGCCGTTCAGTTTGTCCTCGATCCTCTTCTTCTTCTCGGACTCGTCATCGCTCGAGCTGGCGGAGTCGTCATCCGAGCCGTCGACGTCGCTGAGCGTGGCGAAGAACGCGCGCTGCTCAGCTTGCTGCTTCTCCAAGTACTTCTTCTTGATGTACTCTTTGTCGAAGCCGCCCCGTTTCTTGTGTCTTGGGGGGACGTGCTTCTCCTTGTACTTGGAGTCGCGCTTGCGCCCATGTTCGCCCTTGCCCAAGTGCTTGTTCTTCTTGGGGCAGTTGGCGATGAAGTGGTCGGGGTCGCCGCACTCGTAGCATCCCGTGCGTCCTCCTCCTCGACGGCGGTTCATGCGGTTGTTGTGGAACCGCGAGAACCGGTTGGCGAGCAAAGCCAACTCGTCATCTCCCAAAGACTCCAGCTGGTCCTCTGTCACAGAAAAGAGAGAAGAAAGCGCAAAGCCAGCTGAGGGGTTAGAGGAAGAGCCGGAAACCAAAGCCATGGACGGGCGAGAAGGATTTTCAAAAGAAGCCCTCGCCATAGCATCAATCTCACTGGACTTGAGCTTACTGAAGAGCTCGTCGCAGGTGAGGGTCTCATAGTTCGGCGATTCGATGATTGCCTGAACCTTGGAGTCCCACACCGAACGGTCAAGAGTGTGCAAAAGCTTCAAAGCACGCTCATGATCGTCAAATGGCAACTGCTCTCTGTTAGCCCTCATCCTGTTGACAATCACCTGAAAGCGAGCGAATAAACTTTCTATGCTCTCGCCAGGCTGATGTCGAAAGTTCTCATACTCTCTCTTGAACGACTCGTAGAGTCGGGTTTTGACTTGAGAGGTGCCCTCATGAAAACGCATGAGGGTGTCCCAGATCTCCCGAGCCGTAGAGAGGTGAGAAACGCGATCAAACTCACCCACGCTCAAACAGGAGAACAAAGCGTTACGCGCCCGGCTATTGGCTTCGTGCTCATCGATCTGAAGCTGAGAGACACGAGCAGCCAGGACAACGTAGTTGGCGTTGTTGCAAATCTCCCAAACAGAAGAGCCCATGCTCTGGAGATAGGCCGACATGCGTATCTTCCAATACGCATAGTTCGTCCCATCGAAAAACGGCGGTTTGCCCACGCCGCGATCCATGTCGCCTTCGGTGGATCTGGAACCGGCTAAGGTGGAAGATCCTTAACCTGCTCCGATACCAATTGAAGGACCGAGAATGCAAAAGCAAGGCGACCAGAGGGGGGGTGAATGGGAGCCAATAAAAATTTCTTTCGAAACTTTGGCCAAGTGTCCCAAAATCAACCCCCAAGAGATACTACCGAAAACGTGATACCCACGACCCTTGGAGGAGGGTGGATGATCTCTAGGATCACAGCGAGGCACCACAAAAACTTCCACACCCAAGTTCACGCAAGTCAACTAGTGACAGGATGGGTTTTGGGTAACCTCAACCTCCCCCGAGCAACGCGAGGGGGATTCAGGCTATTTTGAAAAGCGAGGAGCCCGATTTCTGTAGAGCACGGAGTCGGGAATCCAACGCAACAAGCGGATCGCAGATCGAAGGTCAGACGAACAAACTGCGGACGAAAACGTGCTGACTGCACCTGACCGGACTCTGCCTGCGTCCGGTCAGCAGGCACCGGACGCGTCCGGTCGTGCAGAAGTGGATTTCGGACCTTACTGTGTTGGACCGGACGCACTGTGTGCTAGCGTCCGGTCGATCACCTAGCGTCCGGTCACAAGTGCCAAACCCCGATGAACAGTAGAAGCGATGAGTCCGGTCAGAATAAAATCGAGCGTCCGGTCATGTGCGTCCGGTCAAGAAGCAGAAGCACACAGGAAGACGTTCAACGACCGGACTCATGAGCAGAGCGTCCGGTCTCCCCGACCCTGCGTCCGGTCACCCCACGAAACAGTTGTTCGTTCACCGATCCGACTCGATCTCACCCAAAACGAATCCTCTAGGGATCAAACTTGGTGAGAGGAGTCACAAGGATGTTAGTGAGCTACTCCTAAGAGATCATGGCTCGAACCTAACTCCAAATCGGTGAATCGAAGAATTTCGGGGGAAGGGAGGAAAAGTGACCCGAAACGAAAAATCGATCGATCTCCTAGACCGTGAGGTTAGAGGATGATTCCTTCGGTGGAAAGAAGTGCCTCACGATCTAGAACAACTTGGTTCAAACGGAATTGCAAAAGATGAACCGAGTAAAGAGATCAAGCGACGGGAAAACTCAAGGCACAAAGCAATCCGCGAAGAACATGATGAACATGAAATCAAAACGTGAATTGACACCAAGAGATGGGATCCAAGGTGAGGATACGGCCTCACTTCCTCGAATCAACAGTACACAGAGTGGAGTCTCTCTGCGGATCTCAACTAGCTAAAGCAGGGGATGGGAGAGTGGAAACCCTAGGTGCTAGGAAGCAAATGACTGCGCTAACTGAGATAGGGAGGAGGGTGTCTCCCCTGGACTACTTATACTAACCTAGCCTAAGTCTATTTCCTACTCTACCCCTCTCTACTCTAATTACAGAACGGGCCAGGAAAACCCTAAGGCTAATCTGGTCCACCCGCTGGTGGTAGGTAGATCCGACGGCCACGCCCGCACGGTCTTCCGCGTCGCCTCCACGCAACCTTCAGATCGCCGCCACGTGCCGCCACCACTCTGCACCCCCGGTTTTGTGGCCCAAACCGGGAAACCAGCCTCCAGCCCGAGTTTTGTGGCCCAAACTCGGAAACCCGCAGCGCCCGAGTTTTGAGGCCCAAACTCGGAAACCGGCCCACGCCCAGGTTTTGAGGCTCAACCTGGAAACCGTCACGCCCAGGTTTTGTGGCTCAACCTGGAAACCCAGCACCCAGGTTTTGAGGCTCAAACCTGGAAACCGTCCACCGTTGGTTTTTCCCGGGCTCTACCAACAAACCGGCGTCGTAGAGGGGATGCACCGCCTGTGCACCCCTTCCACCGACATGATCGCACTTCTCCGCTTGTCGCTGTCGCAGGCTGCCAGCCACCACAGCTGATCCTCCGGCCTCCAGTCCATCAGTCCAAGTCCACGTCCGCCCTTCACCGTCCGATACATCGGCATGGCACGTCCGCCGCACAGCACGCCCATCCTTCATCGCGCCCGGTCCGTCGGCACGGCACGTCGCAACTTGACCTTCACCCGCCATCGATCACTGTCTCCGTGCTCGACACCTGCACAACACAAGCCAAAGAACATGCGCATCATCTCCGTTGACAATCACTCATCACACAGAGACTCGGCATACACCCATGTATCCGCAAAACTATACAAATAAAACTATATGTACAACTATACAAATAAAACTATATAATTAAAACTATACAAATAAAACCCTAGTTAAAACATTAGTTAAAACATTAGCTAACAACTAAAAAAACTAATAAAAATAAAAACATTAGTTAAAAAACTAATATATATTAGTTATAATAATATATATTAGTTAAAATAATAATATTAATTAGTTAAAAACATTAGTTACAAACTAAAAAACTAATAAAAATAAAAACATTATCTCAAAAACTAATATATATTTAATTTGTGGTTATAGTTTTAAAACTATAACCATAAATTAAATATATATTAGTTTTTAAGATAATGTTTTTATTTTTATTAGTTTTTTTTGCTAATGTTTTAACTAATATTATTATTTTAACTAATATATATATATATTATTATAACTAATATTATAAGTTTTTACATAATATTTTTATAACTATTGTTTTTAACTAGGGTTTTTATTAGTTAGGGTTAAATAGTTAGGGTTTTTAATTAGGGTTTAACTATTTTAGTTTTTAACTAATTTTGTTAAGGCAGGGAGAGGCGGCCGGCGGAGGTGTGTGGAGGCCGGGCGGTGTCGTGGCCTCACCGGCGGAGGTGTGCGGCCGGCGGAGGCGTGCAGACGATGGCCGGGGCGGCGGCGGCGGTTTTTGGAGAGGCGTGGCGGCGCGCCGGCGGTGGTGCGGGGTCGTCGAAGGAGGAGGTGGCGGCGAGGCAGCGGCGGGCCGGCCGGCGGTGTAGTGCGGGAGGTCGAGGCGGGGCGGACGGCGGAGATCGACGGCGAGGCGGACGGCGTCGACGACGGAGCGTGCGGTCGATCGAGAGCTCGGGCGCGCGTAGAAGACGATGGAGGCGCGGCGGCGTGGATCTGGGAAGACGATGGAGGCTCGGCAGTTATATAGGCCGAGACCCTTTAGCACCGGTTCCAGCCACGGACCGGTGCTAAAGGGTCCTGGGCTTGGCGCGCAGCTGAATTTTTTCAGGGCCCTTTAGTCCCGGCTCCAGCCATGGTTCGGGACTAAAGGGCCCTTTTTTGGAAACTGCCGCCAATTAGGTTTTTAATTTGTGTTTCTTTTTAAATATGTCTTAAATCTTAATAATTGAATAGAAAATGTAATCTTTGACACAATTTTTTTCCAAAAATTAATATGGGTTTCTTTTTGCTTTAGTTTTACATAGAAAATTTTTGAAACTTCAAACCTTTTTACTTTTTTCAATATTAAGTATAAATGTTACTAATATTAAGTAATATGTTAATGCAAAAATATTCTGTTCAATTAAAATAAAAAAAATTATTGTCTTTCAACAGAAAATTTATTTTCACATCATATGAACGTTAATCTTTTGTTTACAACCTAAAAAATCATTACTCAATTAAATCAGAGTGGGTTTTATGAAAGATTGGAGTAGATGTGGACAATGTGACTTCAAAAAGTGTCAAATAGAGGAATGACCTATACCAAAGTTGTAGATTATGTTGTCCCCTTCAACTTTGGTATTCGAAACTTTTTCACTAGAGCCTTTTTTAAACCCCTAGGCCCCACTAAACTCTCTCTAAACTTGAATTTCAAATCTTTTTCCATATAAAATATTGTCAAAAGGAGGGGTGACCAATACAAAAGATGTCCATCATGTTGTTATCTACAACTTTGGTACTCAACACTTCCTCTCTAGAGGTCATCTGGGGTCTCGAATTTCAGCCGCGACCTACCGGGCTTTAAATTGCCTAGAGCTTCAAAAATAATTCAGTAATTCACTGGTTTTTCAAAAAATCCTCAAATTTGGTGTGGTGGCATGTCTTGGCAACCTAAGCTCTATGAAAAAGATTGAAACCATTTCAACAAAGTGGCATCATAGATGCTTCACAGACAGCCACACCTCTTTTGGAGTTTAAGTGGGTTTTATGAAAGATTGGAGTAGATGTGGACAATGTGACTTTAAAAAGTGTCAAATGGAGGAATGACCTATACCATAGTTGTAGATTATGTTGTCCCCTTCAACTTTGGTATTCAAAACTTTTTCACTGGAGCCTTTTTTAAACCCCTGGCCCCACTAAACTCTCTCTAAACTTGAATTTCAAATCTTTTTGCACATAAAATATTATCAAAAGGAGGGGTGACCAATACAAAAGATGTCCATCATGTTGTTATCTACAACTTTGGTACTCAACACTTCCTCTCTAGAGGTCATCTGGTGTCTCGAATTTCAGCTGCGACCTACCAGGCTTTAAATTGCCTAGAGCTTCAAAAATAATTCAGTAATTCACTGGTTTTTTAAAAAATCCTCAAATTTGGTGTGGTGGCATGTCTTGACAACCTAAGCTCTAGGAAAAAGATTGAAACCATTTCAATAAAGTGGCATCATAGATGCTTCACAGACAGCCACACCTCTTTTGGAGTTTAAGTGGGTTTTATGAAAGATTAGAGTAGATGTGGACAATGTGACTTTAAAAAGTGTCAAATGGAGGAATGACCTATACCAAAGTTGTAGATTATATTGCCCCCTTCAACTTTGTTATTCAAAACTTTTTCACTGGAGCCTTTTTTTTAACCCCTGGGCCCCACTAAACTCTCTCTAAACTTGAATTTCAAATCTTTTTGCACATAAAATATTATCAAAAGGAGGGGTGACCAATAAAAAGATGTCCATCATGTTGTTATCTACAACTTTGGTACTCAACACTTCCTCTCTAGAGGTCATCTGGTGTCTCGAATTTCAGCCGTGACCTACCGGGCTTTAAATTGCCTAGAGCTTCAAAAATAATTCAGTAATTCACTGGTTTTTCAAAAAATCCTCAAATTTGGTGTGGTGGCATGTCTTGGCATCCTAAGCTCTAGGAAAAATATTGAAACCATTTCAACAAATTGGCATCACAGATGCTTCACAGACAGTCACACCTCTTTTGGAGTTTAAGTGGGTTTTATGAAAGATTGGAGTAGATGTGGACAATGTGACTTTAAAAAGTGTCAAATGGAGGAATGACCTATACCAAAGTTGTAGATTATGTTGTCCCCTTCAACTTTGGTATTCAAAACTTTTTTATTGGAGCCTTTTTTAACCCTTGGGCCCCACTAAACTCTCTCTAAACTTGAATTTCAAATCTTTTTGCACATAAAATATTGTCAAAAGGAGGGGTGACCAATACAAAAGATGTCCATCATTGGTTCACTGGCGAAAAATATTGAATTATTACAACAAAGTGAAAAAGATTGAAACCATTTGAACAAAGTGGCAAATCATTAATTATTACATAATATCTTTACAACCCACTATTTAGCGGGCACAACTATGAACTTCTTCTTGGCATATGTCCCTTGGTTATGATCATTCCTTAACCATGGAGTGTCCTCATTATTTAACAAAATGCTTGGGTCTTTGTTCACTTTGAATGGCGGAATTTGGTCATCCCTTTCATAATCACCTGACATGTCTGTCTTGTCCTCAATTCCGACATTGTTTCTTTTCCCTGAAAGAACTATGTGGCGCTTTGGCTCGTCGACGCTCGAGTTGTTATCATTTTTCCCTCTCTTTGGTTTTGTAGACATGTCTTTCACATAGAACACCTGACTTGCATCCGCGACAAGGATAAATGGTTCATCTTTATACCCAATGTTGTTGAGGTCCACTGATGTCATCCCATAGTCCTTGTCGACTGTTACCCCACCTCCGGTCGTCTTGACCCATTTACACCGGAACAAAGGGACTTTAAAATTAGCTGCGTAGTCTAGTTCCCATATGTCCTGTATGCGGCCATAATATGTTTGTTTGTTCCCATTTGGATCGAAGGCATCCACACGTACACCACTGTTTTGGTTGGTGCTTCTTTTATCTTGGTCTACTGTGTAAAATACATTGCCATTGATCTCGTACCCTTTGTACGTGCTGATATGCCACGATGGCTGTCTGGCCAACAAATAAAGCTCCTCACCTATGTTGTTATCACCCGTAAATTTTTTCGCAACCAATTGCCGAAGGTTTGCATGTGCTGACGTGTAATCCAAGCTTCGCTCTTACCGGGCCACTGGGATCGAAGGAAATCCTTGTGTACCTCGACATATGGATCGACCGCTGAAGAGTTTGCTAGAACTGTGTAGTGCGCTTGAGTGAAATAATCATCCCCCGCTCTGACATGTGTGGCCTTCCCTAGTGTTCCCTTTCCACTGAGTCTGCCCTCGTGTCGCGATTCCGGAACGCCAATCGGGTCAAGATCTGGAATAAAGTCCACACAGAACTCTATGACCTCCTCTGTTCCGTAGCCTTCGGCGATGCTTCCTTCGGGCCGAGAACGGCTATGAACATATTTCTTCAGGACACCCATGAACCTCTCGAATGGGAACATGGTGTGTAGAAACACAGGACCGAGAATAATGATCTCCTTGACCAGGTGAACTAGGAGGTGTGTCATGATATCAAAGAAGGATGGAGGGAACACCAACTCAAAGCTGACCAGACATTGAACGACATCATTCTGCAAAGTAGAAAGTTCCTCCGGATCGATTGCCTTCTGTGAAATTGCATTGAGGAATGCACATAGCTTCACGGTGGCTAGACGTACATGTGGAGGTAGAATTCCTCTTAGAGCAACAGGAAGCAATTGAGTCATAAGCACATGGCAGTCATGGGACTTCAGGTTGACGAACTTCTTCTCTGGCACATTAATTATTCTCTTTATATTGGAGGAGAATCCAAATGGGACCTTGATGCTGTTAAGGCATTCAAACATGGTCTCCTTTTCTTCTCTGCTAAGAGTGTAGCTACCTGGGCTTAAGTACTCGCGCCCGTCAGCTATCTTCTCTGGATGCAGGTTGTCTCGTTCTTTCATGCGCTGCAAGTCCTAACGTGCTTCAAGTGTATCCTTAGGCTTTTTGTAGACACCCATGAATCCAAGCAGGTTGACACAAAGGTTCTTTGTCAGGTGCATCACATCGATCGAATGGCGGACCTCTAGGACATGCCAGTAGGGTAGCTCCCAGAATATGGACTTCTTCTTCCACATGGGTGCGTGTCCCATAGCATCTTTGGGAACAGGTTCGCTGCCCCATCCCTTTTCAAATACTACTGTCGTATCCTTCACCATTTCCAGAATATCATCCCCAGTTCGGTTACGAGGTTTGGTCCGATGGTCTGCTTTACCCTTAAAATGTTTGCCTTTCTTTCTTACTTGATGGCCCATGGGAAGAAACCGACGGTGGCCAACGTACACGACCTTCTGGCATTTTTTCAAAAATAAACTATCAAGGTCTTCGAAACAGTGTGTGCATGCATTATATCCCTTGTTTGTCTGGCCTGAAAGATTACTTAGTGTCGGCCAGTCATTGATTGTTACGAACAACAATGCTCGCAGGTCAAAGTGTTCCTGTTTGTACTCATCCCACACGCGTACACCTGGTTTGCTCCATAGAAGTAGAAGTTCATCAATTAATGGCCTCAGGTAGACATCGATGTCGTTGCTAGGTTGCTTCGGCCCTTGGATGAGCAACGACATCATAATGAACTTCCGCTTCATGCATAGCCACAGAGGAAGGTTGTAGATACATAGAGTAATAGGCCAAGTGCTATGACTACTGCTCTGGTCCCCAAAAGGATTAAAACCATCAGTACTTAAAGCGAACCTCAAGTTTCTAGCCTCATCTGCAAACTCTAGGAATTCTCTGTCTATCGCTCTCCATTGGGATCCATCAGCTGGGTGCCTCAACATATTGTCTACCTTACGGTCTTCTTTATGCCACCGCAACAACTTTGCATTGTCTTTATTTCTGAACAAACGTTTCAAGCGTGGTATTATAGGAGCATACCACAGAACCTTTGCAGGGATTTTCTTCCTCCTAGGACGTTCCTCACCCTCAACGTCGCCAGGATCATCTCGCCTCATCTTATACCGTGAAGCTCCACATATGGGGCATGCATCCAAGTCCTCGTAATCCTTCCCACGGTACAGGATGCAATCATTAGGACATGCATGTATCTTCTGGATGTCTAATCCCAACGGGCAGACGACCTGTTTTGCTTCGTACGTAGTGCTGGGCAACTCATTGTCTTTCGGAAGCATCTTTTTTATTATCTTCATTAACTGCCCAAATGACTTGTCGGATGTACCATTCTTTGCCTTCTATTGCAGCAGTTCCAGTATAGTACCCAGCTTTTTTGGCCATCTTCAGCGGTAGGATATAGCAATTTCTTGTGATCCTCTAGCATGCGCTCTAACTTGGCCTTCTCCTTGTCACTTTCATATTCTCTTTGTGCATCACGAATGACATCAACAAAAGCATCAGCATCAGGCGGTACCCCTTCTTCATCATCTCCCCCCATTGCATCATCATCAAAGACGCCGTACTGAGCAATAATATCTGCGTGGTCCAATTCTTGTTCTTCTTCCTCACCTTCATCCATGATAACCCCGCTTTCTCCGTGCTTGGTCCAACAGATATAGTGTGGTACGAAACCCGACTTCAACAAGTGTGAATGAAGAGTCTTGGAGTTGGAATATTCTTTCAGATTCTTACACATGGTACAAGGACAGCACATGAAACCATCCTTCTTGTTTGCCTCAGCCACAGATAAGAAATAGTGCGCGCCATCAATAAACTCTTTGGAGCGACGATCAACATTATACATCCAATTTCGTGTTACCATCTGCATTAATATGATAACCATAGACTTAATTAGTTCGTCACCCTCATTTTATTTGCACAACATGCGTGACATATATATCACATGACTGATTAAATCAAGCAAGCTTGACAACAACGAAAACAATCGCAGCTAGTACTAAAAAAACTAAAACTAAAATGCACTTAAGCAACATAATTAGCTCGCGTCCGATCCCAACTAAAGTGGACAGATCATTCGCTTCATCAGCATCGATGGGCTTCTTCCGCTGGCTCACTGCCTCATCACCGTCAGCCGCAACAACATCAGCAGCTGAGTCTCGTACGTGTTTAACATACGCTTCCTCTTAGTACCAACCTGAACATCCGCCGGTGCCGTCCCACTGTAATTAGAACAAAGAATAAGGACATTAAACAAAATCATCAAGTAAAACAAATACAAATTATCCATAATTAGCAATTGCGGACAATAACTAACCAACCTTTCGATCCGGACACTTGTAGAATATCTGACCCTTGTTGACCCCCTCCTTTCTCACTTAGTACTCCATCACAATGTTCTGCTTACACTCGCCGCAAGCAATGAGAGGAAGATCCGACCGCAAACGCTTTGCAACCCGGTGATGAGAGGCTGAGGACCCGGTCATGGTTGCCATCTACTATATCCATACTCATTTTTAAACTATTACATGTAAATTCCAAAGCTAAATTTTGTATAATAACTATATTCATTGATCCAAACTATTATAAATTTCTTATTTTTTCTAAAGAAAATTAACTACAAAGACACTAATTAAAATTTATTATTATATATCATATTAATTAAATTCCTCTCATACTATTATAATTTTCTAATCACTTCTCTAGGTAGACCATGAAATATGATATATATGTATGGATACTAATTCAAGCTCATGCAATTAATGGACTCAAAACAACAAGTGAATTTGAGCTAACAATTGCGCAAAAATCACAAAGACAAAACAACGTAGTAGGATGAAGCTAGTTACCTATAAAGACAGAGTGGCGATGACGGAGTCAAAGAAGATCACCAATTGACGCCGGCGACGAAGAATAAGCAAGAACAATGAAGAACAAGCAAGAAACAATGAAGAACAATGCAAGAGCTCACTGAAATTTGAAATGAGCAGGTGCTCGGGAGGGGGAGAGAAGGTGGGAATTATAGTCGTCCACCTTTAGTCCCGGTTCGTAGTAAAAACCAGGACTAAAAGGTGGACATTTAGCCCCGGTTCTGGCCACAAACCGAGACTAAACCTTTAGTCCCGGTCTGTGGCACAAACCGGGGCTAAAGGTCACCCTTTAGTCCCGGTTCGTAACACGAACCGGGACAAAAGGGTCCCGGCCCCGGCAGCTCTGCGCAGTAGCCGTTGGGCGGGACCCTTTAGTCCCGGGCCGTATTACAAACCGGGACTAAAGGGTCCTTTAGTCCCGGGGCGCAAAAAGGCCGAGGCTAATGTTGTTTTCGGGTTCGGGCCAAATGTCTGTTCTGTAGTAGTGATGTTTGCTAGCTTTTTTCTTCTAGTCCTTATTTTCTATTACCATTTGATAATTTTTTCTTCCATTGTAACATACTGACATATTTGCTAACGTACTATATATTACTAAAGAATGAAATATTTTCCTCCAATTTTTCACCCATCACATATGCTCTATCTGTGCCCCTTCACTCTCCGAAGAATAAGAGTCCTAATAGCTGACTTTACTAAGACCATAGTACATAACGAATCACATACTATAGTTCTAATTGGTTCTATGATCCAAACTCATGAGTCATGACCCATGGTCATATAAGATGGAATAGTGCATGTCCAACCAGAATGCGGAGTTCTCGATTCCGAAACGTCTTAGAATAGATACCACAAGATATAAATTTCGTTATATGCATGAGCATGCTTGCTAGTTACTCATATACCCTTATTAACTTTGTGGTTGAAAAACTTTTCTTTTCATTTAAAACCTGATAGTGTCCAAATATTAAATACAAAGTTTCGTAGAAGTTAATACAAAATGATATTTAGTTAAAATGACTCTAAAAATGGTTTCTAGATATGGGTTAGTTGGCCCGCCTCTAAAACACTACTCCCTCCATCCAAAAAAAAAAACGCAATTGTAGGACTAGGTCTAAGAGCATCTCTAAGAGTTTGCTATTCCACTTGCCATACTAAAAAAATTGATAAATTTTGTAAAAAACATTCTCCAACAGTTTGGTATTCACAGTTGCCAAATTGTTTCACTTGCCAAATTTCCCTTCCGCACGCGCAGGTTTCCGCCGCGCGGACGCGGTTGCCAAAACTTTTTGTTGTTTCACTTTGCAAAAGTGTCAAAAGACAAAGTATTTACAAACAAGGGTTTATGTAATTTGTGAAAAGTTTTGTGTTCACTTTGCATAATTAATATTTACCGGCTTGCCAAGTTAAGATGGCAAACTCTTGGAGATGCAACATTATTTTACTTGCCAAAAATTTTATTCACTTACCAAAATACAAGATTTGGCAAGTTTATTTTATCAAACTCTTGGAGATGCTCTAAGTATCAAGGCAGGTAGGAAAATAATCAAAATACCTCTATTACAGTTATATTGTACACTAGTCCGCCGGTTTGCAGCAGAGTACAACACACGCCACAGTGCATGCGAACCTGTGAGGTGCAGAAGAAAAACTAGTGGATGGAAGGACACCACATCGGGGTAGCTGCTGGCTTGCTGCCGTACGTCTTGAGGGGAAAGAGTATCGTGCTTTTGGTGTGGGTCCCACACACTAGGACCTAGTATCTAGTTTGGTAGCTACTTTAGCGTTTTTTGTGCGACAAAATTTAAACTCCTGAGTTGCATATTTTTTGGGATGAAGGTGTTGAAATATTAGATAATTTCTAGATTAAAAATAGAATATAAATCATGATGATCAGATGAACTAGATTAAGCATGCGTTTTAAACTAGCATGATCGGACAACATATTGGATAACATGAACATGATTACTGGTATAAACCTTGCTTGCATTCCAGATAGATTAGATAGAAGGAACATTAAGATTAGATCACGTGAATTATACCTTCCGGTTGTAGGCGTAGAAGATGATAATATAGGCACTAGTGAAGCTGATCCGAGATTGAGATCGTCGAAGGAGAGCTCAATATCGTAGTCGTCGAAGGCATGATCGAGATCTTGATCGATGAGCGGCGGCGGAAGACTTCGTTGAAGCTAACGACGGATACGTCGGGACGTAGAACCGCCTGACTTGGACGGAAGACGATCTGTCGTGAGGTTTGGGAGCAGTCACGCGGAGAGCGCTTCCCAAAAACCTTATTCTTCTTCTCCCGATGCAAGATCATAAAGACGAGGGTTCCGGAGACCTGCTTGCCCGGTCACTGGTGCACGCAAGCGATCGGATTGGAGAAACTACGGCGGCAGCGTAACAGCGAGAAGAAGGCAAAAACCCTAGCTCGAATAGATGAGTTTTGGCGTGGCCGGTAGGCTGCTTATATAGTCCGGTCCAACCGACCTCGTGTCGCGATCACGATCTAAATCGTTTAGGACTCTTTCAGTTTTAAACGGAGTAGGACTCTACAGTCTTGAAAGCTAAGAAAGCCAAAAACAAAATCTGCAAAAGGAGGCTGCACCCCCGCAAGGCGAGGAGCCGGATTTCGGTGGACCATTCACGCAGGTGCCGCGCGCCCGCGCCCTGCCCCGCCCCGCGAGGCGAGCGCGTGCGTGTGGGCTTCTCCTCCTCACACTAGACTTGAGGAAGTTGAGAGGACTTCCATATTTAAGTATAGCTATCTCCACTTTCACAAGCAAGGTGGAATTAAAGAGTTCCCACTCCACTCTTTTGGTCTCTCATGAATGGGCCTTTGAGATTTATTAGGAATTTCTAAAATTATTATTGGGTCAAGCCCATAAATTCCAACAGAAAGAAGTACTCCCTCCGTCTCAAATTGTAAGTCATTCCAAGTCTTGGAAAGTCAAGGCATCTTAAGTTTGACCAAAATTATAGATAAAAATATAAAGAATTATGACATTAAATAGACATACTATAAAAATATAATTAACAAAGAATCTAATGATATTTAACTAACATTCTAAATGTTATTATCTTATCATATAAATTTAGTTAAAGTTGAGATGCTTTGACTCTCCAAGATGTTTGGAATCACGTACAATTTAAGACGGAGGGAGTACCATACCATAGAAATCACGGAGGGAGTACCATAGAAATCAACGAATATTCTAGACGCCTATAGAAATCGAAAGTCACAAGTCATGGAGTATCTAGTCTAGAAATCGAAAGCCACAAGCGCTCAAGTGTCACACAATTCTCAGGCCAATATAATAGAGCCTTTTACTTGTATGCCATTAAAAAAGATGGTGCAATCGTCCATGTCCCTCGAAAATGGGTTCTAACGCTCTTGTCCCTGGGTTTGAAAAGTTTTTTGTCTCACGCCATTCCGTCTATTTCTAACCCTAACGGTGTTAAATTTGGATGGAAAATGACTTCAATGCCCCTGAGAACTTTGTTTCTCATGCGCCACTCACGGATGTCAACAGTGGGCACGCGTGGCTCAGCGAGGCGGCCCGCCGGCAGCCTAGCGAGCGCAGGCGGCAGCACGAGATCGACTCCTGCTCCCTCTCGGCACACGTGTGAACACACACGATGCACGAGCATGGCCACGAGCCTGGAGCTGCACCCGAACGACAGCCTGGCCGTCAACTGCGTCTTGTAATTCTTGCACGTATAACGTACAAGCTCGGCGGGCAGGACGAGCTTGCTTCCGTGTTACCAAAACATTTTAGCATGCATGCTCCTGCCGTCGTCGTCACGTACAGGCCGGCCGGTGGAGACAAACGATGACGCCGCGGCGGGGCTGTCCGGAGAGGCGAAAGCAGCTAGCAGGCTAATGCGTATATGGTGTGCATACTAGATTGCTACCTGTGTAGAATGTGTAACTTCAACTAGTTCAGCTAATGCGCTATGTACAGGTTGATATAATGCATTTTCAGTCAATAAGGACCAGAAACACTGAAATGGAAATAACTTAGTTAGAAATTGAGTCTGATTTTAGTAAGGAAGCCAAAACTAGATTATGGTCATGTATCCAAATGAAGCAAGACAATTAAGTAGACAACTGCATTCTGCATCATCATGCAAAATCTCAAACAGATTTATAAGTATAAATAAAGGCATCCTGCAGGGAGATCATCAGGCAATTACACAATTACTTGTCATGTATCTAAAACTAATTCACAAACCATGTCACCACGAAACACAATTACATAAGATTTGTACTTCTCTTGGCCAACCTCCTACAAAACAGGGAATGCAGTACTAATAAGAAGTAAGGAAATAAATTGGGTGCACCCCGGGTGCATCCTGTGCCTGTGCACCCCCATGGTGGATGATTGATACGTGTCTAGAAAATTAAATCCTACGTCTAGCAAAATTCGCAAGAACTAACTTCCCGCATGTTGTGGGTAATTTTCTATATTTATTCTCCACGCATGTTATCTGGTGTCCGCATGATATTCTTTACCGCCACGTGTCAATCATCCACTATGGGGGTGCACAGACATAGAGTGCACCCGGGGTGCACCCAATTTAATTCCAGAAGTAAAAGGGAACTCAAACACAAGCAAATAATTGGAGAAAAGGTGATCAGGCAATTCGATCTGTTGACATTTAGAGCATGTACGTAACTGCAGAACACAAGCAAGTAGCAGATCATATCTGAATTGCGGCAACACAACTGGATGAAACGTGCTAGTTGTCTTACCTCCATCGTTGTCCAGGATTGATGAGGTAGCGACTTGTGTCCGGCTCGTCCGGCCCTGCTGGGCTGTTGAGCGGCTCGTAATCCTCGCAGTGCACCACCCTGTGCTCGGGCACATTGACGCCGAACAATCGCTGGTTCAGGGTGAAGTAGACCACCCTGGAGTTCACCGGGGAGACGCCCGCGAGCATGGGAGTGTTCCGCGGCAGCCCCGTCTGGGCGTAGCTTTCGTCGTCCCAGATGTCCGCGAAGCTTTGATTGTAGTTCGTAACCCATCGCCGTGGATTGCCCTGCATGTTTCGATACCACATGTTCACCGTCGCCGCTTGGTGGGGCTGGGGGCTGAGGATGATCTCCACGTACCGCACCAGCCACCAGGTTCTGGCTTACAGCGATGCAGCGCTTGCAGTGGAGGTCCGGTAAGCTTGCGTGGAGAACACGGCCAGGCGGGAGGCGGTGGAAGTTGAGCACCTGCAGCTGGCGCGGTTGGGCGAGGTCGCAGCTGATGATCCCCACGAGAGGTCGAACCAGAAGACCGTGGTGTCGACGGTGACCGTGCCGTGGGGTCACCAGTCCCGGATACGGTTCTGCACCAACAAAGGGTCAGGGTAAGAGTTCATCTGTTGATGTCCAGCTGTCAGTGGCGCATGAGAAACAAAGTTCTCAGGGGCATTGAAGTCATTTTCCATCCAAATTTAACACCGTTAGGGTTAGAAATAGACGGAATGGCGTGAGAGGAAAAACTTTTCAAACCCAGGGACAAGAGCGTTAGAACCCATTTTCGAAGGACATGGACGATTACACCATCTTTTTTAATGGCATACAAGTAAAAGGCTCAATATAATATGGTTGACGGCATTGAACAATGAACAATAAACTGCCTCGCGTGTTACTTCCGATCCGCTCTATACTCCCTCCGTCTTAGATTGTAGGTCATTTCAAGAATCTTAGATAGTTAAAACATCTCAACTTTAACCAAATTTATACGATAAGATAATAATAAGTAGGATGTTAATTAAGTATCATTAAATTCTTTGTTAATTATATTTTTATAATATGCTTATTTAATATCATAATTCTTTATATTTTTCTCTATAATTTTGGTCAAATTTGAGATGCTTTGAGTTTCTAATATTTTTAAAATGACTTACAATTTAAGACGGATGGAGTACTATTATATTAAACTCCGTCACCCACGCCCACTCTTCTCAATATAAGCGCGCTCTCTCTCTCTCTCACTCGGGCACACACAGACACAGGCGCACAGTCATGGAGCTCTTCATGTTGCTGATGGCTTGTACAACACCATCGCTCATCGCCGTTGGCATCGTGTACCTCATCGACAAAGACAAGCTGGAAACTGTTTCAAGAGCACATCTCCCACTGCCCCCTGGCCCTGCCGGGCTTCCTCTCATCGGGACCGCCCTTCAATTCGTCGGGCCATTCAGCCGTAGCCCACACACCGTACTCACCAGGCTCGCAAAAATCTATGGCCCCATCATGTCATTCCGGCCGGGCATGGCCGGCAACTTCGTCGTGGTGTCGTCCCCAGATGCGGCACACGAGGCCCTCGTCAAGAACGACGCGGCGCTCGCGGCCCGGTTCGTGCCGGACGTAGCGCAATCTTTAGGCCACAGCTCGGAGTCGCTCTTCTTCCTCCCGAACTCCAGCACTCTCTGGAAGCGGCACCGCGCCATGATCGGTGCACACCTGTCTGCCGGCCGGAGCCTTGACGCCACCCGGCACGTCAGGGACCACCATGCCCGCCGCCTTGCCGAGAACGTAAGGGCACGCTATGGTATGCCTGTCAATGTCAGAGATGTCGTGCTCGGCGGGGTGCTCAACGTCGTGTCCAACCTCCTCTTCTCCAAGGACGTGGTGGGCATGCGCGTGCAGGGTGGCCAACTGTTCATGGATCTCATGGTGGAGGTGCTCGAGGACTGGACCAGACCCAACGTCTCTGACGCGTTTCCCTTCCTCGCTCCAGTCGACCTTCTTGGCTCACGCCACCGGGTTACTAGAGGTCTGGCGAAACTGTACAAGTTCTTTGACGACGAGTTCATCGAGCATCGGATGGCCAGCGACGAAAGCCATAACGACTTGTTGGATGTTGTCCTTGCACAGCATGCCAAGTCAGAGCTCACGCGGTCAGAGATCACCAAGTTCTTCACGGTATGCGCACGCTCTCTCTATATATATATCACTACTGGAGAAGTGGAGAGAGAGATCACTATACGGAGTATATATCACCACTGCAGATAGATGTTGCTACTGCAGATCTCTCATCGCCATCCGTTTCAAACCGCCGGTAAAATCGATTTTTTTTTTTTAAAAAAAATGAGCCTCCTATGGGGCCGCTTGCCAGCTGCTGCCACACCTGCCGGCTCGTAATACAAACCGGTGTAAATGGCTAACATAAATTTTGGTTCTCCTCTCCAATTTTCCATAGGATATCTTTCTTGCCACTAGCAACACAAGCAGGATCACCGTGGAATGGGCTATGGCACTACTCCTCAAGCACAAAAACAAGATGAAGAAGGTGCAAGAGGAGCTCATGGTAGAACTAGGGTCCAAGGACTTCGTTGAGGAGTGTGACCTAAATAGTCTCCCCTACCTCCATGCCGTGGTAAAGGAGACACTGCGACTGCAACCACCAGCGCCACTGTTACCCCGAATGGTAGTCACCGACGATGTGTCACTTGGTGGATTCTCTGTGCCAGTTGACACGTACATTCTCGTCAACTTGTAGGCCATCGGGAGAGACCCAGCGGTATGGCATGAGCCTAAAGAGTTTGTGCCCGAGAGGTTTCTAGGCAACCAAGCAGTAGACTTCCGAGGCCATAATTTCTCCTACAAACCATTTGGGGCGGGGCAAAGGGTGTGCCCTGGACTGGACTTTGCGACACGGTTGGTGCCACTGTTGTTGGCCTCACTTTTGCACAGGATTGATTGGGGACAACCCTACACAATGGCCCTCGAGGGCGTGGACTTCAAAGATCGCTATAGCATGGTGCTGGAGCTCGCCAAGCCCCTCCATGCAGTGCCACTGTCTATGCCATGTTGAGTTTGCTGCCCCCCTGATGCTGCATGGCAAGTTCTTGACTTATTGAACGAACAAGAAGAATACCTCGGTGTGTCGTAGGGCACTTTCTTAAAAATAAAGTTGTTGCAGCATTATTATGATATATTAAACTATGTTTCTCTTTTAAATTCTTGTTTTACACACATGTGGCTCGCTGATATAGAGAACTAAATAAATGCATACATGTTAATAAATGATGTGACCCCAGACATGGATAGCTTGTATGAAGGGATATTGCTATCGAAATTGCATGCTAGTGGGTTGTTGATCTATGTCGATAGCTTACATATGGAGAGACGATATCCCACCCGTTGCCCCCCCCCACCCTCGAGCGCTCCCTACGGGCGACTCGGGCGGCACCCCTTCGTCGGCGTCGGGCTGCCCCACCTGCCGTCCCTCCGGCCGCCGTCGCCGCCCAACAACGCGCAGTGGTGGCGGCCCGCGGCCGGTCTCGAAAAGCAGGACGCCCTGCAGCTTCTTCTCCACCCCACCTCTCCGCCCTTCCTTCCCTCCTCCGCCTCTGCACCTCTTCTCCACTCCCTCTGGCAACATTTATGCGGCTAGGCGGCGGATCTGGGGCCGTTGGGCCCGGATCCGGCCACGCTGGTCATCCTCGTGGGCTGGGGTGCCGTGCCGTGCTGAGCCGGCGTCGCGGGCTGCCTGGGCTGGCTGCGGCCTCTGACGCTTCTTCCCGCCAAGGCGCGGCGCCGGGACGCGATGGTGGCCGGGCTGTGCTACGCAGGCAGGCGAGCCATGCAACACATTCTGGCGGGGCTGGGAGCCTGGGGTAGGGCTTCCGACGGCCAAATCTGGTCAGGCGTGCCCCTGCCTTCCGTGGCCTGGCTGCTCCCCACGTTGGTGCTGCCGCTGGTCGTCCTCTGGTGAACAGCTTGGATGCAGCGCTGAAGTGGGGTCGTGGTGGTCGATGTCGTTCGGTGTGGCTCTGGCATGGCGGTCGCTGCCGTCGGGGCTGGGCACGTTGGTGGCGGGCTCCTCGCTGCGTGTGTGCCACCGACGTCCTTGCTCCAGTGAACAACTAATTCTTGAGTGAAAACTCTGCTCAAAGCCTTGCACCGGGCCGACGGTGGTGGGATAGCCTGTGCCACTACCTTTTTGAGGGCGTCGTTTAAGAAGTTGTTCGTTGTTGGGGGTGGTTAGAGGCGACTCTGGGACGAAAGTCCTCTTCGTGATCTTCATCCAATGTTGTTGGCATCCACGGATGTCATTCCCTCCATGGAGGCTTCATTGGAGCACGATTGTTGCCGCCCTGCCTCTGCCATCGGAGTTATCCTAGTTCTGCTGTGTCGTCGGAGCTGCGTCTATGCCTGGATGCCTCATGCTCGTCTTCGCAAGGGTTTCTCGATTGTTTGGTGTCGCCAATGTGGCAATGTCGCCCCTTCCTAACGGATGCTTTGTCGTCGTTGTGTCGTTGGTCTCCCCTCGTGCAGATGCTTGGCTATCGAGGCCGTGTGGACCCTTTGGCCGTCATGTCGTTGGTCTCCTCTCGTGCAGATGCTTGGCTGTCAAGGCCGCGTGGACCCCTTTTTTAGACAGATGCTTGGTCGTCGTGGTCGTTTCGGTGGTCGTTTGGTTCGTCAGCGGATGCTTTGCTGCTAGGTTCGTTGGTGGATGCTTTGCCGATGGGTTCATTGGCAGATACTTTACCGCTTGGTCTTTGCTTGACCACCATGACTTGACTCACTCTCTTGCCAACATTGGCGTGGATGTATTTTTCTTTTGTAGGTATAGTTGCGTGGTGTGTGGTGGTGGAGGATTCGCCCCCCTGTCCCCCTCCCACCTTTCTCTCTTTTTCTTGTTATCTGTATTTGTGTCTTGAGGATTCGGTGAGTAATCCGTGGATTACTTGCGAATCCTTTGTATCCGGTTACCAGCCCTAGGGCCCTTCCTCTTAATGAAACACGGGTATAAGACCCGATCAGGAAAAAAAGCTTACATATGGAGAAATATATATGCTAGCAAGGTTTGGTTTTATTATATAGATATAGATAAGCATATATAAGTTTCTGTGTACCACATGTAAAAAATAAGTGCTTTGAGGAAGTGTGTCCAAAATTAAATCAAGTTGCTATCTTGACCCACTTCAGTTTAATGGAAAAAAATTGTAGAACCTGCCACACAAGCACACCCACCAGCACATGGAAATAATTAACAATGTTGCAAATGCCATGACCAATCATATTGTCACAGAGCTCACCAGAACACAATAGGAAAATGTAGAGATACTATTTTTTTGTCTTGTAGAGGCATTCTATGTTGTGTTAACTCATAGTTTCTGAAGCATTTTGCAAAACGGCATACCCGTTCAACTGCGAGGACCCTCCAACTAACCCGACTAAGCTAAAATGCCACCCTTTTGGCCCACACTCAACTTAATCCGATCATGCCAAGTTTACCTATCAAGCACAATATGGTTTGACAAGCATGAATAATAAGGCGCAAGGGTGGAGCTCAGTCTTCCACAATATAATTCCCTTTCATCGCATCAACTACTCTGAAGCTAGAAGTCATGCATGTATATCATAACCGAGAGTGCGTCACTCACGATGATCATAGTCAAAACTTGGCCAAGAGGCTACATGTTTGTCATGTGGGGGCGCACGTACACTAGGCGCCGACGGCCCCGTGATGTGCGCCGTGCCACAGAGCAGGCCGCACGCGCAGGCGACACGCGTAAGGCCGAGCAGAAGTCCGTGCGGCAGGAGGAGTCCATGTAGGGCTAGATAGGAAACAAAGATTAGTTTCTTAGTTAGTTCATTAAAATTAGGAAAGGTTAGTTGGGCCTCATGCCATATATATACTTGTTGTACGTACGTTGGTAAATTATCTAATTTTCCTCTCTTCTTCTCTAAAAAGCGCAAAGGGGTAAAACCTCGCCTCCACCACGGAACACGGCTACGATCTACGTAGCTGCGGTCCAGCTACCCTCGGGGCTAAGGCCCTTGACAACTTGGTATCGCGATCTCAACGATCCTCGTCGTCCTGTCCCGCTTCCCCCAAATCTACCGCCTCCTCTTCGTCGCCACCAGCAGCCGCCGCGCCACCCCCATCACCAGCAGCCACGTCGATCTCCCCCACCTCGTCATCCGCTGCATCGTGTTCAACTATGGGTGACAACAATGCTGATCTCTGGGCGACCGTCGAAGCCCTAGCCGTCGCCATCAAGTCTCTCCAAGCCATGGCCGAGGCGAGTGCCAAGGCGCTGGACACCAACACTAAGGCGATCGCCGCCCTCTCTGAGCGCTCCTCGATGTCGGGCACCAAGGGCCCCTTCAGCGAGCACACACAGGACCGGCCGCCAATGTTCTAGAAGATGGATTTTCCCAAGTACGACGGCAGGTCGGATCCGCTCGTGTTCGTCAATCGATGCGAATCCTACTTCCACCAATAGCGCATTATGGAGGAGGAGAAGGTTTGTATGGCCTCCTATAACCTCGAAGATGGGGCGCACCTGTGGTATGTACAGGTTCAGACGAATGAAGGCACGCCATCATGGCGCCGTTTCAAGGAACTCATCAATCTATGGTACGGACCACCCCTCCGCTCTGCCACGCTCTTTGAGCTTGCGGAATGTCGTCGCACGGGCACCGTCGAGGAGTAAAAGGATCGCTTCCAAGCACTCCTCCCTCGCGCCGGCCACCTAGACAAGGCGCAACGGGTGCAACTCTTCATGGGGGGCCTTCTACCTCCGCTCAGCATCGACGTTCGCATCTAGAACCCGCAAACACTGGCTGCTGCCATGAGCCTCGCGCGCCAGCTGGAACTACGGGAGCAATACGCCGCACCGCCGGCTCGACCAGCAACACGTGACCTCCTGCAGGGCCCCCCTCCACGGCTCGCCCTACCAGCCCCACTAGCGGCTCCCAAGGGTCCTTCGATGATGATCACGATGGACAACCGTACGGTCAAGCACCTGACCCAAGCGGAACAGGAGGAGCGCTGAAAGCATCTAGGCCCCTAATGTGTTTCGGTGATTAATGACAACATAAGATTATTGTGACTAACGTGTGTTTTGCAGAAATAAAGTTGAGTCAGGTCACAATAATGGTGATTGGTTGGGCCGCAATTGGATTTCATGCCCCGTCTATGGATTTCGTGTTCGGTTTTCAAATGATGGACGACAAGGCTAAGGATGGTCTAGTTCCATGTGTCATTTGGTGTTGAGAGACACTTGGATTAGGTCTAGGGCTTTGTTTTTTCCTTTGGCCGTACTATAAAGGGGGGTATGAACTAGTAGCTTGACCTAGATAAGACTAGTGAGTGAGGTGTGGTGCACACTTAGTATTTCTAGCACTAGGAGGCTCAGGGAAGGCCCAAGAATCAAGTTGGACCAAGACAAGTCGAAGACGTCGAAGATCAGATCAAAACGGTGAAGACAATGCCTCACCGGACGCTGGATCTAGGCCACCGGATGCGTCCGGTGAGTGCTGAAGATCAAGGCCGAGGAGATTGTCACACCGGACTTTGGTCTTGGACGTCACCGGACGCACAAGCTGGAGGTTTTCACGTCCGGTGTACCTTTGGCGCGCTGGTGTCGTGCGCACCGGACGCTGGCCCAGACGCTGGGTCCGCGCGTCCGGTGTGGCTCCAGAGCCATGCAGAGATCTCCATTTTGGTGTGGACGTGTTCGAGGGTTAGCCACCGGACGCGTGTCAGAGTCCGGTGTGCGTGATGGCTTGTTGTTAGACCAGGTACAGTTTACCGTTGGACAGCCACCGGACGCATCCGGTGCAGCTCACCGGAGCGTCCTGTGTTCACTGAATCAGTAGAAATCAGACCCCCTCGAGCTTGGATTGAGTGGGGGCTATAAGTATTGCTTCCCTTCGTCCAAGGGAAGCCTCTTGCTCATTTCAACAGTACCATACAACCCTTGAGAGTGAAGGGAAGTGCAAGAGCCAAGAGAGGAAGATCAAGCATCAAGAATTGAAGATTGAGAGCCTCTCTAGTGCTTAGGAGTAGCAAGTGTGCATCCACCATACTTATTGGGCTTGTTCTAGAGTCAAGTGAGAGTTTGTGCTTGTTACTCTTGGTGATCAGCATCACCTAGACGGCTTGGTGGTGATCGGAGGCTTGGTGATCATCCGGAGAGCTTGTGGATGACCCAAGTCGCGTTATGATCGGTTGTGGGCGATTCACCGAGGTGGAGTGTCGAAGAATCAGCCCGTAGTGAGCACTTAGTCCTTGTGCGGACTAAGGGGGAGCAATACTCTTGCGCGAGTGCTCCAACGAGGACTAGGGGGTGTGCCGACACCTCGATACCTCAGGAAAAAATTAGCTTGTCTCCTCTCCCTACTTTACGTACGCATTTACTTTGAGCATTTCATTCTTGCTTGTTTACATTCTTAGAAATGCCATGCTAGAGTAGGATTGGAACCTAGGAAGCAAAACTTTTGTGCGATTGTAGTTGCAAGGAACACTCTTTAGGAATATGGGGTGATTGGGCTATTCGATAGGATTTAATTATTGTTCGAAATTTAGAATTAGCCCAATTCACCCCCCCTCTTGGGCATCTTGATCCTTTCAATTGGTATCAGAGCCTCGTGCTCTCATTTTAGGCTTAACCGCCTAGAGTGAAGATGTCCTCGAGTGATGGCCCTCCTCCTATGTTTGAGGGAGACAACTTTCCATATTGGAAAATCCGTATGGAGTCGTACCTTGAGGCGTTTGACATTGGAGTCTATCGTGCCGCCACTCAAGGGTTCCCTAAACCTAAGGATCGTGAACACCTTACACCTAATGAGGAGAACCAAGAGAGGTGGAATGCAAAGGCCAAAAACACCATCTTTAGAGGCCTTTGTAAGGATGTGTTCAACCGGGTGAGGAACCACAAAGACGCCCATGCACTATGGTCAGAAATTTGTTCGCTCCATGAGAGAACTAAGAGTGAGCGTGAGGAACGCTATCACATTGTGATCAACAAGCTTAATACATTTGCTATGCTTCCTCATGAAAATGCTAATGAAATGTATTCTCGCTTGAATGTCATTATAGAGGAAGTCAATGGGCTTGGACTCACACAAGTGCAACCCTCCGATGTTGCAAGAAAGATATTGAGTGTCCTCCCCATTGACAAATATGGGCATATTGTGATGGTGCTTCATCAAAGTGATCTCTCTAATGCTACTCCAACTCAAATATTGGGGAAGATCAATGCTCATGAGATGTACATGCACATCACTCCTCAAGAAAGCTCATCCAAGAAGAAAGACTTGGCATTCAAGGTAGGCCAAGATAAGAAGGGAAAGTCAAAGGTCACACAAGTCATCTTAGAGAGCTCAAGTGATGATGATGATGAAGATGATGATGCCTGCATTGCTCTCATGGTGAGAAGAACCACCAAGATGCTAAAGAAGCTTAACAAGAAGGGAGTCGATTTTGACTCCAAGAAGAAGAGGTTCTTCACTAGTAGCAAAAGAAAGCCCATCTCCGAAATGGATTGCTACAATTGTGGAGAGCTTGGTCATCTTGCTCACCAATGCCCCAAGCCTAAGAAAGACAAGAACAAGAAGAACTTCAAGGGCAAGAATGATGATTCAAGTGATGAGGAAGATAACAAGAAAGACAAGCCATACAAGAAGAAATATGGCAATAAGAAGTTCTACCACAAGAAGAAGAATGGCAAATCTTATATTGTTGGTGATTGGTTCACCGATGTTGAGTCTTCAAGTGGTGATTCATCTTGTGATAGTGATGATGAGAAGGTGGCCGCTCTTGTTATTGGGACTTCACTACCTCCACCACCACCACCATTGTCATCCTCTACACACCTATGTCTTATGGCAAAGGGTGAGAAGAAGGTAAAAAATGATGATGACTCTTGTGCTAGTGGTGATGATGCTAGTGATAGTGAATTTGATGCACCTTTTTATGATGAACTTGTCACCTTGATAAATGACTACTCTAAACTTATAAGGAAGAGTAGAACTAAAAATGAAAGGCTTGCTAATGAAAATGAAACCCTACTTGCTAAATATGACATAGCAAAGAATGCTAGTGATGAGCTTAGAGATGAGAATTTGACTATGTCTCGTACTATCAAGGAGCTCAAAACTTCCATGGTAGAGCTCAAAGAAAAACATGATAAACTTGATAGTACACATAGTGAGCTCACCACTAGATATGACTTGCTCAAGGAAAAGTACACAACTCTAAAAATCAATCATGATAACCTTGTTATGTCATATGATTTGCTCTCTCATGAAACACATGATGCTATTAACCATGTTGATAAAATTGATGTAGCTACATCATGTGATGACTTGATTGTTGAGAGCATTGAGCAAGGTTCTAGTAGCAAGGGCAAGAAAGTGGTTGTCACCGAATGTTATGATGATTATGTCAAGCTCAAAGATGAGAACAAGAAATTGAAGAAAGATATTGAGAAGGCAACCACTCACAACACCGTTGTCATTGAAACACTAGATGAAGATTACAACTTGGCTCTTGACAATGAAATGCTTAGAGAAGAGAACAAGAGACTCAAGTTGGAGAAGAGCCATCTTACCAACGGTTTGCAAAAATTCACCAAAGGTCAATATCTTCAAAGTGAGCTCCTCATGAACACCGTGATGAAGATGGATAGAAGTGGTATTGGGTTCAAGGAAAATGTTGAGAATGTGAAGGCAAAGAAGATACAACAAAAGTATCAACATCAACAACAATACAAGACAAAGCCAATGCCCAAACCAAGGAGATGCTTTGAGTGTGGACAAGAAGGTCACTTTGCTCATGAGTGTGATACTCCACCACCGCAACCCTTGCCTATGCATGCTAGACCCTTTGCTTTCAATGCTCACTACATGCTTAGGAAAGATACAAGTGGAAAGATGAAAGTCATGTTCTTAGGTCCTCCCAACAAGAATAGGCCTAAGCAAGTTTGGGTTGCTAAGATATTGATTGAGAAGGTGGTTGGCCCCCAAGTTAGGGTGCCTAATCAACAAGCTTGATCTCTTATGTGTGTAGGTGAACTACAAGAATGGAGGAAGCCATTGGGTAATTGATAGTGGTTGCACTCAACATATGACCGACAACTCCCGTATGTTCACCACATTTGAAGAAAATGTCAATGATCAAGAGAAGATAACATTTGGGGATAATACAAAGAGTGAAGTCAAAGGATTGGGCAAAGTGGCAATCTCAAATGATCATTCTATCTCAAATGTGCTCCTAGTTGCATCTCTAAGCTTCAACTTGCTATCCGTTGCTCAGTTGTGTGATCTTGGCTACCAATGCTTGTTTGATGAGTTTGAAGTGGTTGTGACAAAGAAGGAAGATAGTTCATTGATATTCAAGGGCTTTAGATATAATGGTCTCTATCTTGTTAATTTTGAAGACAATGAAGCCAACTTGAAGACTTGTTTGTTCACCAAGACTTCATTAGTATGGTTGTGGCATAGAAGGCTAGCTCATGATGGGATGAGTACTCTCAAGAAGCTATACAAGAAAGATTTGGTAAGAGGCTTGAAGGATGTCAAATTTGAGATGAACAAACTTTGTAGTGCATGTCAAGCCGGCAAGCAAGTTGCAAACACTCATCCAACCAAGGCATATGTGACAACAACAAGAGTGCTAGAGCTTCTACACATGGATCTATTTGGACCAACAACCTATGCTAGTTTGGGTGGCAATCTCTATTGTCTTGTGATTGTTGATGACTACTCAAGATACACTTGGACTTTCTTCCTACATGACAAAAGTGAAGTTGCACCATCATTCAAGAAGTTTGCCAAGAGAGCACAAAAAGAATTTGAAGTGAAGATAAAGAAGATTAGAAGTGACAATGGCAAAGAGTTCGTCAACACAAACATTGAGGTCTATTGTGATGAAGTTGGAATTAACCATGAGGTCTCCGCAACTTACACTCCGGAGCAAAATGGTGTTGTTGAGAGGAAGAACCGGACATTGATCACCCTTGCAAGGACAATGCTAGATGAGTACAACACACCGGAGAGGTTTTGGGCCGAAGCAATCAACACCGCATGCTATGCATCCAACCGCCTATTCCCTCACCGATTGTTGAACAAGACCCCCTATGAATTGATCAACAAGAAGAAGCTGGATATATCTTTCTTCCGGGTGTTTGGGTGCAAATGCTACATATACAAGTAGCGCCAACACTTAGGGAAGTTCCAACACCGATGTGATATTGGTTTTCTTGTTGGTTACTCATTGAAGTCCAAAGCATATCGAGTATTCAACCATGCCACCGGCTTGGTAGAAGAAACATATGATGTGGAATTTGATGAAACTAATGGCTCTCAAGAAGAGCATGAGAATCTTGATGATGTAGGTGATGAACCATTGAGGGTGGCTATGAAGAACATTCCAGTTGGAGACATCAAGCCCAAGGAAGATGATGATGAAGTGCAAGTCGTTGACGAGCCTTCATCACCCAATGTGCCACAAGATGAAGACAAGGATGGGAGAGAACCAAATGAAGATACTCATGTCTCCCATGACCAAAGGGTGGCACAAGCACAAGATGTTGATGCTCCACAACCTCCTCCTCAAGTGGTTGACAAGAGAACAACTCCTCTACTACAAGCTCATCCACAAGATCTCATCATAGGAAGTCCTTCAAGGGGTGTAATGACTGTTGACGGTCACTAACTCATATATTATAATATAAATAAACCATTAAAAATCAATTATAAGTGACCATCAACCTAGATTAGGGTTTGATCCTAACTAGTCCCACGAGTTGTGTTGTTCTCACTTGCCTTGCAGGATTATTAATATATTTCATGTAAAAAGTATCTCAAGTGATGATTCTGAGTATACCAATACGAAGAGCAAGTCGAGACGATCAAATTGGATATAAAGTTCATTCCAATCGGAGCCCCGGAAGAGAAGATATCAACAATTCAAGAAAGGATTGGCTTGGAAGGCTCTGGAACACTCCGGAACCTCAATTCCAGGGGTGTAATCCTCAGAATTCCAGTAGATCCAGTAATACAGAGAATTCCAGGGACCAGACAGGAAAACGAAGGCAAGAAACCCTACTCCGACTCCACCTATCGGCAAACCGACTCGACCCCCGCGCAAGGACGAAGTAGAAGACTCCAGAAGACACCAGAACGAAGCGGAGGCCCGAAGGCTGACAGGTGGGGCCGGCCGGCCCCACCACCAGGCCGGCCGACCTGTCCCCACCTGCAAGTCTCTCCGCCTTTCTCCGATGTCCTCCAACCAACCTAGGGTTTCAATCTCAGTCGCCGTTGTATGTCGGTTTGATCCGAGGGCTACGGTTCATCCCACCGGACTATATAAGCAAGGGCAGACCCCCCTAGAGGCATCGATTCATAATTCATTGTTTAGTTCGAAGGTGTCCCTCGAAAGGATAACCTAGAGCTAACAACATCCTAGGGCTAGCTAATTAGAAGTAGGATTAGAGGAGGCAAGCATAGCTTGGATTCCGGATCTAGTTGTGAGGAGGCTAGGTAATAGCTCTAATCCTCTCTTGTAATCAACATTTGTGTTCTCATTATTATTTGTCTTCTAGTTATATTCTTATTGTGTTCTAATTGTCTTCTAGTTATTATCTAATTGTGTTCTAGTCTTTCTAATTATGTTCTAGTTCATCTTGTTCTTGTTCTAGTTCTAATTGTTCTTCTAATTATATTCTAACTATTGTTCTAGTTGATTACTTGATAAACTTGTTACTAATTCATATTCATAGTTATAATGTTCATAGCCTATTTTAGTTATATGTTTAGCATAGTTGGATTAGATTTGTGTTTATGCTCTTGTTCGTATAGCACTCATCTGTTGACGTCATGGGTGAGTGGTCGACATTGTGTAAGCATGGTGCTTAGACATTGTTTACCTGCGAATGCACCCTATATGCCGGGCCATGTGGTAGATCGCGAAGGTGACTATTATAGCTTCGTTGAGTCCTCTGTAGTCCACTCCCCGTATATAGGCCTAGTAAGACCTGGTTACCTGGTAGATGTTCGTACTCTGTATGCGGGCCTACCTCCGTAATGTCTCCTGCGTATAAATACAACCTAACCCTAACTATGATTGCTAAATGTACTGCACTAACTAACTAGTCTATGACCTATAATTAGAATAACCCATAGGAGTATATCCTTATTCTTTCTACTGTCTTAATTAGCTATATGCCCAGGATCATCATGCTCTAGTATCTATTTCTAGGTTTATCTTTATCTGAGTTATTCATATTTATCTATCTATCCTTTATTATAATCGATCCCTGCTTGATGTGATCTAAGAGTATTTCTTATCATAAGTGTAAGTTATAAGCTTTTATTCTCCATATATCTCAACCTGCCTTTCTAGGGTAAAATTATAAATAACGATACCTAGAACCTTCCTGGGTGAAATGCTACAACATGAGTATTTATCTGTGCGCTTGAGGATAACCTAGATTTATATTTTATGTGCATGATTTATACAACCCACTTTCTGGCGCCATGTTGGGAATGACAACCTAACTTAAGCGACGCTAGGAAGTGCCAATAAGCATTTCTGGCGCCGTTGCCGGGGAAGGCAAAACAGAGATATTAAGGAATAAAACCCCATTGCATATCCAAGCATAACTTTACCCCTTATGATAATAGAGGTTCACTTATGATTAATCAAACAGGTTTACCCTATCACCCTGTCTTTTGTCTACTTTTGTCTATCTTATTGCAGGTTGATTAGACCTGATCTTCCTGACAACTACGTTGACGATCCAGAAGCCTTAATAAGGATAGCCAAGGCCAAGCTTAGGAAGTCCCCAACCACTACGTCTGGAGTCATTCCCACATCTGGTCCACAAGATCTGTCAACCACTCTGCCGGAAAATCAAGTCAGAAGAAGTTTAACACCAGTTTTGGAAGTCATGGCTGAAAAGACTCTCCGTGAATTCTCAGCTCCAACAACCAACAACATCAAGACTAGACCCACGGTCAACATAGGAGATAATGGATTTGAGCTCAAGCTAGCCCTGATCAACATGGTGCAAGCCAATCAATTTTGTGGGAAAGCGCATGAAGATGCAAGTGCTCATCTGCAACACTTCTTGGAGATTTGCAGCACTCTCACCATCAAAGGAGTCACTAAGGATGACATCTACCTCCGTCTATTCCCATTTTCACTTTTGGGAAGGGCGAAGCAATGGTTCTACGCTAATAAGGATAAAAACACTACATGGGATAAGTGTTCCGCTGCTTTCCTAGCAAAATTCTTTCCTGTAGGGAAAACCAATGCCCTACGTGCAAAGATCTCAACATTCCAGTAACAATACGATGAATCTGTCCCTGAGGCATGGGAACGCTTTCAAAATTACATATCAGAATGCCCTCACCACGGGATGGAGAATTGGTTACTCATGCAAACCTTCTATCATGGACTCACCTCAAGTGCCCGTGATAATGTGGATGCAGCTGCTGGAGGATCGTTCTTGTCACTCACTATAGCTGAAGCAACAAATCTCATTGAGAAGATAGCTTCCAACCAAGGATGGAATGATGAACGCACACAACCAACAAAGAAGAAAGGAGGAATCCATCAACTCAAGGAGATAGACATGCTGTTTGTGCAATTGGATCAACTCATCAAGAAGCTAGATACACGTGATCAAGAGAAGAAGGGGTCATGCACATCAATGACTCTCGCATGACTTGTGAAGAATGTGGAGGCACTGGCCACATGGGAAGCAACTGCCCTGAAATTCTGCAGGATCTGAACTACATCAACAACAACAACAACAACAACAACTATCATCCTCAGCAGAATCAAGGGTGGAATCAACAACAAAGACCCAACTATCAAGGTAACTACCAAGGTAATTACTCAGGTAACTATCAAGGTAATAACTTTAATCAGCCGCCTTTGAGAGAGATGATTGTTAACCAAAATAAAGTTATTGATAATATGTCTAGAAAAATAGCTTCCAATGATAAAATACTTGAAACCATTAATAATAGAATGGAAATCTTTTCTTCTGCCATTAAAAATCAACTTAGCTTTAATAAGATGTTAGAATCACAAATCTCTCAGCTAGCCGCTTCAATACCTGTGACTGAAAAAGGTAAGAATCCTGGAAATCCGGAGGAATTAGAAACTATGAATCTTGTAGACATTTTCAATGCAGGAGATTACTACACAGCTCCACCAAGAATGATACAACCAGGAGAGGAGTACTTCATTGAGAAGAAGGGTGATCCAGGGAGACCTATCATCCCTATCCACATTGGAGCCTACGATTTCGAAGAAGCCATCTGTGATCTTGGAGCAAGTGTCAACATTATGCCTAAGGTAATTTATGAGAAAATTCATGGTGAACCTTTGTTGTACACAACTATGTGTTTGCAGCTTGCAGATCAAAGACTGTGTTACCCCAAGGGAATCCTTGAAGATGTTATTGTACAAATTGGACACTCGCAAGTAAGAGCAGACTTTGTAGTTATAGAAACAGGAGGAGATGAGAGAGCACCCATCATCCTGGGACGACCGTTCCTAAGCACAGCTAAAGCCATCATCTACACTGATACTGCCAAGATCTGTTTCACCATTGGGACAAGGAAGGAAAGGTTCAGCTTCAAGAACAATACACTCAAGAACCGAGTCCATCCTCAGAGACCATATGATTACGAGCTAGCAAGTCCCGCTCAAGAGAAGAAGATCCTCAACAAAGGAAAGAAGAAGGTGTCCAAGCCACCCAAGAACTCAGCACGGATGGTCAACACGATTCTACCAGCCCAAGATCCTGAACTTCCATCGCTAAGGATTGAGAAGACGTTTGATCCAGGGATGCCCATCATCGATTGCAAGATCGGAGATAGAACCTTCTGGAACACGTTCTGCGACATCGGCTCCAGCGTCAACATAATGTCCACGGTAACGTATAAATATCTATATAGAGATTTGCCATTATCTCCAACATATTTGCAGCTGCAGCTGGCGGACCAATCATACCGATTCCCCGAAGGATTAATAGAAGATGTCATGGTGAACATAAGGGGATATGAGGTCCCCACTGACTTTCTAGTTGTGGACATGGGGGAGAGTGATGATGTTGAGCTTATCTTAGGAAGACCATTCCTTCACACTACCAACGCAATCATCTATATGAAGAAGGGAGAGATCGACTTTCACTTTCCTGGAGGGAAGGTACGCTGCTACTTCATCAACTACATCACCATTGATAAGCCCAAGAAGCACAAGAATAGGAGACGCCGTTCTCAAAAGAAGGTCATTAAGGAAGGAGAGGCTGATCATAAGGATGAAGTTGAGAGGGAAGCTACCTCAGAGATTGAAGAAGGAGAAATTAAGGAAAATCCGGAAGTGAAGCCTAAGACCAAGAAGGTATGGAAGAAGAAGGTGCAACCCATGGAAGAGGTAAAACCAGCAACACAATTCAAGACAACTGACATACCATGGGATTCTTGATCCAGAAAAGGAAGGTCCGGTTCGACGGACATAAATCTCCGAACCTTCGCCGAAAGGTAACATCGGTAGTTATCCTCATATTTAATTCCTTGCATAGTTTTTACTTTAGCATATTTACTTTCCATAAGTATTTCTGTCTTAGCATATTTACTTCATGCATCTTATTGAAAAACAAAATAAAGAATTTACATTTCTAGCACTTCTAGCATGTTTACTTTCTGCACTGCATTAGAAAAAGAAAATAAAAATATTGTTTGCATTATTTTGTTGCATTTAAAAATTAAAAATTAAAGCCCCATGTAAATAAGT
Source organism: Coix lacryma-jobi var. lacryma-jobi (assembly GCA_009763385.1). NCBI lineage: Eukaryota > Viridiplantae > Streptophyta > Magnoliopsida > Poales > Poaceae > Coix > Coix lacryma-jobi. Next base: position 128,226,905 of record CM019825.1, on the reverse strand, counting down.
CTTCCAACTGTTTACTGTGGAGGCATAAAAAAAATATTTCAGCATTATTTCTTTGCATCTGCATATATAAATAGAAAATCCAAAAATATTAAAATCTTGTTGAAACATGTTTGCTAAAATATTCACAAGGCTCTATAAGACATAAAAGACTTTTTACTACTAACGCCTAATCTGTTCCACGAGCTTTGTTGTTTATTTGAGTTAGCAGGAATCAATAAGACAGAATATGGCTAGGAAACTTCAACTGCTCTGGGTAGTATCAGAGAGATGAAGAAACCTATGCCATCAAGATTACAAGACTATGTCAACATTCAGCTTGGGGAAAAGCATCTCCTACAATTATTGGGATAAGTATTACTATCTACTACTGTTACTTTTATGGGATATATATATTTTTTAGACTTATTAAATGTGATATATTTACTTAAAATCTACTTAGTTATATTAAAATTTAGTTAAAGTTTTTATATTAATATTTAGGTAATAAAACAAGAGAGGATAAATTTTGCTTACCTGCCTTAGAATAACTAGCCCTGGAAAATTAAAATTTGTTTGCATGGAGATGATGAATAGTTGCTCTGCCTAATTTCTCTCAAGTATCTAGTGTTCAATCTTAATTCTCTTAAAGTTTTGAAAAATAATAAAATAAATATATCTTTTACTCTGAACTTAAAACTTGTGGATTGTTTAAGCTTGAGTCTAGGTATTTGATAAGTATGATATGAAAAGGTTTGAACTGTTGTTTGTCTTGTTCCTAGAGATACTAGAGTTCTAGAGAATTTACCTTTTGAAATTAAATCTAAAAATAAAATAAAAATAATAAAAATATCTTTACTGCTTACTTATGCTTTGAGTATAGTTGAGTTATAGACCCTTAGAGGCTTATCATGCAATTAAAATCAAGATCACGTACACTACACTTACCTATCCATTTAGATTCACATTTCTTTCATCTGTGAAATTTTATTACTCATTATTCTGAAGTATTGCTATTATTTCTTCAAAAGATTGATTGTAGAAAGATGCATGGGCTATGCAAAAATATACGAGGAAATAAAAAGGAGCAAGTGCCCGGAACCTCGAAAAGAGAAAAAGAAAAAGAAAAAGTGTGAGAGAGAGGTAAAAATGGGCAAGTGCCCGATGTAGAATTAGGGGTACAAAGATACCCACCTGAGTGGAAAAAATGGACAAGTGTCCGACAGTAGAATTAGGGGTATCTTACTACCCACCTGAAAAAAATAAAATATGAAAAAAATGGAAAAAGATAGCCCATGTTGTCTAAAAGCAAGAGATCAGAAGGGGAGAGAAGTATCAATATTAAGAACAATGGATAATAAAGTTTCACTACTATGTTTCCACCTTTGTTTACCCCTGTGACCATCATTATTCCATATAGGTCCACACACATGCACATCTTGATTTGATTGTATGCCAAGTTTTTCTTTGGATTTATATCTTAACTATGCAATAAGTATTAAGTCAGTATAAATTATGTTCTATTTAAAAACCTTTTGAAAAATCTTACAAAATCTCCAGAACAAAGGTTGATCAAGGAATTAGAGAGATAGTGTTTGACCTGATCGTTCTACTTATTAATTACTGGAGACTCTTGTGAAAAGGTCCATAGTTAAGAGTAATATGAGTTAGTTACCATTATGTTCTAAAAAAGAGAGAGAGAGAAAAGGATTTTGAACACTTGTACTTTTGAGGCATGAAAGCATTGTAGCAACTCCTGATCCAACTATACAATTTAATCTAATGTTTGCTAAGGGACTAGCAAAGGTTAAGCTTGGGGGAGCTTGTTGACGGTCACTAACTCATATATTATAATATAAATAAACCATTAAAAATCAATTATAAGTGACCATCAACCTAGATTAGGGTTTGATCCTAACTAGTTCCACGAGTTGTGTTGTTCTCACTTGCCTTGCAGGATTATTAATATATTTCATCTAAAAAGTATCTCAAGTGATGATTCTGAGTATACCAATACGAAGAGCAAGTCGAGACGATCAAATTGGATATAAAGTTCATTCCAATCGGAGCCCCGGAAGAGAAGATATCAACAATTCAAGAAAGGATTGGCTTGGAAGGCTCTGGAACACTCCGGAACCTCAATTCCAGGGGTGTAATCCTCAGAATTCCAGCAGATCTAGTAATACAGAGAATTCCAGGGACCAGACAGGAAAACGGAGCCAAGACACCCTACTCCGACTCCACCTATCGGCAAACCGACTCGACCCCCGCGCAAGGACGAAGTAGAAGACTCCAGAAGACACCAGAACGAAGTGGAGGCCCGGAGGCTGATAGGTGGGGCCGGCCTGTCCCCACCTGCAAGTCTCTCCGCCTTTCTCCGATGTCCTCCAACCGACCTAGGGTTTCAATCTCAGTCGCCGTTGTATGTCGGTTTGATCCGAGGGCTACGGTTCATCCCACCGGACTATATAAGCAAGAGCAGACCCCCCCTGGAGGCATCGATTCATAATTCATTGTTCAGTTCGAAGGTGTCCCTCGAAAGGATAACCTAGAGCTAACAACATCCTAGGGCTAGCTAATTAGAAGTAGGATTAGAGGAGGCAAGCATAGCTTGGATTCCGGATCTAGTTGTGAGGAGGCTAGGTAATAGCTCTAATCCTCTCTTGTAATCAACATTTGTGTTCTAATTATTATTTGTGTTCTAGTTATATTCTTATTGTGTTCTAATTGTCTTCTAGTTATTATCTAATTGTGTTCTAGTCTTTCTAATTATGTTCTAGTTCATCTTGTTCTTGTTCTAGTTCTAATTGTTCTTCTAATTATATTCTAACTATTGTTCTAGTTGATTACTTGATAAACTTGTTACTAATTCATATTCATAGTTATAATGTTCATAGCCTATTTTAGTTATATGTTTAGCATAGTTGGATTAGACTTGTGTTTATGCTCTTGTTCGTATAGCACTCATCTGTTGACGTCATGGGTGAGTGGTCGACATTGTGTAAGCATGGTGCTTAGACATTGTTTACCTGCGAATGCACCCTATATGCCGGGCCATGTGGTAGATCGCGAAGATGACTATTATAGCTTCGTTGAGTCCTCTGTAGTCCACTCCCCGTATATAGGCCTAGTAAGACCTGGTTACCTGGTAGATGTTCGTACTCTGTATGCGGGCCTACCTCCGTAATGTCTCCTGCGTATAAATACAACCTAACCCTAACTATGATTGCTAAATGTACTGCACTAACTAACTAGTCTATGACCTATAATTAGAATAACCCATAGATATCCTTATTCTTTCTACTGTCTTAATTAGCTATATGCCCAGGATCATCATGCTCTAGTATCTATTTCTAGGTTTATCTTTATCTGAGTTATTCATATTTATCTATCTATCCTTTATTATAATCGATCCCTGCTTGATGTGATCTAAGAGTATTTCTTAACGTAAGTGTAAGTTATAAGCTTTTATTCTCCATATATCTCGACCTGCCTTCCTAGGGTAAAATTATAAATAACGATACCTGGAACCTTCCTGGGTGAAATGCTACAACAGGAGTATTTATCTGTGCGCTTGCGGATAACCTAGATTTATATTTTATGTGCATGATTTATACAACCCACTTTCTGGCACCGTGTTGGGGATGACAACCTAACTTAAGCGACGCTAGGAAGTGCCAACAATGACTCGCTCTAAAAAACATGCATCTTTCTTTGAACATCACTCCTTTGTCTCTTGCATTGAGCCTAACACAATAGATGAAGCTCTCAAGGATCCGGATTGGGTGAATGTCATGCATGAAGAATTGAACAACTTCACCCGCAATGAAGTTTGGACACTTGAAGAGAAACCAAAAGGTGCAAGAGTCATTGGAACAAAGTGGGTGTTCCGCAACAAGCAAGATGATCAAGGCATAATTGTGAGGAACAAGGCAAGACTAGTGGCAAAGGGGTTCTCTCAAGTTGAAGGCTTGGATTTTGGAGAGACCTTTTCCCCCGTTGCAAGACTTGAAGCCATCCGTATCCTCCTTGCATTTGCATCCAACCATAATATGAAACTCTATCAAATGGATGTTAAAAGTGCATTCTTAAATGGCTTCATAAATGAACTAGTCTATGTTAATCAACTTCCCGGGTTTGAAGACCCTAGATATCCTAATCATGTGTATAGGTTGTCCAAGGCACTATATGGGCTCAAGCAAGCTCCAAGGGCATGGTATGAGCGCCTCTGTGACTTCCTCATCAACAAGGGCTTCAAGATTGGGAAGGTTGACACCACAATATTCACCAAGAGGCTTGATGGAGAGCTCTTCATTTGTCAAGTCTACGTGGATGATATCATCTTCGGCTCAACAAATGAAGAATATTGCAAGGAATTTGGTGACTTGATGTCCAAGGAGTTTGAGATGTCAATGATTGGTGAGCTCATCTTCTTCCTCGGCTTTCAAGTCAAGCAAATGAGAGAAGGGACTTTCATCTCTCAAGAGAAGTACACTCATGACTTGCTCAAGAGATTCAAGATGGAAGAATGCAAGCCAATCAAGACACCCATGCCTACTAATGGACATCTCGACCTAGATGAGGGAGGTAATCCGGTTAACCAAACTCTCTACCGTTCTATGATTGGTAGTTTGCTTTACTTGACCGCATCTAGGCCCGACATCATGTTTAGTGTGTGTATGTGTGCTCGCTTTCATGCTAACCCTAAGGAATCACACTTAATTGCCATAAAAAGAATCCTTAGGTATCTAAAGCACACCCCAAGCATTGGCCTTTGGTATCCCAAAGGACCTAGTTTCACCCTTGTTGGTTATTCCAATTCGGATTATGCTGGGTGCAAAGTTGATAGGAAAAGCACATCCGGAGGGTGCCATTTGCTTGGAAGATCAATTGTTTCTTAGTCCTCTAAAAAACAAAATAGTGTTGCCTTGTCAACGGTCGAAGCGGAATACATTGCCGCCGGTGCATGTTGTGCACAAATCCTTTACATGAAACAAACCTTGCCAGACTCTGGTGTAGTTCTAGAAACACTACTAGAAATGTGGTAATCCATGACGATTCACTGGTGACGATTACCAAATGCGTCACAGAATGATAGCATTCTATGATGAAATTGGATATATCGTCATGCTTCACAAGTGACGGAGCTTTGAGAAGAAGAATAGTGACGAAAACTAAAGAATCGTCATATAATAACAAAACCAAATCGTCATTGATTGTTAGGTTATTGTTTCACCTCGAGGACATGGCGCTGTGGTCCCACTAGCGGGTCCCACTTCGTGGCCGTGTCACCGCGGGCCCACGGTTGAAGTCGACCAGATGCCTGCGCGCTCCATTTATTTTTTGCAAAAAAATTTGCTCTTGCAGGAGTTCGATTCCAAGACCTATCAGTGAACAGAGAGTAGCCTTACCAACAGAACACAAGCACTTTTGTGTTTTTAAGATACATGTTTTTTTATTTGTAAATAATGTTGCGATGACATGGCAATGTAGTCCCACCAGTGGGACATGGCTGCGAACATGTGGCAGTACGGGCCCACGGTCCAGGTCCACCAGCTCCAACCCGCCCTGACGTGTGGCAATACGGCCCACGGGCCAGGTGCACCAGCTCCAACCCGCAGCCCCTCACGTCCTATATTTTATTGTAAAAAAATAAAAATAGCACAGGTTGTTGGAATCGAACCAGCAACCTTAGGATTAATAGGTAGCTGACTTACCAGTAGGACACTGCTGCTTTTGTGATGATAACATACAAGTTTCTCTATTTGTACTAAACCATGATATTTCATTTTTTTAATAGATCGAGTTAATGGGCCGTACCTTATTCATGATCGCGTAGACCACGATCGGCCGCCAGGGAGGTTGTCCGTGACCCTAAACCCGCCGTCGAGGGTGCGTTCCCGGCAGCTGATCAACGCCGTGCGGGGCGAGCAGAGCGGCGACGAGCTTGGGACACAACACGCCGCCGTCCTAACGCTGACGCCGAGTGCCCGTCGATCGGTGTAGGTGAATGCCTCGCTCTGCCCTGCTATATGTACAGTTTGCACTATCACCACGTGGTCACGGAGACATGTCGATTTGGTATTCTCATTAAATTTAATCCTATGCTCTTAAACTTAGATGATTGTCCTATTATTCTATGAACTTAATATATGATGATGACGAAGTAGTATATAAATTATTATAATGTTCTAGTGATTCCTTGCATTTGCATATTATCCCTGCTCAGTTGATAATTACATGCTTGGTTATGGCGCAGAGGAGCGTCGTGCAGCGGCGGCGCCGAAGATCTTGGGTCGGGCAGAGGAGCACCGGTCAGCGGCGACGTGTGTGGACAGATTAGGCGTCGCCGAGTGGCCCTGGCAGGAGAGATCAAGGTTTGATTTGTTTATCAATGTTTTGTACATATATGCATGTCTTCGATGTATTTTTTAATTTATTACTGGAATTTGAAGACTGAATACAAGGTTTATTGTATTGTTTACAGATGGACAGAAGCTGGATTTTTGGGACACCGTTCACACCTCGATATGTGGAAGGAGTTGAAGAGTTCGTGAAGTTTGTTCGTGAAAGATACCCCAAAGGCAGCAAGATACTTTGCCCGTGCAGCGAATGTGTCAATCAAAAAATGATGTATTTGCCTATTGTAAGTGACCATATACACATTAAAGGAATGTCACCTACGTACACCAGGTGGATTCATCATGGGGAGTCGGCGGATACTGAAATAATTGAAAATTTGGAGCAGCAGTTCGAAGGAAGGGATCATGACTTTGGGATACATGAGGACGTGGCCGATGATGACTATGATGAGGATCACGGAGTACCAGAGATGATAGGAGAGCTGTTTGCTGCGGCAGAGGCAGATGGCGGAGAACCGCCAAGGTTTGAGAAAGTCATTGAAGATGCCAAGAAGCAACTTAGCCCGGGATCTAGCCACTCAAAATTCTCTTTTCTGGTGAGGATGTTGTATCTCAAGTCTCGTTATCGAATTGCCAATACAGCATTTTCCGCGATGATAAAGTTGATGTCAGAAGGGTACCCTCAGAGTCAGTTGCCAAAATCATACGACGAGGCCAAGAAATATCTTAAAGAATTGGGCCTTGCATGTGAAAACATCCATGTGTGCCCGAAGAATTGTGTGTTGTTTCGGGATAAGTATGAAACAGACAATGTGTGCCTAGTATGCCAGTCGTCTAGATGGGAAGATGAAACTGGGACCAAGCGGGTTCCAGTGAAGGTACTGAGGTATTTTCCACTTTTGCCTAGGCTGAAAAGAATTTTTGCATCAAAGCAAACTTCTGAGGAAACACAATGGCACGAGAAAAAGAGGACACCGGTCAACAATGTAATGAGCCATCCAGCCGATGGGGAAGCATGGAAGGACTTCGACATTCAGGAACCATCCTTTGCAGCCGATCCGAGGAACCTGAGGCTTGCCATAGCTACCGATGGATTCAATCCATTTGGCAACATGAGTACCCAGTACAGTATGTGGCCAGTGCTTCTGACGCCACTGAATCTCCCGCCATGGGAATGCGTGAATCCAGCAAACTGCTTTATGGCATTACTCATCCCAGGTCCAAAATCTCCAGGAAAGGATTTTGATGTGTTCCTTGAGCCCCTAATTGAAGACCTGATCAAGCTATGGAAGGGTGTTAGCACCTTGGATGCATGTACTGGTAAGAAGTTTGACCTTCGTGCTGCCGTGCTATGGTGTATACATGATTATCCAGCGTTGAGCACTTTATCAGGGCGAACAACAAAAGGGTATTTTGCCTGTATTCATTGCGACAAGGATCCATTGTCTCGGGCAATAAGGAATAAGATATGTTACATTGGACATCGCCGTTACCTTTTTCAGGGACATGCATGGCGGAGAAGCTTGGCTTTCGATGGTAAGCGTGAGAATAGAGCCGAGCCAAGCAAGTTCACTTTGGAGGAGATCCGGCTGGAGCTAGAGAAGGTGAAAGATGTCAGGCCAGGGCAGCATCCTGACATTACTGGAAATAAAAGGAAGCGCAATGAGGGTCCAAAGATATATAGCCGCAAATCTGGGTTGTGGAAATTGCCATACTGGGAACATTTGAAGCTTCCACATAATCTCGATGTGATGCACATAGAGAAAAACATATGTGAAAACATTCTTGGCACATTACTCAATGTACCGGGCAAGACCAAGGACACAACCAATGCTAGGCTGGATTTGTTTGATATGGGCATAAGGCATGAATTGCACTTGCAGCAGAACGGCAACTCAGTCGTTGCTCCACCTGCTCCCTATGTCTTGGGGAAGGAGCAAAAAATCGCGTTCTGCAAGTTTCTCAAAGGTATCAAGTTTCCAGATGGATATGCGGCTAACCTAGCAAGATACATAAGTGAAGATGGCTCGAGGATCCAGGGAAAGCTAAAAACACACTCTTGCCACATACTCCTGCAAAGAATCATACCTGCTGGCCTAAGAGGACTGGTGAGGAAGGATGTATATGAGGCAATTGCAGAGCTCGGGGCCTTCTTCAGGGAACTATGCAGTAGAAATCTACGGATTGATGTCGTGAAACAGCTGAAAGAAGAAATTCCATTGATCCTATGCAAGCTTGAGAAGATCTTTCCACCTACCTTCTTTGATGTCATGGTGCACTTGGCCATCCATGTCCCTGATGAGGCACTGCTTAGAGGACCTGTTCAGTACGGATGGATGTACCCAATTGAAAGGCGGCTAGGCACTTTGAAGAATTTTGTAAGCAACAGGGGTAGGCCGGAAGGATCAATTTCTAATGCATATATGGCAAGTGACACCTTGACTTTTTGTTCTAGGTATATGGAGGATGTTGACACTAGATTTAACCGTGATGATGGTAGTGTTGGAGAGGTGCCATTGCCTAATGACGTCACTGTTTTTAAGCATCGTGTTACTCTTGTTGGATCTGATAGGAGCCAGTACATTGATGATGATGTCTTCAATAAGTTAGTTTGGTATGTGCTAAATAACTGTGAAGAAGTCGAGGAATATGTGGAGTAAGTATCGTTTACATGTTCGAGTTTAAGTTTTTGTATTTTTAATTTTAAAATTATTGTTATGACTAAACTTTGCCTTGCAGCTTGTACAGGGCCAACCTACAGAACCAAGGTGTGCGTGATGTTGATATAATGGTTGAGAAGGGATTTGCAAAGTGGTTTAAGTCCCACGTAAGTCACTACACATTTTGTTTCTGGGAGTAAATGCACTAGTACCCATATGTAACTGGTGAAATGATTACTTTTGTTGCAACAGATTGCGAACAAAATCGAGGAGAATCCACAATCGGTTAGCGAAGGACTGTGGGCATTGTCATGTGGCCCAGATCTGCGAGTCCGGACTTGTGCAGCTTGCAAGGTCAATGGAGTGCGGTATAGCACTGTGGATCGTGAGAAGTTCCTTCTGACACAAAATAGTGGTGTAGTGACTGAAGGTTCACATAATGGGGCAGACGTAGATTTTTATGGAGTTCTTAGAGAGGTAATTGAGTTGCAATATAACTCGAATCTGCAATTCCGTCGGACGGTGGTTCTATTTCGATGCGATTGGTACAACCTAGTAGGCAAGACGAGAGGCCTTCGAGATGACAGACATTTCAAATCCATCAATGTGCAGTCATTATGGTACAAGACTGATCCTTTCATCCTAGCGACTCAGTCGAAAAAGGTATTCTACTTGCAAGACACAGCTTTAGGTAAAGATTGGCGAGTTGTGCAGAAATTTGAACATAGGAGTATTTATGATGTGTCTGAAAAAGAGGAGCCTAGTCATGTTGTGCATCAGGATGATTATGGGTCTGATACTGAACATGTAGTGGAAGCAGGTGATGAGAATGAGGTCATTCAGAATATTCAAGGTGGAGAAGCTACTATAATTGAAGGAAATTTACAACGCCTTATGAATAGCAAGAAGCAACCTGTTGTTCATGCAGATAGTGAGGATGAGGAGGAAGATGAGACAGAAGAGCAGTACTGTAGTGATGGTGGCAATGCGAACAATGGTTACATGTCCCTGGACGATGAAGATGAAGATTCTGATTGAATCAGCAGAGCAGTCATGTTTTGTTTTTCCCAACACTTTTATAATTATTTAGACATGCCTGTGATGGCATTCAAATGTGCTTGCATATTCCATTTTTCAAGTTCTATTCACAGAGAAAGATTGTAAGGATTAACAGATATATTTCTTTTTTGTTTGTTCTTGTGCTTTTTATTTGTTCCTCTATAAAGACATTTCTCAATTGGTGGAAATTCTTGTACAAAGAGCTTTGTGTTTATAGTTCTATTTATTTGTTCTATCAGCATTAACATGACAGTCCTGTGTTCTGCTAGAACATGCATGTAGTCAGGCCATACAACCATACAATTTAGAAACCATGGACATGGAATCCACACATGCTTTCCACACATATTTTCCAGATTTTGCAAATGACAACAGGTTCAGATTTCACAAGTGACAAAAGGTACAGATTACATGTATTCCAGCTCAAGTGAAAAAGGGTACAGATTCTGTTACCAATACCCTCTGAATCACTTTAGAACAGAGACATCTTGTCAAGTGACTCAACTCTAAACGTATCACTTAGAAAAAGCAAATTTATTTACATGACAACATACACAACCAGCAATGGCTGGCAACAAAAGCTAGCTGATTCTGCAGCTGGGCGCGCCATCCAGATCATCAGCATCCAGCTGACATAGCCTCCACCATGATTCTGCAGCCGGGCGCATCTTTGGTATTTATCTGTTGGTCTGCTCCTTCGATTCCCTCTAGCAGTAAGCATCCAAAGCTTCACATCCTTGTGTTGCTACAAGAATTTCCTCGGTCAAATTCATAACAGTATACAATAGTCCATTTATTTTTCATGATTCAGGGTCAAGGTGCACAGATACTGAGAACTCATAAGGAGCACTAATATCCTAGATAACAATAGTAGCCCTTAGCTCTAAATAAATAGCGATCCTGTCATAGCCTAGAGTCTAAATTGGTTCCCTCAGTCAATTGACTCCTAATGACATATGTGCTACAACAAAATGATGACTAATGATCCTGTCATACCCTGAGTCTAGATTGGTTCCCTCAGTCAATTGACTCCTAATGTACATATGTGGTACAACAAAATGATGACTAACGAAGCAACAGAAATATCTCAAAAGGAAGATCTTGAAAACTGAAATAAACTCGATTATGAGTTCATACTTAGCAATTGCATTGGTATATTATTCTGCTTCAGTTTGTTCCTTTTTGTCTCGGTGTGCTCCAAGTATCAGCTAAGGTAACACAATGCTCACAGGCCCTGACAGAGTAAATCCTACAGCTAAGAAACAACTTGGAGGCGAAGAGGATATAAGTAATCCTGATGGTCATGAGTCAGCAATGCCGGAGCAGCTGGGATCTCCCGGATGCTCGATGCAGTCTGCCCATGATGGAGAGCGTGGCCACCAGATCAGTGAGGACGCCAAGCGCCCTCCATCTTCCTGCCTCTGGGGTTGACGGCGGTGTAGGAGGCGGCGCTGGGAATGGTAGGTGGCGCTGGTGCGGCGGCAGTGGGATGGGTAGGTGGAGCACGGCGGGGATCCGGCGCGGTAGCGAATCGGAGGGGGCGGACGCGCCGGGTTGGGGCTTCTCCACGGCGTAGTGGTGAGGAGACGGCGGAGGGGCGGGATCTCGCTCACATCGGCCTTCTCCATGGCGTGCAGCGAGTGTACAAGGAACGGGGATGGTCGCCGGCGGTAAGAGGAGGAAGATTAATAGCAGGAGGAGCGGGGGGTCCTCAATCTTCAGTGGAATAAGTTATAATGGTCGCCATGGCTAACTTTTAACAAACACACTTCAATAGTGCAATGGTAATGCTCGTCCAATTTGACCCCGAGCTCTCGGGTTCGAACCTAGCCGTCCAATTTGACCCCGAGCTCTCGGGTTCGAACCTAGCGGGAGTCACATTTTTTGTTTTCCCAACATTTTTTTTGTTTATTATTGTTTTAATTTCCACACAAAGAAATATAGATTAATGTTTATTAACCTCATTCATTTTTATTTATTTGTTAGGTTTTTACAACACATATGCTAATAACTAGGTGGGACTTGTTAGTGCTACTATACAAGATGTAGAGTAGCACTAAGTCAAAATAATTTGAAATTTTTATGGTGTGTTTATGGAACCAAACTATGATGTTGTGTGCATCTGTGTGATTTTCTGACCAAGTATACTTATTACTGTAATTTTTTATTAGAATAGAGAATGATAAATGTTGAAATAGCTTAAGCTTCCTAAAAAATTCTAAAAACTTGCATGGACTCCTCACTTTGGTGTATAATATTGCCAAAAAAGTTTTATCTTATTCTGAGAAAGTGGTCATGCACATCCTCACAAAAGCATACATGTCTAACACATATCCTATTAACTAAGTGAGACTTGTTCATCCTTGAACAAGATGTATAGTACCACCTTGGCGAAATTAATTGAAATTTTTATGTGATGTTTATGGAACCAAACTATGATGTTCTGTGCATGTATGCAATTTTCTGACCAAGTTTATATATTATTGTAATTTTGTTTGGAATAGGGAAGGAAAAATGTTAAAATACCCTAAGCTACTTAAAAAATTCTAAAAACTTGCATGGACACTTCGCTCTAGTGTATAATGTTGACAAAAACGTTTCATCTAATTTGGAGAGAGTGGTCATGAACATCCTCACAAAAAAACATACACGTCTAACATATATCCTAATAACTAAGTGTTGTTCATGCTTGTACAAGGTGCATAATACCACCTTGTAAAAAACATTTGAAATTTTAATGTCATGACATGTTTCAAAATCTATGATATAAATCATTGAACAATGATATACTATTAATTAATTCAAAATATGACAAAAAAATTAAACATATAGTCGAAGTGCCTTACCAATACGCTAGTCAAGTGTTGTCGTTAGGTCCAGTGCGCCATTTTAGATAAACGATACTCCCTCCATTCCAAATTATAAGACGTTCCAAGAATCTTGGAGAGTCAAAGTTTTTCAACTTTGACCAAAATTATAGAGAAAAATATAAAGATTTATACCATCAAATATACATATTATGAAAATATAACTAATGGAGAATCTAATTGCACTTAGTTGATATCATAAATATTATTATCTTATTATATAAATTTGGTCAAAAACTTTGACTCTCCAAGATTCTTGGAATGTCTTATAATTTGGGATGGAGGGAGTAGGAGGGAGCGCCAAAAAAAAAATCCCGAAAAAAAATACGCGCCAAAATGACCGCTGCTTTTCCCATTTCCCCCACTCCCTCGTCACCCCTCAGCCTATTCCCCCACATTTCTCCAACCCCCTCCAAACCCTACCCGCCGCCGAGAACACCGCCGTCGCCAAGCTCCGTCGCATCCCAGGAACTCCTTCGCCACCGACATCCCCTAGTCCCTCCTCACCCCCTCGGCCACTCGTCCTCTCCGCCCCATTTCCCCTCGCCCCATCCACCTCTTCGACGCCCCAACCTAACCCTAACCACCGCCGGAGTGGGGGTCGTCGCCACAGCACCGCCAGAGTGGGGCTCTTCGGCGGTCTGGATGTGCTTCCCCGTCCTCAAGTGCGCCACAACTTCGATGGTGGCAACAAGGGGTAGGAAGATAACTGCAGAACAAGAACAAGAACAAGGTAAGCTCCGGTGAGATGATGCTTCTGCTCCACCAGGACGTCCGGATTTGTTTTCTCTTGTCGGGTCAGCTTACAGTGTTTGGAGACCCATGGCTTGAAGTCATATTGTTGGTCGAATTTTCTGTCTTCTATTGTTTATATATATGGATTTGGGTTTAACTACATCGGTCATAAGTAGAAACGTGTGGAATTCTGACCAATTTCATCGCTCCCTGCAAGTCTTCCCGAATCTCAAAATGCGTAGTTATGGTGTCAGATAGGCCGGCGGGATCTGTAATTGTTATGCAACCAGGATCCTTATCAGAAAAAATTTATCTCACACAGTTGTCCCTGCAGCGAGATTCAGAAATGGTGGGAAAGTTTCAAGTCAGAAATAGAAACGATTTATGTGATGTAGATGTAGCCCAAAAAGAAATCTGGTATAGAGGGAACTCTGGTCAACAGATGCTGCTACATATTCTACTAAATCATTGCCATAATAGCTTACATGCATACTGTCTGGTTGTAGGTAGGAATCGGCTTGCTGTAGGACTTGATTGTACCACCATTTAGGTGTGCTCCTGCGCTATAAACTTCTATCTGTGGCATTGGCAAATGAAAGAGAACTTGGATTGCTTCTTTTATTGTAGATGTTCAATATCACGTACGTTTTTTTCCTGCCAGTATGTGTCTACACAACATAGGTCATCTTATATACACTGAATACAACTTGGTGGCGTTACTGTTATTCAAGATATTGATAACGTATCAGTGCAAATCATGCTTGTTTCTTTCGTCGGGCAGTTTGCATGGAACTTCTGTGCCACTTATTTTTGGTCAAAACTGCAGATAGGCTTAGTTTCAGCTGTTCTTTGAAAAACAAACAAAATAATTCGGCTTAGGGTTATGACAGCATTTATACACTTTAGGTTCTAAGTTGACTACATCCACTAATGATGGCCGTATGATGTTAGTACTTTGTATGTTTCCTAGATCACATCTGCAAATTCTTCCATCAGAATTCACATATTCTTAATATTTTAATTGTCATTGATGCTAATTGATAACTTCTTCGGATGATGAAATTTCTTCCATGGTGTTATGGTTGCTTTTGGTCCTTGTTCACTTCTGCAGAATGTATATATTCCCCTCTTAGGTGTGCACATCCTCTGATAGACTCCAGGGCATGTCTAAGATAGGCACCGTTTTATTTGATTTTTTTACTGATTGTATCTCAACCCTAACATTGAGCCTAATATTCTTTATCAATTGCTCTTGTATACTTGCCTAGAGCCTTTTCATGTATGTATTAGTTGATAGTCTGGTGGTGTTGCCATGATTACATTTTTGAGTTTTTGGATTTTAGATAGCATGACGTGTCATGTATATTTGCAGTAGCAGTATCCCACTACACACTGATAATAGCTAATAACATGTGCAACTGTGCATAGGGATCTAATCAGAGTAGTAGCACCTGATTCCATTACTTGTGGGATGTTTTGCAATAGGCTCAATGTTATGCTATTTTGTACTTTGTTGATAGCCTGTTATATGTAACTTAATGAAAAAAATTGGCCCAACAGTTAGAAAACAACAGTAGAGTAGTTCATATCTCTAGTCTCTAGTAAGAAAAGGAGTTGGTTCGGCCATCTAATAGATACAATTTTTTTGCTCTTAGAAGAACCTCCAGTAACTGATTATGAGAGGACGCGAGATGCACGCGTGGCGAAGAATGAGGCAATGTTGGCAGCGCTCCGATTGAAAACATTAGCTGCTGAATTTGATAACTCTTTACCACAATCTGCAAATGGCAAGGGGGGAAAATCAGCAAACAAGAAAACAAGTAGTGAAGATTCGGATACATCGGAGTATGTCCTTGAAAATGAGGATCAAGGAGATAGTGATGATGATGAAACCGAATCTCAAGCGCAGCCACAACCCACTAAGGTTGTTCCTTAATATATGCTCTTGCTTTTCACTCTGTTATTTAATATATGCACTTGCCTTTTACATACATATTCTTTCTTCCATAGATGTTCCTTAACATATGCTCTTGCTTATTAATGCACATGACTGACTTGATTTTTTTCCCAAAGTCTCCTCAAGGGTTTAGGAGGAAAATCCTCTGTTCAAAGATAAAGAAGGGAGGTGCCAACATGCCGCCAGGAATTCGGTCTAGTAAGAGAGTGAGGGCAACTCTAGGTTCACAGCTGCAAACTCCTACTCCCCAATTAAGAGCATCAAAAAGGCTACAGCTAGCAGCAAGAGATGGGCAGATTGAAGAGGAAGGCAATGGAGCTGGTGCACAACAAGGCAGTGGAGCTGGTGCAGAGCAAGCCAATGCAGCTAGTGCTCAAGACATTGCAGCCATAGAGGAAGTCAGGGGAGCTGATGCTCAAGACGGTGGCGCTGGTGTTGATGAAGACAATGTAGCTGCAGGGGATGACACTCAAGGCAAGTTAAAGATTCTTTGTCATTCTATTATGTCGTCTCTTTGGCTGATTTGTTTTTAATTAAACCATTTAAATGCATTTTCTGTTTTGTAGCTCATGTAGAGAGAGCCCCAAGGGAGCCAAGGCCACCCACCAAGGGAGCACATCTGAACAAGTTGACAAAATCTATGGGTCAAAGACTGCCCATAGCTGTTGCTGAAGGGAAAAGAAGGCCTCATGACCCTGTTCAAGCAGCCAAGTTTGCATCTGAGTCTGGTATCATCATTCGGAACAGCATTCCCATCCTACCTCATTGGAAGGACTACAAGAAAAACATGAAACATTACAATGACTACGAGGGAAAGCTAGCTGTAAGTGCCTTACTGTTTTCATATGGCTGACTTGTATATCTTCGTAACCTCAATTGACTAACTAATTGTGGAATTGTCATATGACTAGGGGCGCATCGCCATTAACAAAGACAACGAGCCAACAAAGGAAGCTTGCGCCGATATGTTGCGCACTGGGACACGACAAATACGCTATCGGCTGAAGAAGAAGTTCTTTGATGGTAAACCTGCAAATGAGATTCCGACAGCTTCTCCAGTTCCATGCATGACTGATGCACAGTAGCAGGCATTGACTGCAAAGTGGACTAATCCTAAGAACATGGTATGGGTATTCTTTCTCATTCAATTTCCAAAGGATCTTCCCATTTTAGTCTCATCTCACATGTGCTTTCTGTGCTAGGAAACATGTCAAAAGAACAAGACTAATCGTGGTAAAGTCAAGTATCATCAGACCACCGGCTCTCGCAGCTATGTGGCACACTTGCATGAATTTGTAAGTAAAGAGTATCTTGTACATAGAACTTATTTAACATTGAGACAATTTTGAACTTTGTTGTAATTGATTATCTATGAAACAGAAGAAGAACAGGAACAATGCAGAACCCAACACACAACAAGATGAAGAACTTGATGTGGTGGAGGCCTTCAAGACCTGCCATACCAGCTCCAAAAAAGGTCTGAGTGAACCAGCAAGAGAAGCAGTGGTGAGTCCCCACTTCTGTTCTCACTGTCCTTTTTTCTTGGTTTGCTTGTACCTTCCTCTAGTCACATGAAAATGGAAGCAACCTAACTGCAGCCAACTCTATAAAGCCCATGCTTTTAATTATTCTCATGTGCATTACATATGTGGAATATCTGCTGAAATAAATGTTGGTGGCTGTAGGGAAGGAACACTAGTAGGCAAAAAATTCTGGGTGCAAAAATAATCTGATATAGTCCTCTTTTGATGCATAGGTGTGATATTTGCTTGCTGTGATATAGTCCTCTCTTGATGAATAGGTGCTAAAATAATGTTTGCTTGTATAAATGATTATTTCCATCCTTAGATCCAGAGACAGGTAGAAGTCCATGTGTGCTTGATGCTAAGCTTGTTACTGCCTTGCTGGAAGTTATAGTATTTCTCTCGACACTTTTTATACCAATTCTCTCGACACAAAAATCAGAGTAGTTGAATGAAGTGTGTTAGAAGAAAAGTTTAGTATACTTACTTTTAGTTTGACCAAATGATTAAATTGTGATGTTACTGTGATCACATAAGTACCTGGCTGTGCATATGTGGAGATGCCATTCAAATTGTTGGTGGTGGCTGGACAAGAACACCTTTTATGTTAACCATGTAGCTACTGAATAACTGACTTTTGTGGTAGTAACATGTATCTTGCTGTTTATTTAATAATTTGACAAATATATACTAGTCTGTCCATTATAGCACTAATATAAGGATGGCTGTCCATTTCAGTTTATATATTCTGTTTATATATTCTATTGTTGTAATTTGCTACAGCCTGTCCATATTACTTCTACCTCTCCGGTACATAGCTTGTTGTTTATATTTTTTAACTATCAACTAATGGTGGTTCATTTGTATTTCAGTCTAACATGCAAGCTCTAAGGGCAGAACCAGTTGCTGAAGGTGAGGCAGGAGTATCGAGTGTGCAGGTTGTGTCCCAGGTGCTCACCAAGAACAGCTCAAATGTTTTCCTCAAGAGTCTTGGCATCAAACCAGTGGGATCCTCCACATCAGCAGCACCAAATGAAAGCGAGCTTCGGGAACAACTAGCAGCTGAAGCTAGGGCTGTTGTGCAAGGTGAACTCGACGCTCTCAAGAAGAGAAGTGAAGAAGCTGATGAAAAGCTTGAGAGGCAACAAAGGGAGATGGAGGAGATGAAGAAGCAGGCAGAGATGACCAACAAGGAGATGCAGGAGAACAATATCATGCTCAGGCGTCTGTTGAACCTCAGCAACATTTCTTCCACATGAGAGCTGCTCGTACCTGCTCGTACATTGAGCAAGGAAGTTGTGCTGGTAATTTTGTTGCTGATGCTTGGCAAAAAATTGTGTAGGAATTTCCCAAAAGCTTGTAGCTGCTGCTGTTCATTTTGTTTTATGCAATGACCTAGTAGGCAAAAACTTATGTTGCTGGTAGTTAAACCTAGTTTAGTAGTGTTGGTGGTGAACTAAGTTTATGCACTTAAGTTGTTGGTCTACTGAGTATGCACTTATGTTGCTGGAATCTGTTAATATGTCTTTTGGTATTTGCATTCTGGTGTGCTGAGTATGCACTTATGGGAGTGATAAAAATCTGGACAATATGTGACGAATTTGCAAATAGTTCTGTGATGATTTTGTAATCAGTTCTGTGACGAAAAAAGAACCAGCCGCAGCCTGCAACGTGGACCAACCGTACCCCGCCACGTGGACCATTTAAAATAACGCACGTGTACAAGACACGTTAGCTGCCACGAGGTCCACACATCAGCAGCCACGTGGCGCACCAGGTCAGCATCCACGTGGTACGCCACATCAGCTGCCACGTGGCGAGACACGTAGACTGCCATGCGGCTCCACGTCAGCTGACACGTGGCTCCACGTCAGCTGCCATGTGGCTCCATGTCAGCTGCCACGCGGCGACAGGTCAGCTGCCACGTGTCGGACCACGTCTGCTGCCACGTGTACGTCCACATCAACTGACACGTGGCGTGCCACGTGGGCCTGCCACGTCAGCTGCCAGCGTGGCAAACGCCGTTTGGCTGACTGACGGGCCGGCAAGCAATGACGAAAATGCACCCACATCGATGACGAAAATGGTTCGTCATTGAATGAAAACCATTCGGTGACGACGGTATTTTCATCATAGAATGAAATCACATCTGTGACGAAAAATTTCCAATTCGTCACTGGTTAATCTATGACGCTCGATCCCCGACAAATTATTTTTCGTCACAAATTCGTCACAGATTGACTTTTGTGACGATTGTGGAGTCTTCCGTGACGAAAGTGAAACGTCATTGATAAGCACTTTCCTAGTAGTGAAAAGGTACCTTTGTTGTGCGATAATGAAAGTGCGGTAAAACTTGCTAATAATCCGGTTTAACATTCTCGAACTAAGCACATAGATATTCGTCATCACTTCTTAAGAGATCATGTTGCTAAAAATGATATATCACTTGAAGGAGTAAGAACCGAAGATCAATTGGCGGATATCTTTACAAAACCTCTAGATGAAGCTACGTTTTGTAGATTGCGAAATGAGCTCAATGTGCTTGATCTAAGTAACTTCACTAAAAAATGAGCTTGTGTTGACCATTGCATTGCATATGTAATATAAATCACGTTTAAAATTGTTGTTTTGCATGGTAGGCTTGGCTAACTCGGGTAAGATAACCGCCTTAAAAAGCGTGTGAAGAAGCTTATCCAAGGTTCAAACTTGTCAAGCAACTAGATTCAAATTCTCGTATTGCATTGCATGTGCATGATTGTTGCTTATTCGTTTCTTTTCGGTTATCTTTTGAGCATCTTTATAGTTGCTTACAAATAGGGGGAGCATTCAAAGCTATCATTGGTTCAATACCCCATTTGTAAATGACCATGAGATGTCTCCTTGCTATTTATTACTTATTTTCATAAAAATACAAAAATAGCCTAAGGCAAAATATTTTAAAAATTAAGGGTTTGAGAGAGGTCACTCATATCAGTTCCAACAAGTGTTTATTTGTCTCTTATTTGTGTTGGAATTTGGTTGGGAGAAAAAGGCGTGAAGAAAAAGTTCAAAAATTCAGCCCAGAAGCCACCGGACGCTGCCCAGGCGCGTCCGGTGTGGCTTCAACAGCGCAGCTCAAGTCACTGGACCCAAAAGTCTTCCAGCATCGTGTCCAGTGTGGGGACAACTACGCGTCCGGTGTGACACCCATGTCTTCCAGACCTCACCGGACTCGGGCGCGCGTCCGGTGACCCCCTGGCGGACGCATTCGGTGTAAAAAGACCGTTTCTGGAGCTCTCTGTTGTCTCACCGGACTCTGGCTTCCAGCGTTCGGTGTGGGCACCGGAGCGTCCGGTGTGTCTTTAAACTGCCCAATAAGATCTAGATCTCGAACGACACGTGGCTTCCCCGGTTCCTTCTTCCACCTCACGCCCGACCCTGTGCCCTAACTCCGCCGCGCCGCCGCTCCTTTGCCGTGCCGCCGCCTCCCGAGCCGCACCCATGCCGCCCGTGCCCGTGTAGCCTCTCCGCCGCGCTGGCCGCGCCCGTGCTCCTCTCCGCGCGCGCTCTGCTTCGTCACGACCGCCTGAGCATGCCCTGCAGCGTCCGCCTCACGACCCCGTGCTCCACCGCCGCCCGGTGCCGCACTCTACCGCCGGTGGCCCTGCTTTTCCGTGCGGTCGGCCCCTCCCAGCATGGTCCGTCTCTCCCTGAGCTCCTTCTACGCCAAAGATCCCCCGTGAGTCCTTTTTGTCTGCGCCCTAACCTTCATGCCCGTTTTGCCCGAATCAAGCGTTCGAACACTAACCCCGTCCCTCGCTGCACTGCCCTCTCCCACGCAGGTTCTACATCGTTGCTGAACCTCACGTCTTCCTGCCGAAACCCTGCAGTACCTCCTTTCTCGTCGGCGCGTCGCGTTCGCGCATTGGATTAGGTTTGTTTGGCTTCGACACGTTCGTTTGTCGTCATGCAAACTCTGGTTTGCTTTGCGTAACTCGTCTCGTCCGTTCCTTTGCAGGATGTCCCTTGCCGAGCCGTGGTGCCGCGTCATCGTTCCGGTCTTCTCACCTCTTCGTAGGATCTCCTCTCACCTCAGGTAGCGAACCGGTTCTTTTCTCGACTTCTCTCTTGTTTGCTTCTGATAGGGTTTCGCTTCTCTAGGTTATATATATGCTTACGTATCCCTATCTCTCTATCACTGCAGCGTGTTGAGGTTGACAGTGT
The DNA here is from genome assembly GCA_009763385.1 of Coix lacryma-jobi var. lacryma-jobi. Taxonomy (NCBI): domain Eukaryota; kingdom Viridiplantae; phylum Streptophyta; class Magnoliopsida; order Poales; family Poaceae; genus Coix; species Coix lacryma-jobi. Next base: position 128,205,563 of record CM019825.1, on the reverse strand, counting down.
CAGAGGTCAGTGTTCAGTGAACCCGGGGCCAAGCCCGCGGGTACGGATGGAGGCCAAGCCTCACGAGGTTCAGAGGCAGTTGATAGAGGCAAATTTTAGTGGCAGTTGGCAGTTCAGTCAGTTTTCGAGTTTCAGTGTCAGCTGTTCAGCAGTTCAGTGTCAGTGTCAGTCCAGAGCTTGTGGCGATGCGCTGCAAGCATGCGACAGTTGGCACCGGTGCCCCGCCTCCGCCTCCCCCTCCTCCTCGGCTCACCGCTGAGCAGAAGGGGAAGCGGAAGCAGGTCAAGAAGCGGAAGAGGGGTGACCGGGACACCGAGATAGCTCTGGCCATTGCAGAGGCCGTAGAGCGAGCTGAGAGGGGTGGACGAGGCGCTAGGATTATGCTAGGAGGTCAGCGCGTCTCGCTTGCCCACCCCGACGACCCAGAGCAGGAGATACTTCAGGAGACTCAGCCAGACACTGAGCAGGAGCAGCCAGAGCAGCCCACAGAGTAGGGGCAGGCAACGCCCTCCGAGCAGACAGAGCAGGCAACTCAGGCAGAGCAGGCAGAGCAACACTCAGAGCTGCGTCGCTCTACATGCCGTCGGACTATAGCTGTTCCGCCTCCGAGGAGACCCGCTGGTCCTCAGCGTGGTGGTCGCGTCCTGGCCAGGCCGCCTATTGACGGTCCTTAAATATCAATTTTAACCGTCAACTAATCATGGAAAAGGATCTATATGCAACCAATAGCTAGAATTAGGGTTTATACTGACAGAATTCCATGATTTTTGGTGAAAGTCTGTTTCTGCAGGGGGTTAATAGGAAATATGGAGGAAAGGCCCACATGTCATGTTTACATAGAGATATTAACGTGTGCGGTAATTTTCTATACTCAATAAGGTTCCAGAAGACACCAGAACAAACGGGAGGCCGATCAGGCCCGGAGCCAGGGCGCCCGCCCTAGCTCCTAGGGCGCTCGCCCTACCCTGAGCACCAATCAGGGTGGGTCTCGCGGATCATGCTCCACCGACCTTGAGGATCAATTAAAACCACGCGATTAAGGTCGGTTTGATCCGACGGCCGAGATTCATTTGAAAAGGCTATATAAGCAAGGCCCGTGACCCCCTAGAGAAGGCCATCATTATCATTATTCATAGAGAGAGCAAAAGCTAGGGTTTGGAGATGAGAGGTGTCCCTCGAATGGATGTCCTCTCTTCTCTAAACTAGAATAGATCTAGATAGTAGAGAGATGGAGAGCGAGGGAAGATTAGAGGAGATGTCGGTCTGTCGGTGCCTCCTCCGGTTTTACTTCGCCATGATCAAGCTCTAATCAAGCTTGCTCATGAGATGACTCTGGTAATTTACTTCTTATTTCATTGAGAAATTACTATATCTGGCTTGCAACTCTTTTGAGTACTTTGATCTATAGGACACTATAGGTTAGAGGAGTAGTATAGGTGTAAGCGTGGTGCTTAGGCCTAGATTACTTGTGAATGTCCCCTACATTCTGGATCGGTGGTAGATCGCGAAGGTGACAGCTTCATTGAGTCCTCTGTAGTCCACCTCCCGTTTGTAGGACTCCGCAGGACGCACATATGCCACGGATTGAGCATCTTATATGGTGTCTTCTCATCCCCGATGGTAGTTCCCCAGATATAGTCATATCTCCTTGAGATTAGAAGTAGAGAAACCCTAGTTATCCTATCTATTCTCCTATTATCGCCCATATATTAGATTGTTCTCATATACCTTTGATATTGGTCATATCTTACCTTTTATCTCGCCTTATTTTATTCTTATCATATGTCCTTTTTATACCCACTTATCTTTTCTGGTTAAGTTAGAGCATAGTTGGTTCTCCTGTTTCCCTGTGGATACGATATTAAAACCTTTAACCGGGTGAAAGCTACAACGATATTCGTGCGCTTGCGGATTTATCTGTGTGCGTTTAAAATACCCAACACCACCCTCTCCTCCGCCGGTAGAGCACTTCGACTTGCAGCGTGCACCGACGCGGCTGGTCCAGGACATGAGGCTGAACTACCGCCGCTGGTTTCCTCCGACCCAAGACACCCGTGCAGGACCCCGCTTCTACACTTCTCTGCACGAGGACTTCTACATGACGTTTCTCAACGCCAGGGTCCAGGTCAGGCAACACAGAGTTTGTTCACTCTCTTCAGTTGTCCGTGCAGCCGGTGAGTAGCTCTGCCCCTTCCTCACCTACCTTCCAGGACTTGCAGACCTGTTGGGGCGGACTGGCACTTACCACACAGAGATAGTACTTCAGTTCTATGCCTCCCTTTACGTGGACCCAGTGCACGACTTCATTCACTACTGCTATGAGGGTCAGGAGTATAAGGTGTATGCTAGTTAGTTCAGAGAGATCTTCAGGCTCAGTGAGTCAGCTACCAGGATTCACACTCTCTGCTATGGCGACGCTGACCCACCCAGACGCCTGTTGACACTCCTTAAGTATCAATTCTAAGTGTCAACTAAGCATGAGAAAGGATATAATTACAACACACCTCCTAGAATAGGGTTTATACTGACAGAATTCCACGAGTTTTGGTGATTGTCTATTTCTGCAGGGGGTTATCAGAAAATACGAAGGAAAGGCCCACATGTCATGATTACATAGAGATATTAACGTGTGCGGTAATTTTCTACCATCTAGAAGACTCTAGAAGCCACGGGAAGAAGCGGGACCGGGAACGGGCCCAGGGGCAGGGCGCCTGCCCTACCCCCTGGGGCGGCTGCCCTATGGGAACAACCAATGAGGTTGAGTCTCGTGGATCGTGCTCCACCGACTTTGAGGATCAAGGAAAACCACGCGATTAAGGTCGGTTTGATCCGACGATCCACGTTCATTTGAGGGGGCTATATAAGCAAGGCCCTGCCCCCCTCCCTGGGGGAGTCCATTATTCATTATCATAATACTTTCAGAGGATTCGCCTGAGAGGGGTCCCTTGAATGGATCTACTCTCTAGGGCTTAGCATTCAAGAGAAACTATTATTAGTTTCTATGTGAGATTAGAGTTTTACTCTTCTAGATTGAGAGAGATAGAGTGGAGGTGTGGATTGGAGGAAGCCCGGCCTGTCGGTGTCTCCTCTCTGGTTTGTACCTGCGGGTTCAAGTCTCCTAACCCAAGTCTTGCTCCTAGGATTCTGCAACATTTCGACTTCTAATACTAGTAAGTTCCCTGTTATTATTGTTCTTTGGTTTGTGAGTTTACTTTATTCTCTTCGCGTAGAGGGTAGGGTAATCATCATTAGCGTAAATGTGGTGTTTGGGCTAAGGATACTCATAAATATCCCCTGTTTAGCCGGATTTGTGGTAGTAACTCGGAAAGTGACAATTCCGTTGGTACCTCTAGAGCCCACGATCCCATTAGGCAGGCCTGATAGGGTTAATAGGCCGGGAGATAAGCCTCTTATATGGTGTTTCTCTTATCTTTACGGTTCTCCCCAATAGAACAATAGTACCAACCTTGCATAGGTTAGAACGAGGGTGTTGTGTGATCTTCTCTATATCGCTTATATCAAAATCACCTTGTTTGTGCCCTAAGGATATTAGCAATAGATTTGGTTAGTCAGATGCACGCTTTCTCCCTGCGGAAAAATAAATAACGATACCCTGGATAAACTCCCGGGTGAAGTGCTCACCAATATCCGTGCGCTTGCGGATTAATCTATCTGCGTTATCAAATATCAACAAGCATTTCTGGCGCTGTTACCGGGGAGAAAGACGGTTTGCTGAGATAACCTTGAGTCTTGCTATTATCTTGTACCTATATTTTTATCTTTACTTACCTTTTTCATTCTTTATTCTTACCTTTTCTATTTACCATGGAAAACCTAAATTCCACGCCTATCTATCAGTTTTCTGCACCCACGGAGACCAACCTATTACCATGGGAGTCATCACAACCTATCCAAACTCCCCAGTTTAGGTTGAGTCCGCGGTTGATTGCAATGATTCAAAGCCTGTCCTTTTCAGGAGAGGAAGACGAAAACCCTTACCTTCATATTCGAGATTTCGAGCAAACATGTGATTGTCTTCGCATAGAGGGTATATCCGATAAAACTTTATGTTGGAAGCTTTTTCCTTTCTCTTTAAAGGGAAGAGCTAGACAATGGTATAATCATAAGGTAAGTCAACAACGAGGAGATTAGGGAGTTTTGCGCTCCAACTTCTGCCTAGATTTTTACCCCATCCTCCAAATCATCGACCTCAGAGTCAAGGTCATGACCTTCAATCAAGAAGAGAATGAATCTTTGGCTCAATCCTGGAAACGTTTTCTTGAGATTTTAGAATCTGGTCCACCTCTTAATATTGAAGGCCCCATTCTTTTTCAACATTTTTATAAAGGCCTTCATAGAAAAAATAGAGAGTTGCTAAACACTACATCTGGAGGTTCTTTCTTGCACAAACCATCCTCAGAAGCAAAGCTGATCTTAGATAGAATCCTAGATGCCGAGATGGACAATATCCTGTATGAAGAAACCCACGAAGCTGAAGACATTACCTTGCCAGATCCATCACTCACTTCAGCTATCCCAAGTTCTAAGCCTCAAAAGGAAGAAATTCCACCACCTGATTTCATGCTGGATATAGATCTTGATCTTTTTGCTGATTTCGGAGACATTTCAACTTACCTTTCTATTCCAAAACCCCGAAGTCATAGCAACTACATAGAAGAGATGCCGAGTAGAGACATTTTGAGAGAGCTTGTATCAATCATGAGCAGCGAATGGTTAGAAGAATCAAAGCTTTCCTCTGATGTGGTTCGTTTGAAACCACCTTCTATTCGTATACGCTGTGACTATAACATACATATTCTTGATGCTCTCTATAATCCTATTGTGGGGATCAATATCATGTCTAAATCACTTATGCACAGCTTATTGAGCAAAGTGACTTTAACCCCAACAACAAAGCTCATGAAGAGTCTTTTTGGACAGATAGTCCCCAGTCTTGGAATTTTACATGCCCTACCCTTTTTGGTAGAAGGAGCTCTGGTTCGCTTGAACTTTTATATCTTTGATACAGAGGACTTTGACCTATTGATAGGACAACCTTTTAGAAGACTTCTTTATGAAGGGCAAAATGGGAGATTAAATATCTCCTTTGGAAAGAACTTTCAATTCCCGATGACAATTTTTCATTCCTTGAATAATAAGACCGAATCATATCTTTTACCTGATCCTATGGAGGAAGTAAAATCTGCTTCTCAAGAGCTTTTGAACAATCTAGACTTAGAAGAAGATGCTCCTTTCTTCGAAGAAGAAGAAGCTGACCCTTCTGAATCTGAACCCTTAAACGAGTTTGCAGAAACACCTAGACCTCCCATAGAGCTTAAACCTTTACCACCCGGTCTTACATATGCTTTCCTCAATAATGATTTAGAGTCTCCTGTAATCATAAGTGATAAACTTACTCAGGAGCAGACTCTGCACTTGATGGCTGTTCTAGAAAAGCATCGCTCAGCCTTTGGCTACTCACTCCAAGATCTCACTGGAATCAGTCCTATGATTTGCACTCATCGCATTCCTACAGATCCTTCTGTTTCACCTTCTCGAGAGCCCCAACATAGACTCAACAACGCGATGAGAGAAGTAGTTAAGAAAGAAGTTATAAAGTTGCTACATGCAGGGATTATATACCCCGTGCCGCATAGTGAGTGGGTAAGCCTAGTTCAAGTGGTGCCTAAGAAGGGAGGCATGACTGTTGTTACAAATGAAAAGAACGAGCTGATTCCGCAACGCACCATCACAGGATGGCGGATGTGTATAGATTATAGAAAGTTGAACAAAGCCACGAAAAAGGATCACTTTCCTTTACCTTTTATACATGAGATGCTAGAGCGGTTAGCCAACCACTCGTTCTTCTGCTTCTTAGATGGATATTCAGGGTATCATCAAATCCCGATCCATCCTGACGATCAAAGCAAAACCACTTTTACATGCCCTTATGGAACTTATGCTTATCGTAGAATGTCTTTTGGGTTATGTAATGCACCTGCTTCTTTTCAAAGATGTATGATGTCTATATTTTCTGATATGATTGAAGATATTATGGAAGTTTTCATGGATGATTTCTCTGTTTATGGAAAAACTTTTGATCGATGTCTTGAAAATTTAGACAGGGTTTTGCAAAGATGTGAAGAAAAGCACTTAGTCCTTAATTGGGAAAAATGTCATTTTATGGTTAGAGAAGGAATAGTGCTAGGACACTTAATTTCTGAACGAGGCATTGAGGTAGATAAAGCTAAAATTGAAGTAATTGAACAGTTACCTCCGCGTGTTAATGTGAAGGGAATTAGAAGCTTCCTTGGTCATGCTGGTTGTTATCGTAGATTTATAAAAGATTTTTCATTCATTGCTAGACCTCTTACTCTTTTGCTAGCCAAGGATGCTCCTTTCGTTTTTTATGACGCATGTTTAAGAGCTTTTGAATTGTTAAAGAAAGCGCTCATCTCTGCACCAATCATTCAACCCCCTGATTGGTCGTTACCTTTTGAAATTATGTGTGATGCTAGTGATTATGCTGTGGGGGCAGTTTTGGGACAAACTAGAGATAAGAAGCATCATGCAATTGCTTATGCTAGTAAAACTTTGATAGGACCTCAACTTAATTATGCAACCACTGAAAAAGAGCTCCTGGCTGTTGTTTTTGCTATAGACAAGTTTAGATCTTATTTAGTAGGAGCTAAAGTTATTGTTTATTCTGATCACGCTGCTTTAAAATATCTGCTCACTAAAAAAGATGCTAAACCTCGCTTAATAAGATGGATCCTGCTACTCCAAGAATTTGACCTAGAAATAAAAGATAAAAAGGGAGTAGAAAACTCTGTTGCTGATCACTTGTCAAGAATGTATTTTAAGAAACCGCAGGAACTACCCATCGACGATTCACTCCGGGACGACATGCTCTACGGGATCAATAGATCCGACCCCTGGTACGCAGATATTGTTAATTTTATGGTTTCAGGTTATGTACCACCAGAAGGGAACAAACAGAAGCTTATTCAAGAGAGTCGTTCCCACATATGGGATGAGCCATACCTCTTCCGAGTATGCGCAGATGGCTTACTCAGGAGATGTGTGACTACTGAAGAAGGAATGAAGATCATTGAAAGATGCCACTCATCACCATATGGAGGTCATTATGGAGCATTCCGCACTCATGCAAAAATCTGGCAATGTGGATTCTATTGGCCAGAGATGTATGAAGACACCAAAAGTTTTATCAGAAGATGCGGACCATGCCAAAGACACGGTAACATAAATGCAAGAGATGTCATGCCACTCACTACCAACTTACAGATAGAGCTCTTTGATGTCTGGGGAATTGACTACATGGGACCATTTCCCCCATCAAAGAACTGTGAGCACATCTTAGTGGCAGTTGACTATGTTTCCAAGTGGGTAGAAGCACTACCTTGCAGAAATGCTGACAATGTGAATTCTAAGAAGATGTTTGAAGAAATCATATTCCCAAGATTTGGAGTCCCCAAATTAGTAATAAGTGATGGAGGATCATACTTCATTGACAAACGCTTTGAGCAATACCTAGCAAGGCATGGGGTCCGACACAATGTTGCTACACCTTATCATCCTCAGACAAGTGGCCAAGCAGAGACTTCGAACAAACAAATCAAGAATATTCTTCAGAAGACAGTGAATGAGATGGGAACACAATGGAAGGACAAGCTACCCGATGCACTCTGGGCATACCGGACTGCATACAAGACTCCAATTGGAATGTCCCCGTATCAACTAGTGTACGGAAAGACATGTCACTTACCTGTGGAACTAGAGTTCAAGGCACACTAGGCCATAAAAAGATGGAATATGGACCTAGATGCTGCTCAAGAGAAAAGACAAATGCAAATATCAGAGTTAGAAGAATGGCGAGAGAAGGCCTACCACAATTCAAAGATCTACAAAGAAAGAGTGAAACGATGGCACGACAAGAGAATCAAGAAGAAGGAGTTTGCACCCGGAGATAAGGTATTACTTTTTAATTCCAGGGTTAAGCTTTTCGGACATGGAAAACTACGAAGCAAATGGGAAGGACCATACAAGGTAATCCATTCATCATCCCATGGAGCAATCACACTTCAAAACGATGAAGGTACGTTATTCAAGGTAAATGGCCAACGTCTTAAATTATTTTTAGAACCAAATAAAGAATTAGAAGAAATAGACGTTGTTAATTTCTACCTATTAAATGAATTTTAGGCCCAAACACGTTGCTTTTGCAATTTTGGGCCCTGCGTATGTTTTCCGGGTAGAGGAACCTTCTAGAAACGAGTCCGCAAAGGAGGCCTGGCTGAGGAGCCCCAGCCAGGGCGGGCGCCCTACCCCCTAGGGCGGCCGCCCTATACCAGGCACCATTCACCGCCGCCTTTTGCAGTTGCGAAGTTACGGAGACCCTCGTCCAAGAAAACCCCGCGAATCGGAGATCCAATCATTTTTACCACGGGATATGCTCCGTAGAACCTTCTAGACCTCTTCTATCAGGCCTATATAATTAGCCCCTGACGTCAGCCCTCATCATCCCTCATTCATTCATCTAGCCTCTCGCCTAGAAGCTTGCTAGACTCTCTTCTTGCTCCATGGCCAGCGACAACTCCGACCGGAGAATGGTCCCCTATGGGATCGACCTCAACCAGCCGCCGCAAGAAGATCCCAAAGCCAGAGCTCTAGTCCCTGTCCACGATGCTCGCCCGCTCGCCGCCATTCCTCCAAGACGGTGTAGCTATGGCCAGTCCTTCTACGCTCCGCCTGTCCTCACTGCACCACCACAACTGCTGCTGCTCATGGGACCGAAGAAGGATCCCATCGTCGCTGTGCCTGCCGGAACCAGGATCCTCCCGCCAAGACCCTTCGAATGAACACAATTTATACCGACTTAGTACTTATTGCATAGTTAAGATATAAATCCGAAGAAAACTTGGCATACAATCAAATCAAGATGTGCATGTGTGTGGACCTATATGGAATAGTGATGGTTATAGGTGTAAACAAAGGTGGAAACATAGTAGTGAAACTTTATTATCCATTGTTCTTAATATTGATACTTCTCTCTCCTTCTGATCTCTTGCTTTTAGACAACATGGGCTATCTCTTTTTCCATTTTTTTTATATATGGTGGGTAGTGAAATACCCCTAATTCTACTGTCGGACACTTGTCCATTTTTTCACTCAGGTGGGTATCTTTGTACCCTAATTCTATATCGGGCACTTGCCCATTTTTACCTCTCTCTCACATTTTTTTCTTTTTCTTCTTTTTCTTTTTCGAGGTTCCGGGCACTTGCCCCTTTTTATTTCCTCGTATATTTTTGCATAGCCCATGCATCTTTCTACAATCAATCTTTTGAAGAGATAATAGCAATACTTCAGAATAATGACTAATAAAATTTCACAGATGGAAAGAATATGAATCTAGATGGATAGGTAAGTGTAGTGTAAGTGATCTTGATTTTAATTGCATGATAAGCCTCTAAGGGTCTATAACTCAACCATACTCAAAGCATAAGTAAGCAGTAGAGAGATATACATATATGTTTTTAGATTCGATTTTAGATTTTCAAAAGATAAATTCTCCAGAACTCTAGTATCTCTAAGAACAAGACAAACAGCAGTTCAAACCTTCTCATATCATACCTATCAAATACCTAGACTCAAGCTTAAACAATCCACAAGTTTCAAGTTCAGAGTAAAAGGTATTTATTTTGTTTTTCAAAACTTTAAGAAAATTAAGATTGAACACTAGATACTTGAGAGAAATTAGGTAGAGCAACTATTCATCATCACCATGCAAACAAGTTTTTATTTTCCATGGCTAGTTATTCTAAGGCAGGTAAGCAAAATATATCCTCTCTTGTTTTATTACCTAAATATTGATATAAGACCTAATAAAACTTTGACTAAATTTTAATATAACTAAGTAGATTTTAATATTATTAAGTAAATATATCCCCTTTAATAAGTCTAGTAAAAATATATATATAAATCCCATAAAAGTAGTAGTAGTAGATAGTAATACTTATCCCAATAATTGTAGGAGATGCTTTTCCCCCAAGCTGAATGTTGACATAGTCTTGTAATCTTGATGGCTCAGGTGTCCTTCATCTCTCTGATCCTACCCAGAGCAGTTGAAGTTTCCTAGCCATATTTTGTCTCATTGATTCCTGCTAACTCAAATAAACAACAAAGTTCATGGAACAGAATAAGCGTTAGTAGTATGCGGATACATGGGTGTATGCCGAGTCTCTGTGTGATGAGTGATTGTCAACAGAGATGATGCGCATGTTCTTTGGCTTGTGTTGTGCAGGTGTCGAGCTCGGAGACAGTGATCGATGGCGGGTGAAGGTCAAGTTGCGACGTGCCGTGCCGACGGACCGGGCGCGATGAAGGATGGGCGTGCCGTGCGGCGGACGTGCCATGCCGATGTATCGGACGGTGAAGGGCGGACGTGGACTTGGACTGATGGACTGGAGGCCGGAGGATCAGCTGTGGTGGCTGGCAGCCTGCGACAGCGACAAGCGGAGAAGTGCGATCATGTCGGTGGAAGGGGTGCACAGGCGGTGCATCCCCTCTACGACGCCGGTTTGTTGGTAGAGCCCGGGAAAAACCAACGGTGGACGGTTTCCAGGTTTGGGCCTCAAAACCTGGGTGCTGGGTTTCCAGGTTGAGCCACAAAACCTGGGCGTGACGGTTTCCAGGTTGAGCCTCAAAACCTGGGCGTGGGCCGGTTTCCGAGTTTGGGCCTCAAAACTCGGGCGCGGACGGTTTCCGAGTTTGGCCACAAAACTCGGGCTGGAGGCTGGTTTCCCGGTTTGGGCCTCAAAACCGGGGGCTGATGGAAAAGGCTGGTTTCCCGGTTTGGGCCACAAAACCGGGGGTGCAGAGTGGTGGCGGCACGTGGCGGCGATCTGAAGGTTGCGTGGAGGCGACGCGGAAGACCGTGCGGGCGTGGCCGTCGGATCTACCTACCACCAGCGGGTGGACTAGAATAGCCTTAGGGTTAGGCTGGTCCGCTCTGTAAATACAGTAGTGAGGGGTAGAGTAGGAAATAGGCTTAGGCTAGGTTAGTATAAGTAGTCTAGGGGAGACACCCTCCTCCCTATCTCAGTTAGCGCAGTCATTTGCTTCCTAGCACCTAGGGTTTCCACTCTCCCATCCCCTGCTTTAGCTAGTTGAGATCCGCAGAGAGACTCCACTCTGTGTACTGTTGATCTGAGGAAGTGAGGCCGTATCCTCACCTTGGAGCACTGATCGGTGTCATGATTCGCGTCCTTGATTCGAGTTCGTGGGTGTGATTCGCGTTTTCCTTGTGTTCTTCGCGGAATCATTTTTCTCCACGATTTTCCCGTCGCTTGATCTTTTTGCTCGGTTCATCGTTTGCGATTCCGTTTGAACTAAGTTGTTCTAGATCGTGAGGCACTCCTTTCCACCGAAGGAATTGATCTCAAACCCCACGGTCTAGGAGATCGATCGATTTTACGTTCCGGGTCAAGTTTTCTCTTTTCCCCCGAATTTCTTTGATTCATCGATTTGGAGATAGGTTCGAGCCATGATCTCTTAGAGATAGCTCACTATCCTCCTTGTGACTCCTCTCACCAAGCTTGATCCCTAGAGGATTCGTTTTGGGTGAGATCGAGTCGGATCGGTGAATGAACAACTGTTTCGTGGGGTGACCGGACGCAGGGTCGGGGAGACCGGACGCTCTGCTCATGAGTCCGGTCGTTGAACGTCTTCCTGTGTGCTTCTGCTTCTTGACCGGACGCACATGACCGGACGCTCGATTTTATTCTGACCGGACTCATCGCTTCTACTGTTCATCGGGGTTTGGCACTTGTGACCGGACGCTAGGTGATCGACCGGACGCTAGAGCACAGTGCGTCCGGTCCAACACAGTAAGGTCCGAAATCCACTTCTGCACGACCGGACGCGTCCGGTGCCTGCTGACCGGACGCAGGCAGAGTCCGGTCAGGTGCAGTCAGCACGTTTTCGTCCGCAGTTTGTTCGGTTGACCTTCGATTTGCGATCTGCTTGTTGCGTTGGATTCCCGACTCCGTGCTCTACAGAAATCGGGCTCCTCGCTTTTCAAAATAGCCTGAATCCCCCTCGCGTTGCTCGGGGGAGGTTGAAGTTACCCAAAACCCATCCTGTCACTAGTTGACTTGCGTGAACTTGGGTGTGGAAGTTTTTGTGGTGCCTCGCTGTGATCCTAGAGATCATCCACCCTCTTCCAAGGGTCGTGGGTATCACGTTTTCGTTAGTATCTCTTGGGGGTTGATTTTGGGACACTTGGCCAAAGTTTCAAAAGAAATTTTTATTGGCTCCCATTCACCCCCCCTCTGGTCGCCTTGCTTTGACATTCTCGGTCCTTCAATTGGTATCGGAGCGGGTTAAGGATCTTCCACCTTAGCCGGTTCCAGATCCACCGAAGGCGACATGGATCGCGGCGTGGGCAAACCGCCGTTTTTCGATGGGACGAACTATGCGTATTGGAAGATACGTATGTCGGCCTATTTGCAGAGCTTGGGCGCTTCGATCTGGGATATTTGCAACTCCCCTGATTACGTGGTCTTGGCTGCTCGTGTGACTCAACAGCAGATCGATGAGCACGATGCCAATAGCCGAGCCCGTAATGCTCTTTTCTCTTGTTTGAGCATGGGTGAGTTTGATCGTGTTTCTCACCTCGCTACGGCTCGGGAGATCTGGGACACTCTCATGCGTTTTCATGAGGGCACCTCTCAAGTCAAAACCCGACTCTACGAGTCGTTCAAGCGAGAGTATGAGAACTTTAGACATCAACCTGGCGAGAGCATAGAAAGTTTATTCGCTCGCTTTCAGGTGATTGTCAACAGGATGAGGGCTAACAAGGAGCAGTTGCCTTTTGACGATCATGAGCGTGCTTTGAAGCTTTTGCACACTCTTGACCGTTCGGTGTGGGACTCCAAGGTTCAGGCGATCATCGAATCCCCTAACTATGAGACCCTCACCTGCGACGAGCTCTTCAGTAAGCTCAAGTCCAGTGAGATTGATGCTATGGCGAGGGCTTCTTTTGAAAATCCTTCTCGCCCATCCATGGCTTTGGTTTCCGGCTCTTCCTCTAACCCCTCAGCTGGATTTGCGCTTTCTTCTCTCTTTTCTGTGACAGAGGACCAGCTGGAGTCTTTGGGAGACGACGAGTTGGCTTTGCTTGCCAACCGGTTTTCGCGGTTCCACAACAACCGCGTGAACCGCCGTCGTGGAGGAGGACGCGCCGGATGCTACGAATGCGGCGACCCCGACCACTTCATCGCCGACTGCCCCAAGAAGAAGAACAAGCATCTGGGGAAGGGCGATCACGGCCACAGGCGCGACTCCAAGTACAAGGAGAAGCACGTTCCCCCAAGGCACAAGAAGCGGGGCGGCTTCGACAAAGAGTACATCAAGAAGAAGTACTTGGAGAAGCAGCAAGCTGAGCAGCGCGCGTTCTTCGCCACGCTCAGCGACGTCGACGGCTCGGATGACGACTCCGCCAGCTCGAGCGATGACGAGTCCGAGAAGAAGAAGAGGATCGAGGACAAGCTGAACGGCCTCTGCTTCTTCGCCGACGACGACGGCTTCTGCACCATGGCGCTGGGCGATGAGGTCGACGGCAAGCCGGAGCGTACCCCTCGGAACGACGACGACGACGACACCTCCCAGGTATCTCTCACCTACGACGAGCTTTCCTCTGAGGTTGAGAAGTTGACTGATGCCCTCCTTAGCCAAGATAAGTTGCTTAGGCGTGCCGCTAGAGAACGCAAGGAGTTCAGGCAGAAGTGGGAGGACACGGTGAAGGAGCTTGAGTTCGCTCGGTCCACCGTGGTTGTGTCGGAGGAGGCGGAGTGCGAGTCGTGCACCGCGCACATGACTGACCTTCTCACTCTGAGAGGTAAGTATGCTGCGTTGGTTGGAGAGGTGGATGAGCTCCGTGCTAGGCCGCAGCTATTGGGTGCGTGCAAGACTTGTCCTGTCTTGCAATCTGAGTTGGCAGAGAAGGATGCCAAGATTGAGTCTTTAGTCAAGGCCAGCTCAGATAGCTCTTGTGTCTTGAGGTGTGCTTTGTGTGAGGGCCTGGAGATGGAGATTGCCAATGTGAAGCATGGCAAGATGCAAACCGAGGAAGAAAACACATACCTTCGGTCCATCTTGTCATGGGTCTCCAGTAGTGAGCCGCAGCTCGGGATGATGATCTCCCAATTCAAGCGAGCTGTTGGTGCCCCTGGTGTAGGTTTTGCTCAGAGTGTTGATCGTTCAGTTTTTGGGAAGATTGGAGAGTCTAGTGGTCTGAACCCATGTGAGAAGCCCAATTCCACCACTACTCCCAAACTTGCCAAGCTGCCACTCAAAGAGCCAGCCAAGCCTATCACCAAAGATGGTGTGGTTGAGGAACCCCCTAAAGTTCCTCCCAAGAACCCAGTTTGGGCACCAAAGCCAAACCACCTCAGAAACAAGCTTGATGCTATGCCACCCATTCGTGAGGAGTTGCCACAGAAGGGCAAAGGCAAAGTGAGCCACACCCACAGCTCTGGTCACCAACAACCCCCTTTGCGTGCGGTGAGGTACCAATGTGATTTTTGTGGGAGAGATGGCCACTTGAGCGAGTTCTGCTTTAGGCGCAGGAGAGAGGCGCGCAGGGCTCGGGAGATGGAGAACCCGGACATGTACCATCCAGCTCATGGTGGACATGTACCGAAGGCCCAGGGGAGAGCAGCTAGGTCCGGACGTCAGGGTCCCAGGCCTAGGCAGGAGAGAGCTCCGAGGAGAGACGCTAGAGCAGTTGAGCCCCAGGCTCCTAGGCGTAAACCTCGTAGAGAGCGTACCCGACGGGGTCCTGCTTTTGCAGGTAATGGACCCCGTGGCGGAGGTTTAGTTGAGCGCTTTCCCCCACCGCAGTTTAAGTATCGCGGTGAGCGCTTCTTCCCCAGCGGACCACGTTTTCCTCAGCGTGGTGATCGCTTCCCTCGTAGACGTGCTAGGAATGGTTTTTCTGCTAACCGTTCTTTTGAGCAGCCGGCCCAACACTGGTATTACCCTTATTTCACTAACCCCAGTGTTGGACCGTATGCTCACCCTATGTCTTTCTATTGATGTAGGTAAGGCGGTTGGAGGACGTTTGGTTGGTGGATTCCGGTTGTTCGAGGCACATGACCGGAAACACCAAGTGGTTCTCCAGCCTTAGCCCGGTCGCCGGAAAGGAGTACATAACCTTCGGCGACAATAGTAAAGGTAAGGTATTGTCTCGTGGGACGGTGCGGGTTAATGAGCACTTTGTGTTGCGCGATGTTGCTCTTGTTTCTAACCTGCATTTTAACCTTCTTTCTGTTTCGCAACTTTTTGATGATGACTATGAGATTCGTTTTAAACCGAACCTTAGTCGCATCTTAGATCCTCAGGGCGATCTTGTATGTCTGATTTCGCCCTTTGGGAAAGTCTTTTGTGCGAATTTCTCGGAATCGTTTGGTTCTTCTCGCTGTCTTTTGGCTAGTCCTTCTTCCTCCGATCTTTGGAAGTGGCATAGGAGGCTCGGTCATTTAAGCTTCGACTTGCTTGCAAGACTTAGCTCACTTGGCCTAATCCGAGGATTGCCCAAGCTTTCGGTGGAGAAGGATCTAGTTTGCCATTCTTGCAGACATGGGAAGATGGTTGCTGCTCCCCACCATCCGGTGACTAAGGTCATGACCTCGCACCCCGGAGAGCTTTTACACATGGACCTTGTTGGTCCGGCTCGGGTGAGCTCGGTTGGTGGCAAGTGGTATGTTTTGGTTGTTGTTGACGACTTTTCGAGATATTCGTGGGTCTTCTTTTTAGCTGAGAAGACCGAGACTTTCTCATTTGCTCGCAATCTGATTTTGCGTCTTCAGAACGAGTTCCCTTTGAACTCGATGCGAGCTATTCGGAGTGATAATGGTTCCGAGTTTAAAAATTCGGATTTTGAGAAGTTTTGTAACCGCCTTGGTTTGGAGCATCAGTTTTCTTCCCCCTATACACCACCTCAAAATGGTGTTGTAGAGAGGAAGAATCGGACCCTTGTTGAGATGGCCAGGACGATGCTTGATGAGCATAGGACTCCTAGGCGTTTTTGGGCCGAAGCTATGAACACTGCATGCTACATTTCGAATCGCATTTTTCTGAGAGCGTTTTTGAAGAAGACCTCTTATGAGTTGCGTTTTGGTCGCCAGCCCAAGGTGAGTTATTTTAGAGTCTTTGGTTGCCACTGTTTTATATTGAAGAAAGGCAACCTGGACAAGTTTGAGTCTCGTTCTTCTGACGGTGTGTTTTTGGGTTATGGCACTCACACTCGAGCCTATCGTGTACTTAACCTTGACACTAACCGAGTCATGGAGACATCAGATGTCACCTTCGACGAGACTCTTGTTTGTCCCTCTTCTCGTTTTGAGCGTGCAGGTGATCATGAGGTAGGAGAGCCTCTTTTTGATGATGAGGACGAGGGTGCTGAAGGTATAGATGATCCAGCACCCCCTCCACCTGCCGTGCCGCAAAGGGCGGCCTCGACGACGACTCACGGCCCCGACACTTCTTCTTCCTGGGGGCCGTGGGATCCTCCACCTCGCGCGGTACCTTTTGTACCCGGGGTGGAACCAGCTGCTGTTGAGGGGGAGGTCACTTCTTCCCGGGAGGCGCCACGACATATCCAGCGCCAGCACCCCCCTGAACAGATGATCGGCGACATCGACGAGCGAGTTACTCGCTCCAGGTCACAGCACATCTCGCACTTTGCTCATTCTGCTTTTGT
The DNA here is from genome assembly GCA_009763385.1 of Coix lacryma-jobi var. lacryma-jobi. Taxonomy (NCBI): domain Eukaryota; kingdom Viridiplantae; phylum Streptophyta; class Magnoliopsida; order Poales; family Poaceae; genus Coix; species Coix lacryma-jobi. The sequence goes on along the minus strand of CM019825.1, from coordinate 128,188,780 downwards.
TGCGTCTTTTGAACCCCGAGATGTTGGACACGCATTGACGGATCCGGATTGGGTCAATGCCATGCATGAGGAGCTAGAGAACTTTGAGCGAAATCGGGTTTGGGTTCTAGTGCCACCACCTCCTGACTGTAAACCTATTGGGACAAAATGGGTATTTAAAAACAAGCAAGGAGAGGAGGGCCACATTGTGAGAAACAAGGCCCGGCTTGTAGCGAAGGGTTATAGTCAGAAGGAGGGGATAGATTATGAGGAGACCTTCGCTCCTGTAGCTCGTTTGGAGGCTATTAGGATACTCTTGGCTTATGCTGCATCCATGGGTTTCAAACTTTTTCAAATGGATGTCAAGAGTGCCTTCTTAAACGGCTACATTGAGGAGGAGGTCTATGTCCAGCAACCCCCCGGTTTTGAAAATCCCAAGTTTCCAAACCATGTCTTTAAACTCCACAAAGCTTTGTATGGTTTGAAACAAGCCCCTAGAGCCTGGTATGAGAGATTAAAAACCTTTTTGCTAGCTAAGGGTTTTAAAATGGGATGTGTTGATAAAACGCTCTTTCTCCTCAAGCAAGGCAAAGATACTCTCTTGGTCCAAATTTACGTGGATGATATCATTTTCGGTGGTTCTTCTCACGCTTTGGTTGCCAAGTTTGCAGATACTATGAGCAGGGAGTTCGAGATGAGCATGATGGGCGAGCTGACCTTCTTTCTCGGGTTGCAAATTAAGCAATCCCGAGAGGGGACGTTTGTGCACCAGGGCAAGTACACGAGGGACTTGCTGAAGCGGTTCGACATGGGTGAGGCCAAGCCTCTTCCGACGCCCATGTCGACGACGACTGCCCTGGATGCCGACACGGATGGAGAAGCAGTGGACCAGAAGGAGTACCGCAGCATGATTGGATCGCTGCTCTACCTGACAGCGACACGGCCGGACATTCAGTTCGCCGTGTGCTTGTGCGCGCGCTTTCAGGCTTCGCCACGCACTTCTCACCGTCAGGCGGTGAAGCGCATCTTCAGGTACCTTCGTTTCACGCCTGAGTTCGGGATTTGGTATTCTGCTTCTTCCACCCTCTCGCTTTGTGGCTTTTCTGATGCTGATTTTGCTGGTTGTCGCATTGAGCGCAAGTCCACTTCTGGGACTTGCCAGTTTATTGGGTCTTCTCTTGTATCGTGGTCTTCTCGCAAGCAGTCTAGTGTCGCTCAGTCTACCACGGAGGCTGAATATGTTGCTGCGGCTAGCTGCTGTTCCCAGTTACTCTGGATGATGGCCACTTTGCGTGATTTTGGTTTGAGCTTTACTCGAGTTCCTTTGCTTTGTGACAGCACGAGTGCCATTAGCGTTGCTAAGAACCCCGTGCTTCACTCGAAAACCAAACACATTGATGTGCGCTTTCATTTCTTGCGAGACCACCAGGAGAAGGGTGATATCGACCTTCGCCATGTCGATACTCATCACCAATTGGCTGATATTTTCACCAAGCCTTTAGACGAATCAACCTTTAATAGGTTGAGGGGTGAGCTTGGTGTGTGTTTCCCCTTTTAGATGGGGGAAGCATTTTGAGATGTACAGACTGACTCTTTTATTTTGAGGCTCTTTTCTTTTGAGTTTCTTGAGTCTTTCCAATTGGTATCTTCTTTCTTTCAGTTTTGTGTCGGGCATACGCATTTACATTCTGAGCTTCATGTCTATATTCACTAGAATGTAATTATGCTCTTGTTAGTATTGCTCCGATACTTATGATGATGCTTGTAGCTTATGCTCCTTCTGATCACTGTTACATGTTATGAGCGAGCTATTTTTGGAATGGTGAATTATGCCTAATGTATATAAATCTGAAAATGTTCACCATTGAGATATGCAACTAGCATGTGTAGGGTGTGTTGAGTCCATTCCTGCTTTTCATATATGCTAGGTTGCTATGTCTCTAGTTCTGAGTCATTCACTTGCTTGGTTGTTCATAACTTGCTTAAAATCTGAACCAAGTATTGTTGAATTGAAAAGATCGAGATGGGATTGCTTGTCAACACCTCATGGTATTGAGACTGTTTCTCATTGCACCTTGAGTTAAACTTGAGCCATGTAGTGTATGACCGAAACCGTTGCTTTAAGCTTCTGATTGCTTCGGCATAGGCTTCGCACGGTTGAAAAGTTAGGCATTGACAAGCTTTCAACCTCTCGCAATCACATGCTAAAAATGAACTTGTGAACTCCTTTACCGCTGAAACTCCGATATGAATTTGGAATCACAAGTATATGCTTCATTCCTATGCATGATGATTGAACTTTGCTAGGGGTAGTTCACCTTGTATATATGTTTAGCACTTGTTTGGATTCCTTCTATACATGTCTAGTGTTATTTTGATGGTGACTATCCTTTTTGGCTTAAAACTGCTCACATGCTCCTATGCTTCATATTTCGTATAAGTGATCAGTTTGAGCCTTTGCTATTTGAGTGCTTAATTGAGATGTTGGAGCTATACTGATTAGAGCATCTTTGCACTCTTTTGACTATATACTTGAAGCTCCTAACTTGCATTTTGACTTCATATGCATTTTGGAAGGAGATCTTGTGTTCAGGGGGAGTTTATGTGAAGGGAGTTGCTTCTCCGATACCTTTTGGCCTTGATAAGTGCATTTTCAACTAGGGGGAGAAATTTATGCAAATCATATGCTCCTGTGTTGATCAACTAAGGGGAGAATCATTTGTCCTAGTTGCTTGCATTTGTCGAGGGGGAGTTTGCTAGTTGTGTTGAGCCGTTGCCTCTGTCTTGAGGGACTAGCAAACGTTCCTAGCTTTTCATGAGCTTTCATAAGCTTTTTCTTTTGGCTTTCAATTGGTATCGTCTGGTGTGCTTTCCCATTTGTTTTGGGTTGATTTCCAATTGGTTCGGAGTGATTTTCTTGCTAGTTGTGTTGAGCCTCTGTGCCTCTATCTTGAGGGACTAGCATTTTGCTTCTGTTGTCCTCCGATCTTCAATTGGTATCTGCTAGCGGTGTTGAGCCTGTTCTACCTCTTCTTGAGGGCTAGCTTTGCTTTGCTTGGTTGCGTCGAGCCGTTGCCCATGTCTTTGGGGACCAAGTTTTCGCTTCATCCACTTGACCTTCTTTGGCTTTTGTTAGGCTTTTGGGTCATTTGGTTGGGTTTTCTCCTCCCACTCCTTCCTACCTCCTTCTTCTTATTCATGATTTGTTGTGGAGTTGACAATGCACTCATCAAGGGGGAGATTGCGGATACATGGGTGTATGCCGAGTCTCTGTGTGATGAGTGATTGTCAACGGAGATGATGCGCATGTTCTTTGGCTTGTGTTGTGCAGGTGTCGAGCTCGGAGACAGTGATCGATGGCGGGTGAAGGTCAAGTTGCGACGTGCCGTGCCGACGGACCGGGCGCGATGAAGGATGGGCGTGCCGTGCGGCGGACGTGCCATGCCGATGTATCGGACGGTGAAGGGCGGACGTGGACTTGGACTGATGGACTGGAGGCCGGAGGATCAGCTGTGGTGGCTGGCAGCCTGCGACAGCGACAAGCGGAGAAGTGCGATCATGTCGGTGGAAGGGGTGCACAGGCGGTGCATCCCCTCTACGACGCCGGTTTGTTGGTAGAGCCCGGGAAAAACCAACGGTGGACGGTTTCCAGGTTTGGGCCTCAAAACCTGGGTGCTGGGTTTCCAGGTTGAGCCACAAAACCTGGGCGTGACGGTTTCCAGGTTGAGCCTCAAAACCTGGGCGTGGGCCGGTTTCCGAGTTTGGGCCTCAAAACTCGGGCGCGGACGGTTTCCGAGTTTGGCCACAAAACTCGGGCTGGAGGCTGGTTTCCCGGTTTGGGCCTCAAAACCGGGGGCTGATGGAAAAGGCTGGTTTCCCGGTTTGGGCCACAAAACCGGGGGTGCAGAGTGGTGGCGGCACGTGGCGGCGATCTGAAGGTTGCGTGGAGGCGACGCGGAAGACCGTGCGGGCGTGGCCGTCGGATCTACCTACCACCAGCGGGTGGACTAGAATAGCCTTAGGGTTAGGCTGGTCCGCTCTGTAAATACAGTAGTGAGGGGTAGAGTAGGAAATAGGCTTAGGCTAGGTTAGTATAAGTAGTCTAGGGGAGACACCCTCCTCCCTATCTCAGTTAGCGCAGTCATTTGCTTCCTAGCACCTAGGGTTTCCACTCTCCCATCCCCTGCTTTAGCTAGTTGAGATCCGCAGAGAGACTCCACTCTGTGTACTGTTGATCTGAGGAAGTGAGGCCGTATCCTCACCTTGGAGCACTGATCGGTGTCATGATTCGCGTCCTTGATTCGAGTTCGTGGGTGTGATTCGCGTTTTCCTTGTGTTCTTCGCGGAATCATTTTTCTCCACGATTTTCCCGTCGCTTGATCTTTTTGCTCGGTTCATCGTTTGCGATTCCGTTTGAACTAAGTTGTTCTAGATCGTGAGGCACTCCTTTCCACCGAAGGAATTGATCTCAAACCCCACGGTCTAGGAGATCGATCGATTTTACGTTCCGGGTCAAGTTTTCTCTTTTCCCCCGAATTTCTTTGATTCATCGATTTGGAGATAGGTTCGAGCCATGATCTCTTAGAGATAGCTCACTATCCTCCTTGTGACTCCTCTCACCAAGCTTGATCCCTAGAGGATTCGTTTTGGGTGAGATCGAGTCGGATCGGTGAATGAACAACTGTTTCGTGGGGTGACCGGACGCAGGGTCGGGGAGACCGGACGCTCTGCTCATGAGTCCGGTCGTTGAACGTCTTCCTGTGTGCTTCTGCTTCTTGACCGGACGCACATGACCGGACGCTCGATTTTATTCTGACCGGACTCATCGCTTCTACTGTTCATCGGGGTTTGGCACTTGTGACCGGACGCTAGGTGATCGACCGGACGCTAGAGCACAGTGCGTCCGGTCCAACACAGTAAGGTCCGAAATCCACTTCTGCACGACCGGACGCGTCCGGTGCCTGCTGACCGGACGCAGGCAGAGTCCGGTCAGGTGCAGTCAGCACGTTTTCGTCCGCAGTTTGTTCGGTTGACCTTCGATTTGCGATCTGCTTGTTGCGTTGGATTCCCGACTCCGTGCTCTACAGAAATCGGGCTCCTCGCTTTTCAAAATAGCCTGAATCCCCCTCGCGTTGCTCGGGGGAGGTTGAAGTTACCCAAAACCCATCCTGTCACTAGTTGACTTGCGTGAACTTGGGTGTGGAAGTTTTTGTGGTGCCTCGCTGTGATCCTAGAGATCATCCACCCTCTTCCAAGGGTCGTGGGTATCACGTTTTCGTTAGTATCTCTTGGGGGTTGATTTTGGGACACTTGGCCAAAGTTTCAAAAGAAATTTTTATTGGCTCCCATTCACCCCCCCTCTGGTCGCCTTGCTTTGACATTCTCGGTCCTTCATAGTAAAAAGTCTTTTATGTCTTATAGAGCCTTGTGAATATTTTAGCAAACATGTTTCAACAAGATTTTATTATTTTTGGATTTTCTATTTTATATATGCAGATGTAAAGAAATAATGCTGAAATATTTTTTTATGCCTCCACAGTAAACAGTTGGAAGACTTATTTACATGGGGCTTTAGTTTTTAGTTTTTAAATGCAACAAAATAATGCAAACAATATTTTTATTTTCTTTTTCTAATGCAGTGCAGAAAGTAAACATGCTAGAACTGCTAGAAATGTAAATTCTTTATTTTGTTTTTCAATAAGATGCATGAAGTAAATATGCTAAGACAGAAATACTTATGGAAAGTAAATATGCTAAAGTAAAAACTATGCAAGGAATTAAATATGAGGATAACTACCGATGTTACCTTTCGGCGAAGGTTCGGAGATTTATGTCCGTCGAACCGGACCTTCCTTTTCTGGATCAAGAATCCCATGGTATGTCAGTTGTCTTGAATTGTGTTGCTGGTTTTACCTCTTCCATGGGTTGCACCTTCTTCTTCCATACCTTCTTGGTCTTAGGCTTCACTTCCGGATTTTCCTTAATTTCTCCTTCTTCAATCTCTGAGGTAGCTTCCCTCTCAACTTCATCCTTATGATCAGCCTCTCCTTCCTTAATGACCTTCTTTTGAGAACGGCGTCTCCTATTCTTGTGCTTCTTGGGCTTATCAATGGTGATGTAGTTGATGAAGTAGCAGCGTACCTTCCCTCCAGGAAAGTGAAAGTCGATCTCTCCCTTCTTCATATAGATGATTGCGTTGGTAGTGTGAAGGAATGGTCTTCCTAAGATAAGCTCAACATCATCACTCTCCCCCATGTCCACAACTAGAAAGTCAGTGGGGACCTCATATCCCCTTATGTTCACCATGACATCTTCTATTAATCCTTCGGGGAATCGGTATGATTGGTCCGCCAGCTGCAGCTGCAAATATGTTGGAGATAATGGCAAATCTCTATATAGATATTTATACGTTACCGTGGACATTATGTTGACGTTGGAGCCGATGTCGCAGAACGTGTTCCAGAAGGTTCTATCTCCGATCTTGCAATCGATGATGGGCATCCCTGGATCAAACGTCTTCTCAATCCTTAGCGGTGGAAGTTCAGGATCTTGGGCTGGTAGAATCGTGTTGACCATCCGTGCTGAGTTCTTGGGTGGCTTGGACACCTTCTTCTTTCCTTTGTTGAGGATCTTCTTCTCTTGAGCGGGACTTGCTAGCTCGTAATCATATGGTCTCTGAGGATGGACTCGGTTCTTGAGTGTATTGTTCTTGAAGCTGAACCTTTCCTTCCTTGTCCCAATGGTGAAACAGATCTTGGCAGTATCAGTGTAGATGATGGCTTTAGCTGTGCTTAGGAACGGTCGTCCCAGGATGATGGGTGCTCTCTCATCTCCTCCTGTTTCTATAACTACAAAATCTGCTCGTACTTGCAAGTGTCCAACTTGTACAATAACATCTTCAAGGATTCCCTTCGGGTAGCACAGTCTTTGATCTGCAAGCTGCAAACACATAGTTGTGTACAACAAAGGTTCACCATGAATTTTCTCATATATTACCTTAGGCATAATGTTGACACTTGCTCCAAGATCACAGATGGCTTCAAAATCATAGGCTCCAATGTGGATAGGGATAATAGGTCTCCCTGGATCACCTTTCTTCTCAATGCAGTACTCTTCTCCTAGTCTCATTCTTGGTGGAGCTGTGTAGTAATCTCCTGCATTGAAAATGTCTACAAGATTCGCAGTTTCTAATTCTTCCGGATTCCCGGGAATCTTACCTTTTTCGGTCACAGGAACTGAAACTGCTAGCTGAGAGATTTGTGATTCTAACATCTTATTAAAGCTAAGTTGATTTTTAATGGCAGAAGAAAAGCTTTCCATTCTATTATTAATGGTTTCAAGTATTTTATCATTGGAAGCTATTTTTCTAGACATATTATCAATAACTTTATTTTGGTTAACAATCATCTCTCTCAAAGGCGGCTATTCTGATTTTCAGGTACCTTTGTTTCAGGTGAGAGGTGTGTGGCGATGACTGAAAGCGCGCACAGAGGCACACCGCGAACTGAATGTACGGGCGTGTCACCGTCAGGTACAGAAGCGAGCCAATCATACTCCGGTACTCCTTCTAATCAATTGCATCTCCTTCCTTGTCCTCATCCAGAGCTATGGTAGTCGACATGGGCGTCAAAAGAGGCTTGGCCTCGCCCATATCAAACTTCTTCAAGATGTCCTTAGTGTACTTGCTCTGGTGAACGAATGTCCCATCTCGGGATTGCTTGATTTGCAATCCAAGGAAGAATGTCAACTCACCCATCATGCTCATCTCAAATTCCCTGCTCATAAGATCTGAAAACTGGGCAACCAAAGCATGAGAAGAACCACAAAAGATAATATCATCCACGTAAATCTGAACAAGAAGTGAGTCATTGCCTTGCTTGAGGAGAAAGAGCGTCTTATCTACACATCCCATTTTAAAACCCTTTGCAAGCAAGAAAGTTTTCAAACGCTCATACCAGGCTCTAGGGGCTTGTTTCAAACCATACAAAGCTTTGTGGAGTTTAAAGACATGGTTTGGAAACTTGGGATTTTCAAAACTGGGGGGTTGTTTCACATAAACCTCTTCTTCTATGTAGCCATTTAGAAAAGCACTCTTGACATCCATTTGAAAAAGTTTAAAACCCTTGGATGCGGCAAATGCCAACAGGATCCTAATCGCCTCCAAACGAGCTACAAGAGCGAACGTCTCCTCATAGTCTATCCCCTCCTTCTGACTATACCCCTGGGCTACAAGTCTGGCTTTATTTCTCACAACAATGCCATCTTCTCCCTATTTGTTTTTGAAAACCCATTTTGTCCCAATAGGATGATAGTCAGGTGGAAGTGGAACCAAAACCCAAACCCGATTTCGATCAAAGTTTTCTAACTCCTCATGCATGGCATTAACCCAATCTGGATCAGACAAAGCGTGTACAACATCTTTGGGTTCAAAATCAGCAACAAAAGCAGAATGAGCAAAGTGAGAAATCTCATTAGACCTTGATCGGGTGATGCATTCGTTGATGTCGCCGATCATCTGCTCAGGGGGGTGTTGGCGTTGAATGTGTCGTGGTGCCTCTCAAGCAGAAGTAGCCTCCCCCTCAGCATCGGCTAGAGCTCTCTCAGGTGCAAGCGGCAAACCCTGAGGTAATGGATCGACCGGCCCCCATGAAGTAGAGGTAGAAGGATCGGGGCCGTGTGTCGTCGTAGTAGAAGTAGGTCCCATCGGTACAGCATGTGGAGGAAGCTCTGGATCAATGTGCTCAACACCGTCTTCCTCATCCTCAAAGATAGGACCTCCAAGCTCATCATCACCTTAATGCTCAAATCTAGAAGAAGGACAATGCATGGTCTCGTCGAAAGTGACATCAGAAGTCTCCATGACTTGGTTAGTATCAAGATTAAGCACACGATATGCACGAGTATGATTACCATAACCAAGAAAGATACCATCAGAGGAACGAGACTCAAACTTATCAAGCTTACCCTTCTTCAAGATGAAGCAGTGGCATCCAAACACTCGAAAGTAGCTCACCTTGGGCAATCTCCCAAACCTCAACTCATAAAAGGTCTTCTTCAGAAAAGCACGGAGGAAAATGCGATTGGAGATATAGCAAGCAGTGTTCAAGGCCTCGGCCCAATACTTCCTAGGAGTCCTATGCTCATCGAGCATCATCCTAGCCGTCTCAACAAGGGTCCGATTCTTCCTCTCAACCACACCATTTTGCTGAGGTGTGTAAGGGGAAGAAAACTGATGCTCTAGGCCCAAAGAAGCACACAACATAGCGAACTCAGAGTTCTTGAACTCGGTACCATTATCACTCCGTAAAGCTCTCATCGAGTTCTTAGAAAGCTCATTCTGGAGTTGCAAGATCAAACCCCGAGCAAAAGAGAAGGTTTCTGACTTCTCCTTCAGAAAGAACACCCACGAATATCTCTAATAGTCATCAACGACTACAAGCATGTACCACTTCCCCCCAACCGAGCTAACCCGAGCCGGACCAACCAAGTCCATGTGCAGAAGCTCACCGGGATGCTTGGTCATAACTTGATTCACCGGATGGTGGGGAGCGGCAACCATTTTCCCGTGTCTACATGGATGGCAAACAAGATCCTTCTCCAAATGTAACTTAGGCAATCCTTGGATCAAGCCAAGTGAGCTAAGCCTTGCAAGCAAGTCAAAACTCAAATGACCAAGTCTCTTATGCCATTTCCAAAGCTCCGAGGAGGATTCGGCCATAAGACAATGAGAAGTGCCAAAAGAATCCGAGAAATTCGCTCGAAAAACCTTCCCAAAAGGTGAGATCAAACACACAAGATCACCCAAAGGGTCCAAGATACGACTAAGGTTCGGTTTGAAACGGACCTCATAGCCGTCCTCCAAAAGCTGAGAGACCGAAAGCAAATTGAAGTGCAAATTGGAAACCAAAGCCACATCTCTCAACACAAAGTGCTCATTGACTCGTACAGAGCCACGAGACACAACCTTACCTTTGCTATTGTCACCGAAGGTGATGAACTCCTTGCCGGTGACTGGACTGAGGCTGGAGAACCACTTGGAGTTTCCGATCATGTGCCTTGAGCATCCGGAATCGACCAACCAAATGCTCTCTAGGCCTCCCACCTACATCAATAAAAAGACATAGGGTGAGCATACGGTCCAACACTGGGGTGAGTAAAACGAGAAGTGTACCAGTGTTGTCCTGCCTGCTCAAAAGAACGGTCAGCAGAAAAACCATTCCTAGCACGCCTACAGGGAAAGCGATAACCACGAGAGAGAAACCATGGTCCGCTGGGAGGAGAGCGCTCACTGCGATAGCCAAAACGCGGTGGAGGAACACGCTCAAAACCAAAGCCTCCACCTCGGGTCCATAGTCTACAAAGCTAGGATCCCGGCGGGCAAAACCTCCACGCGGCCTAGGACCTTGAGGCATTGGACCTCTAGGCCTAGCAAACCTCCTCTGAACGTTCGGCACATGTATATCATGGTGAGGATGATACATGTCTGGGCTGTTCAACTCTCTAGCATGACGCTCCTCTCTCTTGCGTCGAAAGCAAAACTCCTTCAAGTGACCATCCCTACCACAATGCTCACAATGGTACCTCACCACTCTCTTTGGGGGTTGTTGGTACTCACGATGTTTGGTATGGATCACTTGGGCTTTCTGTGGTGTCGTCTCCTCTAGGATGGGTGGCATTGTGTCAAGCTTGTTTCTCAAATGGTTAGGCTTGGGAGACCAAACTTGTTTCTTGGGTGGTGCTCTCGGAGGTTCCTCATACACTCCATCTTTGGTGGTAGGCTTGAGAGGCTCTTTGGAGGGTTTTTTGAGTAACTTGGGAGTAGTGGTGGAGTTTGGCTTCTCACTCGGCTTGAGACCACTAGACTCTCCAATCTTACCAAAGGAAGCATCGTTACCCGCTCCTAGAGCAAAGCCTACACCCGAACCTCCAGCTGCTCTCTTGAACTGAGCTATCATCATACCTAGCTGGGGTTCACCACAAGACACCCATGACAAGATGGTCCAAAGGTATGTGTTTTCCTCCTCGGTTTGCATCTTGCCATGCCTCACGTTAGCAATCTCCATCTCCAAACCCTCACACAAAGCACACCTCGTCATACTAGTGCTATCTGAGCTGGCCTTGGCAAAGGACTCAAGCTTGACATTTTTCTCTGCTAACTCAGACTGCAAGCCTGCACAAGACTTGCACGCACCAAGCAAAGTGGGTCTAGACCTAAGATTGTCAGCCTCAGACACCAAAGCAACATACTTCTCCTGCAGAGTGGAAAGAGAAGTCATGTGCACTCCACACATCTCGCACTCCACCTCCTCAGAAACAACAACAAAGGCCTTAGGAAACTCAAGCTCCTTCGTTGCATTCTCCCACCTCTGCTTGTACTCCTTGCGCTCTCTAGCAGCTAGCTTCAAAAGCATATCCTGACTCACAAGCGCAGCACTAAGCGTCTCTACCTCAGCTGCAAGATCGTCCAAAGATTGCGATACCTGCGAGGTGTTGTCGTCGTCGCGGGGAAGCTCCTCCGTCCCGCTCTTGACCTCATCGCCTAGGGCCATGGTGCAGAAACCGTCGGTGTCGGCGAAGAAGCAGAGGTCGTTCAGCTTGTCCTCGATCTTCCTCTTGTCGGACTCGTCATCGCTCGACCCAGAGGTGTCGTCGGAGTCGTTGTCGAGGTCGCTCAACGAGGTGAGGAAGGCGCGCTCCTGGGCCTTGGCCTTCTCCAAGTACTTTCACTTGATGTAGTCCTTGTTGAAGCCACTCTTCCGCTTGTACTTGTCGGAGGAGTGCTTCTTGTGCTTGTCGGAGTCATACTTGGTGTCGTAGTTGCCCTTGCCATGAGCCTTGTGCTTGGGGCAGTTGGCGACGTAGTGATCGGGGTTGCCACACTCAAAACAACCTTCCTTCTTGCCTCCTTGACGACGGTTCATACGGTTGTTGTGAAACCGTGAGAACCGGTTGGCAAGCAAAGCCAACTCGTCATCTCCCATGAACTCCAACTGCTCCTCTATGATAGAAAGAAGTGAAGAAAGAGCAAAGCCACCATTAGGGTTAGAAGATCTGGACACAAGCGCCATCGAAGGGCCAGATGGGTTCTCATAGGAAGCTCTTGCCAAAGCATCTACCTCACTAGCCTTGAGCTTGCTAAAAAAACATCGCACGTAAGGGTCTCATAGTTAGGTCTCATAGTTAGGTGATTCGATGATCGCCTGAACTTTGGAATCCCAAACCGACCGATCCAGAGTGTGAAGCAATTTGAGTGCTCTCTCATGATCGTCGTATGGCAATAGTTCCTTGTTAGCACGCATCTTGTTGACAATCACCTGAAAGCGAGCGAATAGACTCTCAATGCTCTCGCCAGGTTGATGTCGAAAGTTCTCATACTCAATCTTGTGCGACTCAAAGAGACAGGTTTTGACTTGAGTGGTGCCCTCGTGAAAACGACTGAGGGTCTCCCAAATATCCTGAGCCGTGGTGAGGTGAGAAACACGGTCAAACTCACTCATACTCAAGCTGGAGTAAAGAGCATTACGCGCTCGGCTATTGGCTTCGTGTTTCTCGACCTGCTGAGGGGTCACATGAGCAGCCAGGACGACGTAGGTCGGATCATTGCAAATCTCCCAGACCATAGAGCTCATCCCCTGAAGATAGGCGGACATACGTATCTTCCAGTATGCGTAGTTCGTCCCATCGAAGTACGGGGGTTTTCCTAACCCGCGATCCATGTCGCCTTCCGTGGATCTGGAACCGGCTAAGCTGAGAGATCCTTAACCCGCTCCGATACCAATTGAGGGACCGAAAAGGCACAAGACAGGCGACCAGAGGGGGTGAATGGGAGCCTGAAATTTCTTTCGAAATCTTCAGACCTCTGTCCCAAGAATCACACCTAGAAACTCACACTCAACAAGCTAGGTACCCACGACCCTATGAGGAAGGGTGGATGATCACTCGGATCACAGTGAGGTACCTAAAAGCAACGAAACGACCACGCAAGAAACCGGAGGAAAACTCAAAGGCCTGGCAGCACCGATGCTGAGACCCTAATCACCGGACGCTCTGATGATAGGGTCCGGTGCGGATCCAGTAAGGTCCAGAAACGCTCAGAGAGCACCGGACGCGTCCGCTCCCCAAGCACCGGACGCTGCTTAGAATCCAGTGAGCACACACAAGACAACGTGTCACACCGGACGTGCCAGAAAAGAAACACCGGACACTCCGGTACTCGAAAACCTGGTCCGGTCAGAGAGGACAGCGAACACCGGACGCTCAATCTCTTGGCACCGGACGCTCCGGTCTGCGAGTCTGGTGTCTATGCAGAGAGACACCAAAACTGGCGGACGCGCCCGCTGAGTAGTCACCAGACGCTGCACAGAGTCCGGTGCACTCAAAAGTGCACTGACACGCCACGTGTCGAACCCTCGTCACACCGGACGCGGGACTGCCACACCAGACGCGTCCGGTGGCCCCGATCTGGCGTCTGGTGCTGACGAACAGCACGAAACCAAAATTGCCTCGAACTCAAAATCGACCCGATCTCTTCCAAATCAAAGTCTCAGTGGCTCAAAATCGACATGGAGGTTCACAAGGAGGTTGGTGAGGTAACTCTAGGAGATCATGATGCTCCACCAACTAAATCTCCCGGAATCGATCGAAAGAGGTGCAAAACACAAGGAAATCAGCTCGCCCAAAGAAGTGTCCCGATCTGCATGCTCAAGAGAACTTAGCCAAATTCCTTTAGTGGAAATGCTCTACTCTTGACCATGAACAGATCACAACAAACGGCTTGCGAAACAATCGCCTACACGCGGAGAACGATCGAAAACAAGCAAAGGGCAAAACGAAGAACGCGAAGAACAGATCAAGAACAAGACACAAATCTGATCTCTAGAGGAAACAGCGGTGATTACGGTCACCGCTTCCTGAATCACGTCCAGTACACAGTGCAAATGCAACTGCGGATCTGAGTAGCTACAGCAGGGAAGGGGAAGATAGGAACCCTAAGTGAAAATAACAACTGAGATGGGAAGAGGGGTGGGTTACCCTCTCTATTTATACAAGTCTTATTCCCACTCTAACCCTACCGCTAACAGAGCGAACCAGCTAAGCCCTAAGACTATTCTGGAACAGCTTGAACTCATCGTCGATCCGATGGCCACGCCCGCTCGACCAGTAGCTTCGCCTCGACGCAAGCTCCCCGATCGCCGCCACGTGCCATCAACTCCCGGACGTCCACCTCATGAACTCCGCCGCTGGTTTTGAGACCCAAACCAGCAAACCCTCCATCAACCGAGTTTTGTGGCCCAAACTTGGAAACCCAGCAGCAGCCTAGGTTTCGAGGCCCAAACCTGGAAACCCCCAAACTCAGAAACCGGCCTGCCAGTGGTTTTTCTAGGGCTCTACCACCAAACCGCCGACGTAGAGGGATGCACCTCCTATGCACCCCGTCTACCGACACGTGTCCCCGGGTCCCCGACCCGAGCCACACCGTGTCCCACGAGTCCTTGCTCGTCGCTGTCCTAGGCTGTCAGCCTCTGCAGTCAATCCTCCGGCCACCGGTCCGTCAGCCCAAGTCCGAGTCCGCCCTTCACCGCTCCGGTCCGTCGGCACGGCACTCCAGCACTTGACCTTCACCTTGCCTTTGATCACCGCCTCCCAGCTCGACACCTGCACAACACAAGCCGAAGAACAAGCGCATCAAATCCGTTGACAATAACTCATCACTTCAAGACCCGGATCACAGCCTGTGCATCCGCACCTGATGCACTCTGGGCATACCGGACTGCATACAAAACTCCAATTGGAATGTCTCCGTATCAACTTGTGTACGAAAAACTTGTCACTTACCTGTGGAACTAGAGTTCAAGGCACACTAGGTCATAAAAAGATGGAATATGGACCTGGATGCTGCTCAAGAGAAAAGACAAATGCAAATATCAGAGTTAGGAATGGCGAGAGAAAGCCTACCACAATTCAAAGATCTACAAAGAAAGAGTGAAACGATGGCACGACAAGAGAATCAAGAAGAAGGAGTTTGCACCCGGAGATAAGGTACTACTTTTTAATTCCAGGGTAAAGCTCTTCGGACATGGAAAACTACGAAGCAAATGGGAAGGACCATACAAGGTAATCCATTCATCATCCCATGGGGCAATCACACTTCAAAATGATGAAGGTACGTTATTCAAGGTAAATGGCCAACGTCTTAAATTATTTTTAGAGCCAAATAAAGAATTAAAAGAAATAGACGTTATTAATTTCTACCTTTTAAATGGATTTTAAGGCCCAACCACGTTTTTTTTAAATTTTGGGCCCTGCGCATATTTTCCGAGTAGTAGAACCTTCTAGAAATGAGTCCGTAAAAGGGGCCTGGCTGAGGAAGCCCAGCCAGGGCGGGCGCCCTGTTCCCTAGGGTGGCCGCCCTGCCCCAGCCGCCTCTCCCCGCCGCCTTTTGTAGTTGCGCAATTACGGTGCCCCTAGTTCAAGAAAACCCCGCGAATCGGTTATCTAACCATTTTTGCCGCGGGATATGCTCCGTAGAACCTTCCGGACCCCTTCTGCCAGGCCTATATAATCAGCCCCTGACGTCAGCCATCATCATCATTCAATCATCTAGCCTCTCGCTTAGACGCTTGCTAGACCCTCCTCTTGCTCCATGGCCAGCAACAACTCCGATCGGAGAATGGTTCCCTACGGAATCGATCTCAACCAGCTCCCGCCTGAAGATCCAAACTCCAAAGCTCTAGTCGCAGTCCACGATGCTCGCACGCTTGCCACCATTCCTCCAAGGTGGCATGGCTATAGCCAGTCCTTCTATGCTCAGCCTGTTCTCGCTGCGCCACCGCAACCGCTCCTGCTCACGGGACCGAAGAAGGATCCCGTCGTCAAGGTGCCTGCTAGAACCAAGATCCTCCCGCCGAAGCCCAATGAAAGGATTGTGGGAGTGAAGACCAACCGCCGAGGAGAGCTCACTAGTGTCAAGTACACTACTGAGGAAGAGCGTCCATACTTCGAGGGTGTCCGTGCCGCCAAAGTCAGATTCATCCCGTCGAAGGAAGCACCAAAGGGCTCGCTCAACTCCTTCGAGTCACCTCCAAAGTGCCGCAAGACTGTTGCAGATCTAGATAAAGACTTTCATGATAGAGATAGCATGATCATAGGGCTCCAGACCGATGTTAGTTTTCTTAATAGGTAGATCGCGCACCTGAACACCATTATTGAGAGCCTTAGACGTGAGATAGCTTCGCTCAAGGATAGAGTGAAGACCTTAGAGCGTCGCAAAGCGCATTAGTTAGTCATACGATCGATGAGGCATAGTTAGGCTTGTTAGATTCATTCGATTTATTTAGTTCATTCATTCATTCATTAGAGATTGGTTTGATTCATGCAAATGTAATAAATGCCTCAAAAGAGATTGGAATAAAGATTATTTTTATTATTATTGTGCCTCGCTTGTCTCCACTTTGTTTTGTATGCAAGAGAATAGGAAACAAGTATGGGGGAGACCCCCGATGACAAAACGAATGAATTCAACCGCAACGATCAACAACTCTGCACACCCAGGTTTGCACCTTACACATTACATACTTCAATTCGTGCAGTAAAAATGATGAGTTAACTGATAAAATATTTCTAGTCATGCTTATGATGTTTTCTGGAGTCCTGCTATTGTTGAGAATTTATTTAGAGACTCCATGTTGCTTGAGTCGTTGTGGGATGAGAGATGGTAAAATATGAGAACCTGATTCTTGATATCTATGTCACTTGGAGAATTTCTTTTCAAAACTTTAAAAACAAATAGCTACCATCCTCTATAGTTTTACATATGCCTACCAAAGTTAAGAATATATTTATCATAGAGCTACTAGCCTTGTACTGAGTTTGTTCAAACCGAGTTGACCCTTGTTGAGAGTTTTATCATGCTCTGAAGATCAAGTACTTTCTTTACAAAAAAATAAAAGATTCACTCTTCCGAAGTAATATTGCATTAGAGGCATGGGCTATGCAAAAGTATGAAATTCGAGGAAATAAAAAGGGGCAAGTGCCCGACAACCTCGCTGAAAAAATGGACAAGTGTCCGACAGTAGAATTAGGGGTACTTCGGCACCCACCTGAAAAAAAAAGAGAAAGAAAGAAAGAAGAAAAGCAAAAAGAATCATAGCCCATGGTCCCTCTAATAGCAATGTAACAGAACCGACCAAGTGCTAAAAATACGACCGCAAAATTTTTTCCACCGAAGCGACTAAACTCTTGCGATAGCATTCTCGTCACTCCGGTAGTCCGTGAAACCACGAAGGATTTCAAACCACATCATATGAGCTAGGATATCATTACAGCATTTAGCACCACACAATAATTAGTACATAAGTTCACAAATAATATTACATCACTTGTTCAAATATTATTCAGAGTCTTCGGGCACGCAGGCCCAGTTCACAACGGAAGCATTAATTGTTTAACATCACCACATAGTCTAGTTGCCAGAGTTTCCGACCACAAACACAAAAGCATAAGATGAGTTCATTGAAGAGAGGTAGCTATGCCCATAGCTTAATCATCATCTCTCGCAGGGTGCAAGCACTCAGGGCAATAACCATGGAAGAGAGTGCCATCTGCAACATTGGGAAATAAAACACTGAGTACGAGAAGGTACTCAGCTAGACTTACCCGTCATAAACCAGAAATAAATGACACCAAGGAGTATGCAAGGCTGAATAGATATAAGTGGAGCTAGGCTGGACTCATTTTGCATAAAAGAGAGCAATTATAGTTCAACCTTTCATTTTACTAGCAACAATTTTAATAACTTATCTATCCATCTAGGTTGGCAACCTGTACTATGCAATCACTTGGTATTAAGCAATACAATAGTAGTAACATATCCAGTTAATTAGCCATCATCATTCTCATTTTAACCATCCAGTTGATTATTAGTGAAATCTATTCACCTTTGCCCGATCAAGTGCCCACTATCCGGGGGCGACGGCGATTCGAATCGATTCCTACTCAGCTGAGGGGGTATTCCCAACACAAACCCAAGCAAGCTCGCGCAAAGCTGCTCATTTTCTGGGGGTCACCTTTGGAACATTTCAAATGCAACCTCGAGCGGGCTCACAACCCCGGAGATATGGCCATCCACACCAGGTCGATCAGCAACCCCCTGGTTCTGCCCTTGGCTGTGGGACCCTCCATATCCCCGAAACCCAGGCTGTCATAACTCTTTCGACAGATTGCCTTGATATGTCTACTCGGCTTCACGGTCGGAACGAGTTATCCTTCCAGCTAAGTGTTGGGCTGCGTTCAACATGATCCTGGTAAGTACAATTGTAAGTCCTTAATCGGCTTAAGCGGGGATAGCTCCACACCCAAGACCTCCATGCCTTGGTGCTTCCTATCTTCTTCCCGCTCGGGCCTCAGATTCATTAATTAGTGATGGTTCCAGAGATAGCACATATAGGCTACCCGCACAAGATTAAACTAGCTGTGGAAAACAGGACATTTCCCGACTTGTACTACCGACTAAGCATAGATAAGCAAAGGTCGTCCTACACTTAACTTGGTTCACAGGTATATAATTATTTGTGGACAAGGAGCAGGATATATATGCAGCAAAGGTATCACACAACTCCTAACTTAATGCATCACAAACAAGAAAAACCTGTCAAGTATAATTTGTAAAATATAGGAGACTTATGTATGCTCCGGGGCTTGCCATGGATGAAGGAGGAGGGATGATGGTTAGGGCACTCAGGCAAGTCTTCCTCCTGTACCCCTGCTAGCAGCAGACTGACTTCTTGTTGTGGGTCGACTTCCGGTTTCAGCCTCTCGAATTCCAGCAGGGTTACTCCCTCCGGCACACCTATTGCAAATGCAATGCATATGTATGAGCTCATGAATGCAAATGAAATGAGATGTAGCATATGACAAGTGCACTTGTTAACTTGCTGCTCAACATATAACAACCATCTAAGGTATAATTATCAGCAAATTCTCAGGTGAGCATTTATCACTATCATACTAGATATTAGCATATGCATATATATACATAGTGGTAGCTAATATAGCTTACCCTTCTTCAAGCAACCTAAGATACAACTTCTCATCTTCAGTTAAAGAGTTTAAAGCTGTACATAGGTGAACATGGCATCAGCTAAGCATATTAATTATCCATTTAATTAATATACAAACCACATGGTTAATTATATAAATAATAATATTATTTATATAATTATCCCTCAGGACAGCAGCACACAAAATAACTCATAGCTGGAGCTACAGGTAAGCAATTAAGACACAAGAGGACATTCTGGAAAGCTTATGAAATTCTCTACAAAACATCTTCAAGGCACAAAAGCTAATTCCATTGCTAACTTAGTCCAAATCACAGATTAACACAGCACTGTCTAGGAAATTCCAGAATAAATGATATTTACTGTGTCCAGATTCAAAATAAAATATCTCATAAACTATGCACCCAAAAATCACCAAAATATTGCACAGGCTAGATCAACAAATTATCTACCACTTTGTTATAGAACTCATCCCCAGGAAACATTTAGAACATGGTGTAAAATATTGTTTCCCAGAAACTGTTCAGAATTTGCATAAACATAGATAAGCCATTCTAAGCAAGATAACTTGATCCTGGGCAAACCAAGTTTGCCAAACATCAAAACATAGCTAAACAAGGTTAAATAGTATAGTGGAGGGTTTTGGTGAAACCATTTTGCCATGGGTTAACATATAACCAATTAATAAGCTAATAAAAGGCATTATAAAGCAATAATTATTAACTTAGGTAACCAAAATGTTCAACTGAGCTAAGCATGATTTTTCATGGCAACTACTTATCAAAAGAAAGCCATATAAACAAGAATCATCAATTTAGCAATTACCAATATTTAGTTATGCATTTTCCAATTATTAATAGCCATTAACTTAGATAATTTCTACAGCAAAATATATCATAGAACATGGCCCATTTTATATTTTCTATAAAAACTAGATACTTCACAGAGCACAACAAAATTGGAATCACTCAATTTGGGCATGAACAGCTCAAGATATGATTTTTACAAACTTATACACTATTTTCTGGAATATATTTAAAAATCAACGGTCACTGACCGGCAGGGCCCACGCGTCGGTGACGCTAGGTCAGGGGAGATGGTCGCCGGCGATTTCTCGCCGCCGGTGGCTCCTCTGACCCGGCCAAGCACACGAGCGTGCTCAGCATACCAACTCGCACCTCCTAGACCTACTGATTGGTAACAACAACGAGCGGAGGAGGGCTGTCGCCGGCGATGGCGGATGCGGCGGTGCGGCGGTCGGCTGCCGGCCAGCTCCGACCGTGAACGGTCGATTGCGGCCTCGGCCGAGCACCAGCGTGCTCTAGCGGTGCTCCTAGGGCCTTCTAGGGCTTCGATTAAGCACTGGGAGCCTATGCTCCACGCTGCCGGCCATGGCGGCAGTGCGGGCGCGGCAGAGCGCTCGCACGTTCCGACGCCGGCCAAGCTCTAGGGTTCCGGTCATGGACTCTCTGAGCTTCACTAAACCCTCACCGAGCTTTAGCAAGAAGAAGGAGAGAGGGAGGAGCGCTACATTGTCCTAGCGCCGATCTCCGGCGAGCTCTGGCCATGGCGGCCCGACGCGCCGGCGCAGGATCGGGCTTGGAATACGTGCTTACCGTGGCGTCTTTGCCCTAGCAACTGGTGCGGTGAGTTAGCGCGGAGTGAGGCGCACCCCGACGGCTCACCGGCGTCAGCGGTGGAGGGCCGAGCACTGCGACGCACGCGCGCACGGGGCGGCAATGCCGGCTCCGCGGCGGAAGAGCGAGAGAGGGGAGAGAGTGAGAACAGAGAGTGAGTGAGCGAGGGGGAGGGCCGGGCGTCCACTCTGGGCAATGTGGACGGCTGTGCGCCTGACGAGTGGGACCGCCGGCGGCGTACGGCTGCCACTTGGTGGCTAACGCCTGAGTGGCCGCCCCGGACGGCGCGTCAATGGCGCTAACGGCGCCCACGCCTGACAGTGTGACAAGGCCGACTTTGGCGATGATTTGCGGCTAATCGGGGCCAATTTGGCCAAAACTCTACTTAGCAAAGTTGTAGATCAAAGCAAGCTCTACAACTTTGGTAATTGGCACTTAGGCCAGTTCGGCTTAGATTAAGAGATAAATGACCTACAAAGTAGCTAAAAACTGCTGTCACGACTCTATGACTTGGACAAATTCAGAGCTGTCCAAAACAGCCCCAAATTCGACTAAAAGTGCATTTTTGAGCATGTTCTGCACATTTTCACAACTTGGGCCTTTGACAACTTTTGTTCTACATAAAATTTGATACAACTTTGGTTCAAGGCACTCAGCCATGCAAAGTTTGAAAATAGCACTTTTTAAAGAAACAAGGCAGAGAGGTTTTAGGGGCTTAATTAGCTAAGTTAGTGTTTGGGAAATAATTAGGGTTAACCCCCAACAACAAACTTGTTTCTTATGATGCCCTAAGACCATCTATGACCTTGGTGTACTAATCACACATGGTTATGCAATAATTCACATCAAGTATTGCAATCAAGCATAGTAATCACACACATACATAGGTAATTCTAAGCAAGTAATCATGAAATGCACATGTGATGCTTGTGAGATGCTATGCTTATGCTCATGATCAATTTAATGCAAGTAGGTTTATGCAAGCTAAACACCAGGGGTGTTACAGCCTTCCCCCCTTAAAGAAATCTCGTCCCGAGATTTGGAAATGTACCATTGGTTATAAAAATCAGGATAGCCATTTTTCAAATAGTCCTCCGCTTCCCAGGTAGCATCTCTCTCACTTTGGTTATTTCAAACCACTTTGTACATCTTGACTGAACGATTTCGGGTAACCCTCTCCTTAGAGTCAAGCACATAGATTGGCCTCGATTCGACTTGTAAGTCAGATTTGACTCGGATCTCCGGCAATCTAACTTCTTCTTCGGGAACCCGAAGACTCTTATTCAGCTGCGATACGTGGAACACCGGAAAGATAGCACGCAACTGCGGAGGCAATTGTAATTTATATGCCACGGTTCCACTTCTTCCGATAATTGGATAAGGACCCACGTACCTAGGCGAAAGCTTTCGCTTCACACCGAATCTCTTTACCTTCCAGTAAGGAGAAACTTTCAAGTACACGCAGTCACCAACATTGAATTCAATGGGCTTTCTTCTTTTATCAGCGTAACTTTTCTGGCGTGCCTGAGCAGCAGCCATGTTTTGCTGAATCTTCTTCACTATTTTCTCCGCATCTTCAACAAGATCAATCTCGTAGTACCTTCGCTCACCAGGTTGCACCCAGTTTAGCGGGGTTCTACACTTGCGACCATACAATGCTTCAAAAGGAGCCATCTGTATGCTGGACTGATAACTGTTATTGTACGCAAACTCTGCTAAAGGTAGCCACTTCTCCCACGAACCTTTAGAAGATAGTACACAAGCTCCAAGCATATCTTCAAGAATCTGGTTCACTCTTTCAGTTTGACCACCAGTTTCGGGGTGATAAGCCGAGCCCCTCAACAAATTTGTACCAAGGGACTTGTTAAACAGTTCCCAAAACCGAGCGGTAAACTGTGAGCCCCTATCAGAGAAATGGATCGAGGCGTACCATGAAGACGAACAATCTGATCAAGAAACAGTTGTGCGTATTGGTGTGGATGATCAGTTGTTCTGACGGCCAAAAAGTGTGCTGATTTAGTCAACCGATCAACTATTACCCAGATAGAATCATGCCCTCTCTGAGTAGGAGGTAACCCTATGATAAAATCCATGCTGATTTCATCCCACTTCCAGCCTGGTATCGACAAAGGTTGTAATAATCCAGGCTTAAAGTGTACAGCCTTGACCCTACAGCAATTATCACACCTTGCAACATAGACTGCAATCTCCTTTTTCATTTTGGTCCACCAAAAGTATGGCTTAAGATCCTAGTACATCTTACTACTTCCAAGATGGATTGATAGTTTGGAAGAATGGGCCTCAGATAATATTTGATTTCGCAATTCTTTATCCTTCGGCACTACCAAACGATCATTAAACCATAGAATTCCTTTCTCATCGACCCAAAAATGTTTGGTTTCTTTCTCTTTCATTTTTCTCTTTATGTGAAACACACCTACATCAGTCTTCTGCAGCTTAATAATTTGATCTCTTAGAGTATTTTGGACAATTATGTTGTGCAAGACCACCGGGTGCTTCATTTTCACCAATGCTTCATCTTCATTCAGTATGGCACAGTGAGATTTCCTGCTTAAAGCATCAGCTACAACATTAGCCTTCCCAGGATGATAGTGCACTTGAATATTATAATCCTTGATCAATTCCATCCATCTCCGTTGTCTCATGTTAAGATCCGGCTGAGTAAAGATGTATTTGAGACTTTTATGGTCAGTGAATACATTGCAAACACTTCCCAATAAATAATGCCTCCAAATTTTCAAAGCATGTACCACTGCAGCCAGTTCTAGATCATGAGTAGGATAATTTTCTTTATGCTTTCGCAGCTGCCGCGAAGCATAAGCAATAACTCGCCCTTCTTGCATCAAAACACAGTCTAAGCCGGTCCCGCAAGCATCGCAGAACACGTCAAAAGGCTTCGTTAGGTCGGGCTGAGCCAACACCGGAGCCGAAGTTAAGAGAGCCCGAAGTGTGTGGAAAGCCTCATCACAATCCGGGGTCCACAAAAACTTCGCATCCTTCGGCAATAGCTTGGTCATTGGTTTAGCTATCTTGGAAAAATTCTTGATGAAGCGACGATAATAACCAGCCAATCCCAGAAAACTACGAACTTTGTGCACCGAAGCCGGAGTCTTCTAGTCAAGCACCTCCTGTACCTTCGAGGGATCAACAGAAATACCTTCTTCAGATAGCACATGTCCCAAGAAAGGCACCTTCTTCAGCCAGAATTTGCACTTGCTGAACTTAGCATAAAGCCGATGTTTGCGAAGTCTGGTTAGAACAATTCAAAGATGTTCTGCGTGCTCTTCTTCATTTTCAGAATATACCAAGATGTCATCAATGAAGACCACTACGAACTTATCCAGCTCCAGCATAAAGACAGAGTTCATCAAACTCATAAAATGTGCTGGAGCGTTAGCCAATCCGAAGGACATAACCAGGTATTCATAAAGTCCATACCTAGTAGAAAAAGCTGTCTTCGGGACGTCCTCTGGACAAATCTTAATCTGGTGATACCCAGATCAGAGATCAATCTTCGAGAACACTTTAGCCTTTGCCAACTAATCGAAGAGAATATCAATGTGTGGCAGTGGGTATTTGTTCTTCACAGTCACTGCATTCAATGGCCGATAGTCTACGCACATACGTAGGCTCTTGTCCTTCTTTTCGACAAATAGAGCAGGACAGCCCCACGAAGATGTGCTAGACCGAATAAGACCCTTCTTCAATAAGTCATTCAATTGGGTTTTCAATTCAGCTAACTCCGCCGGTGCCATCCGGTACGGCCTTCGAGAAATAGGCGTACTACCGGGAATCAAGTCTATCTTAAATTCAACTTCACGATCCGGAGGCAAACCCGGCAACTCACAAACTACCGGAATTTTCATTAACGCTTTAGCTTGTGCAACGTTCACCACGATACGGAATGACATATCCGTGGGAAGCTGCACCACAACTGTACTAAGCTTGTCGGGAGCTCGTAGGATCACCGTGCGGTTAAAAGCATCTATAACTGCTCCCTGAGAGGTTAGCCAGTTCATCCCTAACACAACATCAATGCTGAGGTTTGGCAGGACAATAAAGTTCACTTCATAACTATGTCTGCCAATCTCCAGCCGAGCCTTCTCTAGCACTTGGTTGGCTACTACATTACCTCCGGCTGCACTAATATTATAACTTCCTCTACCCAAGGTTATCACTGGTTGCTCTTGTTTAGATGCAAATGCCAAACTCATAAAAGAATGTGATGCACCCGTATCAAACAGAACAACTGCAAGCTGATTATTTACAAGAAACTTACCAACAGTAACAGCCTCACCTGCGGGCACATTCTCCAAAGCAGTGAAATGCAACTGACCCTTCTTTGGATATGGGCACTCCTTGGACCAATGCCCCGGTTTACCACAATTGAAGCAATTAGGGCCACCAGGAACAACATTAGCAGGACCAGGCTTCTTCTGCCCACCGGCATTGCCTTTAGGGAGAGCCACTGTATAACCTTTGCGAAATCCAGAATTACCAGCCCCTTTCTTCTGCGGGGGACGAAACTTCTTCTGACCACCAACAGGAGCACGATAAACAGGACGAGCAGCTACCGGTGCCCTAGATGGAGCAGCACCAGCATCAAAAGCTCGTTTCTTGCCCTTGCTTGCAGCATACACCCTGTTGTTGTTTTCCTAATAAGTTATAGCATCACTGATGAATTCATTAAAACTTGCAGCCTTCAGGGTTCCTAGATCTTTCAGGAGCTTAGGGGTCAAACCCCGTTTAAAGCTATCTATCTTCTTCTGCTCGGTATCCACCATTTCTGGTGCATACCTAGCCAAGTTGTTGAACTGCTGAAGGTACTCATTCAAAGTCTTCGTGCCCATGGTCAGCTTCATAAATTCATTATGCTTGATAGCCATCATGCCTGGAGGGATATAATGCTCACGAAAAGCAGTCTGGAACTGATCCCAGGTAATCCCAGTGCCAGCAGAAAAGTAGTGCGAAAATGATTCCACCAAATTCCTGCAGCACCATGCAGTTGATGACTAGCATATTCAGCCTTCATTTGCTCCGTCAGCCAGAGTAGACGAAACTTCTGAGAGATAGTATTCAGCCATTCATCAGCTTCTAGTGGCTCAGCTGCTTCCTTGAAGATTGGTGGCTTAGTATCCATGAACTCCTTGAAAGTGCTTGGAAGGTTTGGATCTTTCCCCTGACGCGGTCCATGACCTCCCGCGGCACCAACGTGGCCCGCGAAGACCCGGATAGCATCCGTCAGAGCCCTCTGGCCATCGACCATGGCATTCATCATCTGCTCTGTCGTAGGATGGGCTCGCCGTGGCGGCGGCGGTGGCGGTGGTGGATTCGGGCCTTGCGGCGCATTTGGATCACCATGGCCCTCTCCACTAACCCCAGCACCAGATCGTGTCACTGGCATCTGCATCAAACTATATATTCACGTGGTCAGATAATGTTTGCGACAGATGGAAGAATCATAAACTCATGCCAAGAATAAATCGAGAAGATTTAATCCAAATGACAAAGATACAATAAATTCACATATATGCACAATATCTCATGCCAGGATATATATAAAATATATTAAGATTGCATCAAAAGAAGTGTTCACATCACACATCACAGAAGTTTTATGGAGTTACATCATCCAGCAAATCTTAATACAAGCTAAATTAAACTTAGTCTCGACACGCAACGTTACATCACACATGCTTGACGTCGCATGTCATACAAAAGCTAACAACTAGCACAGCTACTACAAGCCTCTACTCGTCATCCGAGTCGAGGTGGTAGACACCCTCGCCAGCCTCGTCCATCTCGGGGTCTTCTTCTTCGTCGTCAGCTGCTACCGGAGCACCGACGTTCTCACCATCATCTTCGGCCACTATTACCTGCGGACCCACCACTGGGTAGGCAGGTGGCGGAATCGGATTCAGCAGATTGTTGAGACGGTGCACGTCCCTCTGCAGATCCGCAATCTGGTTCATCATCACCTGCTCACGCTGGGCAGCCACAGCATTGGCCTGTAGCCAACCCCGACGTCGAGCCTCAGCAAGCTGCATCGCGGCATCCCGCTCACGAGTCACGGCCATCAACTGGTCGTGGTTAGCATCGCGCTCACGCACGGCACGCACCAGCTGCTGCCAACGAGACTACGCGATAGCGGTAAAGTCAGCCACGTCCTTCTCCAGGGCATCTATAGCAAGACTCTTGTTCTTGTACTTGCGCGCACGCCTCTTCGCCCTTTGCTGCGCTTCACATGCCACCTGTAGTGCAGCCATCGTGGCGGCGTTCGTCTCCTGACGACCGCGATAGGCTTTAAGGACAGCCATCATCGCGCTCATCTCGGCGCCCGAACTGCCGGCACGCTCCCCGCGACCACGCACTAAGGCGTGACCGTACTGCTGCGTCCAAATCGTCTCCTCGGGCGCAACAGCAGGTAGCGAGGCAGCTGGACCACCCACTAGCTCATAGCCCAAGTTTTGGGCGATGTCTAGCAGCACCTCCAAAGCAGCGACTTGTGCCCCTTCCCATGGACACATGCCGTCAGCAGCACAGTTCCAGTCGTGCCACCTCGGCCGCACCTCCAAAGCTGGGACAACCACACGGACCTCGTACCAGTCCATCCCAGTGCCAGCATCCACGCTCTCCCAAGTGTACCGTGGCGGCTCGGTGTACCCCACGGAGCTGAGTACTCGCCACAGCAAGGTAGGAGTACCAAACACGCTCAGGAAGGTCTCGCTCCGCTGCGGCTCTAGCACCCCAGCCATCTATACAGGTTCAAGAATATTAATGCGAGAAAGAGGAATATACCAGGGACGGAAATAATTCTTAACATAAGGAACGAGTAAGTGCTTAAGGGAGGGAATTATTAATAATTAATATTAATATTATTTCATGATGCATGATCGTTCCGTACGTCCTCACAAAACCTAGGAAAAAATATTACTTATATCGTTATAAGCGGTGGCATACAAGCATTCACTCATACGAATAATTAGTCGAGCTACACGGTTCGCAGTTAGTGTACCTGCATAAAAATTCATTGCAGCCCTGACCCACACATATATATCACACGAAAGCGGTAAAATAGTTTATACTTCATATATTGCTATATGAAGGTCACCACCACTTCCCCCATAGTTAGTACTGTAATAAGCCACCTAACAATCCTTATGTGGGCTTAACAAATGTGGTCTCTGGCAACATATATATATATATATATATATATATATAATTAAATTTCAGATTTAGTGTACCTAATTATGTTTCTTCTACTGACTCCTTGTTAACTAGGTGATTAAAATAGAGTTCTAGTATTAAGTATAGCTAATTAATGTGTATTAGGTGCTAAACCTGCTCCGATACCAGCTGTAACAGAACCGACCAAGTGCTAAAAATACGACCGCAAAAATTTTTCCGCCGAAGCGACTAAACTCTTGCGATAGCATTCTCGTCACTCCAGTAGTCCGTGAAACCACGAAGGATTTCAAACCACATCATATGAGCCAGGATATCATTACAGCATTTAGCACCACACAATAATTAGTACATAAGTTCACAAATAATATTACATCACTTGTTCAAATATTCTTCGGAGTCTTCGGGCACGCAGGCCCAGTTCACAACGGAAGCATTAATTGTTTAACATCACCACATAGTCTAGTTGCCAGAGTTTCCGACCACAAACACAAAAGCATAAGATGAGTTCATTGAAGAGAGGTAGCTATGCCCATAGCTTAATCATCATCTCCCGCAGGGTGCAAGCACTCGGGGCAATAACCAGGGAAGAGAGTGCCATCTGCAACATTGGGAAATAAAACCCTGAGTACGAGAAGGTACTCAGCTAGACTTACCCGTCATAAACCAGAAATAAATGACACCAAGGAGTATGCAAGGCTGAATAGATATAAGTGGAGCTAGGCTGGACTCATTTTGCATAAAAGAGAGCAATTATAGTTCAACCTTTCATTTTACTAGCAACAATTTTAATAACTTATCTATCCATCTAGGTTGGCAACCTGTACTATGCAATCACTTGGTATTAAGCAATACAATAGTAGTAACATATCCAGTTAATTAGCCATCATCATTCTCATTTTAACCATTCAGTTGATTATTAGTGAAATCTATTCACCTTTGCCCGATCAAGTGCCCACTATCCGGGGGCGACGGTGATTCGAATCGATTCCTACTCAGCTGAGGGGGTATTCCCAATACAAACCCAAGCAAACTCGCGCAAAGCTGCTCATTTTCCGGGGGTCACCTTTGGAACATTTCAAATGCAACCTCGAGCGGGCTCACAACCCTAGAGATATGGCCATCCACACCAGGTCGATTAGCAACCCCCTGGTTCTGCCCTTGGCTGTGGGACCCTCCATATCACCGAAACCCAGGCTGTCATAACTCTTTCGACAGATTGCCTTGATATGTCTACTCGGCTTCGCGGTCGGAACGAGTTATCCTTCCAGCTAAGTGTTGGGCTGCGTTCAACATGATCCTGGTAAGTACAATTGTAAGTCCTTAATCGGCTTAAGCGGGGATAGCTCCACACCCAAGACCTCCATGGCTTGGTGCTTCCTATCTTCTTCCCGCTCGGGCCTCAGATTCATTAATTAGTGATGGTTCCAGAGATAGCACATATAGGCTACCCGCACTAGATTAAACTAGCTACGGAAAATAGGACATTTCCCGACTTGTACTACCGACTAAGCATAGATAAGCAAAGGTCGTCCTACACTTAACTTGGTTCACAG
Organism: Coix lacryma-jobi var. lacryma-jobi; assembly: GCA_009763385.1. Lineage (NCBI taxonomy): Eukaryota > Viridiplantae > Streptophyta > Magnoliopsida > Poales > Poaceae > Coix > Coix lacryma-jobi. Next base: position 128,159,344 of record CM019825.1, on the reverse strand, counting down.
GTATATAATTATTTGTGGACAAGGAGCAGGATATATATGCAGCAAAGGTATCACACAACTCCTAACTTAATGCATCACAAACAAGAAAAACCTATCAAGTATAATTTGTAAAACATAGGAGACTTATGTATGCTCCGAGGCTTGCCTTGGATGAAGGAGGAGGGGTGATGGTTAGGGCACTCAGGCAAGTCTTCCTCCTGTACCCCTGCTAGCAGCAGACTGGCTTCTTGTTGTGGGTCGACTTCCGGTTCCAGCCTCTCGAATTCCAGCAGGGTTACTCCCTCCGGCACACCTATTGCAAATGCAATGCATATGTATGAGCTCATAAATGCAAATGAAATGAGATGTAGCATATGACAAGTGCACTTGTTAACTTGCTGCTCAACATATAACAACCATCCAAGGTATAATTATCAGCAAATTCTCAGGTGAGCATTTATCACTATCATACTAGATATTAGCATATGCATATATATACATAGTGGTAGCTAATATAGCTTACCCTTCTCAAGCAACCTAAGATACAACTTCTCATCTTCAGTTAAAGAGTTTAGAGCTGTACATAGGTGAATATGGCATCAGCTAAGCATATTAATTATCCATTTAATTAATATACAAACCACATGGTTAATAATATTATTTATATAATTATCCCTCAGGACAGCAGCACACAAAATAACTCATAGCTGGAGCTACAGGTAAGAAATTAAGGCACATGAGGACATTCTGGAAATCTTATGAAATTCTCTACAAAACATCTTCAAGGCACAAAAGCTAATTCCATTGCTAACTAGTCCAAATCACAGATTAACACAGCACTGTCCAGGAAATTCCAGAATAAATGATATTTACTGTGTCCAGATTCAAAATAGCATATCTCATAAACTATGCACCCAAAAATCACCAAAATATTGCACAGGCTAGATCAACAAATTATCTACCACTTTGTTATAGAACTCATCCCCAGGAAACATTTAGAACATGGTGTAAAATATTGTTTCCCAGAAACTATTCAGAATTTGCATAAACATAGATAAGCCATTCTAAGCAAGATAACTTGATCCTGGGCAAACCAAGTTTTCCAAACATCAAAACATAGCTAAACAAGGTTAAATAGCATAGTGGAGGGTTTTGGTGAAACCCTTTTGCCATGGGTTAACATATAACCAATTAATAAGCTAATAAAAGGCATTATAAAGCAATAATTATTAACTTAGGTAACCAAAATGTTCAACTGAGCTAAGCATGATTTTTCATGGCAACTACTTATCAAAAGAAAGCCATACCAACAAGAATCATCAATTTAGCAATTACCAATATTTAGTTATGCATTTTCCAAGTAGTAACAGCCATTAACTTAGATAATTTCTACAGCAAAATATATCACAGAACATGGCCCATTTTATATTTTCTATAAAAACTAGATACTTCACAGAGCACAACAAAATTGGAATCACTCAATTGGGACATGCACAGCTCAAGATATGATTTTTACAAACTTATACACTATTTTCCATTTTCTAGAATATATTTAAAAATCAACGGTCACTGACCGGCAGGGCCGACGCGTCGGTGACGCTAGGTCAGGGGAGATGGTCACCGGCGATTTCTCGCCTCTGGTGGCTCCTCTGGCCCGGCCAAGCACACGAGCGTGCTCAGCATACCAACGCGCACCTTCTAGACCTACTGATTGGTAACAACAACGAGCGGAGGAGGGCTGTTGCCGGCGATGGCGGATGCGGCGGTGCGGCGGTCGGCTGCCGGCCAGCTCCGACCGTGAACGGTCGATTGCGGCCTCGGCCAAGCACCAGCGTGCTCTAGCGGTGCTCCTAGGGCCTTCTAGGGCTTCGATTAAGCGCTGGGAGCCTATGCTCCACGCTGCCGGCCATGGCGGCAGTGCGGGCGCGGCGGAGCGCTCGCGCGTTCCGACGCCGGCCAAGCTCTAGGGTTCCGGTCATGGACTCTCTGAGCTTCACTAAACCCTCACCGAGCTCTAGCAAGAAGGAGAGAGGGAGGAGCGCTACATTGTCCTAGCGCCGAGCTCCGGCGAGCTCTGGCCATGGCGGCCCGACGCGCCGGCGCAAGATCGGCCATGGAATACGTGCTTACCGTGGCGTCTTTCCCTAGCAACCGGTGCGGTGAGTTAGCGCGGAGTGAGGCGCACCCCGACGGCTCATCGGCGTCGGCGGTGGAGGGCCGAGCACGGCGGCGCGCGCGCGCGCGCGGCGGCAATGCCGGCTCCGCGGCAGAAGAGCGAGAGAGAGGGGAGAGAGTGAGAACAGAGAGTGAGTGAGCGAGGGGGAGGGCCAGGCGTCCACTCTGGGCAATGTGGACGGTCGCGCGACTGACGAGCGGGACCGCCGGCGGCGTACAGCTGCCACTTGGCGGCTAACGCCTGAGTGGCCTCCCCGGACGGCGCGTCAACGGCGCTAACGGCGCCCACGCCTGACAGTGCGACAAGGCCGACTTTGGCGATGATTTGCGGCTAATTGGGGCCGATTTGGCCAAAACTCTACTTAGCAAAGTTGTAGATCAAAGCAAGCTCTACAACTTTGGTAATTGGCACTTAGGCCAGTTCGGCTTAGATTAAGAGATAAATGACATACAAAGTAGCTAAAAACTGCTGTCATGACTCTATGACTTAGACAAATTCAGAGCTGTCCAAAACAGCCCCAAATTCGACTAAAAGTGCATTTTTGAGCATGTTCTGCACATTTTCACAACTTGGCCATTTGACAACTTTTGTTCTACATAAAATTTGCTACAACTTTGGTTCAAGGCACTCAGCCATGCATAGTTTGCAAATAGCACTTTTTAAAGAAACAAGGCAGAGAGGTTTTAGGGGCTTAATTAGCTAAGTTAGTGTTAGGGGAAGAATTAGGGTTAACCCCCAACATCAAACTTGTTTCTTATGATGCCCTAAGACCATCTATGACCTTGGTATACTAATCACACATGGTTATGCAAGAATTCACATCAAGTATTGCAATCAAGCATAGTAATCACACACATACATAGGTAATTCTAAGCAAGTAATCATGAAATGCACATGTGATGCTTGTGAGATGCTATGCTTATGCTCATGATCAATTTAATGCAAGTAGGTTTATGCAAGCTAAACACCAGGGGTGTTACAAGCAATATGCCAGCAAGAGATGACAAGTTTTCAAAAATATCAAAAGTCTTGATCTAAGAGTATGACACTCCTCTCCTCGGATCCCGTTTTGACCAGGCAATATGTATAAGGTAAAGCTATCTATACTCTCTAAAATTTGCAAGAAATATATTAATGATCTACCATGAGCTTCACATATATGAGTGATCTGAGAGCACATATGAGGAAAAGGTAAGCTAAGTTTTCTTTCAAAAATTTGCAAAAACTCCAAGTGTCAGGATTGATAGAAAAAGGGATCTCTACTTCCTGCTGCTCCATTCCTCAACTGCTCACAGTCACATGGTGGGTTCTATTTAAACTCCTGCAGTACAGGTTTGAAGGAATTAATTTTTAACCTTGAGCTTATGTTTTAACCATCCTTTTCTCGAGGACGAGTAAAAGCCTAAGTATGGGGGAGCTTGTTGACACTCCTTAATTATCAATTCTAAGCGTCAACTAAGCATGAGAAAAGATATAATTGCAATACACCACCTAGATATAGGGTTTATACTGACAGAATTCCACGAGTTTTGGAGATTGTCTGTTTCTGCAGGGGGTTATCAGGAAATACGAAGCAAAGGCCCACATGTCATGATTACATAGAGATATTAACGTGTGCGGTAATTTTCTACACTCTAGAAGACTCTATAAGCCACGGGAAGAAGCGGGACGCCGAGAGGGCCCAGGGGCAGGGCGGCCGCCCTGACCCCTAGGGTGCCTGCCCTATAGGAACAGCCAATCAGGCTGAAGTTCACGGATCATGCCCCACCGACCTTGAGGATTAAGGAAAACCACACGATTAAGGTCGGTTTGATCCGACGGTCGACGTTCATTTGAGGGGGCTATATAAGCAAGGCCCGTGCCCCCTGCCTGGGGGAGTCCATTATTCTTTATCATAATATTTTCCAGAGAGGATTCGCCTGAGAGGGTCCCTTGAATGGATCTACTCTCTAGGGCTTAGCATTCAAGAGAAACTATTTTAGTTTCTATGTGAGATTAGAGTTTTACTCTTCTAGATTGAGAGAGATAGAGTGGAGGTGTGGATTGGAGGAAGCCCCGCCTGTCAGTGTCTCCTCTTCAGTTTGTACCTGCGGGTTCAAGTCTCCTAACCCGAGGCTTGTTCCTAGGATTCTGCAACATTTCGACTTCTAATACTAGTAAGTTCCTTGTTATTATTGTTCTTTGGTTTGTGAGTTTACTTTATTCTCTTCACGTAGAGAGTAGGGTAATCATCTCTAGCGTAAACGTGGTGTTTGGGCTAGGATACTCATAATTATCCCCTATCTAGCCGGATTTGTGGTAGTAACTCGGAAAGTGACAATTCCATTGGTACCTTTGGAGCCCACGATCCCGTTAGTAGGACTGGTAGGGTTAATAGACCGGGGATAAGCATCTTATATGGTATTTTTCTTATCTTTACGGTTCTCCCCAATAGAACAATAGTATCAACCTTGCATAGGTTAGAACAAGAGTGCTATGTGATCTTCTCTATATCTCTTATATCAAATCACCTTGTTTGTAGCCTAAAGGATAGTAGCAATGGATTTGGTTAGTCAGATGCACGCTTTCTCCCTGCGGAAAAATAAATAACGATACTCTGGATAATCTCCCGGGTGAAGTGCTCACCGATATCCGTGCGCTTGCGGATTATTCTGTCTGTGTTATCAAATATCAACAGGCCTCTGTCCCAACAATCACTCCCCGAGACTCACACTCAACAACCGAGGTGCCCATGACCCTATGAGGAAGGGTGGATGATCACACTGATCACAGCAAGGCACCCCAAAGCGACAGAACGAGCAACCGAAAACTAGACGGAAAACTGCACTTCAGTGAACATCGGACGCTGGCACCGGACGCTGAAGAGTGGGTCCGATGCGAGTCCAGTAAGGTCTAGAGTGCACCGAACGCGTCCGAGACCTGGACACAGGACGCGGCACAGGGTCCGGTGAGTAGACACAGAACAACGTGTAACACCGGACACTTGAAGCTGACCGCACCGGACGCGATAGCTAACAAAACTTGCGTCCGGTCAGAGCAAACAGAGAACACCAGACGCTCCACACACTCACACTGGACGCTCCGGTCCAGTGAGTCCGGTGTCTATGCAGAGAGACACCCAAACCACCGGACTCGTCCGTTGCGTCCACAACGGACGCACCTGGGGGTCCGGTGAGAACTAAAGTGGTCTGACACAACACGTGTCACGCGTGGACAGCACCGGACGCAGGGACAGTCACACCAGACGCGTAGGGTGACCCCGATTGGGCGTCTGGTGACCACGAACAGCCCGAACGCAAAATCGCCTCCATTCCAAAATCAACCCGATCTCCTACAAATCGAAATCTCAGTAGCTCAAAATCGACATAGAGGTTCCTTAGGAGGTTGGTGAGGTAACTCTACGATCCCATGACGCTCCACCAACTAAATCTCCCGGAATCGATCAAGGAAGGTGCAAAAACGCCCAAAACTCAACTCCCACGAACAAGTGCCCCGATCTGCATGCTCAAGAGAACTTAACCAAATTCCTTTGGTGGAAATGCTCTACTCTTGATCATGAATAGATCGAAACAAACGGCTCGCAAAACGATCGCCTACATGCGGAGAACGATTGAAAACAAGCAAAGGGGCAAACGAAGAACACGAAAGAAAAACTCAAGAACACAAAGAACTTGGCACAAATCTGAACTCCCGGAGGGAACAGCGGTGATTACGGTCACCGCTTCCTGATCACGTCCGTACATAGTGCCGATGCAACTGCGGATCTTAGTGGCTACAGCAGAGGCAGGGGAAAACAGGAAAACCTAAGTGAAGTAGTAAATGACTGAGATAAGGGAGAGGGGTGGGTGTCCCTCTCTATTAATACTAACATTATTCCCACTCTACCCCTACTGCTAATGTGAGCGAACCAGCTAAACCCTAAGGTCATTCTGGAACAACTCGACGACGAGGTTGATCTGACGGCCATGCCTGCACAGCCGGTAGCTTCGTCTCAACGCAAGCTCCCTGGATGCCGCCACATGCCATTGCTCCCAGATGATCACCTCGTGAACTCCGCCGCTGGTTTTGAGGCCCAAACCAGCAAACTGTTGTTGACGGTCCTTAAGTATCAATTTTAACCATCAACTAATCATGGAAAAGGATCTATATGCAACCCATAGCTAGAATTAGGGTTTACACTGATAGAATTCCACGAGTTTTGGTGAAAGTCTATTTCTGCAGGGGGTTATTAGGAAATATGGAGCAAAGGCCCACATGTCATGATTACATAGAGATATTAACGTCTGCGATACTTTTCTATCATCTAGTAGACTCCAGAAGCCACGGGAAGAAACGGGAGGCCGAGCAGGCCCAGGGGCAGGGCGCCCGCCCTACCCCCTGGGGCGGCCGCCCTAGGGCAACAGCTAATCAGGCTGCCCCTCGCGGATCATGCTCCACCGACCTTGAGGATCAAGGAAAACCATACGATTAAGGTCGGTTTGATTTGACGGCCGACATTCACTTGAGGGGGCTATATAAACAAGGCCCCTGGCCCCTAGACGAGAGCACCTCTCTCATTATTCATTATTCATCTCAAGAAGAGAGCCCCTGATCAAGCCCTAGAGCCACCACATCAACTAGATTTCTAGTCTAGCAAAGCTACATAGGATTAGAACTAGAAGGAGTCAATCTTCGATTGGTTTCCGGATCTGTCAGGAGGATTCTTGGTAATTCTCGCTCTAGTTCTTCATTGTTCATCATTGTTCTTCATTATAATGAATATGACTTTAGTCTACTTTATTATATTGATCATGACTTTATTCTATTTGCTTATTCTCGATTTCAGATAACCGGCAGTCTACCACGGGGTGACCCACGGTAGTAGTTTCGGTAAGGGCTGTTGTTCTAGACCACGATCTGGATGTTGGAGGAGCAAGACGACAACCGGGACAAGGATTTACCCAGGTTCAGGCCGCTCGGAAGCGTAAAACCCTACGTCCTGCTTCTCGTGTTATGCTGTGTTCGAGTACAAAGGGGCGCCTAGCTCTCTAGATCGAAGATGCCAGAGACTAGGTTAAAAGGAGAGTAATCTGTCTAACTGCGTTCTAGGGGGGTCCTTGACTGCTTTATATAGCCGAGCAGCCAAGGTTACAGAGGAGGTCAGCTATCCTAAGTCGCATCCTAGGAGGACACGGGCCTAACCTAGCCGACTAAGTTAGCTTGTGGGCCAAGCGTCCTTGTTTGCAGTCCGTCTTCTGGTCGATCGCGGACCACTCCTCCATCTTGTAGTCCAGCCCACCAAGCCGTCTGCCAGTGGGCCAGAGCCTCGCTAGTCTAGGCCTCCTCTGCCGAGCAGTACGGATCTGTTGGTGAGGGTACTCGGGGTCTATACCCCCACAGCTAGTCCTCGAGCGCCATGTGTCTTGAAGAGCCATCATCTTGACTCGTGCGGAGCAGTGACGTTGCAGACCACTCCTTACTGACCAGTGAAGATGCTGATATCGTGGTGCTGAGGAGTGCGCTCCGCCGAGCACTCAGCTCAGACCACTTGTCCGAGTAGTCCTCTGCAGACCACTGCTTCAGTCAAGATTGCCTGTTCCTGAAAGGTACATGGTGCTCAGAAAAAGAAAAAAGAAAATTTTCTTTTCACGTCGTGGGACGTGGGCCCACGTAAACACATGCCTGAAGGGGCACTGGAAAGTTTGAACGTGACCCTGCTGTGAAGATATCCTCCACATCCTGAGGACAAACCGAATAGGCCCTAAGTCACCGCAAGGTGACGTGGGCCCACATAGTCCCCAAGTTCGATGAAAGATAGTATATGTTTTATCGAACTTTTTAAGAAAAAAGAACGATAGAAATAATCTGTGTTGAACCTATGGCCTTCTGCTTAGGAAGCAGACCAGGAGTGCTCGGAGCACTGAGGGCATTTTCGTAAAATGGACCCCCTGAAAACTGACTGGTAGTCCCCAAGTTTACTGTACGTGGCCCAATACTTTGGCAGTGCGCGTTATACGGGCCAAAAGGAATATTCTGAGCGCAGTGTTATCCAACCGTCCGGCGCACGTGGAGCGGCGGTTGTGCGGCCCATCTGTCGTGGCCCACTAGGTTAAGATAATGCGTTCACACGAGTCGTGGGGAGTCTTCCTCGGGAAGTCAAAGGGACGTGGGCGGATTCGAGGGAGCCGGTTGCGCATTCATTTGCACTTGCTGCGGCCACTTCCTCGAGCTCTCCGGCTTCCACACTCGCCACTGTTCATCTGCTAGATCTAGTTTCCCCAATCTCCATTTCAATCTCCCATCGCCACCGCGCCGCACCACCAGAGCTCGTCTGCTCGCGCACGCACCGCCGCAGCGCAGCTTCCCACCACCAACGCACCCCAGATCTAGGGTTTCGGTTGCCGCGGAGATGACCGGCGGAAGGAGGAGGGCGGAGAGGAGGGCGGCAGAGGGTGCGCGGGAGCCGGACTGGACTCAGACCGTCACCACCCTCGCCGCGTTGCTGCGACTGGCAGAGTACGGTCTCCTGCCGGCGGCGGACCTCGGCGTGTGGCGCGAGCCGCGCGGCGAGGACGAGCCGCGCCCCCGCCCAGGTGAGATCGTCGTCTTCGAGGACTTCATCCTTCGGGGGCTGGGGCAACCGGTGCATGGGTTCCTCCGGGACCTGTGCATCTTCTGGGGGATTAGCATTTGCAATCTGGACCCCAACTCCATCCTCCATGTGGCGATTTTTATCGCCTACTGTGAGATGTTCTTGGGGACGGCCCCCCACTTCAACTTGTTCATCCACCTCTTCGCTCTGCGGATGAAGGGGCCGGATGTGGGGGGTTCCCGCATTGCCGGAGGCTGCTACATCCTCTGAGGGACGGGATGGCGGCTTCTTGGCTTGGGGGCAGATTCGGATCTGCCACGAAGGGCTAGCACACTCGCTGGTTCTACATGAGCCAGGATGTGGGCGCCCCGAGGCAGGTCCCGTGCGACGTCCACCAGATCCCGGTGCGCAACACCCGGTGGTCCGCCAGGCCCAACCCCACGGACATGTTCCAGGTGGAGGAGCTCCTGGCGAAGATGGACTTCAACCGGATGAACGCGCCGGGGGTTGTCGCGCACTGGCTGAACCGCCGCGTCCAGCCGTGCAAGGACCGGAACAACCCACTGTATCTGTTCAGTGGGCCTCAAGATCCTTCTCGGGACACTGCCGAGGAGCTTGAGGAGCCGGCTCTTGTGCGCCGGATGAACGCAGTCCTCGGCGCGCTCTTCGAGAGGTATGATCCTCAAACGAGCCTGCCGAGGGAGGAGGACCAGGCAGAGGCGTACAGTCTGCACAACCCCGTACCGGAGGTATGTTGCTGTGTAATGTTGTGTTTTGCTCTGTCATATGTATGCTTGTGTGGATGTGCTGACCACTGGAGTGGTCTGCGTACACCTGTCATGTGCAAGGGCAACCGGATTTATATTTTTCTTCAGTTCCAGTAGAGGCATGGCCTGCGGGGGAGGCATGGGAGAATTTCTCCGGCTCCTACCGCGGGCAGCAGGGCAGTGAGGGGACTGGGGTCGTGGACCTCAGTTCCGGTGAAGATGAGGAGGACGCGCCGCCCGCTGTGGCGCGTCGTACACGCGCGGCGGGCAAACGGCCGGAGTCTGCCGCGCGGAAGAAGACCAAGCCGACCAGGCCCGGCACCGGAGGTAGGCTCAACCTCGACGGTGACCACGCCGGCGGCAGCAAGAGGGGGCGTTCCCTGAGTCCGGCGAGTGACTCGGAGGACAACGTCCCGCTGTCGAGGCGCCGGGGCAAGCGTCCAGCTCAAGCCGGGGACACGGGTGGCCCAATCCGCCCGCCCCGGCCGAGTCCTCGGAGATCGCCCCGGGGGGCCGCAGGGGCCGCCAGCGCGTCTAGGGGTCCGGCCGCAACACCGCCACCCCGGGGGCCTGCCGAGCAGCCAGCTCCGACGCCGCCTCGGGAGGCCGCGCCGGCGGCAGAGCAGTCCCCGGGCACTGGGCGCCAAGGGTCTGGGCCAGTCCCCAGGCCTGGGGGCGGAAGTGCTCCGTCTGCCGGCGGTGGCTCGATGTTCGGCTACTCGTGGCGCCGGAGGTATGTTTTTGGTTTTGCGAAGTAATTTACCTATATCATGTCTATGCTTGGTTGTGAAATGCATGTGTTCTGACATGTTACAGGAGTCGTGGGGCCACTGGTCCGGCCCAGAGCTCAACAGGCACCGCGGCTACGCCGGCGGCGGCTGCTGCGGGGGCAGGGGGCGAGCGGGGCCCTGGCGAGGCGGACGCGACGAGCGCCGCAGCGGGAGGCGGGGGGCGGCCAGGTGATGCCCGTGCGGGGAGGGACAAGGCCCCTTCTCCTTCGCCGGAGTCGTCACGCCACCAGCCGCGCCCGACGCCGCCGCCCACTGGTCCGCGCGTTCCGCCGCGGGCTACACCGCACTCTGCGCCACCGCCCACTCCGCGCGCCACGCCGTCAGCTTCTCCGCGTCCCGCGCCGCCGGCGGACAACGTGGAGGAGATCCGCCGGGTGCCGCCCAAGCCGCGCGTCTGCATCGTCCGCACGCGGGGGAAAGAATTTGTCATGCACGAAGAAGTCCCCAACGATGAGGAGCGGGCGGGGCTGGAGGCCGATCTGGAGGCCTTTGGCGAGCGCATCCGGGTGAGTGGCTTTTCGCTTCGCTTCTTGTTCTCTGTTTCGGCTTGTTGCTGATTGTTTTGGGCGTGCACAGGCCATCCACTCCACCAGCGTGTCCCGGGGCCGGGCCATCGCCCGGTTCGCTTCGATAGTCCAGGAGCGGGACACGCTCCAGCGGGAGAAGGCGGATCTGGAGCGCCAGGCTGAGGTCTACCAGTCTCGGCTGGCGGAGCAGGAGCGGGTGATGGCAGCCCTGCGGCGTCGGGTGGAGGAGCAGGAGGGTACATGTCCATCGACTTAACTCCTTCATGTTAACGCCGTATTGCCGTATTGGCTTTTGAACTGTTGCCTATGATCAGAGTTGGCTGGCCAAGCTGCTGACCTGGCCGACCGAGCTGCCGCGCTGGAGGCGGAGCTGGCTGTGCAGGCGGAGGAGGCCGCCACCGAAGCTGAGCGGGCGCGGAAGCAGTCCGAGGCTGACGGCGCTCGGATCGCTGACCTGCTGGGTAAGTTATTGTGGTCGTGTAGGATGACCTTGTGTTGTCTGCCTCATACTGGCTGAGCAGTGTGAGCTGACCACTTCATATGTTCTGCAGGCACGGCAGAGCGGCGGGTGGAGCAGCTCCGGGTGCTTGAGGGGAACCTCACCTCTCTACAGGAGCAGTTTGACCGGGTGATCTCGTACATCCGGCCGATCCTGCGAGCGGTGTTCCCCAACGAGGCTCATCCGGAGGACCCCGTGGGGCGCAGTGCTGCGGTGGCGGACCAGTGCCCAAGGCTGTGGCCTGCTCTGCAGGCCGCCATCTCAAGGGCTGGCAGCACCGCAGTCTCCATCGTGCTGGCGGTGGTCCGCTCTCACTACCGTGAGGTGGACCCCGCTGTCTTGGCGCAGGGGCTCCACGAGGACGTGGACGACGCCGCCGCCGAAGACCTGCGCTCCACCTCGGCTAATGCCGCCGCCGCGCTCCTCGAAGACATGGTGCTCCTGAAAGATCCTGCAGATGGTGGTGATGGTGGTCAGTAGGGCCGCCATGTTTGTAAAAAACATGTTTTTTTGTAAGTTGTGCGGGCACGGGGTGCCCTTAAAACTTGTTGGCCGCTCAGACACATGGGCGTGCTTAAGCGGGCGATAAGCACATTGCCGCTTTTTAAGTTATTCCTTATACGTGTTTAACGCACAGGTTTAGTTTTTAGAAAACGTACGTCGACGACTAAGTTTCGTCCCCCCTCTCGAAGCGGTCAACCCTGTCCAGTGACAAAGGGACGCACTAGTGAACAGCGCGGAACGCCAGGATCACTAGGTACGATCCAAAGTACCTTTAGGGAGTGAACTGCCGGATCTCCTAGTGCCGTATAGCGCGGCGCTGTAGCACATCGACAGAGGACCGTGACGCAATGCATGTCGAACCGTTCTCGGCGAGGGAAAAACGAAGTTTAGAAGTGACTTATGCAGGGCGCATGTTTATAAAATTGTGGGATTTGTCGTGTTTTCTTGAGAAAGAAAAGCAACTGAACAAAGAAGACAGAAAAAGCGGAAGCTTTATTAATAGAGAAAAATGAAGTACAAGGATGAGGTACATATCTTTGGACTACACGTTGTAGCGCATCAGCATCTCTATATGCCATGAAGTTGGCTCTTCGACGCCTTCGAGTGTCTCCAACCGATAGGATGTCGGGCGCGTGACGGCCTTAACCCTGAACGGTCCTTCCCACCTTGACGACAACTTGTTTAGGCCACTCGTGTCCTGGATGCGGCGGAGCACGAGGTCGTCGACCACGAACAATCGTCCTCGGACGTTCCTGTTGTAGTAACACCGTACCATCGCTAAGTACTTGGCAGTCCGAATACAGGACTGTAGTGCCTGCTCTTCCTTAGCAATGATATCGATCTCCCTCGCAGCATCGGAGGTTTCTTCGTCGTGGTAGGCTACTCGTGGAGAGCCGAAGTCGACCTCGGCCGGTATGACGGCTTCGGAGTCGTATACCATGAAGTAGGGTGAGACCCCAGTGTTCCGGCTGGGTTGGGTACGGAGTCCCCAGACCACAGCGGGTAGTTCTTTGAGCCACCGGCCAGGCTTTTGCTTCTTGTCAGCCTGGTATACACGCTTCTTGAGGGCATCAAGGATCATTCCGTTGGCGCGCTCCACTTGTCCGTTAGCCCTCGGGTGAGCTATCGAGATGTACTTTACTTTGATGCAGAGGTCTTCGCAGAAATCAAAGAAAGCTTCACTCGTAAACTGTGTTCCGAGGTCGGTGATGATGGTATTGGGTATACCAAACCTGTGGATGACTTCATCAAGGAACTTCACTGCGTGCTGAGCAGTGGCTTGCTTGACTGCTTTGTACTCAATCCACTTGGAGAACTTGTCGATGAGTACGTAGACAGCTCTGTAGCCGCCAGGTGCCTTTTTGAAAGGACCAATCATGTCGAGTCCTCAGCATGAGAAGGGCCATGCGGCGGGGATGGTCTGCAGTTCATGTGCTGGGACATGAATCTGCTTGGCGAACATCTGGCAGTTTTTACACCGTCGCACGTAGTTCTCGGCGTCAGTAACGGCTGTAGGCCAGTAGAAACCTGCCCGGTAGGCTTTGCCGACCAGTGTCCTAGAAGCCGCGTGGTTGCCGCACATACCCTCGTGGATTTCTTTTAGGAGTTCCAGTCCTTCTTCCCAGGTAATGCACTTTTGATAAACGATGGACTTCAGTCCTTTGCGCATCAATTCACCGTTTATCATGGCGTACACCTTAGCTCTGCGGACCAATTGCTGGGCAGCAATCTTGTCTTCCGAAACACGGTGTTCATTCAGGTATGTGATGAAGGGCTCTCTCCAGTCGGTTTCGGGAGGCGCCGCCTGTTCGGTTAGCTTATTGTCTTCATCGTCTGCCTGCTGACCAGTGGAGTTGCTTTCCACGTTGTTGCAGTTGTTGCCGAGCAGTGCAACTAATTCTGTAGCCGTGGAATCGGGTTCCGACGACTGTGCAGCCTGATCTTGGATCGAAGGCTTTATGAGGTCTTGCACGAAGACACCAGGGGGTAGCTCAGCACGATCCGACCCTAGCTTAGATAGCTCATCCGCTCCGACGTTCTTTGCTCGGGGAATATGAATGAATTCTAACCCGTAGAACTTATTTTCGAGCTTTCGGATTTCAGCCACGTAAACGTCCATCTTCTCGTGCGTTACGTCCCACTCCTTGTTGACCTGGTTGATGACCAGGGCGGAGTCCCCGTAGACCATGAGCCTCTTTATGCCTAGCTCGACTGCGATACGGAGACCGTGCATGGCGGCTTCGTACTCCGCAACATTGTTGGATGCTGGGAAGTGGATGCGAAGGACGTATTTTATTACATCCTTCAACGAAGAAATAAAATATATGCCGGCTCCGGCACCACCTATCTTTAGAGAACCGTCGAAGTACATTTGCCAGTACTCCGCGGTTGAATCAGCCAGTGGTAGGCTTACATCTGACCACTCAGCGATGAAGTCGGTCAGGGCCTGAGACTTCACAGTTCTGCGACTGCGAAATTGTAGCGAGAACTCGGCTAATTCCAGTGCATACTTCACGATCCGGCCGCTGGCGTCCCTGTTACGGAGGATATCGCCCAGCGGTACATCGCAGACCACAGTGATCTTGAATGCCTGGAAGTAGTGGAGTAATTTTCGCTTGGTAATCAGGAGTGCGTATAGAAGCTTCTGTACTTTGGTTGTACCGTTGCTTAGACTCGGTGAGCACTTCGCTGATGTAGTATATGGGGCGTTGGACCCCGTAGACATGGTCTTTTTCCTCTCGCTCGACTACCAACACCGTGCTGACCACGTTGGTGGTTGCTACGATGTATAGGAGCAGTTCCTCGTCTGGCTTAGGAACGGTTAGGAGTGAGGGGGATGCGAGGTAGGCTTTGAGTTCTCTGAAAGCCTTGTTAGCCTCGTCTGTCCACTTGAATTTGTCCTTCGCCTTGAGAAGTTTGAAAAAGGGAAGGCCTTTCTCGCCCATGCGCGAGATGTATCTGCTCAGCGCCGCCATACATCCGGTGAGCTTTTGGATGTCTTTGACACACCTGGGTGATCTGAGATTCAACACATCAGCTACCTTTTCAGGGTTTGGCCGGATGCCGTCCTGGCTGACCAGGTGGCCGAGCAGTATCCCGGAGGGTACACCGAACACACACTTGTTGGGATTTAGTTTCCACTTAAACTCGTTGAGTTTATCAAACGTGCGTTTTAGATTTGCGATTAAGGAATCGGCTTTTCTGGACTTTATCACCACGTCATCTACGTAGGCCTCAACCAGGTCGTCTGCAATCTCTTGTTCGAGGCAGGACTGGATGGCTTGTTGGTAGGTAGCCCCGGCGTTTTTGAGACCAAAGGCCATGGTCGTGTAACAAAAAGCACCGAAGGGGGTGATAAAAGTGGTTTTTTCTTGGTCCTCCTTTTTTAGAGCTATTTGGTGATAGCCGGAGTAACAGCCAAGAAACGAGAGCAACTCGCAACCTGCAGTGGAATCTACAACCTCGTCGATTTGAGGGAGATTGAATGCCTGCTTAGGGCAGTGTTTGTTGAGATCTGTGTAATCAACGCACATCCTCCATTGTTTATTCTTCTTTTGAACAAGGACTGGGTTAGCTAACCAGTCGGGATGATACACTTCTCTAATGAATCCTGCCGCTAAGAGCTTAGCTACTTCTATCCTAATTATTTCCTTGCGATCGCGGGCGAACCGGCGCATCTTCTGCTTGACTGGCTTGGCAGTCGGCTTGACATCGAGGTAGTGCTCGGCCTTCTCCCTAGGGACACCAGGCATGTCAGAGGGCTTCCACGCGAACACGCTGATGTTGTCCCGCAGGAACTGGACGAGCGCGTGTTCCTATTTGGGAGGAAGATTATCTCCGATCTTCGTGACCTTGGACGGATCGTCGTCGGAGAGGTGCACGACCTTGTGCTGCTTGGCCTTATCGGATGGACGCTGATTAGACCCCACGGGTACCTCGAGGTCCGCTGGTGGGACTTTCTCGACCTCCAGGCTGGAATGCTCTAGGGCATGCGTCAGCTCTTGGAATTCCGCGGCGGCGTAGGCTTGAGTTTCGCACTCGCGAGCCATGAACACATTGCCACGCAAGGAGAGAGTGCCCTGCTCGGTGGGCATCTTCAGCACTAGGTAGCCGTAGTGCGGGACCGCCATGAACTTGGCGATGCCTGGTCTGCCGAGGATGGCATGGTATATCCCGGCGAAGTCGGCCACGATGAAGTTGACGTGCTCGGTACGGAAGTGCTGCTTCGTACCGAACTGGACTTCGAGCGTGATCTGCCCCAGCGGGTAAGAGGGTTTTCCGGGCATGATGCCCCAGAATGGCGATTTGTAAGGTCGCAACTTCTCCGCTGGCATGCCGAGCTCCGTCCAGGCTGGGTAGAATAGGATGTTCAACGCACTGCCGCCGTCGACAAGCACTTTTTCGAACCGGACGCCGTCGATGACCGGGTCGAGGACCTACGGGAACCGGCCAGCGTCTGGGAGCTTTGCCTACATATCATTGCGGCTGAACGATATGGGCTGCTCGGACCAGGCTGGTACTCGGACGTCCGCGATGGTGCCATCAGTGCTCTGCATGGCGACTATGGCTCTGGTCAGCAGTTTGCGGTCGCGTGTGGTCTCCATCCCCACTTTGCCACCGAAGATCACGGCGGCCACGTTCTTCTGCGGTTCTCTGAACTCGCGACGTGGGTGGACCTCCTGCGAACCTTCTTCTTCTTCCTGCTGGTCAGCGACCTTATTTTTGGCCTTCGGGTTGCACCGAGGCTTCTTGTTTGCAGAGGACTTGACCAGTGCTTGAGTCAAGACTCTACATTCCCCCATAGAATGACCCTTGCCCGGGTGCCGAGGGCAGTCCTGGGCGAGGATTTTCTCCAGCTCCTCATCGGGTGCCGAGTTCTGACCCTTGATCGCGTTGACGGAGTCGTCGTTGCGACCGCGATTGCGCTTCCCTCCTCCGTAGCCATCCTGATCACGGCGTCTGGAAAAGCGAATAGCGTCGCGCTGGCCTAAACCGTGGTTGAAGCGCTGGTTGCGACAGTGATCGCGTTGCCGACGCGGTGGTCGGTCAGCGTCACTCTCGTCGTCGTCGTCGTCGCCTTGGCGGCGGTTGAAGTTCGACGGACCGGGGTTCGCGACATGGTGCAGACCATCGTCCATGCCGACGAAGTCGTTGGCGATGGCCATTAAGTCCTGCATCGTCCTGGGCTGCGCGAGTAGCAGCTCTTTCTGCAGGTCGAGTCATCGTGGTTGGCAAAGGCCAGTGATGAACGTCTCGATTGCCATCTCCTGAGAGATGTCGAAGACCTGACTCCAAGCTTCCGTGAACCGACGGATGTACTGTCGCAGGGACTCCTTAGGGCGGAGCTTGATCTGCTTGAGGGAGTACTTGGTCCCGGGTTGTTGACAAGTAGGCCTTAAGTAGTTGATGAACATCTGGCGTAACTGGTCCCAACTGTGGATGGTCCCTGGCCGTTGGCGGAGCAGCCAGGAGGTGACGGAATTGCCGAGCACTACGGGGAGGTAGTTGGCCATCACGTACTCATCTCCACCGGCCGCTCTGACCGAGAGCTCGTAAAGCGTGACCCAGTGTTCGGGATCGATTCTGCCATCATAGTGCTTGATTTCCGCGGGGCGGAAATTCTTTGGCCAAATAACGGCCTTGAGGCGATCTGAGTAAGGCGGGATGCCTCCGTGGTTCCTCCGAGCACGGTGATTCGCGTCGATCTGGTCACGGAGATCCCGATAATTGGGTTGCACCACCTCTTGGTCGTATTGGCCTTGACCGGCACGTCGTCGGTTACCTCGGCGTCGGTTGCGCCCTGGGGCGTTGCCGACTGGGGCGTCGTCATACCCGTGCTGGTCATTATCAGCATACTGGTCATGGACACGTCCTGCGTCGTTAGCAGAGTTGTCACCCTCTCCCTCGTACCGCTGATCCCGTTGGTCGCGGCGACGCCGAGAACGGCGTGATCTGCGTGACGTGGACATGGATCCCATGGACCGCAGGTCATTAACCTGATCTTCTGCTCTAGCCAGGAACTAGTGAATCTCATCTACCCCAGGAGTGTTGGGGGGCAGCTGGTTCAGCTTTTCCATAGCCACGGAAATGTTGGCCGTCGGAGTCTGGTGGACGGGCGCGTTGCCGACCACGTCGAATTCTCGATGGAGGTTGCGTTGTATGCGGCCCTGCGGAGGGTTGCGAGGCACCCCTGCTCCGTGCTGGTTTGCTGCATCACGAGCTTGGTCGTTTGCATGACGTTGAACCCGCTCGGCATTGCGGCGTTCTCTCGCTTCCCTTTCCTGCTCCGTCTCATTGGGGACCGGCGGCTCGTCGACGCTGGCCATGAAGACCATGCCACCGAAACCCGAAGGGTACTTCGGAAAGTCGAGGTCGGTACAGGCAGTACCGTCTTGGCATGGAGTAGATGTGAGGGTATCCTCGAGATCTATATCCATGTTCTTCTCGGCCTCTCGATCGGATGGGAAGTCACCCGAGATCTCCGAGGGGGTGTACTCGAGTCCAGCGAGTAGTTCCAACATGGTTGGGGTGAGTGGTTCGGTCTCCTGATGCGTGGCATCAAGGTCTTCTATTATCACCAAGTTGACGACATGTAATGGATCTACTGGGACCGGATCCACTTGTAGAAGTTTGTCGTTACGTTGCTGGATACCGCGGGCGAATGCCGCGGCCGCGTTATTCATCCCGTACGAGAAGTTGGCCTGGTTGGCTGCGGGCGGAGCACGGTCTGTAGGTGCTGCCCTAGCCACATGCCTCCGCGCTCTGCGTCGGCGACGCCGCTGAGGAGCGGGATTCTGCTGTCTCGCCTTGATGAACTCGTTCAATCTGAGGGGGCTCGGAACTCGTGCTCTGCGTCGGGCCATCTCAATGCGAGGTGGTCGGCGGGCCGGACCACGTTCGCGGACCACTCCGAGGGGTCTTCTGGTCGGCTGGACTCTCGCAGCAGGTGCTCGGCGCTGGTTGGGATCTACCCAATGAGGACCGTAGATCGGATCTACAGCTGGTGCCTGGGCACGTATACGCCGTCATGATAGGACAGGGGTGAATCCATCGAGATCTGGGTCCTGGTGCAACTGCCGACGAGTAGTCTCGACCAGATCCAAAGCCTCGAAAATCCGTCGACCCTGTTGATCGATCAACTCGAGCAGATCGGAGTTGTCGATCTGCCTCCTCTGGTAGCGAGGAAGCTGTCTGCATGTGGCCGGTGCGGCCGTTCCTTCCGCGGCCGCTGAGGGCAGCGCGGCGATCTGCGCGGCTGGTGTTGGGACCAACTGCGGCGGGTTCGGTGCTGGGACCGGATGTGTCACGGGAGGTGCTGGGACCTGCCCGGAGGTTCCAGGGAGCGCGAGGGACGCCGTTACACCGGTAGTCCACGTGAAGGAACCGATGGTGAACGAGTAGCCGGCCTCGAAGTCCATGGAAGCAGGGAAAGAAACCATCTAGATCGTCGTAAAACGCCACCCCCTACCTGGCGCGCCACTGTCGATTTCAGATAACCGGCAGTCTACCACGGGGTGACCCACGGTAGTAGTTTCGGTAAGGGCTGTTGTTCTAGACCATGATCTGGATGTTGGAGGAGCAAGACGACAACCGGGACAAGGATTTACCCAGGTTCAGGCCGCTCGGAAGCGTAAAACCCTACGTCCTGCTTCTCGTGTTATGCTGTGTTCGAGTACAAAGGGGCGCCTAGCTCTCTAGATCGAAGATGCCAGAGACTAGGTTAAAAGGAGAGTAATCTGTCTAACTGCGTTCTAGGGGAGTCCTTGACTGCTTTATATAGCCGAGCAGCCAAGGTTACAGAGGAGGTCAGCTATCCTAAGCCGCATCCTAGGAGGACACGGGCCTAACCTAGCCGACTAAGTTAGCTTGTGGGCCAAGCGTCCTTGTTTGCAGTCCGTCTTCTGGTCGATGCGGACCACTCCTCCGTCTTGTAGTCCAGCCCACAAAGCCGTCTGCCAGTGGGCCAGAGCCTCGCTAGTCTGGGCCTCCTCTGCCGAGCAGTGCGGATCTGCTGGTGAGGGTACCCGGGGTCTATACCCCCACACTTATGTTCTCAATTATATTGCTCTTAGTTTATTATGCTTATATACTTTGTTTAGTTAGATCTAAGTTTTATCCATGTTTAGGATCGTATAGCGTTTACCCAATAATGGATTGTCCATTGGTACCATGGGTAAATGATAGATATTGTGTAGGCGTGGTGCCTATACCGTATTTATCTGCGATTGTACCCTATATTCCGGATCGTGAGGTAGATCGCGGGTGTGACAGGCCTGTTGAGTCCTTTGTAGTCCTCCTCCTGTTTATAGGGCAGGCAGAGCGTTCATGTTACGGGGAAGTGATTACTCTGTTCTTCATCTTCCTTAGTAATACTCACTACACATTAATGAACCTTTTATCTAGCCATGATTGCCATATATAATTGCACTAATCATAGTATGCTAAGACTGTATAGTTAGAATGACTTAGGGAATATTCTTGTAGTTCGTCCTAATTCCATGCTAATGACTTGCTAGAATATCTGTTGAGGTGCTTATCATTATTTTATGTGGCTAAGTTATGCTGATCAGTGTATTTATCTTATGTCAATACTCATTCATCATCTATATTTTATGTGACACTTACCCTGTATTGAGAGAGATAGATGAGCTTATCATTATACATGCAATGCTACTCATGATCCTTACTTATTTATTTATTCCTAAACATTCCCTTCCCAGTGGTAAAAATATAAATAACGATACCTGGAATACTTCCCGGTTAAATTGCTACATCGATATTATCTGTGCGCTTGCGGATACACATTCATTTATTTATTAGAAGAGCAATTGCATATTTCAATACCACATCTCTCTGCCATGCTGGGGATGACAACTTGGCATTAAGTGGCATGAGAGGAGGTTACCATTTTTGGCGCCGTTATCAGAATAGTTAATCTACTTTTGGTAACGATGTTAGAAATGTCAACAAGCATTTTTGGCGCCGTTGCCGGGGAAGGTTGAGTAGCTATAAAGGAATAAATAATTAAGGATGTGTAGCTATCATTTGCATCACTAATGAAATCAAGCAAAACATTGATTCTCTACTCATACAGTTTTACCCCTGTTTACTTTGCAATTTTTCATCATTTTATGCAGGGTGATGTATGAGCAGGTTTGATCTTCCAGAAAATTTCGTTGAAAATCCCGAAGCATTAATCAGAAGGACAAAAGCCAAGCTCAAGAAAGTAACAAATTCATCATCATCACAGCTTGAAGCTCAGTCCAACCAAGAAGATCATCCAAACATCGTTCGAGACTTAACACCAGAGTTTGAAGCCATGGCGGAAAAGTCAATCCGTGAGTTCTTAGCTCCTAATACGAATAACATTCGTACTGGACCTACTGCGGACATTGATCGGTCATTTGAGCTCAAGCCTGCGCTCATCAACATGGTGCAAGCAAGCCAGTTCTGTGGAAAGCCGCACGAAGATGCTAGTGCTCATCTCCAACACTTCCTGGAGATTTGTAGCACATTCACCATCAAGGACATTCCCAAGGACGCCATACTACTTCGCCTGTTCCCATTCTCACTCTTGGGAAGGGCGAAGCAATGGTTCTATGCAACCAAGGAGAAGAACACTACGTGGGCACTCTGCTCCACCAACTTTCTGGCAAAGTTCTTTCCCATAGGAAAGACCAATGCTCTTCGTGGGAAGATTTCAAGCTTTCAGCAACAACATGACGAGTCCGTTACTGAAGCATGGGAGCGCTTTCAAGACTACATCCTAGAATGTCCCCATCATGGAATGGAGAGCTGGCTACTTATGCAAACTTTCTATCATGGGCTCAGTGTTGATACTTGATAACGCAGACAGAATAATCCGCAAGCGCACGGATATCGGTGAGCACTTCACCCGGGAGATATTTCCTGAGTATCGTTATTTATTTATCCGCAGGGAGAAAGCGTGCATCTGACTAACCTAGTCTATTGCTACTACCCCAGAGCTGCAAGCAAGGTAACTTGATATGAGCCATATAGAGAAGATCACGACTGCACTCTCATTCTAACCTATGTGAGCTATGCACTATTGTTCTATTGGGGAGAACCGTAAAGATAAGAGAAACACCATATAAGATGCTTATCTCCCGGCCTATTAACCCTATCAGGCCTGCCTAACGGGACCGTGGGCTCCAGAGGTACCAACGGAATTGTCACTTTCCGAGATACTACCACAAATCCGGCTAAACAGGGGATATCTACGAGTATCCCTAGCCCAAGCACCACGCTTACGCTAAAGATGATTACCCTACCCTCAACCGGAAGAGAATAAAGTAAACTCATAAACCAAAGAACAATAATACAGGGAACTTACTAGTATTAGAAGTTGAAATACCGAAGAATCCTAGAACCAAGCTCCGGGTTAGGGAGACTTGATCCCGCAGGTACACGCCAGAGAAGAGACACCGACATGCCGGGCTTCCTCCGACCTATACCTCCACTCTACCTCTCTCAATCTAGGATAGATCTAATCCCACATGGAGATTATGACTCTAAACTCTCTTGAATGCTATGCTCTAGTAGATCCATTCTAGTTTAGAGAAGAGAGATCATCCATTCGAGGGACACCTCTCAACTCCATCCTAGAGAATGAATTAGGGTTTCACCCAGGGGCCAGGGGCCTTGCTTATATAGCCTCCTCAAGTGAACGTCGGCCGTCGGATCAAACCGACTTAAATCCAATGGTTTTCCTTGATCCTTAAGGTCGGTGGAGCACGATCCGCGAGGGGGGGCCTGATTGGCTCCCCACCTAGGGCGGGCGCCCTAGGTGGTAGGGCGGGCGCCCTACCTCCGAGCCCGTTTCGCCTCCCGTTCGTTCTGGTGTCTTCTGGAACCTTCTTGAGTATGGAAAAGTACCGCACACATTAATATCTCTATGTAAACATGACATGTGGGCCTTTCCTCCGTATTTCCTGATAACCCCCTGCAGAAACAGACTTTCACCAAAACTCATGAAATTCTGTCAGTATAAACCCTTATTCTAACTATTGGTTGCATATAGACCCTTTTCCATGATTAGTTGACGGTTAAAATTGATACTTAAGGACCGTCAACAAGTTCCCCCAAGCTTACCTTTTGGTCGTCCCTCAGCAAACATAAACTCGGTGAACACTTAGAAGTTGCTGCAAAACATTTAAACTTTTAAAGGTACACATGCTTTTAATTAAGATCTCACCTCCGGATAGATAAACTATTAAGAATCAAAACTTACTCATTTTACCCTCCACCATGGGGCTTGTAACCGTTACCTGTCTGTCTTAAGCAGTTGAAGGATAGAACAGTCAAGTTAAGCGCCATGTGTCTTGCTCTTTGATCAACTATAATTCTGGAGTGTTTGCAAATTTTCAAATAAAACTCAGAGCTTCCTTGTATGACTCTCTCAAATCTCTCTTTTATGGTATTTCTGGATCCTCACCAAGGCAATTGATGATGTATGCCTTCTCTCACCTTTCTCTTTCAACAAGGATTTTGATATCTGGAGCTCATAGGTGGGTATAGCATATACATATTTATAAGACATTTATTGCATAGTCCAACTGTGGATCCATAGAAACGAGTCATAAAGTCAAATCAAGATGTGCATGTGTGGCAGATGAATAGTGATGAAAGTGAAACAGTGGTGAAAATCTATCCTTGCTCTTTTGAGTACATACCTTTCTTGCATTTGAAGCCTTCGAAGAAATGAGATGCTCGAATACTTTTTCTTCTTTTTTTCACTCAGGTGGGTATCTTTGTACCCCTAATTCTACTGCCGGACACTTGTCCATTTTTACCTCTCTTCTCACACTTTTTCTTTTCCGAGGTTCCGAGCACTTGCTCCTTTTTATTTCCTCGTTTTTTCTTTCTTCGAGGTTTCGGGCACTTGCCCCTTTTTATTTCCTCGATCTTTATTTTTCTTTCGAGCACTCATTCTTCTTGAGCAACAAAGCAAGTGGTAGTAATAAAACTGGAGCATTTATTTTACAGGGAAATTATGGAAATAGGATAATGTTTTTTCTGGAGATGGAAGTGAACGTGCAAGTGAATCTTGATTCAAACAACATGACTAGTTCCTGAGGGTCAACACAGCTCGACCACACTCAATGCTCATAAATAGTAAAATGTAGAAGTGTGGTTTCTCAATCTAATAAGCATGTATGCATGGCTGTGGTAGGATTTTAAACTCTCGTCATACAGGAACTCATCATGCAATATTTTTAAAGTTTTTTTTCAGAAATAAAACTCTCCAGAATTCTAGTATCTCTAGGAACAGATAAACAGCAGCTCTAACCTTTCCATATCATATCCATCAACGACTTAGACTCTAGATCAGGTTCTTTCCCCACAAGTTCAGGTTTAGAGTAGATTTCAAATCATAACAGTTGTACCTAAACTTGAGAGAGGTTTATTTCAATTAAAACTAAGCATGGTAGAGCAACTATTCATCATGTCCATGTAAGAGCTTATCACAGGAGTTCATTTGAGCATAGCTACTTTATTTATTTGTTATTAGCAAGTTTCTAACTAAGCAAAGATATAAAAGCAGGAAAATATTTATTTGGTTTTCTATGGTTATGCATCTTTTTATTTTAGCAGAGTATAAGTATAAAGTCCGATGAAAAATACTTAGTTGGGTATATTGGGGGTGCTCTCCCCCAAGCTGGATTTTGACGTAATTTCTTCTGATAGGTAGCAGAGGTGCATTTGTTGTTAGAGTGACTGTGGGGACAGTGCTCTGGCGGCGAGTAGGATATCCTCTGGTTCCTGTTCTCCTTTGATCCTTAAATTCTGCAGAGCTCAAAAACACAACTTGTGGAACTGATTAAGCGTTAGTCATAAATTCTAGTCTTGAGCTTCCTCTAAATGTTATCTTTCTAGCAGAATCATAAATTTAATATTTTTATATTTTTTTTAATTTATAAAACGAAAATGTATTTATTTTTTTTATGCCACCACAGCAAATATACTAATGGGTTTTATGCCACGAGCGTATTCACATGGGGCTTAGCACTTTTAAACATTTTTTTAAATACTATTTAGGGAAAGTAAATAATTGAGGAATAACTACCAAGTGTTACCTCTTGGCACGGTGTTCGGTGGTTTAAGTCCTCCGAACGGGACTCCATTGGTCCTTAGTTGTCCTGGGGCTTGTCGGATGGTGTAGCTGGCGCCTCCGGCTGTGCCTCCTCTTCTTTTATAATCTCTGATGAAGGACGGCCCGATCTTCCGTGAGGTAGCGATAGGTTCGATTGGTGGAGAACTCGACGTTGGCGATCCGGCTTCAAATCAGACACGATTCGAACCCTGCAACCGTTACACCACTGCTCCGTTGGTTATCAACCAAGCACAACTTGATTGACCTCGCCAAGAAGGCTAATCCTGCAAGCGAATCGAAGAACACAAGCAAGAAGGTAAAGCACGCAATCTGAAATTGCAGATATGAATATCACGAATATATTAGAGGGGTTCAAGAACTCGGTTCCAAAGGACTAATCGACACAGTGGAGGAGATCAAGAACGGGGGCCCTGGATCACTGTAAAAGGATTTGTCACCACAGTTACAATGAACGATTCAGTTTCTCGGTGGAAAACTAAACTCAAAACAAAACCCAAGACCTAACGACGGCGGCGGCGGCTAAATATAGGGTTTAGGTCGTCGCCCCTGCTGGACGCGCCCCCTAATGGGCTCCAAGACGATACACGGCCCAACGGACCAAAATACGGTGACGCAGCACCCTGGCAGATTCTGGACGCTGACTTGTTTCGACGATTCCCGTTGACTCCGGACGTATTTTGACGTGATTCCAAAGCCATTGGTTAGCTTATCAAATTATCTTTCCAAGCATATCTGGTTCGTCGAAAACGGAGTCCGTATGCATCCGGGGCGTTGATTTTACTCGGGACTGCTCCTGAATTCCGAGGGTGACGTGAAAACTGAGTTGGAGTCGGATTGCAACTTGGGGAAGACCATGGCGTCGGTGAGTCCAACTTGGCGATGTCCTCATCATCCTCCCCTTCTTGAATTGGAGTCGTCCTCGACTCCATCTTGGCGATGTCCTCATCATCCCCTCCTTCTAAAATTGGAGTTGTCCGCGACTCCATGTCATCTCCAAGCTCCTGCAAAAGGTTAGTGACCGCACAATGCGAAACACAATGTATAGAATCATGTGCAGCAACACTAACATGTCGACAAAGCATAGTATAACAAGGAGCATCATTAGTATCACATAACGCAGCAGCAGTAGAAGTTGTAGCAAGAAAAACACCTCCTTTTAACTTAATCTCATTATTGTTAGCAATATTTGTTGGAGGTTTATTTTTATTTTTAATCTCTTTAGCATGTTTAATAATATCCGTAGGAGACAAAGGCAGCAAAGTAATTTTCTTGTCCTTATGTATGATAGTGTATGTATTAGTTCTACCATGGTGTAAAGCATCATTATCAAATTCCCATGGGCGACCTAACAAAATAGAACAAGCTTGCATAGGGACAACGTCAAAATCAGCAGTATCATGATAAGAGCCTGTGAAAAAGCTAATGCGTGCTGATTTAGTTACCTTAGTCATACCATTATTATTGAACCATTGAAGTTTATATGGATACGAATGTTGTCGTGTGGTTAAGCCAAGCTTCTCAACCAAATCCGAACTCACCAAGTTGTTGCAACTCCCGCTATCAATGATGGTGAGAACACGACAACCCTGCACAATGAGATACATGTGGAACAAATTGTGGCGTTGGATCTTCATCTCTTCTTCTTCATGTCCCACACGTGTACTCAACACTCGCTGCACAAGAAGACTAGGATAATCCGCAGCAGCAGCCACAGAGTCAATGGTGATGGTCTCCTTGTCGTGATCGTCCTCGATGGAATCTGCAGCAATGTTAGCAGCAAGAGCTAAATCATCTTCAACATCACTAGTACTTACATATCCATCCTCGGTAGCAATGAAAGCACGACGACTGGGGCAATCCTTCATGACATGTCCCATGCCTTTGCATCGGTGGCAAATGATTGTAGAGCTAGACGAGGAAGATCTAGTAGAAGCACCCGAAGTGGCACCTTTCTTGAATTGTGGAATCTGCACACTAGACAATTTACTTACCTCGGAAGGTGTAGACGGCTGTGGTGCAGCAGGAAGCTTGGGCGTCTCCGGCTCGGAACGTTGCTGAAAAGTCCTCCCAGTGTTATACCTGAAAGGTTGGTGTTGTTTGCGTCCCTGTACTTCTCGTTCAGCTTTAAGAGCAAGATGATATAATTGGCTGAACCTAGTCCAATCTTTGTAATCAAGAATATCCTGGATATCACGATTTAAACCACCAAAGAATCTAGCACTAGCATCATCATCATCTTCATGTATACCACAACGTGCTAAACCAATAAGCAATTCTTGATAATATGCCTCTACTCCTTTATCACCTTGTTTTAAAGTTTGCAGTTTCAAACGTAGATCACGTTGGTAATAAGGAGGAACAAAACGAGATTTCATGCGTTGCTTTAAAGTATTCCAAGTTTGAGGCACAGCAGCAGCATTATTAGCATTGCAAAGATCACTCCACCAGAATAAAGCAAAATTAGTAAACTCACTAGTAGCAAGTCTAACTCTATGCTCAGCAGGAACATTATAAGAATCAAATTTTTGTTGAACAGTAAGTTCCCAATCTAAATATGTCTCTGGATCCATATTACCAGCAAAGGAAGGTAGGCTAAATTTAATTTTAGCAAAAGGATCATTATTATTATTATTACCTCCCATACCGCGACGATTGAAGTTGAGGCGGCGACGAGGACCAGCATCAGCATCCGCATCGTCATCACCAAAAGCATCCGCATCTTCGTCATCACGATTTGGTTGAGGGCGTTGCTCAAGCTGCGTAATGCGGTTGACCAGATTGTTCACGTTGCGTGTCAGCTCGGTCATAAGATTGCGTTGTTCATTCATGAATGTCGTAAGCTCGCCTTTGGACACGCACTCATTGAAGTCCGTCGGAATTCCTGCCATTGTTAGAAGATAGAAAAAATACAACAGCAAAGGATTATCCCTATCAACTAAAGGAACCAAGTGGTGGTGGTAGAAGTGGAACTGGAATGCAAAATCACAGGCGGCTTACCACCGTCTTGCCTGTATTCTTACCAACGCCAAACAAGATCAAACCAAAGTGACGAAGCAATCTGTTGTTGAGCGTGGGTAACAGTTGCAAGATAAACCTGTGCTGACAGAAGTATATGTGGAGCTATAGGTAGGCACAATATGACAGCAAGGATTAGCAATTAACGAAAGCAGATTAGCAAAGTTCAATAAGTATCCAAAGCACAAGTCACAATTGCTGGCTAAGACGTGTGTAGACGTAGCGCAACAAGATGAAACAAAGAACGATGGAAAGAACTCACAGAACAAGCAAAGAATCTGAATTTTTCTTTGTCCTGAATTTTCCCTTGATTTTCCAAAAAGGTACTAGTAGGAATCAAACTTTTTTATTTTTTCACTATTTTTTTTATATTTTTCCTTGAACAAGGATCACAAAAGATGTAACCACAAAAATTGGCGCCTGCAACTGAGGTCGGATGTGGTCTACACAAAATCAGCAAGTTCTCTGAAAAGCGTGCTGAAACCTTGTCAATTTTTTTTATTTATTTTCCCGATTTTTTTTTGGCAATTTAGAGGGACCAAACAGGGCGAAGCCTAGTTTGGGTGAGGTCCAAACGGTGTCAAGAATCGCCACAAAAAATTTCAGATTTTTCGGACAAACGAGCGAAAAGTTATGTCTGTTTTACCGAATGTACCTCAAGTTATGTTTTCTGGAAGGCACACACAAAAATCGGCAGTAAGAGCAACTCGGCAGCGGCAGTTAAGGCAAAGCGACCCGAAACTCCAACACCGATCACAAGATCATGCGTCCTTGTGACTAACAACAGAAGGTAGATGCCAGATGATGTAAGGAGGGCTGCGATGCAGGCAAAAATTAGAGCGGTTGGCAACCTGTCTAGGGTTTGCGCGGCGGCGAGAAATTACACAAGGCGGCTAGCGGGCAAGTCGAGTAATGTGGTGGCTTCGACTTGTTGTTTAGGAACGGTGGATGGGATAGCGGCGAAAACAAAGAAACAGCAACGGGCACGATGAACTACGACGACGAACACAACCTAAACCAGCAACAAGACTCGACCACGGACACAAACTCAACAAAGCGAATCTGAAACGAAATTGCAAAGGCACAAAAGGCGATAGGACAGCGGAAATTGAAATATTTTTTTGGCTTTTTGTGGACTGTAGGTAATAACAAATATGAATCTAAGG
This sequence comes from Coix lacryma-jobi var. lacryma-jobi, assembly GCA_009763385.1. NCBI lineage: Eukaryota > Viridiplantae > Streptophyta > Magnoliopsida > Poales > Poaceae > Coix > Coix lacryma-jobi. The sequence continues at coordinate 128,130,214 of CM019825.1, read as the reverse complement.
GCAAACGAGATTATACCTCGCGGGAAACCTGAAAAATCCGATACCAATTGATGAAGGACGGCCCGATCTTCCGTGAGGTAGCGATAGGTTCGATTGGTGGAGAACTCGACGTTGGCGATCCGGCTTCAAATCAGACACGATTCGAACCCTGCAACCGTTACACCACTGCTCCGTTGGTTATCAACCAAGCACAACTTGATTGACCTCGCCAAGAAGGCTAATCCTGCAAGCGAATCGAAGAACACAAGCAAGAAGGTAAAGCACGCAATCTGAAATTGCAGATATGAATATCACGAATATATTAGAGGGGTTCAAGAACTCGGTTCCAAAGGACTAATCGACACAGTGGAGGAGATCAAGAACGGGGGCCCTGGATCACTGTAAAAGGATTTGTCACCACAGTTACAATGAACGATTCAGTTTCTCGGTGGAAAACTAAACTCAAAACAAAACCCAAGACCTAACGACGGCGGCGGCGGCTAAATATAGGGTTTAGGTCGTCGCCCCTGCTGGACGCGCCCCCTAATGGGCTCCAAGACGATACACGGCCCAACGGACCAAAATACGGTGACGCAGCACCCTGGCAGATTCTGGACGCTGACTTGTTTCGACGATTCCCGTTGACTCCGGACGTATTTTGACGTGATTCCAAAGCCATTGGTTAGCTTATCAAATTATCTTTCCAAGCATATCTGGTTCGTCGAAAACGGAGTCCGTATGCATCCGGGGCGTTGATTTTACTCGGGACTGCTCCTGAATTCCGAGGGTGACGTGAAAACTGAGTTGGAGTCGGATTGCAACTTGGGGAAGACCATGGCGTCGGTGAGTCCAACTTGGCGATGTCCTCATCAATCTCTTTTTTCTCCCATACTTGTGTGGTCTCCTTAGGACAAACTTCTTCTTCTTCAGGGTACCTTTCTTCATTCCCTGATACTTTTTCTTCATAATCTTCCCATCTTCGTGTTGTGATGTATCCATCTTCAAATCTTGTCACTTCTCCTTTGTAGTCTGCCCATCCATCCTTGGCATTCTGTCTCTTCTGATTGCGGTAACGCCGTCTTCTTCTTGTCCTATTCTGCTTAAATTCTTCAACAATATAATTATTATTAAAAGAACGACGTACCTTTTCAGAGGGGAAGTGTAGGTGCACTTCTCCTGTCCCAATGTAGATAATCGCTTTGGTAGTACTCAGAAACGGTCTTCCAAGGATGATAGGTGGATCATAGTCATCTTCTCCCATGTCAATGACTAGGAAGTCGGTCGGGATAAAGTAGTCATCAATCTGGACAGGGACATCTTTTGCTATGCCTTCTACAGTGCAGAATGTCTGATCTGCCATCTGAAGTTGGGTGTATGTTGGTTGTAGAGGCATTGTTCCATAGAGAAACTCGTAGGTCAATTTGGCCATAATGTTGACGCCTGACCCGGTGTCGCAGATTGCATTCTGAAAAGAGCATCTGTTAATTGAGCATTCGATCGATGGGACACCGAGGCCATCCATGTCATTCCTTTAGGTGCATCCTCTAATAATTGCACTTCTTGATCTGATGGCACCCATGTTCTTCATTTGCTCAGCAGTTCGAAGTGAAGCGTTAAGTGTGGAAGCTGGCCACATCTTACTCAGTATGTATGTTCTCATAGATTCAGGTCCTTGACTTAGTTGAATTTGGGAGTTTGAAAACTCCTCCATATTGCTCAAAATGTGTCCTGCTCATAGAGACAAGGCAGAGATCAAGTGCATGGGCTCTGTTGGTGGAGAACACCAACAGAACCAAAAGTCTATTTATTCTTCTCTAACCTTAAGCATAGCGAGCAAGATAAAGTTGATGGGTGATAAGATCAGAATATGAGTATGAGGATAGTATCGAAAACAATTGTTAGATCAGATCGCTCAACCCATGATCTTCCTTTATATGACTATCATCTTCCAGAGGTTGGATGTGCAACATTTTAGTTCATATGGTTAAGACAGTGAGATTCTAGAAGTGGTTCGAGCAACAAATTTAAAGCACTTAACACGTTGGGTTAACCAGGTTGGATCAAGCAAAGTTATGATTCGAACATGTTGGCTCTTCATGCATACCAGAATCAAGGAGAAGCTTTTTTTAAAGTGATAGTACTTACCTTGAGATGTTACCTTAATTGAAGAGTGATGGTACCGTATCACCTTATGAAAGCTTTCCTTGGTTCGTGGTTTTGCATCTTGTTTATGTACTTTTGTCTCCTTGTTGCACTCCTTTATTGTCTTGAGGATTTCCATGATGTTCTTTGTCTTGAAGGATCTTGGTGAAAATTTGCTCAACCATTTCTGTGGAGTGAGTGCTTATCTTATTGTGGCACTCTTTTTCTTGTTCCATGAGTCTCATTTCTCCATGATGAATGAGCTATGTCCTCCTTATGCACGTCGCTAAACTTCATGTGTCTCTTTCTTTATCTCCAGTGTGAGTTTCTCCTAGGACTTCCCATTTTGATATTGAAAGTTTTCCTACAGGGGTTAGTCCAACAAAATATACCAATGTCTATGCAAGCAATTTTTAGTTCAATAACCAAACTAGACTCCATGTCTAATCAGATTAAGGAAGGCTATTTAACCTAAGCACCACGCTTAATTTAAAAGCCAATGGAAGCATGCGCAGAACTTCCAAACTAACACTTACTAGCATTAGACAAAGGTAGCATGAAGGCATTATAGAGATCTACTCATGTGGACATGAAAGGGTGTGATTAGCATTTAACAAATTGAGCATGTCTTTAAAGGTAAGGACAACCAACATAGCAACATAGCAAAGGATGTTTTATGTAAAGTACTCCCCCAAGCTTGAATTTTGCAAAATTCAAGTTTGGATGAATTCAATGTTGCATGGTGATTGGTTGGACATACCTTGTGCTTGTCATTCCTTCGATCTCTTGCTCCAGCCCTGGATAGGTTAGTGACAAGAATACCCGAAGGAATATTTTTACAATTATATCTCTATGCTCAATACACAAGGCAATGTTGCAAATAAATGGAAACTCATGTTATGATCTGGTAAGCGCTTATTTTAGGACACTAAGCTTGTCCTTGGGAAACCATGAAATTACTATTATGTTGGTGAAGTGGTTTCCCCTCCATCACCAACCTATGCATCCGTATCACAAGATCACAACGAGATCTGTAATATTTATTATAGACATAAGCATCGACAATCGCCCTTTTAAAGTTTTTATAAATAGAAAGGAAGAGGAGGTTGGAAATCTCGGATGTGATGAGGTTGGAGAGACCAATTGATTGGGGAGATGTCTCATATGAGCATGGATAGGATGAGGTGGTTATGGAATAGATTCCATGCTCATTGATGTTATCTTCATCTCTAATCTGAGTGTTTGGAATTTCTTTTGGATTGGTCTCATCTAGGTCCTCTTCGGTAGATGGATGAATCTCATCTTCAAAGGGAGTTAAAGGCTCACCATTTGAAATTGAGTCAAGGTTGGATTCTATCAAAACTTCTTCCTTATCCATCCATCCTACGCATTCTAGCCATTGTCGTAGCATCTCTTGATCATCCTCGTGGTCTTCATGACTCCTATGCTCCTGTTGTCTTGGTGGATTTCTAAGATCATCATGAGACTGGGCAGGAAAGGGATAAGAGGAATCTACGAGGTCAAGGATGGGTTCATGATTCGAGAACATAGAAGGGGAGAAGATAGAATTTTCTTCTAAATAGCTTTGCTCTCCTTCTATTGTATCACTTAAGATGCCATCCTTGAGTCTTTCTAGATGTCCATCAAAGGGATTGGATCTGAGATGCTTTCTAAGAGACCTCCTGTTGATAAGGTTTAGAATATAAGCACTCAAAGGTCTCTTACGCAGCAGGAAGTTTAAGCTCCTCCCAAAACTATTACTAGAATGAATTTCTAAAGGTAGAATTTTTTCTTCCCTTGGATGATTTTGAAGCACTGCTAGTTTGGGTTGGATAGTCGAATCATGGGATTGAAAAGTTTGGAATTCAGCTATTGAAACTTCCTCTCCTTGATTGGGAGATGAATCCTTCTCTATCTCTAGGAATTTTTCACGAAGGCTAGTACAAGAAGGGTGTCCACCAATGAGGACATACCTTACTTTACTAGCAGATAAAGAAAGGAAAACTCCTCCAAAGATGATATGATTAAGACCAGTATAAAAATGTTTAGGTAAAACAGGGTCTTGTAAGAATAGGTCTAAACCTGAATTTATAGGAAGATTAAAAGATTCTCTCAATGTAGCCAAAAGTTCATTATCTTCTTGATTAGAAGATAGGACCGTGGCTATATAAAAGGGTTGGTTTTGACCTGTTGCAAACAACTTCAGACACAGATCATAATTAGGGGCAAAGAAAGGCTTTGTTGACTCCTATGGTCTATGGCTGGTCTTCGAAGGTGCAAAGAATTTAAAGATAGGCGTGGAATTTGAGTTATCCATAAGGATAGAAAAGAAAAGATAAAAAAGATAAAAGGATAAAAGTATAATACAAGATAATAGCAAGACCAAGAGGTTATCTCAGCAGACCGTCTTTCTCCCCGGCAATGGTGCCAGAAATGCTTGTTGATACTTGATAACGCAGACAGAATAATCCGCAAGCGCACGGATATCGGTGAGCACTTCACCCGGGAGATATTTCCTGAGTATCGTTATTTATTTATCCGCAGGGAGAAAGCGTGCATCTGACTAACCTAGTCTATTGCTACTACCCCAGAGCTGCAAGCAAGGTAACTTGATATGAGCGATATAGAGAAGATCACGACTGCACTCTCATTCTAACCTATGTGAGCTATGCACTATTGTTCTATTGGGGAGAACCGTAAAGATAAGAGAAACACCATATAAGATGCTTATCTCCCGGCCTATTAACCCTATCAGGCCTGCCTAACGGGACCGTGGGCTCCAGAGGTACCAACGGAATTGTCACTTTCCGAGATACTACCACAAATCCGGCTAAACAGGGGATATCTACGAGTATCCCTAGCCCAAGCACCACGCTTACGCTAAAGATGATTACCCTACCCTCAACCGGAAGAGAATAAAGTAAACTCATAAACCAAAGAACAATAATACAGGGAACTTACTAGTATTAGAAGTTGAAATACCGAAGAATCCTAGAACCAAGCTCCGGGTTAGGGAGACTTGATCCCGCAGGTACACGCCAGAGAGGAGACACCGACATGCCGGGCTTCCTCCGACCTCTACCTCCACTCTACCTCTCTCAATCTAGGATAGATCTAATCCCACATGGAGATTATGGCTCTAAACTCTCTTGAATGCTATGCTCTAGTAGATCCATTCTAGTTTAGAGAAGAGAGATCATCCATTCGAGGGACACCTCTCAACTCCATCCTAGAGAATGAATTAGGGTTTCACCCAGGGGCCAGGGGCCTTGCTTATATAGCCTCCTCAAGTGAACGTCGGTCGTCGGATCAAACCGACTTAAATCCAATGGTTTTCCTTGATCCTTAAGGTCGGTGGAGCACGATCCGCGAGGGGGAGCCTGATTGGCTCCCCACCTAGGGGGGCGCCCTAGGTGGTTGTTGACGGCTCTTAAGTATCAAATTTAATTGTCAACTAAACATGGAAAAGGATCAATATGCACCAAACATCTAGAATTAGGGTTTTATCTGACAGAATTCCACGAGTTTTGGTGTTTATCTATTTCTGCAGGGGGTTATCAGATAATATGAAAAAGAGGCCCACATGTCGGGTTAATGACGGATAATTAACGTAACCCCCAATTTTCCTAGACGTGGAAGAGTCCAGAAGCAACACGACCGAAGCAGAGCCGGAACGGGGCCAGGCACAGGGCGCCCGCCCTGTTGCCCAGGGCGCCCGCCCTGCCCCTGTGGCCAATCAGGGCCAACCTCGGGGATTATGCTCCACCGCCTCTCTAGATCAAGGAAAACCGTCCGTTGTAAGTCGGTTTGATCCGACGGTCCAGATTCAATGGAAAAGACTATATAAGCAAGGCACCGCCGCCCCAGGCAGGAGGAGAAATCATTATCAGAGGAAGCCAGAAAAGTTAGGGTTTAGGAAGTTCTCTCCCGCAGAGAATTAGAAGTAGCTACTCCATTATTCTTCAAGTTCTATAGGATTGATTAGATAGAATTAGAGAAGTAGAGCACTTACGCTCTGGATTCGGATCTTCGTCAATAAAGATTGGTATTATTTCATATCTTTCTCTACTACTTTATTCTAATTGCATTATGTCTTCATTTATTATGTTCTTAGTTTGCTCCAGTTCTATAATTGATATAGTTATGATTGATAATGAGTTTATGTATAAGTTTGCAAAGCGCTTAGCTCTAGACTCGAGGGAGTTAAGTGGTAAGGCATATGTAAGCATGGTGCTTAGATATTATTTACCTGCAAATGTATCCTATTGGCCGGGTTGCGTGGTAGTTCGCGATAGTGACAGCTTCGTTGATTCTTATATAATCCACCCTCCGTTGATAGGACAGGCAGAATTTGTGTTGCGGAGTAGATCTTGCTATGTTCTGATTTACTTTAGCAATGTTCCTTATACATGAATGAAGAGTCTTTTATACTATATATGATCTTGTAGAATGTTTAGAGTAGATTATGACTTAGTAGATAGTAGATACTTAGAATCCATTCTCTAGCTAATCCGACGTCACCTAATATTAATATGGAGTAGTCTATTTTCTAATCGCTGTGTTATTTACCCATATGCTTATAATTCATTATCTTTATTCATGGCTTACCCCCTGCCAAAGTAAGTGACTGTGTGACGAGTTTCTCATTAGTAATCATGTTTAGCAAGTTGATCTCTAGTCTATGTCATGATAGAGTTTATTCCTGATTTCACTTTCATCATTCCCTTAAGCAAAATATAAATAACGATACCCGGAATACTTTTCCTGGTGAAATGCTACAATGAGGTATTTTATCTGTGCGCTTGCGGATAGAATGGATTATTTTCTAAAGAGCCTTTACATTTATAAATACCCATGTACACTCTGGCACCATGCTGGGGATGACAACCTAGTATCTAAGTGGTGTTAGTAAGTGTCAACAAGCATTTCTGGCGCCGTTGCCGGGGAGGGGAACGGTTAGAAAGTCAGGAAGTCGGTAAGGTCATTCACATAAAATTTTAAACTAGACTATTGAGAAAAAAATTGCAATAACAGCTACTAAGTGGGAAATCATAACAAGGCACCTCTACTTTGGCAGGATTCACCCTGTTGCTTTTCTATGTTTATATTTTTTAGACAGGGTATATCAGGATTGACTTTGGTACATTCAACTCTTCATCATCAGAACCAAAGCAATCAAGAAAGAAGCTAGCTACCAATTGCTGAAGCTATGGCACAAAAGACGTTGCAAGAATTCTCTGCTCCAACTCTTGAGAACATTCCAACTGGTCCAAGAATTGAAGTAGAAGAAGGAGCACCCGAGTTTGAGCTCAAGTCAAGCCTCATCAATTTGGTGCAAGCTACACCATTCACTGGGAAGGTACACGAAGATGCAAGTGCACATCTGCAGAATTTCCTGGAGATTGGAAGCACTATTCGCATCGACGGTGTTCACAAGGACGTCATACTACTTCGCCTCTTTCCATTCTCACTAGAAGGGAAAGCGAGGAAGTGGTTCTACACTCATAAAGACAACATCAACAACTGGACGAACTTGTCAGATGCCTTTCTAGCAAAGTTTTTCCCTATAGGCAAAACAGCTGCCTTAAGAGGAAATATTGTCGATTTCCAACAGCAGAAGACAGAAGCCATTTCAGAAGCATGGGAGCGTTTTCAAGGATACATATCAGAATGTCCTCACCATGGAATGGCCACATGGTTACTTATGCAGACCTTCTACCATGGATTAAACCAGAAGGCTCGTGAGTGCCTAGATGCATCTGCTAAAGGATCATTTTTAGAGCTTACAATTGGAAAAGCTGAGATACTTTTGGACACGATATCAGAAAATCAAGGCTGGTTCCAAGACAAAGCTCAACAATGTCATCAAACTGAAGAATTACCAGAAGAAATACATGCAATATCAACAAAGATGGAGAATCTGCTCCATTGGATTGATCAGAGGGCCAAGTTCAAAGAAGATCAAAGAGCTATTGAAGCAGCATATAAACCCACTGTAAGTCAACCCAATAGCAAAGGTATGAATTCAGGTAATACTTTCAAACCACTTAAGGAAATAATTGCTCAACAAACCAAAATTAATGATGAAGTGAAACAAAGGCTAGACACAAATGAATCTTCTCTAACAGATATACTTAATAAAACAGATTTTCTAATGGCAGCCTTTGAACAGCAATCCTTTATTAATGAAAGAATAGAGCTTAATTTAGCAAAGCTAGCTGCTGCACTGCCTGTTGCTACTAACCTTGAGCAGGTAAAGAACATAACTACCAGAAGAGGAAAGTCCACTAAAGATCCACCCTACCCAAAAGATTGGCAAAGGACATCAACACCAGTGCAACCAGCAGTGATAGAAGAAGAAAGCCCTGTTGAAGCAGAAGACCTGCTACAACCACCAAGAACTGGAGAAATGAGGAAAGATTTCCACGACACCAACTATTTGCCATTTCCCAGAAGAAATAGAGGAGCACAGTCGGATGAGCAGTTTGGTAAGTTTGTGGAGGTAATTCAAAAATTATATGTCAACATACCTCTACTTGATGCCATTCAGGTACCCACATATGCAAAGTACATTAGAGATATCCTTAACAAGAAGAGACCACTGCCCACCACTGAGGTGATCAAGCTGACAGAAGAGTGTAGCGAGGCTATCCTCAATGTACCATTAAGTAAGAAGAAGGATCCAGGATGCCCCACCATTGATTGCTCAATCGGAGACCAACACTTCAATAATGCACTCTGTGATCTCGGAGCAAGCGTCAGCGTGATGCCAGCATCAGTTTACAAGAAGCTTGAGCATACAACCCTAGAACCAACATCAATGTGTCTACAACTGGCAGATCAATCAATTCGGCACCCGATGGGCATCGCCGAAAACATCCCAGTCAAGATAAGAGACTTCATTATACCAGTAGACTTCGTGGTACTGGACATGAGTCCCGACTCAAAAGTGTCCATCATCCTTGGGAGGCCATTTCTGAGCACTGCCAACACTCACATCGATGTCGGGAAGGGAGAAATCAAGTTCAACATAAACGGACAAGAGGAACGCTTCACATTCAAACCTAGACCAGAGAGAGACTCTACAGTGAAGGAAGTCCATGAAGAACCACTGGAGACACCATCTCCGGAGGAAGGTAAATCAGAAGATTAAAAGATTTGGAGGTCCAGCTTGGGGGACCTAAAAAAATCCCAAACCCTCGCCGGGAGGTAAATCGGTATTCATCCGCATTTTTTTGAATTATTCCACCAACATGTTTCCATTCACCAGACATCTTTTCACCATCCATGAACCATCCATTTTCTAGCTTCAACACTAAGCAAAGAGGTGAGTGGAGAAAGCACAGCCAGAATGGGCACCAGGGGTGGGCGCCCGCCCACCTACCCAGGGCGCCCGCCCTGTCCCCTGCTCCATCTATAAATAGCCACCTCCAGTCTTCATTCTCCTCACACCCTCATTCCAGAAAACTCAGTTTTCGTGCAGTTTCAGATTTCCAGAGCATTGCTCTAGTAGAGAGAGGAGAAGAGGAGAGTAGAAAAGAGAAGTAAGAGTGTGGGAAAGTGTGAGAGCAAGAGAGCTTAAGTCATCTTAGTCAGCAGTAATTCCGCTGTCCAGCGGCACTAAAAGTTGTTAAGGGGAGGTTCTGCCAAAATCAAGACTTGATTTGAACGACTAACCCCTGGACGACTAACTTTTGGACGGCTAATCGCTGACATTTTTCCTAACCCACTCTCCACTAGTTGTGTTTGTGTTTACTTTCTTTTTGCAGGATGTGGAGCAAGGTGAAGAATGCCGGGAAGGCCGTCAAGAAAATCGGGACAAGGAGTTCGTCCCGGACCTCGTCTCGCCTCTCGGAGATGAGTGTCGATCCGGCACCACCTCAAGCTCCATCCTCCTCCTCCGCTCCTACAATCAAGGTGCTTCTCAGAGGAGGAGACCTTGACCTCAAGAGCCGGAGAGAGAAAGAGATCTACCAACAACTCAAAGGTAGGTACTTCATCCCCACTCCCACTATTGATCCAATGCTGTTACATGAGACGGGGATGGACACAGAATTTGACCTCATTTTTGCTATGCTAAAATGGCAACACTTTTTGGATATCACGGAACTGGGTTCTCGTCTTCTCACAATTGAATTTCTTTGCACATTACAAATTTGTGAGGAGGGAATTGTTTTTCGCATGTTCAAGCAAAACATCATACTATCTTGGAGGGAACTGAGTGACCATCTTGGTTTTGATCCGACTTGCCTCTTGGATATTGATAATGCTTTGCCCAATTTTGAGAAACACCAGTTTTGGAGAGAAATCTCCCGTGACCAAATGTACAACCAGGCCCGAACCAGTGACATGGAGCATCCGACTCTCCGGATATTCCATAAATGGCTCGGGTACAATTTGTTTTTCCGTGATGACATGAGGAAGGTAAGAATTGGGGATTTGCAGCTTCTTTACGCTGCCATTAGCAAAACTGCTATTTCGCCTGTCATGCTTTTAGTCCAACACTGGCTTGTTATTCCCACTCTTCAAGGTCCAGTAGGGTGCACTTCACTTATTACTCGCATCGCTCATAGGCTCAACTTATTGGAAAATTCGTCCCTTGAATTTTTAAGTGAACCAAGAACATATCATGGGTACGATACTTTCCGACAAGCAAGAATGCTAAAACGAGAAATTGGTATAATGTACATGCAGTACGATAATAATGTCAAGGTTCGGTTACCTAACCCGAGCCTTGGCCTTTATGCCGTACAGAACTATTTGATTAATGTTACAGCAGAGCCGATTAATCAGCAAGCACCACAACGCGTGGCATCCGAGAGGATTGTCACCCAGCAAGAGCGCACATGGTTTGGAGCTGACCCTGGACCGGAGGAGGCAGCACATCTTCACTACCGGGACTACAACCCCCGAGTCCTTCGGGACCCGTGGGCCCAGTTCACACAGCCGCCCCAACCAACAACGGAGGAATGGCCAGAGGCCCAGGACCACCAGTGGACTAACCCACCTTTCAATGCAAGGAGATTCTCGGCTGACCCCTTTGGAGCTTCAAGCTCTGGAGCCCAGCCTCACTTTGATGCAGGTCGTCATTCCGATGCCTCCTACGCATTTACTGGGGACTACTATCATGACACGCGCGCCTTCTACAACCGCGTCGACAGCTTCTTGCTCAACATCCAGAACTCGAATGAGGAACAGATGCGGCGTTGGGAAGCCCAGGAAAAATGGAACCAAGAACAAGCCGCTCAGGTGCAAGGCCTGAGACAAGATACGACAACAATGGGCAACAACATTACCAGCCTGCTGAGGTACTGGAACCTAGAGTGAAGACAGTGTGAAGACCAGCTTGGGGGAGTTCCTCCCCATCTTATCAAGTAAGTTTATTTGCTTTAGTTTTTATTTTTCTGCATTAGTATTATTTCTAAAAAAAAAACACATAAAAAACCAAATAAAAAGAGTGTGTAGATAAGTGTGCTTTATTTTCTGCTAAGATTTTATCTTTAGAAAATCAAAAGACCAAAAAGAAGTATGATGGAAATGATGAATAGTTGCTCTGTTTACTTACTTTCGAGTACCTAGCTTTCATACTAGAGTTCTCCCATGAATTGCTAAAACTAAAATTTTATTATCTGTGGGAAGCATGAACCTAAAACTAAAGTCTAGGTAAGAGAAAGATATAATATAAAGTTTGAGCTGCTGTTTATCTTGTTTCTGCTACACTAAGTTCTGGAGATTTATTTTGAAAACTTGCAAAATCACATGATGAGTTCCTGGCATGAGTGAAAAAATTCCTACCACAGCCATATTTGCTATAATTGCTATATCTTTTACTACTCATTTATCACATTGAGTTTGATCGAGCTGTGTAGACCCTTAGGAGCTTTTCATGTGGTTAAATCAAGATACACACTTGCACACATCTATTACACCATCCATCACCATTCATCAAAAATCTGCTAAAAATGTTTACTTGTTGTCCCAAATATTGTTATTCTCTCTTTCCAAAAAGATTCGATGCAGAAGAGGCATGGGTTATGCAAAAGTATAAATATGAGGAAATAAAAAGGGGCAAGTGCCCGGAACCTCAGAAAAAAAAAACGAGGAAATAAAAAGGAGCAAGTGCTCGAAACCTCGAAAAAAAAAAGAAAAAGAGTGAGACGAGAGGTAAAAATGGGCAAGTGTCCGACAGTAGAATTAGGGGTACAAAGATACCCACATGAGCGGAAAGAAAGATAACCCATGACCTCAAAAGCAAAGATCAAGAAGGAGGAGAGATAGCAATATGAAGAACAATAAGAAGTAAGTTTATCACTTATACATCTTCACCATTATTATCATTTAAATCCGCCACACATGCACATCTTGATTTAATTATATGTTGAGTTCCTTTGGATCCATGGCTCGATTAGACAACATATGTATGAGCTACTTTTCACTTCTTTGAGCCCCACATAAATGTTTCATCAGCTATAAGAAAGTGATATCTTTGGTAAGGATCCACAAATACCACATATAGAGAGACTTGAGAGAATCATGTCTAGGAACTCTGAGCTTTATTTTATGCAAAACTCCAGAACAAGGTGAAGTGAAAACAGGAGGGATAGTGCTTGACTTAATTGTTTTGTCTTTCAATTACTCAAGATTTAAGTGCAGGTACTAAGCCCCATGATACTTCACTCTAATCTGGGAGAATTTTTATGAAAGCATGTGTGCCTGACAGGAAAGAAAACATTGAAGCAACTCCTGATCCATCTGAGTTTGATTGTTTGCTCAGGGACGAGCAAAGGTTAAGCTTGGGGGAGTTTGTTGACGGCTCTTAAGTATCAAATTTAATTGTCAACTAAACATGGAAAAGGATCAATATGCACCAAACATCTAGAATTAGGGTTTTATCTGACAGAATTCCACGAGTTTTGGTGTTTATCTATTTCTGCAGGGGGTTATCAGATAATATGAAAAAGAGGCCCACATGTCGGGTTAATGACGGATAATTAACGTAACCCCCAATTTTCCTAGACGTGGAAGAGTCCAGAAGCAACACGACCGAAGCAGAGCCGGAACGGGGCCAGGCACAGGGCGCCCGCCCTGTTGCCCAGGGCGCCCGCCCTGCCCCTGTGGCCAATCAGGGCCAACCTCGGGGATTATGCTCCACCGCCTCTCTAGATCAAGGAAAACCGTCCGTTGTAAGTCGGTTTGATCCGACGGTCCAGATTCAATGGAAAAGACTATATAAGCAAGGCACCGCCGCCCCAGGCAGGAGGAGAAATCATTATCAGAGGAAGCCAGAAAAGTTAGGGTTTAGGAAGTTCTCTCCCGCAGAGAATTAGAAGTAGCTACTCCATTATTCTTCAAGTTCTATAGGATTGATTAGATAGAATTAGAGAAGTAGAGCACTTACGCTCTGGATTCGGATCTTCGTCAATAAAGATTGGTATTATTTCATATCTTTCTCTACTACTTTATTCTAATTGCATTATGTCTTCATTTATTATGTTCTTAGTTTGCTCCAGTTCTATAATTGATATAGTTATGATTGATAATGAGTTTATGTATAAGTTTGCAAAGCGCTTAGCTCTAGACTCGAGGGAGTTAAGTGGTAAGGCATATGTAAGCATGGTGCTTAGATATTATTTACCTGCAAATGTATCCTATTGGCCGGGTTGCGTGGTAGTTCGCGATAGTGACAGCTTCGTTGATTCTTATATAATCCACCCTCCGTTGATAGGACAGGCAGAATTTGTGTTGCGGAGTAGATCTTGCTATGTTCTGATTTACTTTAGCAATGTTCCTTATACATGAATGAAGAGTCTTTTATACTATATATGATCTTGTAGAATGTTTAGAGTAGATTATGACTTAGTAGATAGTAGATACTTAGAATCCATTCTCTAGCTAATCCGACGTCACCTAATATTAATATGGAGTAGTCTATTTTCTAATCGCTGTGTTATTTACCCATATGCTTATAATTCATTATCTTTATTCATGGCTTACCCCCTGCCAAAGTAAGTGACTGTGTGACGAGTTTCTCATTAGTAATCATGTTTAGCAAGTTGATCTCTAGTCTATGTCATGATAGAGTTTATTCCTGATTTCACTTTCATCATTCCCTTAAGCAAAATATAAATAACGATACCCGGAATACTTTTCCTGGTGAAATGCTACAATGAGGTATTTTATCTGTGCGCTTGCGGATAGAATGGATTATTTTCTAAAGAGCCTTTACATTTATAAATACCCATGTACACTCTGGCACCATGCTGGGGATGACAACCTAGTATCTAAGTGGTGTTAGTAAGTGTCAACAGTGGTAGGGTGGGCGCCCTACCTCCGAGCCCGTTTCGCCTCCCGTTCGTTCTGGTGTCTTCTGGAACCTTCTTGAGTATGGAAAAGTACCGCACACATTAATATCTCTATGTAAACATGACATGTGGGCCTTTCCTCCGTATTTCCTGATAACCCCCTGCAGAAACAGACTTTCACCAAAACTCATGAAATTCTGTCAGTATAAACCCTTATTCTAACTATTGGTTGCATATAGACCCTTTTCCATGATTAGTTGACGGTTAAAATTGATACTTAAGGACCGTCAACACTCACCAACAGCACTCGTGAGACCATGGATGCTGCTGTTGGAGGAGCGTTCCTATCACTCACTATACCACAAGCCACAACTCTTGTGGAGAAGATGGCATCCAACCAAGGTTGGAATGAAGAAAGAACTCAAACTCGCAAGAAGAGTGGGGGTATGCACCAGCTCAAGGAGGTAGACATGTTGTCTGCACAAATAGGCCTACTCATGAAGAGGCTTGATGAAGTTGAGAACAAGAAAGAAGTCCAGCACATCTATGACTCTCACATGACCTGTGAAGAGTGTGGAGGAACTGGACACTCAGGCAACCACTGTCCTGAGATGCAAGAGGATGTGAACTACATCAACAACAACAACAACAACTATTACCGTCCTCAGCAGAATCAAGGTTGGAACCAACAACAAAGGCCTAACTACTCAGGTAACTACACAGGTAATTATCAAGGTAACAACTCTTACAACAATCCCAATCTACCACCTTTGAGAGAGTTAGTGTCTAATCAAGGCAAGTTGACAGATAACCTGTCTAAGAAGATAGCATCCAGTGATAAAATTCTAGAATCTATAAATAATAGGATGAATAATTTTTCAACTGCCATTAAGAACCAGATTAGCTTTAATAAAATGATGGAAGCTTAGATGAATCATATAGCTGCTGCTGTTCCTACCGCTAACCCCGATATACCATCACAACCGGTAGGATTAGAATCTGCAAATCTTGTAGACATATTTGATGCAGGTGCTTATTGGAGTAACCCCGCAAGTGGGTGGTACGACAACTCTATGCCAATCAAGAAGGGAGATCCTGGACGCCCAGTTGTCCCGATCACCATTGGCAACACAAACTTCCTAGATGCACTCTGCGACTTTGGTGCAAGCGTCAACATCATGCCCAGAGTAATCTATGAAAAACACTTTACTTATCCTTTATCAGATACAACCATGTGTTTGCAGCTTGCAGATCGGACACTATGCTACCCAAGAGGAATCCTAAAGAATATGTGTGTCTGGATTGGTACCTCATATATCCCAGCAGACTTCGTGGTAATAGAGACCGGCGTCGATGAGAGGTCACCTGTCATTCTAGGGAGGCCACTCCTGAACACTGCGGGAGCTGTTATCTATGCTAGTGCTGCCAAGATCAGTTTCTTTGTCAAGGGGAAGAAGGAGACATTTTCCTTCAAGAACAAGACCTCACAGTTTCCAGAACAACCCCAATATGAGCCAAGGAAGAGGACCAATAGGAGGAACAAGCAGAACAAGAACAAGAGACAAGAATGGACGGTATCCGCCAAGATGGTCACTGCAATCCACAATGATCAAGATCATCAACTCAAATCACCTTACCTGATCAAGAAAGACGACCCGGTGTCCCATCAATCGAATGCTCAATCAACAGATGCTCCTTCCATAATGCAATCTGTGACACCGGATCAGGCGTCAACATTATGGCCAAATTGACCTATGAGTTTCTATATGGAACAATGCCTCTACAACCAACATACACCCAACTGCAGATGGCAGATTAGACATTTCGCACTGTAGAGGGCATAGCAAAAGATATCCCCGTCCAGATTGATGACCACTTCATCCCGACCGACTTCCTAGTCATTGACATGGGAGAAGATGATTATGATCCACCTATCATCCTTGGAAGACCGTTCCTGAGTACTACCAAAGCCATTATCTACATTGGGACAGGAGAAGTGCACCTACACTTCCCCTCTGAAAAGGTATGTCGTTCTTTTAATGATAATTATATTGTTGAAGAATCTAAGCAGAACAGGACAAGAAGAAGACGGCGCTACCGCAATCAGAAGAGACAGAATGCCAAGGATGGATGGGCAGACTACAAAGGAGAAGTGACAAGATTTGAAGATGGGTACATCACAACACGAAGATGGGAAGATTATGAAGGAGAAGTGTCAAGAAATGAAGAAAGGTACCCTGAAGAAGAAGAAGTTTGTCCCGAGGAGACCACACAAGTATAGGAAGAAAAAGAGATCATAAAAGAAGAGGAGGCACAGCCGGAGGCGCCAGCTACGCCATCCGACAAGCCCCAGGACAACTAAGGACCCAAGGAGTCCCGTTCGGAGGACTTATACCACTGAACACTGTGCCAAGAGGTAACACTTGGTAGTTATCCCTTTTCCTTTAATTATTTACTTTCCCCAAATAGTATTTTAAAAAAATGTGTTTAAAAGTGCTAAGCCCCATGTGGATACGCTCGTGGTATAAAACCCACTAGTATATTCACTGTGGTGGCATAAAAATAAAATAAATATATTTTCGTTTATAAACCAAAAACATAAAAATATTCAATTTTTGATCCTGCTAGAAAGATAACATTTATTAGAGGAAGCTCGAGACTAGAATTTATGACTAACGCTTAATCAGTTCCACAAGTTGTGTTGTCTATTTGAGCTCCGCAGAATTCAAGGATCAAAGAACCAGAGGATATCCTACTAGCTGCCAGAGCACTGTCCCCACAGTCACTCTGACAACAAATGCACCTCTGCTACCTATCAGAAGAAATTACGTCAAAATCCAGCTTGGGGGAGAGCACCCCCAATATACCCAGCTAAGTATTTTTTTTGGACTTTATACTTATACTCTGCTTAAAATAAAAAAATGCATAATCATAGAAAACCGAATAAATATATTTTTCCTGCTTTTATATCTTTTCTTAGTTAGAAGTTTTGCTAATAAAAGAATAAAGTGGCTATGCTAAAATGATAAACATGGACATGATGAATAGTGCTCTACCATGCTTAGTTTTCAATTTCAAAATCTCTCTCAAGTTTAGGTACAACTGTTATGATTTGAAATTTGCTCTAGACCTGAACTTGTGGGTAGAGAACCTAACCTAAAGTCTAAGTTGTTGACCGATATGATATGAAAAGGTTTGAACTGTTGTTTATCTGTTCCTAGAGATACTAGAATTCTAGAGAATTTATTCTTTAAACTTTAAATGTTGCATGATGAGTTCCTGTATGACGAGAGTTTAAAATCCTACCACAGGCATGCATACATGTTCAAGATACCACACTTCTACATTTTACTATTTATGAGCATTGAGTGTGGTCGAGCTGTGTTGACCCTCAGGAGCTAGTCATGCTGTTTGAATCAAGATTCACTTACACGTTCACTTCCATCTCCAGAAAAATGTTTATCCTATTTCCATAATTCCCTGTAAAATAAAAGCTCCAGTTTTATTACAACCACTTGCTTTGTTGCTCAAGAAGAATGAGTGCTCGAGAAAAAAGAAAGGAAGACGAGGAAATAAAAAGGGGCAAGTGCCCAGAACCTCGAAGAAAAAAAAGAAAGATGAGGAAATAAAAAGGAGCAAGTGCTCAGAACCTCGGAAAAGAAAAATGTGAGACGAGAGGTAAAAATGGACAAGTGTCCGGCAGTAGAATTAGGGGTACAAAGATACCCACCTGAGTGAAAAACAATCTCTCTCGAGCATCTCATTTCTTCACAAAGCTTCAAGTGCAAGAAAGGTATGTACTCAAAAGAGCAAAAATAGATTTTTCACCACTATTTACCCATTATCATCATTCATCCACCACACATGCACATCTTGATTTGACTTTATGACTCGTTCCTATGGATCCACAGTTGGACTATGCAATAAATGTCTTGTAAATATGTATATGCTATCCCCCACCTATGAGCTCCAGATATCAAAATCCTTGTTAAAAAGAAAGGTGAGAGAAAGGCATACATCATAATTGTCTTGGTGAGGATCCAGAAATACCACAAAAGAGAGATCTGAGAGAGTCATACAAGGAATCTCTGAGTTTTATTTGAAAATCCACAAACACTTCGGAATTATAGTTGATCAAAGAGCAAGACACATGGCGCTTGACTCGACCGTTCTATCCTTCAACTGCTTAAGACAACAGGTAACGGTTACAAGCCCCATGGTGGAAGGTAAAATGAGTAAGTTTTGATTCTTAATAGTTAATCTATCCGGAGATGAGATCTTATTTAAAAGCATGTGTACCTTTAAAAGCTTGGATGTTCTGCAGCAACTCCTAAGTTTTCACTGAGTTTATGTTTGCTCAGAGACGAGCAAAAGGTAAGCTTGGGGGAGTTGTTGACGGTCCTTAAGTATCAATTTTAACCGTCAACTAATCATGGAAAAGGATCTATATGCAACCCATAGCTAGAATTAGGGTTTACACTGACAGAATTCCACGAGTTTTGGTGAAAGTCTATTTCTGCAAGGGGTTATCAGGAAATATGGAGCAAAGGCCCACATGTCATGATTACATAGAGATATTAACGTGTGCGGTACTTTTATATCATCTAGAAGACTCCAGAAGCCACGGGAAGAAGCGGGAGGCCGAGCGGGCCCAGGGGTAGGGCGCCCGCCCTACCCCCTGGGGCGGCCGCCCTAGGGCAACAGCCAATTAGGCTGCCCCTCGCGGATCATGCTCCACCGACCTTGAGGATCAAGGAAAACCATACGATTAAGGTCGGTTTGATCTGACGGTCGACGTTCACTTGAGGGGGCTATATAAGCAAGGCCCCTTGCCCTTGGAGGAGAGCACCTCTCTCATTATTCATTATTCATCTCAAGAAGAGAGCCCCTGATCAAGCCCTAGAGCCACCACATCAACTAGATTTCTAGTCTAGCATAGCTACATAGGATTAGAACTAGAAGGAGTCAATCTTCGATTGGTTTCCGGATCTGTCAGGAGGATTCTTGGTAATTCTAGCTCTAGTTCTTCATTGTTCATCATTGTTCTTCATTATAATGAATATGACTTTAGTCTACTTTATTATATTGATCATGACTTTATTCTATTTGCTTATGTTCTCAATTATATTGTTCTTAGTTTATTATGCATATATACTTGGTTTAGTTAGATCTAAGTTTTATCCATGTTTAGGATCGTATAGCGTTTACCCAATAATGGATTGTCCATTGGTACCATGGGTAAATGATAGATATTGTGTAGGCGTGGTGCCTATACCGTATTTATCTACGATTGTACCCTATATTCCGGATCGTGAGGTAGATCGCGGGTGTGACAGGCCTATTGAATCCTTTGTAGTCCTCCTCCCGTTTATAGGGCAGGCAGAGCGTTCATGTTACGGGGAAGTGATTACTCTGTTCTTCATCTTCCTTAGTAATACTCACTACACATGAATGAACCTTTTATCTAGCCATGATTGCCATGTATAATTGCACTAATCATAGTATGCTAAGACTGTATAGTTAGAATGACTTAGGGAATATTCTTGTAGTTCGTCTTAATTCCATGCTAATGACTTGCTAGAATATCTGTTGAGGTGCTTATCATTATTTTATGTGGCTAAGTTATGCTGATCAGTGTATTTATCTTATGTCAATACTCATTCATCGTCTATATTTTATGTGACACTTACCCTGTATTGAGAGAGATAGATGAGCTTATCATTATACATGCAATGCTACTCATGATCCTTACTTATTTATTTATTCCTAAACATTCCCTTCCCAGTGGTAAAAATATAAATAACGATACCTAGAATACTTCCCGGTTAAAATGCTACATCGGTATTATCTGTGCGCTTGCGGATACACATTCATTTATTTATTAGAAGAGCAATTGCATATTTCAATACCGCATCTCTCTGCCATGCTGGGGATGACAACTTGGCATTAAGTGGCATGAGAGGTGGTTACCATTTTTGGCGCCGTTATCAGAATAGTTAGTCTACTTTTGGTAACGACGTTAGAAATGTCAACAATCGTCCACCCCAAGTTTTGTGGCCCAAACTCGAAAACCCAGTAGCAGCCCAGGTTTTGAGGCCCAAACCTGGAAATCGTCCACCGGTGGTTTTTCTGGGGTTGAACCACCAAACCGACGACGTAGAGGGATGCACTGCCTGTGCACCCCGTCCATCGACACGTGACCCCAGGTCCCCGACCCAAGCCACACCGTGCCACGCGAGTCTCCACTCGTCGCTGTCCTAGGCTGTCAGCCTCTACAGTCGATCCTCCGGCCACCGATCCGTTAGCCCAAGTCCGAGTCCGCCCTTCACCGCCCTAGTCCGTCGGCACGGCACTCTAGCACTTGACCTTCACCTCGCCTTCGATCACCGCCTCCCGGCTCAACACCTGCACAACACAAGCCGAAGAACAAGCGCATCAAATCCGTTGACAATCACTCATCACTTCAAGACCTGGATCACAGCCTGTGCATCCGCAATCTCCCCCTTGATAAGTGCATTGTCAACAACCAACCACAAATCATGTGAAGTATAAGAAAAGAAGAAGAAAGAAGAAAGAGAGAGAGCTCATCCAAATGACCAAGAAGCGAAGCAAAGCCAAAGAAGGTCAAGTGAAATGAGCAAGACAGCTTGGTCCCCAAAGACATGGGCAACGGCTCGACGCAACCAAGCAAAGCAAAGCTAGCCCTCAAGAAGAGCAGAACGGGCTCAACACCGCTATCGAGAAGATCAGAGCAAAACGAGCTAAAACTGAGCAACACAGCTAATCCCTCTAGAAAGAAGCAAAAGGCTCAACACAACTAGCTCCAATCAAAACCAGTCCAAACCAATTGAAAAACCATTACCGACAAAGCGAGCAAACACTCAAACTCCCCCTGGGAAGATGCACATTTCAGCAAGTTTTAATTTCTCCCCTTTTGTTCCCCTTTTGTTCCCCTTTTGTTGAAACTTGAGATGACCCTTTGTGCAACCAACATAAGAGATATTTGTGACTATTTCTCTCCCTTTGTTGATAATGCACAAAGACAAGGGCAAGAATGGGATCCTCAAAACATGAAAGACAATGCAAGAGCTTCAAAAGTATACTATCCAGAGTGATAAAATGCTCTTTTTGCACAAGCGAACAAGTAAAAGAGCCCTAATGCTAGCATAAGGTTATCATGATCATACAACTCACTGGACTTGAAAAGCAGTTTTAGGTTGGATACAATTGAAGTCAAATTGATACCAATTGAGATACCAATTGAGATTGTGTAAGCAAAAGATCAAGTTCACCATAGAATGAGCATTTAGTACGTAAGTAAGCATGTCATACACTGAAGCTAATAAAACTACACCGGTGAACTACCTCAAAGCACGGGTCACTCAACAAGCCATATTCAACTCAATTTAATTGATTTTAGCATTTTGCACAAGAGTTACACATGATAAGTGAGTGTGAGGGGTTGAGAGCACCACATGCCTAACTTTCCAACCAAGCGAAGCCTAAGTCAAAGACTATCAGAAGCTTAAAGCTGTGGTTTCGGTCATACACTACATTGCTCGAGTTCATCCCAAAGTGCAAAAGGAAGCTATCTCGATACAATGATGTGTTGTGATGCAATCCCACCTTGATCTTTCTATCTCTTAGCTTGAGTTTTAGATTTTAGCAAATTTTCACATCGGAGTGTACATAATGGAAGCGACTAACTCCAAACTAGAGACATAGCACCCTAATGTAGCAATGCAAGCTAAAGGATGACAGAACCTACACATACTAGTTGCCAAAACTAATGGTGAACCGTTTTCAGATTTGTCGTTAAGTGAACAAGTTCATCATTGCAAAACCATACTAAGCTCATCAAGATAAGTCGCATGATCACAAGAGCTCAAAACTACATAAACTAAGTATCATACAAGCAAGTGTGAAAAGAGCATAGTACCAATTTAGACAGGATACAAGTGAAGCTCAAAATGCAAGTATGATACATATGCAATGCAAAAACTAAGAACAAACCTAGACTGTACATCAGACACACTAGACTCTCTAAAACTGTACATCAGACAAACATACATATGATACACAATGTGAACCCACATCTAAAATGGGTAGCACACACCAAGCTCACCTCTCAACCTAGCAAAGGTTGATTGGTCCAAAGGCTTGGTAAAGATATCGGCCAACTGGTTATGGGTATCTACGTATCTAAGGTCGATATCACCCTTCTCATAGTGGTCTCGTAGAAAGTGAAAGCGCACATCTATGTGTTTGGTCTTGGAATGGAGCACGGGGTTCTTAGCAACACTAATGGCACTCTGAAAGCCCAAGTTTAGTTTTGGATAATTGATGAAACCCATTGGACTAATCTTTGTCATTAAGTGATTGATTAGCAAAAGGTGGTCCATGGCACAAGTGAAGCATGATGGTGGACAATTGGTGCAATAATCAAGAGTTGATCAAGAAATGAACCCTGACTTCACAAGAAGAAAAGAAGAAAGAGAAAAATAAAATAGCTCAAGGCAAAGGTATAACCAATAGGCTCTTTTGTTTTGGCACTTAAGACACCATAGAGGGTGTAAGTGCATTTAGGATAGATAGCCGTACTATCAAGAGGGGAAATTCATAGTATACAGTTATCGAGTTGCCTCTAGTTGCATTTGCATATGACTTAACTAAAATGAGGCGATAAAACCCTTGAAAACTGTTTTCAAAAGGCTAACACACGTGCACAAGTGTTTCTACACTTTGGTGTTGGCACATATGGGCAAGGGTGAAGGACACGAGTTGAAACGGAGTTGTTTGGTGCTGTTGAGTAAGCACCGGACGCTGTCTCGGGATCACCGGACACGTCTGGTGGTTAACCCTAGGGCGTCCGGTGATCTAACCCTGTGAGCAACTTCGACGCGTGTCACACCGGACTCGGCCTAAGGGTCACAGCAGACACGACTGTGGGCGAGTAACGCGTCCGGTGTGTGTTGGCTCGTAGTTGCGCAGAGTGCACCAGACTCTGGAGCGTCCGGTGACCGGGTGGCGGACGCGTCCGGTGAGTTTGGGAGCATTCTGGATGCTCTCTGGATTGCACCGGACGGTGAAAAATTGATGAGGACTAGGCCCGATCTTCCGAGAGGTAACCGGTAATTTCGATTTGTGGAGATCTCGACGTTGGCGATCCGGCTTCAAATCAGACACGATTCAAACCCTGCAACCGTTACACCACTGCTCCGCTGGTTATCAACCAAGCACAACTTGATTGACCTCGCCAAGAAGGCTATTCCTGCAAGTGAATCGAAGCGCACAAGCAAGAAGGTAAAACACGCAATCTGAAATTGCAAATATGAATGAAGCAAAAATCAATAGAGGGTTCAAGAACTCGGTTCCAAAGGACTAATCGACACAGTGGAGGAGATCAAGAACGGGGGCCCTGGATCACTGTAAAAGGATTTGTCACCACAGTTACAATGAACGATTCAGTTTCTCGATGGAAAACTAAACTCAAAACAAAACCCGAGTGTCTAACAGTGGTGGCGGCTGCGTTTATAGCCTAAGACTCGACCTAGGGTTGGGAGCGGCCAGGGGTTGGGCGCCCACAACTTGGGCTTAAGGCCCGACACGATACATGGCCAAGTTGGCCCAAAACAGGTGACGCGGCACCTTTCTGTGGTCACACAGAATGATCCACGGACCTTTTGGAGCTGGGGCCAGAACCAAAACGACGGTGTTGTCGTCCCCTTTCCAACGAGTACAAGCGCACAAGCAAGAAGGTAAAACACGCAATCTGAAATTGCAAATATGAATGAAGCAAAAATCAATAGAGGGTTCAAGAACTAGGTTCCAAAGGACTAATCGACACAGTGGAGGAGATCAAGAACGGGGGCCCTGGATCACTGTAAAAGGATTTGTCACCACAGTTACAATGAACGATTCAGTTTCTCGATGGAAAACTAAACTCAAAACAAAACCCGAGTATCTAACAGCGGTGGCGGCTGAGTTTATAGCCTAAGACTCGACCTAGGGTTGGGAGCGGCCAGGGGTTGGGCGCCCACAACTTGGGCTTAAGGCCCGACACGATACATGGCCAAGTTGGCCCAAAACAGGTGATGCAGCACCTTTCTGTGGTCACACAGAATGATCCACGGATATTCTGGAGCTGGGACCAGAACCAAAACGACGGCGGCGGCGTCCCCTTTCCAACGAGTACAAGAACGCCCCGTTTTGATGCCGTATGAGGAAGTTATGGCCGAAACAGTGACGACATGTCTGCTGAATCCGAGAGTGACGTGGTAGCTGAGTTGGGGACGAATTGCAACTTGGGGAAGACCATGGCGTCGGTGTGCCCACCGTGGCGATGCCCTCATCAAAAATAATCCCCACCGGAGCATCCGGTGTAGGTGACTAGCGTCCGGTGAACCGTAAAGACACTCTGACAGGTTACCGTTGTGGGCAGCGGACACGTTCCGTGCCAGTGACCGGAGCGTCCGGTGTGTGCTGATGGCGTGAAGTCAGCAGTAGCCGTTGAACGATCGGACGAGTGACGTTGAAACGAGTGGACACATGGCGGTCATCTGGCCACCGGACGCTGAGGCATGTCCGGTGCTCCCTCGCTGGAGCGTCCGGTGTACCCGACTTTGAGGTAAACAGCTACGTTGTTTGAGGGGGTGCTATATAAGTGTTGTGGCCGGTTTGAGGGCAGAACTCTTGCACATTTGAACATCTTTGTGATCCCTAGAAGCTGAGCACTCCCCTCCCACTCATCTCTCTTGCTTGATTGCGTATTCGAAGTGAGATTGAGTGAAACCAAGAGCTTGCATTGTGATCTTGGATTCTAGAGGCATCTTGGTGATTGTTGCTGTGGATTTCTTGTTACTCTTGGCACTTGCCGGTGCCTAGACGGCTTGGTGGCAGCGGAGGAGGATCGGCACGAGTTGGTGATTGTTCCTGGCCATCCCGACG
Organism: Coix lacryma-jobi var. lacryma-jobi; assembly: GCA_009763385.1. Lineage (NCBI taxonomy): Eukaryota > Viridiplantae > Streptophyta > Magnoliopsida > Poales > Poaceae > Coix > Coix lacryma-jobi. The sequence continues at coordinate 128,104,844 of CM019825.1, read as the reverse complement.
ACTTTGTGAGGGGCTTGTACCTCCCCGGCGAAGAGCCAAAGGTAACTCCTAGTGAATTGCTCATGTCATTGAGTTACCATTGCTTGGGGTAGGTTCTTGTGGCACTCTTGTGGAGAGCTCGGTGTGTGATACCGATTAGCCACCGAACCACGACGCCTTGGTCGACGCAACGAGGACGTAGCGTGCTGGCAAGCACATGAACCTCGGGGATAAATCTTGTGTTCATCTTGTGTCCCTTGGTGATTGGCTTTCTCTTGTGATATTGATTATCATCTCTTGCCTGGTTCGGTAACAATTACTCTACTACTCTCTTGTATCTACTTGTTCATACTTGTGTAGTGACTAGTTGTAAGAGTAACTAGTTCTTCTTGTTAGTAGTAGAAATAGTGTAGCGTGTTTAGCTTTGCTAGCTCTCTTGTGTAGCTCACTAGTTTAGTAAAGTAGTGACATAGCCATTGTGTGCCTTAGAAATCATAATTGACTAGAATTGCAAATAGGTGACTTGCATTTGACTTAGAGCTAGAGCAAATGCATTTATCGCTTTGTTGTTGTCTAACAATTTGCTCTAGTGTTTTGTAGAATTTTAAATTAGGCTATTCACCCCCCCTCTAGCCAATTAGGACCTTTCAAGTGGTATCGGAGCCTAACACCATTTGATTCAAGGCTTAACAACCTACGGTGCAAAATATGGCTCAAATTATGTTCAACCATATTGGGAGCAAACCGTCGTACTTCGATGGCTCATCATTTGATTATTGGAAGAGAAAGATGAAGATGTATCTTGGCTCAATCAATGATAGGGTGTGGGAGGTAACACAAGATGGGTATCTCATTGTCAATGAAGAAGACCCCACACCTAGAGAGCGTGAAAGCAAGCAATGCAACACAATGGCGCTCAACACTATATACAATGGCATTGATCCAAAGGTGTTTGAGCAAATCAAAGATCTTGAGAAGGCAAGTGAAGTATGGGCAAGGCTAGAAGAAACATATGAGGGCACTTCAACGGTAAAAAGTGCCAAGCTATACATGCTCAAAGACAAGCTCACAAGCTTCAAGATGAAGGAAGATGAGACCATTCCGGAGATGTTCTATAGGCTCCAATGCATCATCCATGATCTCAAGAGTTTGGGAGAGAAGGTGAAGGATGAGGAGAAGAAGAAGAGCTTAGCATTCAAAGCCACTTCATCATCCAAGAACAAGAGCAAGGGCAAGACAAAGCAAGAATCAAGTGATAGTGAAAATGAAGATTCTAGTGATGATGATGAGGAAGTGAAGGATGAGGAAAAGAAGAAGAAGAGCTTGGCATTCAAAGCCACTTCATCATCCAAGAACAAGAGTAAGGGCAAGGCAAAGCAAGAATCAAGTGATAGTGAAGATGAAGATTCTAGTGATGATGATGAGGCCCTGGCACTTCTAGTAAGGAAATTTGGAAGATTCATGAAGAAGAAGGGCTATGGTGCAAGAAAGAGAAGGGACAACAAGAACAAGGGCTATGTGAGGAGATGCTACAAATGCAAGAGTGAAGATCACATGATAGCCGATTGTCCCTATAATAGTGACAATGATGATGAAGCAAAGAAGAAGAAGGACAAGAAAGAAAAGGAGAAGAAGCTCTCTTTCTCCAAGAAGAAGAAAGGTGGATCCTATGTTGTGACATGGGATAGTAATGCATCATCCGATGATAGTGATGATGAGGAGCACAACAAGATGAAGAAGAAGGCACTTGCAAGCATTGCCATCAACAAGAAGCCTTCTATCTTTGACACTCCATCTACATTCTTGATGGCAAGGCCATCCAAGGTACCTTCCTATGATGAGAGTGATAATGATGATGATGATAATGAATGTGATGAAAATGAATACACCAATGAAGAGCTTATGGACATGTTTGAACAAGCTCATGCTTGTTTTGAGAAGAAGAGGAAGGAGTGTAAGGAATTGCGCATGAAGGTTAGCCTTCTTGAGCAATCCCTTGATGAGCTCAAGCTAACTCATGAGAGGCTAGAGGTAGCCCATGAGAAGCTTGGTGAAGCTCACACTAGGCTTGAAGAAGCCCACTCCTCCCTCCTCACTCAAACCAAGATTGAGGAGATTGCTCAAACATGTAACATAGGTGTAACATGTGACTTAATCAATGAAACATTTTACACACCTATTGTCATTGCACCTCCCAATGCTTCATCTAGTTCATGCTCCACCGATGCATCTAACCCAAACATAAAGGATGACTTTACTTGTGATGCATCATTGATAGTGGAAAATGAAACTCTAAAGGAGGTGAATGAGCTCACTCGTGCTTTAAGCAATGCCTATGGTGGAGATGCCCGCTTGCTTAAGTGCTTGGGTAGCCAAAGATTTTCCCATGAGAAAGAAGGGATTGGCTATACCCCCAAGAAGGGCAAGGCGACCTTTGCTCCTCACAAGACTAGTTTTGTGAAGGGCAATGGACGTTATTGCACAAATTGCAAGCAATCCGAGCATACCGAGCATAATTGCTATAAAAGGAACATGAACAAGAACAAACCAATTAACAACCTTGGTAAATCAATCAAGTTTGATTCTTGTTATGTGCTTTACAAGGGTGCTAATAGTGTGAGAGCTAAGTTTGTTGGTACACCAAAGGAGGGCTCAAAGAAGAAAGCCATTTGGGTACCAAAGATCTTAGTCACTAACCTTGGAGGACCCAACAAGACTTGGGTACCTAAACATTGAATCTTCTTGTAGGTCAATTATAAAGCTGGAGGAAGGCATTGGGTGCTTGATAGTGGGTGCACTCAACACATGACCAGGGATTCTAGGATGTTCAACTTAATCAACACAAATGAAGAGGATTTCAAAGTGGATAGTATCACATTTGGGGATAATAGTGAAGGCAAGGTCAAGGGACTTGGTAAGATTGCAATATCCAATGACTTGAGCATCTCAAATTTCTTGCTAGTAGAGAGCTTGAACTTCAACTTGCTATCGGTAGCTCAAATATGTGATCTTGGTTTCAATTGCAACTTTGTTGTTGATGATGTGATGATCACTAGTAGTGATGGAACCAACCTAGCATTCAAAGGATTTAGATATGGAAACCTATACTTAGTTGATTTTGATGCAAAGGAAACTCAATTGTCAACATGCTTGATCACTAAGTCTAGTATGGGTTGGTTATGGCATAGAAGGCTTGGTCATGTTGGAATGAAGCAACTAAATAGATTGATCAAATATGACTTAGTCAAGGGCTTGAAAGATGTTGTGTTTGAGAAGGATAAACTTTGTAGTTCTTGTCAAGCCGGCAAACAAGTTGGAAATACTCATCCTATGAAAAGTGAAATGAGCACTACTAGAGCATTTGAGCTATTGCATATAGATTTGTTTGGACCAACAACATACACTAGCATTGGTGGCAACAAATATGGCTTTGTGATTATGGATGATTTCACTAGATACACATGGGTATTCTTTCTTGGTGACAAAAGTGAAACATTTGCTACATTCAAGTCTTTTGTCAAGAGAAGTCAAAATGAGTTTGAAACAACTATCAAGAAAGTGAGAAGTGATAATGGGAGTGAGTTCAAGGACACAAGAATTGAAGAACTTTGTGATGATTTTGGCATTAGGCATCAATTCTTGGCTAAGTACACTCCTCAATCTAATGGGATAGTTGAAAGGAAGAATAGAACCTTGATTGACATGGCAAGATCAATGCTTAGTGAGTACAATGTGAGTCAATCTTTTTGGGCCGAAGCTATCAACACGGCTTGCTACTCTAGCAACCGCTTATATTGTCATCCTATGTTGGAATTGACACCATATGAGCTATTGAATGGAAGAAAGCCCAATATTGCATACTTTAGAGTGTTTGGTTGCAAGTGCTATATATTGAAGAAGGGAACAAGATTGAGCAAGTTTGACAAGAAATGTGATGAAGGATTTCTACTTGGGTATTCAACTACAAGCAAAGCATATAGAGTATGGAACTTGGCAAGTGGCACACTTGAGGAAGTTCATGATGTGGAATTCGATGAAACCAATGGCTCCCAAGATGAGAATGAGAACTTAGATGATGTGAGAGGCACTCAATTAGTGAATGCAATGAAGAACATGGATGTTGGTGATATTAGGCTAAGAGAAGTGATTCATATTGAAGATGACAAAGAGCAAGTGGTCACCATTCCAAATGAGCAAGATAGTAGTTCTCAAGTGCAATATCAACAAGTGGCTAGTTCATCATCTCCAAATGTGCAACAAGTTGACCAACCAAGTACAAGCAATGAAAATCAAGTGCTTCAACCTTCAAGCATAGCAAGAGATCATCCCCTAGATCTAGTCATTGGTGGTATTCAAAGTGGTGTGCAAACAAGATCAAGATTAGCAACATTTTGTGGGCACTATTCATTTGTGTCAACTATTGAACCAACCAAGATTGAAGAAGCTTTGAAGGATGTTGATTGGGTAAATGCCATGCATGAAGAGCTAAACAACTTCACAAGAAATGAAGTTTGGGAATTGGTTGAGAGGCCTAAGAACTATAATTTCATTGGCACTAGATGGGTATTCCGCAACAAGCAAGATCAAGATGGCCTAGTAGTGAGAAACAAAGCAAGATTGGTAGCATAAGGTTACACTCAAATTTAGGGTCTTGACTTTGGAGAGACATATGCACCGGTTGCAAGATTGGAAGCAATTAGAATCCTATTAGCTTTCTCACAACATCAAGCTATATCAAATGGATGTGAAGAGTGCATTTCTCAATGGCTACATCAATGAGTTGGTATATGTTGAGCAACCTCCTGGTTTTGAAGATGAGAAGAAGCCCAACCATGTCTACAAGTTGAGAAAGGCATTATATGGCTTGAAGCAAGCCCCAAGGGCATGGTATGAAAGATTGAGGGATTTACTTCTATCCAAAGGGTTCAAGATGGGAAAGGTTGACACCACTCTCTTCACCAAGAAGATAGGCAATGATTTGATTTGTGGATGATATCATATTTGGCTCAACCAACCAAGACTTTTGTGAAGAGTTTGGGAATATGATGGCAAAAGAGTTTGAGATGTCCATGATTGGAGAGCTTAGTTACTTCCTTGGTCTTCAAATCAAGCAAATGAAGAATGGCACATTTGTGATTCAAGGCAGTACATTAAGGACATGATCACCAAGTTTGGATTAAAAGATGCAAAAGGCATTAGTACACCTATGGGTACAAATGAACACTTGGATAGTGATACTAGTGGCAACATGGTGGATCAAAAGTTGTATCGGTCAATGATTGGAAGCTTACTCTATGTGACCGCTTCAAGGCCGGATGTCATGTTTAGTGTGTGCATGTGTGCAAGATTCCAAGCTTCTCCAAGAGAGAGTCACTTAAAGGCAACAAAGAGAATCTTGAGGTACTTGAAGGCTACACAAGATGTTGGATTGTGGTACCCCAAAGGATCAAACTTTGAGTTAATTGGGTACTCTGATTCCGACTATGCGGGTTGCAAGGTTGATAGAAAGAGCACATTGGGCACATGTCAAATGTTGGGAAGGTCACTTGTATCTTGGTCATCAAAGAAGCAAAATAGTGTGGCACTCTCTACCACCGAAGTCGAATATATTAGTGCTAGTAGTTTTTGTGCACAACTCCTATGGATGAGGGCAACTTTGAAGGACTTTGGGATCAAATTCAAGCAAGTGCCATTGCTATGTGACAATGAAAGTGTGGTGAAGCTCACAAACAACCTGGTGCAACATTCAAGAACAAAGCACACTGACATTAGGCACCACTTCATTAGAGATCATCAACAAAAGGGAGATATATCTATTGAGAGTGTTGGGACCGATGATCAACTTGCGGATATATTCACTAAGCCACTTGATGAGAAGAGGTTTTGCAAGCTAAGGAATGAGTTGAACATACTAGATTTCTCCAATATGTGTTGATGATGCACCCCACTTATATGACTTGCCTCTCCTCCGAGCCAAAGCAAAGGTATCATTGTTTGGCATTTGCATACGTTGCTAAGGACTTGTTTAGTGCATCTAGGCATATCTAGTTGTGTTCTCTACCATTTAGGACCTCATACATTGAAAATCAAATGTTTTTTATGCTTGTATGGTACCACTATTGCTTATATGTTTGCTATGATCTAGTGGTGGCATATGACATGTTTATGGGCTTGCAATCCTAGTGTTTGATTATAAACATGAGCATTAAAGTATATAACCGACATGAGTAAGATAACCATTGCAATATGTGTGAAAAAGCTTACTCTTGGCTCAAACTGTGCTATATATGGTATGCAAGTGTTTATAGTTGAACCACAATTAAATGAAAAACTCACCTTTTGTGGTCATTGATGACAAAGGGGGAGAAAATGGCATAAAAGATAAGTGCTAAAGGGGAGAAAATGGTAGATAGAAGAAAATAAGAAAGTTTTATGAAAAGAGAGGGATTGGTAGATAGAAGAAAATAAGAAAGTTTTATGAAAAGAGAGGGATAAAATTTTGAGCACACAAGTAGGGGGAACAAGCCTATGAACTTGATTGAATGCATTTGAAATGTGCATCTTACATATGCTTGCTTACATTGTCTTGCATTTGTTTTGTTTTCAAGTGGTATCTCTCTTGTGTGATGCTTGCTAGTCTAAAACTTGAATGGTGGAATGAAGTACTAGAATGCATAGGATAGAACTAGATATTTGGTATTTAACATGTTTGTCAAGAATTTTTCTAGTCATTCCATGTGGTTTCCAAGTAGTATCTAGCTCATAGTGGTGCTAAGGATGATCATGAGTGTAACACCCCTGGTGTTTGCCATTAGCTGAGCACTGGGTTTGGACCCAAATGGATGGTACTAAGTCATAATCATGAGCCCTTTGAGCTAGTTGTGCATTGATGATCACCTACTAAGCCCAATGCTCCCAAGTCAAGATCAACTCAGTCCAATGAAGTTCTATGATCATAGCCCTTGCTTATATATGTGACCCAAATCTATGATATAGCTAAATCATGTCCAACATGTTCCTCTCATACATCTTAAGCTCAATTTATGTCTAACTTAATCACCCAAGAAGTTTCATCAAGTTTGGAAATAAGTAACCACATGAAATGACAAGCCCTATGCTTGCTTAACTTGCTTATAATGTGAACCACATCATATGAGTTTAACCAAGCCATGCCATGTTAACCAAACAACTCTACATGAACTCTATAACAAAAGTTATTAAGGGTCCATGTTGAGCAAATACCCCAAAATGCCCTCAAATGGCCTAAAAACCTAATTAAAGGCTTAATTAAGTTGCTGCTTTGACCAAGCTAAAAGAATAGTTTCTGATCATAATTAGAAGTTTCACTAATAACCAAAGTTGAATTCAATTATGTGTACAACAACTTTGCTATAATAGCCTAACCCTAATTATGCTTCTAAGATGGTCAAACGGTGCACACAATATTGAATCAGCTGCTGTTTTACAGGCCCTAGTTTTGGCTAAGTCTGAAACCAGCCCTAATTACATTGACATCACACGTTCTCTAATTTTTGTATAACAACTTGAGTTTCTCCAAATATAAAAGTTGTCACATATATGTTAAAGATCAACATACCAAAAGATGGCAACGTTTCAGTATTGTTTGACAAGGTTTTGACATCACTTTGTATTCGCTTTTACGTTGTTGACACTGCTGTTTTCGAAGTTGATTAACCACTAAACCGTGTACCTAATAACCTTGGTCCAATGGACAACTTTGTAGAGCTGTGAAAGAAGAACAACTTTGTCCATAGATCCAAAACCCAGTTCGGCTTGCAAGCAGCCCAAAATTGGCCCACAACGCAGCACCGAACGCGCACGCCACGTGCTCGACGCTGGGCCCAATGGGGGCACGCGGCCGGCATGCCCCTGCCTGAAGCTCCACGCGCCCGCCTGCCTCTGTTACGCCCCTGCAGCGTCCCTGCTCAATGTGGAGACGTCCCAAGCCCCGTCCTCCACCCCCAGACATTTCCTCTCTCGCGTCCTCGCTCTCCCCCTCTCTCCCTCGCTCTCCACCGCGCGGAACGCGCGTGAATGCGCCGCGCACCAGGCCACGTCCGCCATGGACGCCGCCGTCGTGCTCTGGGTGCAGCCCCTGCGCCTCGCTCCATCTGGTCCAGTGGCGCAGCAGCCCCGCCGACAAACACCGCCCCGCCCGCGGCCCTCCCCGACGGCGCGCGTGACCGGTCGGCCTCGCCGGCAGCCGCGCCGTGCCGCCGGAGCACGCGGCCTGGCTGCCCGGCTCTCCTCTGGCCATGTCACCGCAGCCCAGGGGGTGCGCGCTAGCCCCGCGTCGCGTCCCGCCTCCGCTCCGCCGGTCGCCGGCGTCAGGTGGCCGGCAAAGCCGCCGCCCCGGACGGCCAAGGCTGCTTCCCCCTCCCTGCTGTGCGTCCTGAGCCAGAGGAAGGAGAAGGACCCCTTGGTCCGTATATCCAAAGAAGTGCAAGGGTCTATTTGCAGATCTGGTAACTCACATGAATAGTGCAAACAGTGGCCGTGCGGTTTGAGAAAGTTTCAGGATCCCGAGCGTAAAAGCGTTTTCCTTCGAATTATTATTTTCAGAATATTGTGCTGATCTTTGAAAATGCATAACTAATTGTAGAAAAATCGTAAAATAGCAAATGAGGACTTTTTGGAAAGCACTTGAGTAGATCTACATGCTGGTACAATAATAAGATAGCTTTCAGTGGAAAGTTTTTGCGTGAAAAATAGATCTTTGCATGTTAGGGTTTAATATTTTGCCACTGATGGGTTGCTCCTTTTGATGTAAAATTTTTATGGTAGCTTTCTAACATGATGTAGATGCTCTATGAATATTTTGGTAATGTTTGGTGCAATAATTTGTGAGCTATTAAGTAATCTTACTCCTAACCGATTAAATAAGTTTCATTAGTAAATGTGCCATGCATGTGTGTAAAAATAGAAAAGGTGGTTCCATGACCTTGCTAATACGTTGTAGTAGCCAGTGCATGCTTGTTATGGCCATATGTTCATATAAAATATGAAGTTTGCTAATTATCTTACTATCACATGCTTAATTATAAATAGAAACTAGTTTAACATATAGTTAGCAAACTATGGTTTGCATGCATGTCACTTTCTGAGCTTCGCCCATACATTAACACTATGATTCATCTCTAGATGTGTGCCATCTTCTAAATACATATATAGGCTATATCTATAATAGTTGAAGATAAATGCTTGTTAATATGACCATGCCTGTGCAGTTTGTGTTGAGTGTATGTTTTCACTAAGTGAATGGTGTTTGCTGTGAAAGTGTTATATATGAAAGTTGTAGATAACATGCTAATATTGCTTGTCACCAAATTGCATGGCCATAGACTTAATAGTTTAAGAGTTATGGCCATTGCAAGTTGACTGTCAATCTTTGCCTATATTCTGCCCAGATCTGAATGATGGGCTTGTTTCACCTAGTTAACTTGTGATCCATGCTATGGTGCTAATAAAAGAGTTGTAGTACTTTTAATAAGCTTCCTAAATTGTCTTATCTCATGTTCATTGGATATCTATAACTTGAGTTATAGTTGTTTTAGTGTAGATGGGTAAATCTGTCCAAAGCCTAGACAGAGAGGCCTAATTATGTCAATTAGACCATGTTAACTTGTAAATCATCTTAAGATGATTAAAGATGATTTGTAGACAACTTAATAACCTTTATAAAAAGTCTATGGGTAAGTTCTCAGGTATTATAGATCTTAGTTATGGTTGTTTTAAGTGACTGCTAATGTTGTGTGGCAGGTTCTGTCCATGTGTGGACAGAGCTGCACTAATCATGTTGTTTGACCAAGTTAATGATTGATTCACCTTAAGCTAACAACAAGAAAGATTTAGAGAATCTTGTAAGCTTTCTATAATGTCTAATTTCATGCTCATGTGATGTTTGTATCTTGAGTTATGCTTCTCTAAAACTCTGTCTGTCCTGCTGTCTAGTAGCTGGATAGAGCTGCATTTTTATCTGTTTTTGAGCTATATAACCTTTGAATTAGCTCTTGTGGTGAATAACAAGGTTGTAGCTAATCTTGTTAGCTTTCCAGAAAACTTTAGCTCACCTTGTTTGGAGATCTGTAGCTTGAGTTACAGTTAAAAGAGTGGAGTGTTATCCTGCTGTCCAAACCTGAGTGTTTGTGTTTGATTGCTTAACTTGGCTTAAGTTGATTAGGTGAACTTAGTGATCAATTAAAATTATGCATAACCTGTTGGTTGTTGTGTGCTTTGGTGTGTGCTAAGTTATCTTGATTGTTTGCATGAATTTTGTGCTAAGTGCTTGATTAGTGGTTGCTTGTGCTATGTGATCAATATATTACTTCATGAGCATTCATACATGTGCATCGTGCATCTCATGTCTAGGTGCGCTAGATGGTGAACATCAAGAGAAGGACATGGTGGTGGTGGAGCCAAACCTAAAGATGGTGTTGGAGGACTCCACAAGTAATTGGATCCATGGGTTGTCTCAAGATTGGATTCTACTAACACTAGCTTAAGTGTTGTGTCCCAGGCAAGCCCCGGAGCATCCCTAAGTCTCCTATGTTTTACAAAATACACTTGATTAGCTTTTATATGTTTGATGCATTAAGTGGTAGGAGTTGATTGAAAACACTTGCTGCATATATACCCTTCCTTGACTACTAAAGATATACCGTGAATCCTAATTAAGTTCAGGATCGAATGATGGCTTACCCCTGCTTGATTAGCTCGGTAGAAGTCGGGTGATATCCTGTCATCCGCGAGTTATCGGTGGTTACTTACATCTCTCTGGTCACGGTTGGCTATATGTGCTATCATGGAAAAGAACCATAAGTTAATTAACCTGAGGCCTGGATAGGAAGAAGATAGAAAGCATCAGGACATGATGGTCTTGGGTGTGGAGCTATCCCCGTCTAAGCCGATTAAGGACTTACAATTGTACTTACCACAATCATGTTGAACGCAGCCCAACACTTAGCTGGAAGGATAAGTCATTCCGACCGCAAAGCCGAGCAGACATCTCAAGGCAATCTGTCGGAAGAACGCTGATAGCTGGGTACGGAGATATGGAGGCCGACAGCCAAGGGCAGGACCTGGGGGTCGCTGATCGACCTGGTGTTGATGGCCATATCTCTGGGGTTGTGGGTCCGGTCGAGGTTGTTTTTGAGATGTTCCAAAGGTGACCCCTAGAAAATGAGTAGCTTTGCGCAAGCTTGCTTGGATTTGTGTTGGGAATACCCCCTCAGCTGAGTAGGAATCGATTCGAGTCGCCGTCTCCCCTGGATAGTGGGAACTTGATCGTGCAAAGGTGAATAGATCTCACTAATAACTACTTAATGGTTCGAAATGATGATCATGATGAGGATAGCCTAATGAACTAGATATGTTACTATTATTGTGATGCTTAATGATAATAATCAAGTGATTGCCTAGTTCAGGTGTCAACCTAGATGGAAAGGTAAACTACTAAAAGTGGATGCTATTAAAATGAAAGGTTGAACTTATAATTGCTATCGTTTATGCAAACATGTGTCAAGCCAGCTCCACTATAAATATCAGCCTTGCATACTCCTTGATGTCGTATTATTTTCTGGTTTAAGACGGGTAAGTCTAGCTGAGTACATCCTCGTACTCAGGGTTTATCCCACCTTATTGCAGGTTGATGTTTAACTGCTGTGGTGGAGATCAGTGCCGGTGGGCTCGGCCTTCTATACTTCCCATCTGTGCTACTGTTGGAGAATATGTCAGCTATGCTAGCAATATATATTATCAACTAAGTTAGTAGTTGCTCACCCACAATTTCATATCCATGCATATGTGCCGAACTTCAAACCAAACTCTATAGCACATATGTATGGGGAGCAAATACTACCTTTGTGTCTCAAATCTTATCATAATATCTTTTATGAGGATTGTCATCAATTACCAAAAAGGGGGAGATTGAAAGCCCAAGTTTGTTTTGGATAATTAATGAAACCCATTGGACTAATCTTTGTCATTAAGTGATTGATTAGCAAAAGGTGGTCCATGGCACAAGTGAAGCATGATGGTGGACAATTGGTGCAATGATCAAGAGTTGATCAAAAAATGAACCATGACTTCACAAGAAGAAAAGAAGAAAGAGAAAAATAAAATAGCTCAAGACAAAGGTATAACCAATAGGCTCTTTTGTTTTGGCACTTAAGACACCATAGAGGGTGTAAGTGCATTTAGGATAGATAGCCGTACTATCAAGAGGGGAAATTCATAGTATATGGTTATCGAGTTGCCTCTAGTTGCATTTGCATATGACTTAACCAAAATGAGGCGATAAAACCCTTGAAAAATGTTTTCAAAAGGCTAACACACGTGCAGAAGTGTTTCTACACTTTGGTGTTGGCACATATGGGCAAGGGTGAAGGACACGAGTTGAAATGGAGTTGTTTTGTGCTGTTGAGTAAGCACCGGACGCTGCCTCGGGATCACCGGACGCGTCCGGTGGTTAACCCTAGGGTGTCCGGTGATCTAACCTTGTGAGTGACTTCGGCGCGTGTCACACCAGACTCGGCCTAAGTGCGGATACATGGGTGTATGCCGAGTCTCTGTGTGATGAGTGATTGTCAACGGAGATGATGCGCATGTTCTTTGGCTTGTGTTGTGCAGGTGTCGAGCACGGAGACAGTGATCGATGGCGGGTGAAGGTCAAGTTGCGACGTGCCGTGCCGACGGACCGGGCGCGATGAAGGATGGGCGTGCCGTGCGGCGGACGTGCCATGCCGATGTATCGGACGGTGAAGGGCGGACGTGGACTTGGACTGATGGACTGGAGGCCGGAGGATCAGCTGTGGTGGCTGGCAGCCTGCGACAGCGACAAGCGGAGAAGTGCGATCAGGTCGGTGGAAGGGGTGCACAGGCGGTGCATCCCCTCTACGACGCCGGTTTGTTGGTAGAGCCCGGGAAAAACCAACGGTGGACGGTTTCCAGGTTTGGGCCTCAAAACCTGGGTGCTGGGTTTCCAGGCTGAGCCACAAAACCTGGGCGCGACGGTTTCCAGGTTGAGCCTCAAAACCTGGGCGTGGGCCGGTTTCCGAGTTTGGGCCTCAAAACTCGGGCGCGGACGGTTTCCGAGTTTGGCCACAAAACTCGGGCTGGAGGCTGGTTTCCCGGTTTGGGCCTCAAAACCGGGGGCTGATGGAAAAGGCTGGTTTCCCGGTTTGGGCCGCAAAACCGGGGGTGCAGAGTGGTGGCGGCACGTGGCGACGATCTGAAGGTTGCGTGGAGGCGACGCGGAAGACCGTGCGGGCGTGGCCGTCGGATCTACCTACCACCAGCGGGTGGACTAGAATAGCCTTAGGGTTAGGCTGGTCCGCTCTGTAATTAGAGTAGAGAGGGGTAGAGTAGGAAATAGACTTAGGCTAGGTTAGTATAAGTAGTCTAGGGGAGACACCCTCCTCCTGATCTCAATCTCAGTTAGAGCTTTCATTTCCTAGGGTTTCCACTCTCCCACACCCCTGCTTTAGCTAGTTGAGATCCGCAGAGAGACTCCACTCTGTGTACCGTTGATTCGAGGAAGTGAGGCCGTATCCTCACCTTGGATCCCATCTCTTGGTGTCAATTCGCGTTTTGATTTCATGTTCATCATGTTCTTCGCGGATTGCTTTGTGCCTTGAGTTTTCCCGTCGCTTGATCTTCGTGCTCGGTTCATCTTTCACGATTCCGTTTGAACTGAGTTGCTCTAGATCGTGAGGCACTTCTTTCCACCGAAAGAAATCATCTCTAACCTCACGGTCTAGGAGATCGATCAAGTTTTAGTTTCGGGTCTCTTTTTCTTCTTTCCCCCGAATTCCTTCGATTCACCGATTTGGAGTTAGGTTCGAGCCATGATCTCTTAGAGATAGCTCACTAACCTCCTTGTGACTCCTCAGATCGAATCCCAAGCCTAGAGCACTTGATTCGGAGGAGATCGGGTTGAATCGCCGGAGTTTCAGTGCAGTCGCGGGGTGACCGGACGCTCTGTCGGGCTGACCGGACGCATGCTTTCAGAGTCCGGTCGTTGAGCACGGCGCCAAGCTTTTCTGCGTACTGACCGGACGCTCTCGACCGGACGCTCTGTTTGCATTTCGACCGGACGCTACGCTTGCACTGTTCCCGTGTCATTGTCTCATCTGACCGGACGCTCAGTGAACGACCGGACGCTTGAGCTCCGTGCGTCCGGTCGCGAACAGAGAGCTCCCAGAGCTGTTTTCTGACGACCGGACGCGTCCGGTCCCTGCTGACCGGACGCAGGCCAGAGTCCGGTCGCTGCAGTTTCGCGCGTCTTCGTTCGCAGTTCGTTCGTTCTTGATTGGATTTGAGTTCCGTCTTTTGGGTTGGCTTTCTAGGGTTGTCTAGTGTCCCGCTGTGCTTCTAGGAAGCATCCACCCTACATCTAGGGTCGTGGACATTAGCAAGCTCTAGGTTTCGCCTTTGGGGTTGATCTTGGGACAGTGGCATCTAGTTTCCGAAAGGAAATTTTTGAAGCTCCCATTCACCCCCCCTCTGGTCGCTTTCGGGTAGCTTCTCGGTCCTTCAATTGGTATCGGAGCTGGTTAAGGATCTTCCACCTTAGCCGGTTCCAGATCCACCGAAGGCGACATGGATCGCGGCGTGGGCAAACCGCCGTTTTTCGATGGGACGAACTATGCGTATTGGAAGATACGCATGTCGGCCTATCTCCAGAGCATGGGCTCTTCTGTTTGGGAGATTTGCAACAACGCCAACTACGTTGTCCTGGCTGCTCGTGTCTCTCAGCTTCAGATCGATGAGCACGAAGCCAATAGCCGGGCGCGTAACGCTTTGTTCTCCTGTTTGAGCGTGGGTGAGTTTGATCGCGTTTCTCACCTCTCTACGGCTCGGGAGATCTGGGACACCCTCATGCGTTTTCATGAGGGCACCTCTCAAGTCAAAACCCGACTCTACGAGTCGTTCAAGAGAGAGTATGAGAACTTCCGACATCAGCCTGGCGAGAGCATAGAAAGTTTATTCGCTCGCTTTCAGGTGATTGTCAACAGGATGAGGGCTAACCGAGAGCAGTTGCCATTTGACGATCATGAGCGTGCTTTGAAGCTTTTGCACACTCTTGACCGTTCGGTGTGGGATTCTAAAGTTCAGGCGATCATCGAATCCCCGAACTATGAGACCCTCACCTGCGACGAGCTCTTCAGTAAGCTCAAGTCCAGTGAGATTGATGCTATGGCGAGGGCTTCTTTTGAAAATCCTTCTCGCCCGTCCATGGCTTTGGTTTCCGGCTCTTCCTCTAACCCCTCAGCTGGCTTTGCTCTTTCTTGTCTCTTTTCTGTTACAGAGGACCAGCTGGAGACGTTGGGTGACGACGAGTTGGCTTTGCTTGCCAACCGGTTCTCGCGGTTCCACAATAACCGCATGAACCGTCGTCGCGGAGGAGGACGCTCGGGCTGCTACGAGTGCGGCGACCCCGACCACTTCATCGCCGACTGCCCCAAGAAGAAGAACAAGCACTCGGGCAAGGGCGATCATGGGCGCAGGCGCGACTCCAAGTACAAGGAGAAGTACGTTCCCCCAAAGCACAAGAAGCGGGGCGGCTTCGACAAGGAGTACATCAAGAAGAAGTACTTGGAGAAGGCCCAGGCTGAGCAGCGCGCGTTCTTCGCCACGCTCAGCGACGTCGACGGCTCGGATGACGACTCCGCCAGCTCGAGCGATGACGAGTCCGAGAAGAAGAAGAGGATCGAGGACAAGCTGAACGGCCTCTGCTTCTTCGCCGACGACGACGGCCTCTGCACCATGGCGCTCGGAGATGAGGTCGGAGGCGAGCTGGAGCACACGCCTCGGAACGACGACGACGACGACACCTCCCAGGTATCTCTCACCTACGACGAGCTTTCCTCCGAGGTTGAGAAGTTGACTGCTGCCCTCCTTAGCCAAGATAAGTTGCTTAGGCGTGCTGCTAGAGAGCGCAAGGAGTTTAGGCAAAAGTGGGAGGACACGGTGAAGGAGCTTGAGTTCGCTCGATCCACCGTGGTTGTGTCGGAGGAGTTGGAGTGCGAGAATTGCGCCGCGCACATGACGGATCTTCTCACTCTGAGGAGTAAGTATGCTGCGCTGGTAGATGAGGTGGATGAGCTCCGAGCTAGACCGCAGCTGTTGGGTGCGTGCAAGACTTGTCCTGTCTTGCAATCCGAGTTGGCAGAGAAGAATGCCAAGCTTGAGTCTTTTGAGAAGGCCGGCTCGGATAGCACTTGTGTCAAGAGATGTGCTTTGTGTGAGGGCCTGGAGCAGGAGATGGCAAATGTGAGGCATGACAAGGTGCGTACCGAGGAGGAAAACACATACCTTCGGACCGTCTTGTCATGGGTGTCTTGTGGTGAGCCTCAGCTCGGGATGATGATCTCCCAATTCAAGCGAGCTGCTGGGGCTCCTGGTGTAGGTCTTGGCCAGAGTATTGATCTTTCAGCTTTTGGTAAGATTGGAGAGTCTAGTGGTCTGAACCCCTGTGAGAAGCCCAACTCCACCACTACTCCCAAACTAACCAAGCTTCCACCCAAAGAGCCTGCCAAGCCTGTCACCAAGGATGGAGTTGTAGTTGAACCCCCCAAGGCTCCACCCAAGAATCCACAATGGCAACCCAAGCCCAATCACCTAAAGAACAAGCTTGACACAATGCCACCCATCCGAGAGGAGTTGCCACAGAAGGGCAAGGGCAAGGTGAACCATACCCACATCCCTGCAAACCAACAACCCCCTTTGCGCGCGGTGAGGTTTCAGTGTGACTTTTGTGGGCGGGATGGTCACCTGAGTGAGTTCTGCTTTAGGCGCAGGAGAGAGGCGCGCCGAGCTAGGGAGATGCAGAACCCGGACATGTTTCACCCAGCTCGTGGTGGACATGCTCCGAAGCCTCAGGGGAGAGCTGCTAGGTCTGGAGGGAAGCATACCCAGCCTAGGCAGCAGGAGAGAGCCCCTAGGAGGGAGACTAGGCCTAGAGGTCCAGCACCTCAGTTTGTTAGGCCTAGGCAGGAGAGAGCTCCGAGGAGAGACGCTAGAGCAGTTGAGCCCCAGGCTCCTAGGCGTAAACCTCGTAGAGAGCGTGCCCGACGGGGTCCTGCTTTTGCAGGTAACGGACCCCGTGGCGGAGGCTTTGTTGAGCGCTTTCCCCCACCGCAGTTTGAGTACCGCGGTGAGCGCTTCTTCCCCAGCGGACCACGTTTTCCTCAGCGTGGTGATCGCTTCCCTCGTAGACATGCTAGGAATGGTTTTTTCACTAACCCTTCTTTTGAGCAGCCGGCCCAACACTGGTTTTCCCCTTATTTCACTAACCCCAGTGTTGGACCGTATGCTCACCCTATGTCTTTCTTTTGATGTAGGTAAGACGGTTGGAGGACGTTTGGTTGGTGGATTCCGGTTGTTCGAGGCACATGACCGGAAACACCAAGTGGTTCTCCAGCCTTAGCCCAGTCGCCGGAAAGGAGTACATAACCTTCGGCGACAATAGTAAAGGTAAGGTGTTGTCTCGCGGATCGGTGCGGGTTAATGAGCACTTTGTGTTGCGCGATGTTGCTCTTGTTTCTAACCTGCATTTTAACCTTCTTTCTGTTTCGCAACTTTTTGATGATGACTATGAGATTCGTTTTAAACCGAACCTTAGTCGCATCTTAGATCCTCAGGGCGATCTTGTATGTCTGATTTCGCCCTTTGGGAAAGTCTTTTGTGCGAATTTCTCGGAATCGTTTGGTTCTTCTCGCTGTCTTTTGGCTAGTCCTTCTTCTTCCGATCTTTGGAAGTGGCATAGGAGGCTCGGTCACTTAAGCTTCGACTTGCTTGCAAGACTTAGCTCACTTGGCCTAATCCGAGGATTGCCCAAGCTTTCGATGGAGAAGGATCTAGTTTGCCATTCTTGCAGACATGGGAAGATGGTTGCTGCTCCCCACCATCCGGTGACTAAGGTCATGACCTCGCACCCCGGAGAGCTTTTACACATGGACCTTGTTGGTCCGGCTCGGGTAAGCTCAGTTGGTGGGAAGTGGTATGTGCTTGTTATTGTTGACGACTTTTCGAGGTATTCGTGGGTCTTCTTTTTAGCTGAGAAGACCGAGACTTTCTCATTTGCTCGCAATCTGATTTTGCGTCTTCAGAACGAGTTCCCTTTGAACTCGATGCGAGCTATTCGGAGTGATAATGGTTCCGAGTTTAAAAATTCGGATTTTGAGAAGTTTTGTAACCGCCTTGGTTTGGAGCATCAGTTTTCTTCCCCCTATACACCACCTCAAAATGGTGTTGTAGAAAGGAAGAATCGGACCCTTGTTGAGATGGCCAGGACGATGCTTGATGAGCATAGGACTCCTAGGCGTTTTTGGGCCGAAGCTATGAACACTGCATGCTACATTTCGAATCGCATTTTTCTGAGAGCGTTTTTGAAGAAGACCTCTTATGAGTTGCGTTTTGGTCGCCAGCCCAAGGTGAGTTATTTTAGAGTCTTTGGTTGCCACTGTTTTATATTGAAGAAAGGCAACCTGGACAAGTTTGAGTCTCGTTCTTCTGACGGTGTGTTTTTGGGTTATGGCACTCACACTCGAGCTTATCGTGTACTTAACCTTGACACTAACCGAGTCATGGAGACATCAGATGTCACCTTCGACGAGACTCTTGTTTGTCCCTCTTCTCGTTTTGAGCGTGCAGGTGATCATGAGGTTGGAGAGCCTCTTTTTGATGATGAGGACGAGGGTGCTGAAGATATAGATGATCCAGCACCCCCTCCACCTGCCGTGCCGCAAAGGGCGGCCTCGACGACGACTCACGGCCCCGACACTTCTTCTTCCTGGGGGCCGTGGGATCCTCCACCTCGCGCGGTACCTTTTGTACCCGGGGTGGAACCAGCTGCTGTTGAGGGGGAGGTCACTTCTTCCCGGGAGGCGCCACGACATATCCAGCGCCAGCACCCCCCTGAACAGATGATCGGCGACATTGACGAGCGAGTTACTCGCTCCAGGTCACAGCACATCTCGCACTTTGCTCATTCTGCTTTTGTTGCGTCTTTTGAACCCCGAGATGTTGGACACGCATTGACGGATCCGGATTGGGTCAATGCCATGCATGAGGAGCTAGAGAACTTTGAGCGAAATCGGGTTTGGGTTCTAGTGCCACCACCTCCTGACTGTAAACCTATTGGGACAAAATGGGTATTTAAAAACAAGCAAGGAGAGGAGGGCCACATTGTGAGAAACAAGGCCCGGCTTGTAGCGAAGGGTTATAGTCAGAAGGAGGGGATAGATTATGAGGAGACCTTCGCTCCTGTAGCTCGTTTGGAGGCTATTAGGATACTCTTGGCTTATGCTGCATCCATGGGTTTCAAACTTTTTCAAATGGATGTCAAGAGTGCCTTCTTAAACGGCTACATTGAGGAGGAGGTCTATGTCCAGCAACCCCCCGGTTTTGAAAATCCCAAGTTTCCAAACCATGTCTTTAAACTCCACAAAGCTTTGTATGGTTTGAAACAAGCCCCTAGAGCCTGGTATGAGAGATTAAAAACCTTTTTGCTAGCTAAGGGTTTTAAAATGGGATGTGTTGATAAAACGCTCTTTCTCCTCAAGCAAGGCAAAGATACTCTCTTGGTCCAAATTTACGTGGATGATATCATTTTCGGTGGTTCTTCTCACGCTTTGGTTGCCAAGTTTGCAGATACTATGAGCAGGGAGTTCGAGATGAGCATGATGGGCGAGCTGACCTTCTTTCTCGGGTTGCAAATTAAGCAATCCCGAGAGGGGACGTTTGTGCACCAGGGCAAGTACACGAGGGACTTGCTGAAGCGGTTCGACATGGGTGAGGCCAAGCCTCTTCCGACGCCCATGTCGACGACGACTGCCCTGGATGCCGACACGGATGGAGAAGCAGTGGACCAGAAGGAGTACCGCAGCATGATTGGATCGCTGCTCTACCTGACGGCGACACGGCCGGACATTCAGTTCGCCGTATGCTTGTGCGCGCGCTTTCAGGCTTCGCCACGCACTTCTCACCGTCAGGCGGTGAAGCGCATCCTCAGGTACCTTCGTTTCACGCCTGAGCTCGGGATTTGGTATTCTGCTTCTTCCACCCTCTCGCTTTGTGGCTTTTCTGATGCTGATTTTGCTGGTTGTCGCATTGAGCGCAAGTCTACTTCAGGGACTTGCCAGTTTATTGGATCTTCTCTTGTGTCGTGGTCTTCTCGCAAGCAGTCTAGTGTCGCTCAGTCTACCACGGAGGCTGAATATGTTGCTGCGGCTAGCTGTTGTTCCCAGTTACTCTGGATGATGGCCACTTTGCGTGATTTTGGTTTGAGCTTTACTCGAGTTCCTTTGCTTTGTGACAGCACGAGTGCCATTAGCGTTGCTAAGAACCCCGTGCTTCACTCGAAAACCAAACACATTGATGTGCGCTTTCATTTCTTGCGAGACCACCAGGAGAAGGGTGATATCGACCTTCGCCATGTCGATACTCATCACCAATTGGCTGATATTTTCACCAAGCCTTTAGACGAATCAACCTTTAATAGGTTGAGGGGTGAGCTTGGTGTGTGTTTCCCCTTTTAGATGGGGGAAGCATTTTGAGATGTACAGACTGACTCTTTTATTTTGAGGCTCTTTTCTTTTGAGTTTCTTGAGTCCTTCCAATTGGTATCTTCTTTCTTTCAGTTTTGTGTCGGACATACGCATTTACGTTCTGAGCTTTATGTCTATATTCACTAGAATGTAATTATGCTCTTGTTAGTATTGCTCCGATACTTATGATGATGCTTGTAGCTTATGCTCTTTCTGATCACTGTTACATGTTATGAGCGAGCTATTTTTGGAATGGTGTATTATGCCTAATGTATATAAATCTGAAAATGTTCACCATTGAGATATGCAACTAGCATGTGTAGGGTGTGTTGAGTCCATTCCTGCTTTTCATATATGCTAGGTTGCTATGTCTCTAGTTCTGAGTCATTCACTTGCTTGGTTGTTCATAACTTGCTTAAAATCTGAACCAAGTATTGTTGAATTGAAAAGATCGAGATGGGATTGCTTGTCAACACCTCATGGTATTGAGACTGTTTCTCATTGCACCTTGAGTTAAACTTGAGCCATGTAGTGTATGACCGAAACCGTTGCTTTAAGCTTCTGATTGCTTCGGCATAGGCTTCGCACGGTTGAAAAGTTAGGCATTGACAAGCTTTCAACCTCTCGCAATCACATGCTAAAAATGAACTTGTGAACTCCTTTACCGCTGCAACTCCGATATGAATTTGGAATCACAAGTATATGCTTCATTCCTATGCATGATGATTGAACTTTGCCAGGGGTAGTTCACCTTGTATATATGTTTAGCACTTGTTTGGATTCCTTCTATACATGTCTAGTGTTATTTTGATGGTGACTATCCTTTTTGACTTAAAACTGCTCACATGCTCCTATGCTTCATATTTCGTATAAGTGATCAGTTTGAGCCTTTGCTATTTGAGTGCTTAATTGAGATGTTGGAGCTATACTGATTAGAGCATCTTTGCACTCTTTTGACTATATACTTGAAGCTCCTAACTTGCATTTTGACTTCATATGCATTTTGGAAGGAGATCTTGTGTTCAGGGGGAGTTTATGTGAAGGGAGTTGCTTCTCCGATACCTTTTGGCCTTGATAAGTGCATTTTCAACTAGGGGGAGAAATTTATGCAAATCACATGCTCCTGTGTTGTTCAACTAAGGGGAGACTCATTTGTCCTAGTTGTTTGCATTTGTCGAGGGGGAGTTTGCTAGTTGTGTTGAGCCGTTGCCTCTGTCTTGAGGGACTAGCAAACGTTCCTAGCTTTTCATGAGCTTTCATAAGCTTTTTCTTTTGGCTTTCAATTGGTATCGTCTGGTGTGCTTTCCCATTTGTTTGGGTTGATTTCCAATTGGTTCGGAGTGATTTTCTTGCTAGTTGTGTTGAGCCTCTGTGCCTCTATCTTGAGGGACTAGCATTTTGCTTCTGTTGTCCTCCGATCTTCAATTGGTATCTGCTAGCGGTGTTGAGCCTGTTCTACCTCTTCTTGAGGGCTAGCTTTGCTTTGCTTGGTTGCGTCGAGCCGTTGCCCATGTCTTTGGGGACCAAGTTTTCGCTTCATCCACTTGACCTTCTTTGGCTTTTGTTAGGCTTTTGGGTCATTTGGTTGGGTTTTCTCCTCCCACTCCTTCCTACCTCCTTCTTCTTATTCATGATTTGTTGTGGAGTTGACAATGCACTCATCAAGGGGGAGATTGCGGATACATGGGTGTATGCCGAGTCTCTGTGTGATGAGTGATTGTCAACGGAGATGATGCGCATGTTCTTTGGCTTGTGTTGTGCAGGTGTCGAGCACGGAGACAGTGATCGATGGCGGGTGAAGGTCAAGTTGCGACGTGCCGTGCCGACGGACCGGGCGCGATGAAGGATGGGCGTGCCGTGCGGCGGACGTGCCATGCCGATGTATCGGACGGTGAAGGGCGGACGTGGACTTGGACTGATGGACTGGAGGCCGGAGGATCAGCTGTGGTGGCTGGCAGCCTGCGACAGCGACAAGCGGAGAAGTGCGATCAGGTCGGTGGAAGGGGTGCACAGGCGGTGCATCCCCTCTACGACGCCGGTTTGTTGGTAGAGCCCGGGAAAAACCAACGGTGGACGGTTTCCAGGTTTGGGCCTCAAAACCTGGGTGCTGGGTTTCCAGGCTGAGCCACAAAACCTGGGCGCGACGGTTTCCAGGTTGAGCCTCAAAACCTGGGCGTGGGCCGGTTTCCGAGTTTGGGCCTCAAAACTCGGGCGCGGACGGTTTCCGAGTTTGGCCACAAAACTCGGGCTGGAGGCTGGTTTCCCGGTTTGGGCCTCAAAACCGGGGGCTGATGGAAAAGGCTGGTTTCCCGGTTTGGGCCGCAAAACCGGGGGTGCAGAGTGGTGGCGGCACGTGGCGACGATCTGAAGGTTGCGTGGAGGCGACGCGGAAGACCGTGCGGGCGTGGCCGTCGGATCTACCTACCACCAGCGGGTGGACTAGAATAGCCTTAGGGTTAGGCTGGTCCGCTCTGTAATTAGAGTAGAGAGGGGTAGAGTAGGAAATAGACTTAGGCTAGGTTAGTATAAGTAGTCTAGGGGAGACACCCTCCTCCTGATCTCAATCTCAGTTAGAGCTTTCATTTCCTAGGGTTTCCACTCTCCCACACCCCTGCTTTAGCTAGTTGAGATCCGCAGAGAGACTCCACTCTGTGTACCGTTGATTCGAGGAAGTGAGGCCGTATCCTCACCTTGGATCCCATCTCTTGGTGTCAATTCGCGTTTTGATTTCATGTTCATCATGTTCTTCGCGGATTGCTTTGTGCCTTGAGTTTTCCCGTCGCTTGATCTTCGTGCTCGGTTCATCTTTCACGATTCCGTTTGAACTGAGTTGCTCTAGATCGTGAGGCACTTCTTTCCACCGAAAGAAATCATCTCTAACCTCACGGTCTAGGAGATCGATCAAGTTTTAGTTTCGGGTCTCTTTTTCTTCTTTCCCCCGAATTCCTTCGATTCACCGATTTGGAGTTAGGTTCGAGCCATGATCTCTTAGAGATAGCTCACTAACCTCCTTGTGACTCCTCAGATCGAATCCCAAGCCTAGAGCACTTGATTCGGAGGAGATCGGGTTGAATCGCCGGAGTTTCAGTGCAGTCGCGGGGTGACCGGACGCTCTGTCGGGCTGACCGGACGCATGCTTTCAGAGTCCGGTCGTTGAGCACGGCGCCAAGCTTTTCTGCGTACTGACCGGACGCTCTCGACCGGACGCTCTGTTTGCATTTCGACCGGACGCTACGCTTGCACTGTTCCCGTGTCATTGTCTCATCTGACCGGACGCTCAGTGAACGACCGGACGCTTGAGCTCCGTGCGTCCGGTCGCGAACAGAGAGCTCCCAGAGCTGTTTTCTGACGACCGGATGCGTCCGGTCCCTGCTGACCGGACGCAGGCCAGAGTCCGGTCGCTGCAGTTTCGCGCGTCTTCGTTCGCAGTTCGTTCGTTCTTGATTGGATTTGAGTTCCGTCTTTTGGGTTGGCTTTCTAGGGTTGTCTAGTGTCCCGCTGTGCTTCTAGGAAGCATCCACCCTACATCTAGGGTCGTGGACATTAGCAAGCTCTAGGTTTCGCCTTTGGGGTTGATCTTGGGACAGTGGCATCTAGTTTCCGAAAGGAAATTTTTGAAGCTCCCATTCACCCCCCCTCTGGTCGCTTTCGGGTAGCTTCTCGGTCCTTCACTAAGGGTCACAGCGGACGCGACTGTGGGCGAGTAACGCGTCCGGTGTGTGTTGGCTCGTAGTTGCACAGAGTGCACCGGACTCTGGAGCGTCCGGTGACCGGGTGGCGGACGCGTCTGGTGAGTCTGGGAGCATTCTGGATGCTCTCTAGATTGCACCGGACGGTGAAAAATAATCCCCATCGGAGCGTCCTGTGTAGGTGACGTAGCGTCCGGTGAACCGTAAAGACACTCTGACAGGTTACCGTTGTGGGCAGCAGACGCGTCCGGTGCCAGTGACCGGAGCGTCCGGTGTGTGCTGATGGCGCGAAGTCAGCAGTAGACGTTGAACGATCGGACGAGCGACGTTGAAACGAGTGGACACGTGGCGGCCATCTGGCCACCGGACGCTGAGGCGCGTCCGGTGCTCCCTCGCTAGAGCGTCCGATGTACCCGACTTTGAGGCAAACGACTACGTTGTTTGAGGGGGTGCTATATAAGTGTTGTGGTCGGTTTGAGGGTAGAACTCTTGCACATTTGAACATCTTTGTGATCCCTAGAAGCTGAGCACTCCCCTTCCACTCATCTCTCTTGCTTGATTGTGTATTTGAAGTGAGATTGAGTGAAACTAAGAGCTTGCATTGTGATCTTGGATTCTAGAGGCATCTTGGTGACTGTTGCTGCGGATTTCTTGTTACTCTTGGCACTTGCCGGTGCCTAGACGGCTTGGTGGCCGCAGAGGAGGATCGGCATGAGTTGGTGATTGTTCGTGGCCATCCCGGCGACTTTGTGAGGGCCATCCCGGCGAAGAGCCAAAGGTAACTCCCAGAAGTGGACTGCTTGCGAGAAGACCAACACACAAGGGAAGAGCCCAAGAACTAAGCAGTCCCAGAAGTGGACTTCCGCTCAACACGACAACCAGCAAAATCCGCATCTGAGTAACCGCAAAGTGAAAGATAAGAAGAAGTAGAGTACCACAAGCCAAACTCGGGAGTGAAATGAAGGTACCTAAAAATGCGCTTGACTGCCTGACGGTGAGAGGTGCGCGGCGAAGACTGAAAGCGCGCATAGAGGTACACCGTGAACTGGATGTTCGGGCGTGTCGCCGTCAGGTACAGCAGCGAGCCAATCATACTCTGGTACTCCTTCTGATAAACCACATCTCCCTCCTAGTCCTCGTCTAGAGCTATCATGGTTGACATGGGCGTTGAAAGAGGCTTGGCCTCGCCCATATCAAACTTCTTTAAGATGTCCTTAGTGTACTTGCTCTGGTGCACGAACATCCCATCTCGGGATTGCTTGATTTGCAACCCAAGGAAGAATGTCAACTCACCCATCATGCTCATTTCGAATTCCCTGCTCATAAGATCTGAAAACTGGGCAACCAAAGCATGAGACGAACCACCAAAGATAATATCATCCACGTAAATCTAAACAAGAAATGAGTTGTTGCCTTGCTTGAGGAGAAAGAGTGTCTTATCTACACCTCCCATTTTAAAACCCTTTGCAAGCAAGAAAGTTTTCAAACGCTCATACCAAGCTCTAGGGGCTTGTTTCAAACCATACAAAGCTTTGTGGAGTTTAAAGACATGGTTTGGAAACTTGGGATTTTCAAAACCGGGGGTAGTTTCACATAAACCTCTTCTTCTATGTAGTCGTTTAGGAAGGCACTCTTAACATCCATTTGATAAAGTTTAAAACCCTTGGATGTATATATGGCCATGCAGCCCGCGGCCCGTTGGCCCGGCCCGTGGCCCGCTCTTTTGGCCCGGCCCGAACATGGCCCGACCCGGTGGTCATCGGGCTAGGGCCGGCCCGGCCCGAGGGACCAGGCCGTGCCTGGGCCGCTATCCAGGCCCGCGGCACGGCCCTGGCACGGCCCGATCTAGCGGACGGCCCGGTGCCCCAACGGCCCAGGCAAGCGGCCAGCCCACCAGACCAGAGGCCCAGCACCCCCCCCCCCCCCCCCCGCCCGGCCGCCCCCCGGCCCCCGGCCCCCGCCGCCGCATATATAAGCCGCGTGGCCGCGTCCGCGGCCGCCATCCCCCACCCCCACTCGCCGAATCCCTAACCCTAAATCCCTAAATCGCCTCGCGCACTCGCCGTCGCCGCATCTGCATCTGTCGGCCGCCGGCCCGCCGCCCGCCGCTGCTCTGCCTCTCTGGCTCTTGCGCGAGCGCGTCTGAGTTCGTACCGGTGATCTCGCCGGCGCTCCGCGCTCCTCCGCCGTGCACTGAGTTCGCTAACTTCTCCTTCTCCCTCCTTTTCTCTCCTCTCTCTCCTCTCAGCTCTCAGTCTCTCAGTCTCTCACTCTCGGTGAACCATGTGAGTTCGTGATGTTCATGTCAGTCGCTCGTCCCGCACCTCACCGTCGATTCTAATCGGTATCTGTCTTCTATCCTCCTCTGGCTGGCTCGCCGGTCGCCGGCTCGGTTGGCCCTCGACGTCTTCATCTCCGGCACTGGGCTCCGGTAGCGCAGGTTTACCCTACCCTAACCCTAGATCTACTCATGTTCTACACTTCTACTCACTACTCTGCTTCTGCTATGGCTAGTCTGCTCTGCTCTACTCTCACTCTCAGTCTCTCACTCATTCCTTCTTTGTTTTGCTTTTGCATTTTTGCAGGTTGGTGCCTGACGCGTTGTCTTCCTCCTCTGGAGTAGACATGGCCAGGCCACCAGCAAAGCGCCCGTTGAGGGACGGTGCTGGAGCTGGAGGTCGGGGTCGGGGTCGGCTATCCGGCTCGTCCGTCGTCGGTGCTGGTGCTGGGCTCGCAACGCGGGGGGAGGATGAGTATCCCCTCCCCAGCGACGGTGAGGACCTAGCGCTGCACCCCGATGACTTGCTGGAAGTCGAGGATGATGACGACATTCGTGATGATGCAGCCGGCTTATTCGGCATCGACCTCGGTGATGGCAACCAGCCCATCGAGGTCGATGGCGATGACGGCGACGGTGGAGTGGCTGCCTCAACTGAAACTCATGGTACCTCAACGTCTGGTAAGCGAGTTTCTGTTGTTTGGGAGTATTTCACTGAGATCTTGGAGAATAAGGTTCGAGTTGCTGCAATCTGTAAAACTTGTGGTAAAAGGTACACTGCTAGATCTGCTGCTGGCACAGGTCATTTGAAACGACATATGAAATCTTGCATTAAAAAACAGGATCATGCACGTATGGTGCAGTCTAAGCTTGCTATGAATCCTGATGGTTTGAAAAACTGGGTGTATGATCCTATGGTTGCTCGCACTGAGTTGTGTCGTTTGATTGCTAGGTTGGACCTTCCTTTAGGGATAGGTGAGACACAAGCTTGGGAGGATTACATTAAGCATGCTCATAACCCTCTGTTTGAAAAAGTTTCTAGACAGACCACCACTAGAGATTTGTCTAAACTGTTTGATTCACAACGTGTTATGCTTATGAAATCTGTGTTGCCTGCTGCATCTTCTGTTTCTTTGACATCAGATATTTGGTCTGGTAATGCTAAGGAGGATTATATTTCTGTTGTTGCACATTATGTTAGTGGAGATTGGGAGTTACAGAAAAAAGTTATTGGTTTAAGGCTGATTGAGGTTTCACATTCTGGTGAAAACATTGCTGATAGGATTGCTAGTGTGCTTGAGGAGTTTGGTTTGATTGACAAGGTGTTTTCTGTCTCTAGACAATGCTTCTGCTAATTCTAAGGCTTATGAAATTTTGCAACCTATCTTATTTGGTTATTTGGGTTCTTATCCTGCACCTACAAGAGATGATCCAAACAAGGTTCAGTACTTGCTTGTGCATCAGCGCTGTGCATGCCATATCATTAACTTGATTGTTAAATCTGGCTTGAAAAGGTTGAAACCATATACTGAAGATATTAGAACTGCAATAAACTATTTAAATTCCTCTAATCAAAGAATTGCATTATTTAAGAATTACTGCAATGCTAAGGGTCTTAGACCTAGGAAGTTTGGCTTGGATATGGATGTTAGATGGAATTCTACTTATTTGATGCTCAAACAATTGTTGCCATACAGGGAAGTATTCACTGTTTTCATAAATTCTAATTATGGTTCTACTTTGTTGAGTCCACAACATTGGTATTGTGTTGAACAGATAATGGTATTCCTGGAACTCTTTTATGATTGCACTGTTGTTTTGTCTGGTGTTTATTATCCCACTGCTCCACTAGTTTTGCACCATTTGCTTGACATTGCTGAACATTTGCAAAAAGCTGAAAGAGATGCAGGATTTAAAATGATTGCTTCTCCTATGAAACTGAAATTTCTTAAATATTGGGAGAAAATTCCACTCATTTATTCATATGCATTCATTCTTGATCCTAGAGCTAAGATGAAAGGCTTCTTTAATGTGCTTGATCTGCTTGGTAAGGCAACTGGATGCACTTATAGTTTATACTATAGTGATGTCAAAAATGAATTGTATAGATTGTTTGCCAAGTATGAAGAGAAATTTGGTGCAGCTAGATCTCACAGGGTTTCAGTGCCTTCAGGTCATACTGGTAAGAGAAAACAGGCATGGGGAAGGATCTTTGGAGGTCCTGGTGAAGCCCCAGTCTGTTCTCCCTCATCTTCATCTACTTCTACTCCATCTGCTATTAGTGAACTCAAAGCTTACTTGGATAGTGATCCTGTACAATGTTATGAGGAATCATTTGACATACTTCTCTGGTGGCGTGACCACAAGCTCACCTACCCCATTCTGTCTATTATGGCTCGAGATATTATGTCTGTCCCTGTATCTACTGTCTCTTCCGAGTCTTGTTTCAGCTGTACATCTAGGATACTTGAGGACCGACGACGTCGCTTGTTGCCTGAGCATGTGGAGATGCTCACCTGCATCAAGGACTGGGAGCTAGGAGCTAGAAGGGAACAGCATACACCTGAGGACTTGGACCTGGAGGAAGCATTCAAGAACCTCTTCCTGGATGAACAAGGCGAAGGCAGCGGCAGCGGCGGTACTACTGGTGGTAGTTAGAACTTAGAAGAAGAGAAGTTGAGAGCCGAGGTAAGGTACTTGTACTCCCCTGTGTTCTACAAGTTCCATTTTGCATCTTTAGTCTTTACATTCTGCAGCTAATTGCCTAATTGCTTGCTTTCACATTTTGCAGATATTTTTGGTGTAATGCCTCATGAGTCATATGCCTGTTGCCTCACTGCCTGATGCCCTGAGCCCCTGCCCCTGATGGAGTATGACTGTATGAACTGAACTCTATCACTGTTTGGCGGTTGCCTATTTGTAATAGGATAGAAGTATAGAACTTTTGGTCTTTTGCTGCTGCCTGCTGGAGCTGTCAGCTGTGTGTCTGTGTGCTGTGAACTCACTAAGTCACAATGACTTTGCCACTGCACTGCCACTGCCCACTGATGTAGTGATGTGTTGGCTATTGTAATAGGATAGAACATTAAACATTTGAACTCTTTGAGCTGGCTGCACTCTTTTTTCCTTTCTAGGGTTTCTCACAAGGGTGAGTTTTACCTAGAAAGGTTTTTAATGAGGCAGCATTGCACAAAAACAGCTCATTTTGATTATCATCATAATTTCTCTATTATCTGTCTATTATCTGATTTCTGATTATTATCTCTGTAAGACTATAGACTGTAACTGTATGTCTGTAATCTGTGTGAGTGTCAGAGTGTGTGAATTGTGAAGACTGATCTGTGAACCAAAACACTTAAAAAATTATATAAAAAATGTCTTTCCAGGCCACGGGCCGGCACGACCCGATAAAATAAGTCGTGCTGATCGGGCGGCCCGGCACGACGAAACGGCCCATGGGCCGTGCCTTGGGCCGGCGGCCAGGCACGAGCACGGCTGTGGCCCGGCCCGACAGGCACGGTGGCCCGTTGAGGCACGGCCATCCGTCGAGCCGGCACGGCCCGCCGTGCCGCCGGGCCGGGCCGGCACGGCCCGATGGCCATCTATACTTGGATGCGACGAATGCCAAGAGGATCCGAATTGCCTCCAAACGAGCTACGGTAGCGAACGTCTTCTCATAGTCTATCCCCTCCTTCTGACTATACCCCTGGGCTACAAGTCTGGCCTTGTTTCTCACAACAATTCCATCTTCTCCTTGTTTGTTTTTTAAAACCCATTTTGTCCCAATAGACTGGCAGTTAGGTGGAAGTGGAACTAGAACCCAAACCCGATTTCGCTCAAAGTTTTCTAACTCCTCATGCATGGCATTGACCCAATCTTGATCGGATAAAGCATGTCCAACATCTCGGGGTTCAAAATCAGCAACAAAAGCACAATGAGCAAAGTGAGAGATCTTATGTGACCTTGACCGAGTGATGTGTCCGTTGATGTCGCCGATCATCTGCTTAGGGGGGTGTTGGCGCTGAATGTGTCGAGCACTAGTACAGAACGATACTATACAGGCGGTTGTAGGTCGATTTGTACAGGCGTTTTTATCAACCGCCTGCGCTGGGGGCCAGTAGAAATAGGACCACAGCACAGGCGGTTGCTTATGAACCGCCTGTGGAAAACAGGCGGTTCGCTAAGTCAACCGTCTGTGAAAAAAATTCTGAAAAAACCCGTAAATAAATATTTTAATTAGGGAGAAGAGCCCCCAGCCAACGCCCGCCCGTCTCCGTCGAAGTCGCAAGTCGCGGCATTTTTCGCGCAAAATCCGCGGCTAACGCGGTCGGTGGGATTCGAACTCATGACCTCGGCCTCGCGCGGAACCTCCTCTACCACTGCACCACACACTCACATGTGTTGAAATACCCCTTCGGTTCCCCACATATTATACAAACCCGAGTGTAATTTGCTTGTTTGAGGTCCTAAACTATTTCAAATCAAAAAATTATCAACTACAAAGTTTCATAACTTTTCGAGATGAACAACTTTTGTATTGGTCATTTCTCCATCTGAGGTCGTTTACAAAATTTGAATTTCAAATTTGAGACCATTCAAACATATTTTTCGATGACAAGATGACTTCAAATTAAAAAGTTGTAATTTACAAAGTTTCATAACTTTCCGAGATGAACAACTTTTATTTTGGGTGTTTTCTTATCCGAGATAGTTCGAAAAAATCAAATTTTAAAAAACGCATCTATTTCTACTGGCGGTTGTCTTAACGAACCGCCTGTAGAAATGGATTTCTACAGGCGGTTCAAGACTTGAGGTCCACCGGTTCATTTCTACAGGCGCGTGGTAACTCAAACCGCCAGTAAAAAAAATTGAGGCGCTGGGAAAAATCATCATTCTACTAGTGGAGGTGCCTCTAGAGCAAAAGTAGCCTCCCCCTCAGCAGTAGCTGGTGCTCCCTCAGGTGCAAGTGGTAAGCCCTGAGGTAGTGGATCGACCGGCCCCCATGAAGTGGAAGTAGAAGGATCGGGGCCGTGTGTCGTCGTAGTAGAAGCAGATCCCATCGGTACAGCATGTGGAGGAAGTTCTGGATCAATGTGCTCAGCACCATCTTCCTCATCACCCTCAAAGATAGGACCTCCAATCTCATGATCACCTGCACGCTCAAATCTAGAAGAAGGACAACGCATGGTCTCATCGAAAGTGACATCAGAAGTCTCCATGACTTGGTTAGTGTCAAGATTAAGCACACGATATGCACAAGTATGATTACCATAGCCAAGAAAGACACCATCAGAAGATCGCGACTCAAACTTGTCAAGCTTACCTTTCTTCAAGATGAAACAG
Source organism: Coix lacryma-jobi var. lacryma-jobi (assembly GCA_009763385.1). Classification (NCBI taxonomy): domain Eukaryota; kingdom Viridiplantae; phylum Streptophyta; class Magnoliopsida; order Poales; family Poaceae; genus Coix; species Coix lacryma-jobi. Next base: position 128,072,985 of record CM019825.1, on the reverse strand, counting down.
TGGCATCCAAACACTCTGAAGTAGCTTACCTTAGGCAATCTCCTGAACCTCAGCTCATAAGAGGTCTTCTTCAGAAAAGCACGATGGAAAATGTGATTTGAGATATAGCATGCAGTGTTCAAAGCCTTGGCCCAATACTTCCGAGGAGTCCTATGCTCATCGAGCATCGTCCTAGCCATCTCAACAAGGGTTCGATTCTTCCTCTCAACCACACCATTCTGCTGAGGTGTGTAAGGGGAAGAAAACTGATGCTCCAAGCCCAAAGAAGCACACAACTTAGCAAACTCAGAGTTTTTGAACTCGGTACCATTGTCGCTACGTGTAGCTCTCATCGAGTTCTTCGGAAACTCATTCTGGAGTCGCAAGATCAAATCACGAGCAAAAGAGAAGGTTTTTGACTTCTCCTTCAAGAAAAACACCCACGAATATCTCGAATAGTCATCAACGACCACAAGCACATACCACTTCCCACCGACCGAGCTATCCCGAGCCGGACCAACTGTGTCCATGTGCAAAAGCTCACCGGGATGCTTAGTCATAACTTGATTCACCAGATGATGGGGAGCAGCAACCATTTTCCCGTGTCTACATGGATGGCAAACAAGATCCTTCTCCATATGTAACTTAGGCAATCCTTGGATCAAACCAAGTGAACTAAGCCTTGCAAGCAAGTCGAAGCTCAAATGGCGAAGTCTCCTATGCCATTTCCAAAGCTCAGAAGAAGATCCGTCCACTAGACATCGAGAAGTGCCAAAAGAATCCGAGAAATTCGCATGAAAAACCTTCCCAAAAAGCAAGCTCAAACACACAAGATCGCCCTAGGGATCCAAAATACAACTAAGGCTCGGTTTGAAACGAACCTGATAGCCGTCTTCCAAAAGCTAGGAAACCGAAAGCAAATTGAAATGCAAATTCAAAACAAGAGCCACATCCCTCAACACAAAGTGCTCATTGACTCGCATAGAGCCACGAGACACAACCTTACCTTTGCTATTGTCACCAAAGGTGATGAACTCCTTGTCGGTGACTGGACTGAGGCTGGAGAACCACTTGGAATTGCCGGTCATATGTCTTGAGCATCCGGAGTCGACCAACAAAATGCTCTCTAGTCCTCCCACCTTCATCAATACAAAGACATAGGGTGAGCATACGGTCCAACACTGGGGTGAGTAAAACGAGAAGTGTACCAGTGTTGTCCCGCCTGCTCAAAAGAACGGTCAGAAGAAAAACCATTTCTAGCACGCCTACAGGGTGATCACCACGAGAAGGAAACCGTGTTACGCTGGGAGGAGAGCGCTCACCGTGATAGCCAAAATGCGGTGGGGGAACACGCTCAAAGCCAAAACCTCCGCCACGGGGTCCATAGTCTACAAAACTAGGATCCCGTCGGGAAAAACCTCCACGCGGCCTAGGACCTTGAGGCATTGGACCTCTAGGCATAGCAAACCTCCTCTAAACATTCGGCACATGTATATCATGGTGAGGATGATACATGTCCGGGTTGTTCAACTCCCTCGCACGACATTCCTCTCTCTTGCGCCAAAAGCAAAACTCACGCAAGTGTCCATCCCTACCATAATGCTCACAATGGTACCTCACCACTCTCTTTGGGGGTTGTTGATACTCACGGTGTTGGGTGTGGATCACTTGGGTCTTTTGTGGCAAAGTCTCTTCTTGGATAGGTGGCATTATGTCAAGCTTGTTTTTCAAATGGTTAGGCTTGGGAGACCATACTTGTTTCTTGGGTGGTGCTCTCAGAGGTTCCTCATACACTCCATCTTTGGTGGTAGGCTTAAGAGGCTCTTTGGATGGGTTTTTGAGAAGCTTGGGAGTAGTGGTGGAGTTGGGCTTCTCACTCGGCTTAAGACCACTAGTATCTCCAATCTTTCCAAAATAAGCATCACTACCCGCTCCTAGAGCAAAGCCTACACCCGGACCTCCAGCTGCTCTCTTGAACTGAGTTATCATCATACCTAGCTGGGGCTCACCACAAGAAACCCATGACAAGATGGTCCGAAGGTATGTGTTTTCTTCCTCGATTTGCATCTTGTCATGCCTCACGTTAGCAATCTCCATCTCCAAACCCTCACAAAGCGCACACCTAGCCACACTAGTGCTATCTGAGTTGGCCTTCTCAAATGATTCAAGATTGGCATTCTTCTCTGCCAACTCAGATTGCAAGCCTGCACAAGACTTGCACGCACCAAGCAAAGTGGGTCTATCCCTAAGCTCGTTAGCCTTAGACACCAAAGCCACATACTTCTCTTGTAGAGTAGCAAGAGAAGTCATGTGCACACCACACATCTCGCACTCAAACTCCTTAGAGACTACAATGGTGGACTTGGCGAATTCTAGCTCCTTCACCGCACTCTCCAATTCTATCTGTACTCCTTACGCTCTCTAGCAGCAAGCTTCAGCAACTTGTCCTGACTCACAAGTGCTGCACTAAGCATCTCAACCTCATCAGCAAGATCATCGAGAGATTGTGATACCTACGAGGTGTCATCGTCGTCGCGGGGAAGCTCCTCCGTCCTGCTCTTGACCTCATCGCCTAGGGCCATGGTGCAGAAGCCCTCAGAGTCGGCAAAGAAGCAGAGGCCGTTCAGCTTGTCCTCGACCTTCTTCTTCTCGGACTCGTCGTCGCTTGACGTGGTGGTGCTGTTGTTCGAGTCGTTGTCGAGGTCACTCAATGAGGCGAGGAAGGCGCGCTCCTGGGCCTTGGCCTTCTCCAAGTACTTCCGCTTGATGTAGTCCTTGTTGAAGCCTCCCTTCCGCTTGTGCTTGCCGGAGGTGTACTTCTCCTTGCGCTTGTCATACTTGGTGTCGTAGTCACCCTTTCCGGAAGCCTTGTTCCGCTTGGGACAGTTGGCGACGTAGTGGTCGGGATTGCCACACTTGAAGCATCCTTCCTTCTTGCCTCCACGGCGTCGGTTCATGCGGTTGTTGTGAAACCGCGAGAATCGGTTGGCAAGCAAAGCCAACTTGTCGTATCCCATGAACTCAAGCTGCTCCTCTGTGATAGATAGAAGTGAAGAAAGAGCAAAGCCACCATTAGGGTTAGTAGAAGAGCTAGACACAAGGGCCATCGAAGGGCCAGAAGGGTTCTCATAGGAAGCTCTAGCCAAAGCATCTATCTCACTAGACTTCATCTTGCTAAAAAGAACATCGCACGTAAGGGTCTCATAGTTAGGTGATTCGATGATCGCCTGAACTTTGGAATCCCAAACCGACCGATCAAGGGTGTGTAGCAACTTGAGTGCCCTCTCATGATCGTCGTATGGCAAAATCTCTCTATTAGCATGCATCTTGTTGACAATCACCTGAAAGCGAGTGAATAGACTCTCAATGCTCTCGCCAGGTAGATGTCGAAAGTTCTCATACTCACGTTTGTGCAACTCAAAGAGATGTGTTTTGACTTGAGTGGTGCCCTCATGGAAGCGAATGAGGGTGTCCCAAATCTCCCGAGCCGTGGTGAGGTGAGAAACACGGTCAAACTCACTCATACTCAAGCTAGAGTAAAGAGCATTACGTGCCCGGCTATTGGCTTCGTGTTTCTCGACCTGCTGAGGGGTCACACGAGCAGCAAGGACTACGTAGGTCGGGTCATTGCAAATCTCCCAGACTGAAGAGCTCATACCCTGAAGATAGGCGAACATGTATATCTTCCAGTACACGAAGTTCGTCCCATCGAAGTACGGCGGTTTTCCTAACCCGCGATTGTTGACGGTCCTTAAGTATCAATTTTAACCGTCAACTAATCATGGAAAAGGATCTAAATGCAACCCATAGCTAAGATTAGGGTTTACACTGACAGACTTCCATGAGTTTTGGTGAAAGTCTATTTCTGCAGGGGGTTATCAGGAAATACGGAGCAAAGGCCCACATGTCATGATTACATAGAGATATTAACGTGTGCGGTACTTTTCTATCATCTAGAAGACTCCAGAAGCCACGGGAAGAAGCGGGAGGCCGATCCACGTCAGCCCTAGGGCGCCCGCCCTAGGGGGTGGGGCGGCCGCCCTACAGGGGTGGCCAATCAGGCTCCCCCTCGCGGATCGTGCTCCACCGACCTTGACGATCAAGGAAAACCCTACGATTTAAGTCGGTTTGATCCGACGGCCAACGTTCACTTGAGGGGGCTATATAAGCAAGGCCCCTGGCCCCTGGAGGAGAGCACCTCTCTCATTATTCATTATTCATCTCAAGAAGAGAGCCCCTGATCAAGCCCTAGAGCCACCACATCAACTAGATTTCTAGTTTAGCATAGCTACATAGGATTAGAACTAGAAGGAGTCAATCTTCGATTGGTTTCCGGATCTGTCAGGAGGATTCTTGGTAATTCTCTCTATAGTTCTTCATTGTTCATCATTGTTCTCCATTATAATGAATATGACTTTAGTCTACTTTATTATATTGATCATGACTTTATTCTATTTGCTTATGTTCTCAATTATATTGTTCTTAGTCTATTATGCTTATATGCTTGGTTTAGTTAGATCTAAGTTTTATCCATGTTTAGGATCGTATAGCGTTTACCCAATAATGAATCGTTCATTGGTACCATGGGTAAATGATGAATATTGTGTAGGCGTGGTGCCTATACCGTATTTATCTGCGATTGTACCCTATATTCCGAATCGTGAGGTAGATCGCGGGTGTGACAGGCCTGTTGAGTCATTTGTAGTCCTCCTCCCGTTTATAGGGCAGGCAGAGCGCTCATGTTACGGGAAAGTGATTACTCTGTTCTTCATCTTCCTTAGTAATATCTCACTATGCATGAATAAACCTTTTATCTAGCCATGATTGTCTTGTATAATTGCACTAATCATAGTATGCTAAGACTGTATAGTTAGAATAACTTAGGGAATATTCTTGTAGTTCATCCTAATTCCATGCTAATGACTTGCTAGAATATCTGTTGAGGTGCTTATCATTATTTTATGTGGCTAAGTTATGCTGATCAGTGTATTTACCTTATGTCAATGCTTATTCATTATCTATATTTCATGTGACACTTACCCTGTATTGAGAGAGATAGATGAGCTTATCATTACATGCTACTCATAATACTTACTTATTTATTTATCCATTTATTCCTACATTCCCTTCCCAGAGGTAAAAATATAAATAACGATACCTGGAATACTTCCCGGTTAAAATGCTACATCGGTATTATCTGTGCGCTTGCGGATACATATTCATTTATTTAGTTAGTAGAAGAGCAATTGCATATTTCAATACCGCATCTCTCTGCCATGCTGGGGATGACAACTTGGCATTAAGTGGCATGAGAGGTGGTTACCATTTTTGGCGCCGTTATCAGAGTGGTTAATCTACTTTTGGTAACGACGTTAGAAATGTCGACAAGCATTTTTGGCGCCGTTGTCAGAGTGGTTAATCTACTTTTGGTAACGATGTTAGAAATGTCAACAGTGATCCATGTCGCCTTTCGTGGATCTGGAACCGGCTAAGGTGTAAGATCCTTAACCCGCTCTGATACCAATTGAAGGACCGAAAAGACAACCAAGAGGCGACCAGAGGGGGGGGGGTGAATGGGAGCCTCAAAAGTTTCTTCCGAAACTTGGGCCTCTATCCCAACAATCACTCCCCGAGACTCACACTCAACAACCGAGGTGCCCACGACCCTATGAGGAAGAGTGGATGATCACACTGATCACAACAAGGCACCCCAAAGCGACGGAACGAGCAACCGAGAACCAGACGGAAAACTACACTTCAGTGAACACCGGACGCTGGCACCAGACGCACACACCGGACGCTGAAGAGCAGGTTCGGTGCGAGTCTAGTAAGGTCCAGAGTGCACCGGACGCGTCCGAGACCTAGACACCAGATGCGGCATAGGGTCTGGTGAGTAGACACAGAACAACGTGTAACACCGGATGCTCGAAGCTGGCTGCACCGGACGCGACAGCTGACAAAACTTGCGTCCGGTTAGAGCAAACAGAGAACACCGGACGCTCCACACACTCACACCGGACTCGTCCGCTGAGTCCACACTAGACGCGCCTAGGGGTCCGGTGAGAACTAAAGTGGTCTGACACAACACGTGTCACGCGCGGACAGCACCGGACGCGGGGACAGTCACACCGGACGCGTCCGGTGACCCTGATTGGGCGTCCGGTGACCACGAACAGCCCGAACGCAAAATCACCTCCGTTCCAAAATCGACCCAATCTCCTCCAAATCAAAATCTCAGTAGCTCAAAATCGACATAGAGGTTCCTTAGGAGGTTGGTGAGGTAACTCTACGATCCCATGACGCTCCACCAACTAAATCTCCCGGAATCGATCAAGGAAGGTGCAAAAACACCCAAAACTCAACTCCCATGAACAAGTGTCCCGATCTGCATGCTCAAGAGGACTTAACCAAATTCCTTCGGTGGAAATGCTCTACTCTTGATCACGAACAGATCGAAACAAACGGCTCGCAAAACGATCGCCTACACGCGAAGAACGATCGAAAACAAGCAAAGGGGCAAACGAAGAACACGAAATAAAAACTCAAGAACACGAAGAACTTGGCACAAATCTGAACTCCCGGAGGAAACAACGGTGATTACGGTCACCGCTTCCTGATCACGTCCGTACATAGTGCAGATGCAACTGCAGATCTCATGGCTACAGTAGAGGCAGGGGAAAACAGGAAAACCTAAGTGAAGTAGCAAATGACTGAGATAAGGGAGAGGGGTGGGTGTCCCTCTCTATTAATACTAACATTATTCCCACTCTACCTCTACTGCTAATGTGAGCGAACCAACTAAACCCTAAGGCCATTCTGGAACAACTCGACGACGAGGTTGATTTGACGGCCACGCCCACACAGCCGATAGCTTCGTCTCGACGCAAGCTCCCCAGATGCCGCCACGTGCCATCGCTCCCGGACGATCACCTCGTGATCTCCGCCGCTGGTTTTGAGGCCCAAACCAGCAAACCGTCCACCCCGAGTTTTGTGGCCCAAACTTGGAAACCCAGCAGCAGCCCAGGTTTTGAGGCCCAAACCTGGAAATCGTCCACCGGTGGTTTTCTAGGGCTAAACCACCAAACCGACGACGTAGAAGGATGCACCGCCTGTGCACCCCGTCCATCGACACGTGTCCCCGGGTCCCTGACCCGAGCCACACCGTGCCTCGCGAGTCTCCACCAAGTGTGCTAAGCTCTCCCAAGAATCAAGACAACAATGTCTAGCTACGCCCTCTCCCTAATCCAAGCCGCTGGCTCCATAGCGAACCTAGACATTGTTCCCTTTAGAGAGAGTTCTTTTGTGGAGGAAGAAGCACGAGCGGCAGTCGAAACACCAATAGCCTTTCTCCCACCTAGCTAGGACTTTAGTTCAAGCCTGAAGTCGACTGCCCGCTCCCGCATCATCAAGAGTGGCGCCCAGAAGAAGAAGCCTACTGCTGCTCGTCCAACCACCGGCACCCTAGGGCCAAAGAAGAAGACTCCTGGTGGAAGTGGACTTAGCAAGAGGGCTGCTGTCATGCCTTCGTCCTCCAACAACGAGCCGTCTCTATCGTGTCCCGATTACGATAAGCATTCCTATGTAATTAGAGGGATACGCAAACCCGATGGAGGGTACGCAAAAGGTCTTTTCCGTAAGGGCGAAGCACCGGCTAGCAAGGCCACGCCCTCAACAGAAACCTCAGGTGCTAAAAGCAAGTTCGTTAGGACTGTCATTAGGGGGCAACCTAAAGGTTTCTTTAGCGATAGTGAGGATGAAAAGCCACCCAAAGGGCCAACTATCGCCTCACTCCGTGCTAGCAATAGGAGCACCCACGCTAGTATATAGAGGGCTCATGATCGCATAGCCAAGGCTCATCTCAGCGTCAAAGGACTTAAGGACGAATTAGATGAGATGCGCCACGGCTATGGAAATCAGCTGCACATGATCGCTAAAGCAGCAGGGGTTGAGCATGTTCTCAAGAATTTCTAGGACAACCCCCTCCTGCGAATAAAATAGGCACATTTCCCCTTTTAATTATCTTTCGCTTGATGTAATTGTGCCTATTCAGAAAGTTATCAATAGAAACATCCTTTCTTGTGAGCACTTGTTTTCTGGAATATATACATATATGCATTCTTCTATGACTAATCAAAGACAGGAAAGAAAACAAGTGTGGGGGAGAAGTACATCATCAAGAAGACTCGGTTTGTATACACTCTCCTCTTTTAAAAGTCAAAAAGGTTTTACAAATAAAAAGTTTAAAATGTTGTACCCTCATTCTCCATCAACATGTCTCCTCTGTTCAAATTGATTCTGCGTCCCAATTATTTCTCGCTAAAATTCCTGCGAATTTATGAACACTTTGTTAGGGACCCCTTTTTATCTAAGTAATTGACGGATGTGATATAGTAGGATGACATGATGCTTGCTAGTTTTTGCAAAGTACTTGAGTTTTATTTTATAAAATTAAAATTCATATAGCAAGTTCCTTGAATGATTAAAGTTTTCACCCACCACTGGCCAAATATATCTCTTATAATGAAACCTTCTACATATGCTGCTTACTCAATATTGAGTTTGGTCAAGTCTTTGGACCGTTGTCGAGAGATGTTTCATACCTTCAAGATCAGAATTCACTTGCACCCACCAAATAAGCCAACTCTCACACTGAGAAGTTGCGCGCAACATGTTTATTTCCATCCACCAGCACGCCAACTCTTACACTGAGAGTTGCGCCAATATATCCACCAAATAGAAAATGCCAATATCTCACTTTGAGAATTGTGCACTCAGTTACTTTCCTCGCGTTCATTACTCTCTTTCACTTGTTCTTTCATCAGCAACGAAGGAATGGGCAATTAATTAAAAAAAGAGAGAAAAGCCAAAAGGCAAACGGGAAAGAAAATCCCTACCCGTGAAAAAAAAGAAGAAAGAAGATTTTCTAGCCCATGTCCTTCTCAGATCCTCAAATCATTCAAATAAAAGAGAGTTATGTTGCAAAGGAGTAACTCAAAATATTTAGAATTAGGAATCCCACCAAAATTCCACACACATGCACATTCTGATCTAAGGGTATGGCGCACTCCCTCCAGTATGGTCCTGGGTTTGACTGGACAATATATGCAGAGTAAGTATGTTCCACTACTACCATACCTACCTAAAACTCCAGATAAACCTGTAGAGGCAGGATGATCAAAGAGAAGGCATCAAATTACTATGCCTTGGTGAGGAACCACTTACAAAATTTGAGCGATTTGAGAAGAGTCATTCAAGGAACATACACTATCTTTCTTTTCAAAATTTGCAAAACCCCAAGTTCTCACGCAAAGACTATGTAAGTAGATTTGAATTCAAGCTGTTCCATCTTTCAATTACCCAAGATGATTTGGTAGACACTTTGAAGTTCATAAGTCCAGGTGAAGCTTGAAATAATTAGTATGCAGATTCTTTTGACAAGGATGATGAACCCGTTGGTCCATAGAACTTTACTCGAGGACGAGCAAAGGACCAAGTGTGGGGGAGTTTGTTGGCACTTCTTACCTTATAATTATAAACATAATATTTTATATAAAATAAATAGACAATAGGGCTTTCATCTAACCTTTCCACAAGTTTTGTTGTGAATATCATTTTCCAGGTACAACACATGGAAAGGCACAAAAGAAATACAAATGCGCACTTCAGAACACGTATTCTAGAAAAGGCGAAAACCAAGGATGAAAGAGAAACCCAACTTCAACAGAGAACTGGGCCTGATCGTAACCACGGGAGAAGTCCAGGCCTAGAAACACACCGACCACCAAAAGGCGGTGGCCGAACGCACCTGGCCAGGGTGCGCCCGCACCAGGGTGCGGCCGCACCCCTGGTGGGGCCCCCGGGCCCATCCTTCGACGTCGGTTCGTAGGTCGGTCTCCTGAGGTCGGTTTCACCTACGATCAGATCTGGATCCTCCCGAACCGTCCTATGGGGCTATAAAATGAGACCCCCACTCCTCCATTCAAGAAAAACAAGATACAAAAGAATAGAAGAAGGAGTGGTACTTTATCTTTTCATTAGTTTAGCTCCAGCTATCCTAGACTTAGGCTAGAGAGAGAGGCAAGAGTTGAAGTGTAGAAGCGAGGTCGAAGCAAGTTCTACCCTAGGGTGGACGAAGTGCCGGACCTGTCAGCTCTCGCTCCTTCTTGAACCTCTACATTCGTCTTACTACTTGAAGTAAGAGGTTTGTGTTACACTTTGGTTTTGATTCATTAAGCGAATTACTTTCGTGAAGCTACTTGTTTGTGGGATCGTCGCTCGGGAAACCGGGTGCTCTAGTAAGAGGACTCCTGATAGAGACGGATACTCCTGCGCACCGCTAGAGCAGTAGTCACCTTCGTAGACGTGGTGTCTAAGTTGTGGGCTACCTTCGTATGTGGTACGGCTTTCGGGTAGAGGGGTAGGTGTCAGTACAGTGACAGCTACTGGCATCCCTAGTACTCCCCCACGTTTAGTCGTAGCGTAGTGCTGATACTGTGATCGCCTAGTTACCTAGGACTCGTGGTGGGCCTGAAGCAAACAAGTAGTGGGAAGGTCTTTTCGTTTAGCGGTTCATTACCTTAGCGTAACCTCTCAGCCGTGTTCTCCTTCTTACTATCTTCTAGGGTAATTAGTTTAGAGTCTAGGTGACGTTTAGCCGTTCCTCTGGGAAAATACGATACCCTGAATACTTCCGGGTAAAGTGCTACAACGGTACTTCCGTGCGCTTGCAGATTTCTCTGCTGTCGCTAAGAAGCGCCAACAACCTCTAGAAAAGGTGCGGACGCATAGATCGTACATGAGGAATCCGAAAACAAGTTGATTTTCTATTTTACGCTTTTTCTGTAATTTACTACACGCAATTTCAAAGTTTCAGCATATTTATTCATTATAAAGAAAAAATAATAGATAGGGTAAACAGTCTCGGGCCCAATTCGGCCCAGGAGCGGATGGCAGGCCGGTCCATAAGAAGGCCTAGATTGTGAGTTTATTTTGTGAAAGTTTGAGGGCTCTGTAACAAAAAATCTAAGAGAAGAGAAGCGGTCGGACGGTGGATTATTTCTCTAAAGTGAGGACTGTTTTGCAAAATAAACGGTGCTCGCTCGAATCCAGCCGTCCGAACGAACGCCCGATCGGACGGTTGGGAAGGCCCGCGACGTGGCAACGCTGGCTGGGCCTGTTTTAGTGCGTGAATCTTGAATCGCTTAAGACAAGAGACCCCCACCCGCACCGCAAGACTTCACATCCACATCTACCTCTAAACCCTAGGCCGCCGGCGGCGCGCCGGCGTCCGCGGCAGCTCCTACCCGTCCTCGATTTCGGCCGACTAGCAGTGGGGCACTAGGGCAAGAGGCAGTGATCGCGGCTGCGGAAGGAGCGAGTGGAGGCAAACTGACTAGGAATCCGACGGCGAAACGCGTGAGGCGAACTGACGAGGAGTCGATGCCGAAACGCGTAAGTGCTCCGCCTCGGTTCTAAATTTGTGCATGTGATAATCTCCTTTTCCGAAGGTTACCTATTTTGTACCTTTGCATCTTATGTACACTACTAATTGCCATCCCCTGTTTGAACTAGGGAATGGCGAAAAGCATCATTTACAAATGCAGAAAAATAGATTTTTGTGGCAAGAGAAGGAACATACTGTACCCGAAAAGTGGCCATTCGAGGACAGCTCTCCTGGCTTTCGGTATGTATTGTACTTACACTTTTAGGTCGACTGGGCAACGAAGAACATATAATTAAGCAGATTAGAGGTGGGAATTTTTGAAGCCCTAGGTTTTGGATACCATGTGTCAGCAAGTTCACAATTCTCTTGTGTATATAGTTTATAGATTAGGGTTAGGAATTTCTGAAACTCAATGGTTTCCTCTTTATGTTGAAACCATATAACATCGATTGTTTATAGATTAGGGTTAGGAATTTCTGAAACTCAATGGTTTCCTCTTTATGTTGAAACCATATAACATCGATTGGTTTCTTGTGGTTTTGGGATAGGAAGACAGTTCCAGAGTTTATAGATTTCGATTAAAACTATTGATATTGGATTCATGGATTGACTTCTTCCTTTCTTTTTAATCTTTTTCAGTGAATTGCTTGCTGTTGAAAGGAGAATTGACTATTACTGCTGAGGCAAATAATGATTATCCACTGCAGAGTGTGATATTGCGCTTGGGGCGCATGTACCGCAGGCATCATAGTGTCAGTTTGATCAATCTGTTACCTCATATTTTTGTAGTATTAATTATTATGATTGTTCTCAATTGTTTGTGTTACTGGCAAACTTAACAGCGCATTGGTGGTGACGATGTTATCACCAAAGATGGCATGGAGAAGTCTGTCAACTTTCTTAGTGATCTATTTGATGTGGACATCGACTTTACAAGGTTAGTGATGCATTGTTGGTCAGTCATTATGCATTGGTTTCTTGTGGTGTTGTCCAAGTTTGGAGTTGTGCCTGCGGTCCCGCGCCCTTACCCCTCTGCACCTTTCTACCCTGACCCACTCCTATTGATTTCTCTGCCCTCTCTCTCTCTCTCTCTCTCTCTCTCTCCCCCTAACCCCATAGGAGAAACAGCTCCAGGATACACAACTGTGTGCTTTCAAATAGTGGATTAATTTTCATTATTTTATAAAATTGACTATATGAATAATGTACCTACACAGATAGTGGGATTATGGTCGGACATAGATGACATCAGCTTACCCTTATGGGCTTTCATTTCATTGTCCAATTCATACTCCAAGTACTTCTCAAATAAAGGGGATGTCATGTCAATCAATACACCTTTAGACTTCAAGATACTAAGCCATCTAATGGTTATGATATAGGGTCGGTAGAAAACTTTTATGGCACTTATTTCAGTTTGTTGACTCTTTTATAGAATATAGTAGATAGATATAGATAATACTTTTGTGTTTTTTATGTAGTTTCATTGCATGTTTTGCAGAAATGACGGTATCCAAAGCAGTACCGGTAGGCTTGACATGTTTGAGCACTTGAAAGTCCAGTTATTACATGCTTGTATCGTAGAATCCAATGTACGTTTTCAATTTCAGATTGTTTAGTTCTTTCGCTTTTATATATACTTATATGCCCTAAATTACTTATATGCTATACTATTTTTGGTGTTAGGATACTGTTGGAACAGGTTATCATCCTGTGTTTAAGGTTGAACATTCACTACCACGAAATTCAGGTATTTGTTTTATAGTTCTTATTTTTGTTTAAATAAATAAATACATACAGTTTTGAATATTAAACTGATCTCTCTATGTAATAATTATTATTTGCCTGCAGATCCATTGGTACAGAAACTCTTGGATGCTGGGGTGACTGCTTTTGGGTAATGTTAACTATTATTGGGAATGTATATTTATTTTAGTTTTATATTAACCTATGTTGGCATTTCTTTCCTCAATTAATGCAGCATAAAAGAGCTGCAGAACACCACTGAGGAAGGGGAAATTTTTGTTTTGTTTAGGAAAGGATCATTTCATACCTTGATTAAGGTACATGCTAGTCTTCGCTGTCATCTTATGATATATAAATCTGCTCGTCTCTAATCCTTTTTTCATGTAGCAAAACGGAACTCTTTATGTGCTCAACAATGTTACTGGTGCCTTGGATAAAGATATGTGGAAAGAGTTGAATGTATGTTCTAATTTCTGTTACTCATATGTTGATTGAAACGGAGTTTAGCCATCACTGAACCTCACCCTTCTCCTAACTCTTCCTGCATCTTGATCGATAACCAACAGGAACGAGATGATGGAAAGTTTTATAACAGCAATTTTGAGTTAGAACCAATGGGTGAAAATAGATCTGAACATGTACAGCAAGCTCAGGCAGAGGTGCCGAGCCAAACAGAACCATCAGTGCCAGAAAGAATCAAAAAATGCTTGAGGTCTAATTGTCAAGCAGATTTTCAGTCTGAGGTGAACTTAAATCGCCACAAACAAGTTCATGCGAAAAACCAAGTGAAAAAGGTGTGTATGCTTTATCTTCATATGGCAGTTTCATGCTCTTTATAGTTACGAGCTTGTTTCTGAATTGTTAACTCAGTTGACACTTGACACCTCTTTGCTTTTGTAGGCTTCTTTCAATAAAGCTGAGTTCAGTAAACACTGGGACGAGGTAATTGATTTCTGAAATTCATTCCTTGTTTACTTGGGTCTACAAGTAATCCCATATATCTATCAAACAAATCCTGAACCTTGAAATTGTTTGTAATCGTCTTTAGTTGAGCCTTGAGGAGGCTGCTAAGGTTATTTCAATCAAGGGCATGAAAATACAGGTAATTGTTAATACTAATTTTCTGTAAGAAAATGAGTACAATTTAAAATTATGATAAAATGTAAATTTCCAGGGCATATCTGGTGATATACTCCTCCAAGTGATTAAAAATGTTGACAACGCAGATGAATTTTACGACAGAGCCAATAGAATGAAGGTAAACGCGCCCCCACCCCCCAAACTAGTTCCCTTTATTTGCAATGCACATATATGAAGGTTCTTTTTCTTCATTTACAACAAAATACTGACTAGGGGTCCATGTTGTTTTTAAACTCTAGCCTACCCTACTGAAAGGCTTTGTTGTTTGCAGGTTCTTTTGAATGGTACTAAAAAAATTCCATCAGATGAGCTATTCACTATTCTTGATGAAGACAGTGAAAATACTGCATTTTCAATTGACATACATTCTTCTTATGAGAAGAATGTATTTAGCCTGCAGGTGCTTCTGTTAAGTGACTTCAACAATGTTTTTGCCTGCTGCTGCTACTTTATAGAGAAAAATCTGGTAAGTTTAAGCTTTAGATGAGCAACGAAGTGTCTTTTACGTATCTCTGATGTTGAATTGAAACACAATACAGGTTTCGAGTTGGCTTGTTTGCAAAACTGCTGAAGCCACAAGCCATGCAAAAGCACTTCTGCAGGAGAGTGATAATAGTCTTCCTTGTGGAATTTCTGGGTGCACAATGCAATTTAACTCGAAAATTAATTTCAATAGACACAAACTTAGCCATGTGGAAACTGATACAATGGTTTGTATATTCCTTACTTATGCGTCCTTGATGCTCCATTCATCTTACTTTATATCTGATTTTTCAACCCATTCTAATGTTCTGTAGGATTTCATGGAGAACTTTGATGCTATCAGTAAATATTGGGATGATGTGAGTCCTTTGCATCAAAAGATGATTCTTCCAGATTGCTCAATTCCTTTTTAATTCAGTTCCTTAACTTTCGGTTTTATTTTTGTTGTGCTATCCAGCTTACCTGTGAACAGACTCGCCAAATCATGTCTTTAACAGCAACCAAAATCACGGTAATTGTTGCGTCTATCTCCACAAACAGCTAGTAGACATCAGTCTGAAATAAATTGGAAATTCATCTTGTCGGTTTCAATTTGAAGAATCTTCAACGTAGGTTGAAAAATTTTGAGGAAGACCATCCACTTGCTACTACTGGCAAACAATTAATTGTAAGTTTTATCATGGAACTTGCTTATTTCATGTGTATTGTACATAATGATATTTTTTTTTTGTTTTTTTCTTTCTCTAGGATATCGTTAAGTCTCCTGAGAAAATGTCGTCGACAAAGATGCTTGGTGTGCTTGAGAAAGCTAGTGAGAATTCCTTTTTCTGCAATGACATACGCTGTTGCAAGGATGATGAAATCTTTGCAGTTGAGGGTAATAAATGTACACCAGGCAACGATGTTGCCCTTATGAGTTATATTATAGAGAGGAAATTGGTAAGTCCTCAACAGTGCAAAAAGTTCTTTAGATACTTGCTTCTACTTGATTTGTTTGACCTTGAATAGTATACAACACAGGTTGAGGGCTGGTCTCATTCTAAGGAAAGTGTCACGGGTGATACTCAGGGGCTGCTTGTGCCTGATAAAACTGAGCAAAGGTTTTAAACTTTGACACATTTTATGTTTTAATTAATGATATGCTGTCTTTTATATTCTACAATATGTAGTGATGTTTCAAACAAGTGGGGCATGGGCCTGCTTCTGGAAATGTTTAGTAGTTTTATCTTGTTAATAACAATTGATCTGAGACTTATATTTACATATGTAGTGAGATCAAAGAACCGGGCAGCATGAAGGGAGATAAGCTTCCAGAGAAAAGGTTATAACCATATTTGTAATTGTTTAGGACTGTTTCACACTTCTACCTTGTGAATTCAAGAAAAAAAAAACTATATTTATATCTGTAATATGCAGGGATAGCACGGAGTGCGAAGAAGATCAAGTTGATGTTGTTCCAAAGAGCCAGCTGGTGCATGATAAACAATCTAAGCTAAGGTTGTGACTTTGACACATTTTGTGTTTTAATTAATATATGCTGGCTTTCATATCCTACAATGTGCAGTGATGTTTCAAACATGTGGGGGGGCATGGGCCTGCTTCTGGAAAAGTTTACTAGTTTTATTTTGTTAATAACATTGGAGCTGAAACCTGTATTTACATGTCATATGTAGTGAGACCGCAGAACCGGACAGCATGGGGGCAGAAGATCATCCGGAGCAAAGGTTATAACCATTTGTAATTGTCTAGGACTGTTTTGCACTTCTAACCTTACGCATTCAAGAAAAAAACTATATTTATATCTTGTAATAAGCAGGGATAGCACGGATTCTAAAGCAGCTCAAGTTGGTGATGTTCCAACAAGCCAGCACATCTTAAATCCTACATCAGGGTATGCTTACTTTAAATAAAGATGTTTAGGAATTTTTTGACTGAAATTTAGAAGTAAAATTTCTTGAAACTAAAATTTTAGAACTAAGTTTTTTTTCATGAGAGCAATTTTTCATGTGCCATAATATGACAAAAATATACTGTAATTTAGAACTGTTTTTACACTTTCCTACATTCATTCTAGAAACAGAGATTTATGTTTGCATTTTGTAATGTGATTCTGCTGAATCAAGCCTGTATAAGGAACCATGTCATTCTGATAGTGGTTCAACTAGCCAAACTAGGTAGAACTGAAGCTTTTTAGCATACAGGATTTTAGAACTGAAGCTTTGATAGTGGTTCATTCTAGCCAAATTTAGAATTAGAAGTGAACCTTCTTGAAATATAACTTGTAGAACTGAAGCTTTTTAGCATACAGGATTTTATTGGAGGAATTTGTCAGAACTAACAAGCTTACAAAAATATACAAGATCCGCCCCAAGGATGTGTTTAAGGTTTTGAAGAGAAGCTTGAAGACGTTGAAAAAGGAGTTTAACTCTAAAGTTCCTAAGAAGAAGTTGAAGGCAGCCTTCAAATTATCCTCTGTTATTTTGACACGTCGGGGCAGGAAATGTGCTAGAGGATTCTTACTCTGTATTGTCAAAAATCACAGAGAAGGGAAAAGCTGGAATGGATCGTTTCAGCTTTCTGATATGCAAGTGGTCAATGGGCAGTTCATTATCTCAAAAGCTGCAGATGCTGAATTGTCTTTGGATTGTGCTTCGGCTGATTTCAAAAGGCTATGGGAGCTGCTGTTGGTTCCTTTCTACAAAAATACTGAGCTTGGAAGCTACCCTTTATATTTTGAGGAATTTGGCCATGATATACTTAACCTTCCTGATCCTGCTACGGATCCTGATGGCTTCATGAAATATGAGAAATATCTGGCACTTCACTTTGCTTTTATGCCTCCCCTGAGCAGGTTAACACTTCTTATCAGTCTTTACAAGGTTTATGATTTGAATCGTTTAGTCCCAGACTATGTATATCAGCCATTGAACCATTTTGCTTTTATGCCTTCCCTGAGCAGGTTAACACTGCTTATCAGCCTCTACAAGGTTTATGATTCAAATCGTTTAGTCCCAGACTATGCATATCAGCCACTGAATCAGTCAATGAGTTATGATTGGAGGGACGATATTAAAAGTTTGCCCATTCTTACAAATGTGTATTACTTCAGTGTTAATGGCCGTTTATTCCCATATACATGTTCGTACTTTCACCTGCTGAAATTTTCAAGGCATTTTGGTTCACATGATTTTGACTATACAGAGGTACAACCTTCCTCTTTATTTTGTCATGTGAATGAGATTTTTGGGCTTTTCAATAGATTCTGGATGGTTACAATTTATTTATATTTGAAGCCACAAATGGTACCAGATATGATGGTAACAGATCTAGTTATTGGTCAGCTTCTTGCTCCAAGTCTTGCCGAGTTGGTTCTGTTTATTGTAAATCATACTAACATGGAGGGCAGGTTAGATTATTTTCTGATCTTGCTGAGCTGGTTATGTTTATTGTAAATCATATTAACATGGTTTTGTTTATTGTAAATCATACTAATGATTCACTTAAATTTTTTGTCTGGTTTGTAGATATTTTCGGTCATTCCAACAGTACGAGTCATCAGAGTAAGTTTCACTCTTTTGAATTATATGGTTTCAATATGATTATTTATTCACGCTGTATAAAGAAAATAATGTATTTGATCAAGTACTTAAAGAACATGTATTAATGCAGTGATGATGCATTCTTTTGCGTTGAGGATGACGATGATGATTACTCTGCAGATAGCGATAGCTCCGATGCAAGTGATATGTCTGCATAAATAGTCGCAAGTGCTACTAGTATGATGCATTTTGTGAAAAAAGTGTAAACCCTGGCTAGTATGATGCAAGTGAACATGTATTAATGCAGTGATGATGTATTCTTTTGCGTTGAGGATGATGATGATTACTCAGCAGATAGCGATAGCTCCGATGCAAGTAATATGTCGGCATAAATAGTCGCAAGTGCTACTAGTATGATGCATTTTGTGAAAAAAGTGTGAACCCTGGCTGGGAGCCTTTCGGTTGCCACTGTCATTCGGATGATGATGTTGGTTTCTGCCAGTGAATGTTATTTTTTTCTAACCCAAAAATGATCGTTATCATTGAATTCTGTGCTTAATTGGCGGATGAGTGGCTGGGCCCTATGTGATGCACCTTTTTTTCCCTTGCTTAACCAGAAACAGTCGGTATCAGTTGATTCCATACTTAACTGGCGGATCGCCGCACAAATATTTTAAACACTTTGTGCTGTAGCCAGTAACTTCTCCCTTGCTAGACTGCATTCCAGCAGCTAGGTTTCTGTTCTGGAGTGCGCACTGGATCGTGAAGGGCCGTGATCGTGAAGTTGGCAGTGGGGTTGATGGGCGACCACAAAGGTCTAGCATGTGGCGTGCGTGATTCTGGCTGCGCTGGAGTCTGCTTTTATTCACCTTCATGCTAGAAATTGAGCAGAACGCCTATACAAAATTTGTTGCCCTCTGGTTGCTCTTCCATTTCCGTTTAAAGACTTTGATCATAAACACCATTGATTTCCCTTAGAAAAAGGAAGATACATCATGCCAAAATTTGCTGTGTCAACATGTTTTGCTTTTTTGACTTGCTGATGGGAGGTCAAACTTGGATCTGGCTCCGAACTTTCCTCTGGCTCTTCTAGTCTAGGTAAAAAGGGCAAACTTGTTTTTTGGATCACACTTTGTTGTTTAGGAAAGACTGGAGAACAGTCAGCGTCAGTGAGATTTCCAAGGCTTCGAAACATTTTTGAATGACAGGTTTTTGTTTTTAAAAAAGACTATTTATAAAGCCCTCAAAAAGCTACTAAACAAAAGATTGCAACTTTGGTTTGTGCTATTTTTTAAGCTCTTTCTCCACATTTTCCATATATAAACCCTAATTAACTTTTGTCCTTGAATCAGTTTAGAGTTTTTTTTAAAAAAGGTTGAATTAGTTTAGAGTTGACTTAACTAGGTTAGTACCCTTGCATTACAACAGAAATAAAATAATGTCCAACCACCTTAGTGCACGTTAAGTGGCAGCCAAAATTGAGGTGGTCAATACGCTCTCTCTCCAGAAAGGTTCTTCTGATTTTGTCAGTAGCCTTGAGAGCGCATGTACTACAACAGCAGCTCTGTGTACGCGCGCGATTGAGTCATGTGCTCGCACAGCAAGGTATCTAGCTTCAGTCTAGCGCTACTACAACAGAAAAATTAAGGGCCGCCTTTTCGTGGTCGGTGACCTCGTACGGCGCAAGCAGAGAAAACAACTGGTCTGACCAAGCTACATTTCCATTGGAAAGGACCCTACAAGAAGTCACACGACCCACGTCGCACCGGCTCTGCACGATGAAGAACCCGGACGTCCCTAACTCCTGGCACATCGAGCACCTTATACAGCTGCTCGGTATAAGATTAAGATACGTATTTTTTTCTCCTTGTAACTTCCCGTGCAGTTTTTTACAGAATAAATACAGTTTCCCATTCCTTACGATTTCCTCGTTGCATGCATGATATATATTGTGTTTCAAAAACCAATCATGCATCTTAGTAACCTTTTTTTCAAAAAGGTCACCAGCTCGGTCCACGATCCAACCAGGGTATAACTTGACAAGACATTGTTCGGTCCTCCGTTAACATACCAAAGGGTATGGGAGATCTGACGGTTGCTCTCTTAAGGCACTAAGCTGCTGACGACCCTGGCCTCACGAGCTATTCGCACGGGCATGTGCTTAGATTGCTAGCAGAGTTGGCTAACACCTGGTCGGACGATCGATATCACTGGTAAGGGACCATAACTAACGTGCCATGGGTAAACCTCCGAGTTCCGTCCTAAGCACATAAAGCCACAAGAGCACACAAAAGCTAAAATGATTTTACGTACAAACTTACTAAAGTTTGCACGACATCCCTGCATGCATCATAAAAGTTTAAAAAGTATATTTACGGGCGCCCCGCGCCACAGACAACTCATGATTGTTTCTGACCAAAATATAATTGTTTTTTCAGCAGCGCGTCACTAGTCGGCGTCGTCTCTTCCACTTGATCTTGTGGGAACAGGGCTACGTCCCTCACGATGGCCTTGGCGACAGCGGCGGAAGATGCGGTCCGCCTCGACACCCACCGGCGCAGCGTCAATGCCCGCAACTTCTATCTTCGGGTAGTGTGCTTGGCATGGCGCTAGCGCCCGGGCAGCGCAATACTCCCCGGCATCCCTCACCCAGGAGCGCAGCACGTCCCAGGAGTGACGACCCTGGTCGACGATGACCCCGGCGCCCCGGATGGCGTCCGCTAGATGGTCTTACTCCAGGAACAGCAGCCGAAGAGCTGGGTGCATATCTTCAACCAGGGCCGCACAGACGCTCCGCTTCCTGGCCCAGCTCGTTGAATTGCGCCCAACGGCGCCTGAGCGGAACGCAGACCCAAAATGAGGAAGCAAAACTCCCAGACAAGATTCACTCGCAAAAAATAAAAAATAAAAAAATCCCAGACAAGATGGTTACGCCAGAGATGTGGTAAAACGACGGCACAAAACTTATTGTTTTCATCAGCATGGGCTTCTCGGAGCTTCGAGCACTCCGCCACCTGTCTCTCAAGATCTGGTATCCACGGAGATATCAGGCGCGATCACGTTTCTGAGAAAGTGGAGACCAGAAGATGGAGCAAGTACTTACCAGTTTTTTCGGCGCGCAGGCGTGCGTTCTGGTCCGCCAGATCCGCCTTCTCCGTCGCCCACGCTGCCTCTCTCGCCTGATGCTCCCTCAGTTGTCGCTGCAGCGCCTCGTTTTCTCGGCGCAGGTCGACGTTTTCAGAATGGAGGGGGGGAGAACCGGTTGATCAGGCGTCGGCGCTGGTCGGAGACGCGAGACAACGCCTATAAGGCAATAAACGTCAGCATCAAGACACGTGACACAACTTTCTGCCAGAACAGAGCTGAGTCACAAAGATTGTTTACCCGCACTCGCCGGATGGCCCTTTCCATGTCATCCAGGAGGTCCTGTGCCACCTCCGGATCCTCCAACTCGTCGCCCACCTTGCAAGCATTATCAATACGGCCAGAAGGTGGAGAACGAGGGGGCCGGAGGATCTCCTCATGTTCAGCAGGTGGAGGAGCAGCCACGCCCCGGCTCCCGGCAGCAGACTTCGCTGTATGGTTTTAGCAGCAAATATTTGGTACCATAGCGTTTTGTCACTACAACAAGTCAATTTAGTTATGCGTTCCAACTTCCTGTCCCGCGCAGTTGCGCGGGGTTTCTTGCTAGTTGTTAATTAAAATGCTTGTGTGTCCAGAGTGCTCATGTCCTTATTCCACCGGCAGCATGTAAAATAGTAACCCAAGTCTGCAACTAAGCTCATATTTGAAATAAAAAAAAGCTAAGTCTTCTATTAACCTTGAATGAGGATCGGAGGACATCCGGCTGGGGGCAAGTCATCCGTGACTCGCCTTCAGTAAGTGAGACAATCCAAGCTGAGATTTCACCGTTTATCCTTTCTAGCAGGGTTGATGTTTTAACGATACTAGTAGTGTTTTAGGGATACTGGTAGCAAGAGAAAAACAGGCTAGGGAGACTACTACAATTCGATGCAGGGCAAGTGCAGTAGCCAACAAAATGCTAACAAAACTTCGATTAAAACAATCTTGTTTGCGGTGCTGCGTCCCGTTTGCCTGAGCCAGAACGTGGACTTTTTATGCTGCAAACGCTGCAGCTGCTCTAACAAAACCTCAGTAACCGAACAATTCTTTTAGTGCAGCATATAATTTCTCAAAAATATTAACTGTTCACAGAAACTTTATGCAACATCATCGAAGAAACTGGGGTACCAACCATTCAAGTAGGTCCAGAAATTTAGTAGCAAATACATAATACAAGCGGAGAAGAATCGTACCCTCCGAGTATTACTACAGGCCAACAGAAATATCTCAAAAGCGATATAACGCAGTATCACACCTTGACAGCTATGATGTATATATTATTGAAACACATTGATTCTTAGAGCATAATTCAACATTGAAGCTTAGGCCCCGTTTGGCAGAGCTTCCAGAGCTGATTCTCTGTTGAATCCAGCAGGAGCTCTGCCAAACAGTTTTTCTGAGGGAAGTGATTCTCTGCTGATTCTGTGAAGTGATTCTCTGAAATGAACTAAGAGGCTGAGAGCTGAAAAAAGTAGCTTCCTCTGATTCTGTGAAGTGATTCTCCATGTTGATTTTAAAAGTTTATGATAAAGAATTAAAGAGAATCACTTTCAGTCACAGAATCACTTCTCTCAGAGAATCAACTTCTATGGAGAATCAGAATCAGATGGAGCTCTACCAAACTGGCCCTTAGATTTTTAGTCTTTATGCTGCAATTTGAGTCCCATCATCAGCTTCCTGCAACTGGGTCATCAATTCTAAGTTGCCACCTGATGCTGCATCCAAAGAAATAACACAAAACAAATCAATCACCTTTTGTTTTCACGGATATATTGATGACATCATACAACACTTCCATCAATATGATTATTATGAACTTAACAATCCCAACAGGAATTTTCATAATTTTCACTATTAACAATATCAATTTACATAAGCTATTAACCTCAGTTTCATTAACTATCATGTTAGCCTAGCCATTGACTTTGTGTAGCCATGCTTCCTACCATGATATCAATTGCACAGGAATGTTCTCAACTGTCATGTACCAATTTAAGACCCAATGTATCACACATCGACCTACCACCAATACACTAATAATACCACTCAGGGAACTGGTAGTCATGTAAAAATAGTGTAACAATTGTAAAGTGCATCATAAAAAAGGTAAAAGCAACTGAAGAAATATATAAAGTGTTTTACAGAATAAATAGGCAATGCACTACGTTTAACAGAAAACAGGTTTACATAGTTCTTTACAAGTATCAAGTCCACTCAACTGTTCATAAAAAGAAAGGTATAATGAACAGCTACAATGAAAAGGTACTTCTATATGTAGGTAGTAGGTGCTAGGACCTTAACAAGACATGACAAGAAGAAAATGTTGTTCTGTGGCAAATAAAATCAGTACACCTGACATATAACAAGCCAATGTAAAGAAATGATTGAGATTGGTTCACATTCTTATAATATTAATAGGTTGTATAGGTTAGATTTACAGCCAATCAGTTGCACCTTTAAGACAATTGAATCATATGCTTAGGAACATCGTGCTGAAGTCTAAAATATTACCTGGTGTAGCCCGAACATTGATATAACTGGATATGCTACTGGGACAATATGCATGGGAGAGGCCAAAGTTCCTGTCAGTGTTGAACTCAGCCAGTGATTTTATTGTTTTGCCCTTAATGTCAACAGAAAGAACCCATGCCCTGGATTCCATGAACTTGACCTTTGTCAGCAAGTAAACAGCACCATTATTATCCAGGCCAAGAACAGGTTGACTTGTGTGGAGGTTTTTGAGTTTCTGCTCTCTTCCTTCTTGTTTTGCATGGAGCAATCCAGCTTGCCGCAATTGCCACTGCATTGCTTCGTTGACAGCAATGTGAGAAGCCTTGGCTGTGCAGTCCAACTGCCAATCCTCCCATGCACCACTGATCTTCCTGTTTGTATATGTGGAGAGCTCCCAGTCATGGATTCCAAAGTTAAGGTGCCCAGTTTCAGGGTCAAGCATCGGAAGGCCATCAATATCAACTTCCAATTCAACCATCCTGAGGCAACCTTGAACAACAGCAATGCCCCGATTTGGCTTAGGGCAGCCTTCAATCCCCTTCCCGTGATTGACCAAAGACCGTGGCAGTGGCAGGGGTACTCCACGGAGTGTGGGGCTAATGCTGAGCACATCACAGAACAAGATTCCACGCCAAAGATCGACCCAGCCCATCGTGCCACCTTCACCTCCGAGAGTGATAACCGTGGTTGTAATATGCTGGTTAAGCCGAACAGCATTCCCAGGGACCTCGATCGGGAACGGTCTCTGAGGGGTCACTAATGGCACCTTGTTGACGATGGTCCAGGACCACGATTCGGACATGAACAAGTGAAGGTCGAACCCGTGCATACTAAGAGACAGCACAGCAATGGTGAAGTTCTCACCGCGAGGAAGGAGGCCAACATCGTCGTCATGGAAGAGGCGGCGGGGCTTGGGGAGTAGCTGAAGCGACGGGCCTTCGGCCCGGTAGATGAAGTAGTCCCCCTTCTCCCGCGACCTGAGGGTTGGGCAACCGATGCGGACGCGGAGGAGGAGGAAGCAGTCCGCAGCCGAAACGACACGGACCTCCTCCAAAGAGTGGTCAGGGTCCAGATCGGGGCAGTGCACGAACAGGCGGGAGGGGGCCGGCGGGTCATCGGGCCAGATGGAAACCTTGATGGATTTCTTGTCACTCGTGACGTCTTGTGCAGTGGTGCCATTGGCGCATTCGCCGATGTAGCCATCGGCGTCGAAGAGGATCCAGGGCCGACGAGAGGATGCCGATGAATTTGGTTGTTGGGCGGCGGAGGTAGTGATGGTGGCCATGGAATTTTTTCGATCCAAAAACAAGAGAAGTCTGGGGCGCAGCTCGGCGGGTTGGGTATACTGGGATCGGAAGAAGAGGAAGCGACGGGGACCTCGGTGGGTTGGGTATGGTTGGATCGGAGGAAGAGGAGGCGACGGGGACCTCGGTGGGCTGGGTATGGAGGAAGAGGAGGCGACGGGGGTGTGGAGTGGTGGAGAGAACGGAAGGGGTTAGCTGGATGACGACGGCGCCGCCTTTCGTTCCACAGCAAACCCTAGCAACTACTAGCCCACGAAAAAACAAGTTTGAAACGGCCCAAAAGATCTACTGAAAATCTGAAGGATTCAGCCCAGTTCTACAATTTTGAAGGCCTGCAATCCTAAATAGAGCAAATCTATGGACTGTTTGTTTTTTTGTCTTTTGGACAGTGTGTTAGGCTGCTGTGCTCTACGTTTTCAATTTTGTTCCAATTAAATTCAAAAAAAAATTGTTCCAATTCTTTTTGCTGACCTTTTTCAAGGATTTTTCCAATATTTGCCGGTGTTATTGGTTAGAAAGAATTAGAAAAATGGCTCAAAAAAGTTGCACTTAGAAAATTGGCACTTATTTTTTTAACTAGTCAAGTGCCCGTACGTTGCTATGGGTATGCAATATAGGGAAAACCGACATATAAGGTCGTGCGATAGATGGAAGGTGTGCGATTTGCAGTTTTTGCATTTTAGTGTAAGCAGAGAACCATAAAGAATTTAATTGGTTTGCCTATTTGTTATTTTTTTCTCTTTCAGCGACAGCCAACATCACTAACTCGTTAACAATTTTTTTCATAGATAAAGCTAAATATTAATCAGATGAGAAAAAATACATGTTAGAATAAAAAATAATATGATGAACAGGTTTTGAAATTACATCCGATCAATACACGTCAACAAGTCATAAGCAGGTAGGCTAATTGGAACTAACGTGTCTTCTTTTCTGTCTGTAGTTTTTGCCTGGTGCTAATTTTTTGCTTCACGATGAAGACAACATGTCCAAAACTACACACACAAAGAGAGAGAAAGCACAAGCTATGGTCTAACAAAATAGGCATTTTGGTTTTTTAAACAGACATTCAGTTCTCATTTTTTTGAGAAGAAATATCTAGTGCTGAAATATCTGTTACGACATTAAGCAAGAGCACCGACTATATCAAAATGAGATAGCATTACTTTTTAGTTGTAGAGAAAAAAGAGCAGTTTAGGTGGGGTAGGTGCAACATGCGATTCAGCAAACAGAAATAACCGTACAATAGTCATCAATGATTTTTTAGATAATGGATAAACAATATTCGGCCTCTACATCCGGGGATATATACAACCAATTATTACAATTTTTGAGGAAATCAAAAGGACAGCCATGGTCTTATCGATCGATCAGGACACTAAAGCAAACAATATAACAATAGTCAGCAGTGATGTTCAGAAGAAGATACTAACAAATGATTGATTGTGGAGGAATCAAACCAAAGAGCAAAGTATGTGTCCCGTGCTTGCATTCAAACCAATTCATTACTGTGTAGATGTCCAAAAAATGTAAAAACATTTGGTAAAACTGGAATGGGTTAGAAACAACTTTGTAATGAAAAGGCAGCTGAGGAATTTGTCATGAACAGCTTAGAAGGGAAAACTTATATTACCTCGCAATAAGATAGGAGATTTGTATCATGGATCATAGATCATGAAACAAAAGGGGCTTCTACATTTTGTGCAACCTTTAGATGAATAAAGGCATTAGAGAATAAATATTTAGAGGCAGCTGCTGTAAAAGAATGAGTTTAGTGAGGAACTGAAGTTGTATAGTTTTAAATGGCCACTCTGGGTAAGCTGAAATAGGTACTATCCATGGATTGTAGGTTAGTGTTCATTTTGCTTTTTTTTGTCATATAATCTTCATCTCAGAGTACAATATGATATATTTGAAAGCATTGCAGCCACCTGAGCCAATGTGAGAGCAACTTAATATGTTTGCAAATGTAAGGTTGGCTGAGAGCAACTTAATATGTTACTGTAGCCACCTGAGAGGAACTAAGAGCAACTGAATATGTTTGCAAATGTAAGACTAGATGCTTTGTTCCCAGATTCTACCGAAGAATTTACATGTTGAGAAAATTCTTTAATGGCACTTAGGATATAATAAGCAGATTATTAAGGAATTGATATGAAACTACCCAGAATAACTTTTTTAGAGGATGGGCAAATTCTTTAATGCCACACAGTAAGCAAATTGTTTTGAAAAATTGTACTATGTCAATACCAGAAAGGGGTGTGTGCAAGTTGGGAAAAGAAAACATCAAGGACACGTACAGAGAAAATATCCCATCTCTTATTCTAAACGGATCCATGCAACTCCTGTGATATCAGGATTACTGACACCTACCAATTGACAATCATCGTAGTTCAGGGAATGATCCATTCTGAACTTTTACTGATATTTTTGAAACCATACATACATGCATTCAACTTTTTTTTGAGAAAAACATGCTTTCAAATTCATTTGTGTTTCCTAATCTCCTAACTACTCCTGTTTTTTTTTTTCCGAATGGTCTCTGCTTTTGCTTTCTAATGTATACGATTTGGGCCATCCATATACGTACGGATTTGCTTGTATATTTTCGATAGGTAGCTGTACAGATGTGTACTTGGGGCTTAGAAGGTTGAACCTTTCTGAAACCTGCACAAAACCATTCTAGCTGTGGATTTAATCACTGAGGGGAAATATGGAGGCTTTTTGTTTTTAACTCACAACCACTGTTGTTTACAGCTGCAGTGGAAATGTAGGCAAAGGTTCTATTTATCATAGAGAATGATTACTGTCGGATACCCGGGAAAGGGGTACCTAAAAAACTTCATTTATAAGCTCACTAAATGAAACAACCCCGATTTTCCGCGAAGGGAAAATCCACAA
This sequence comes from Coix lacryma-jobi var. lacryma-jobi, assembly GCA_009763385.1. Taxonomy (NCBI): domain Eukaryota; kingdom Viridiplantae; phylum Streptophyta; class Magnoliopsida; order Poales; family Poaceae; genus Coix; species Coix lacryma-jobi. The sequence continues at coordinate 128,044,816 of CM019825.1, read as the reverse complement.
ATTGCGTAACAATATGAAGAAATAGTCATCACATTGTTAATACAGTTGATACACAGTTCCATACTTCGAATAAATGAATACAATAGAAGGGGTTACGTTACTTTTTACATCGCCACATGGCGGATCATCAGAGTGCTAACAATCAGAACAGCTGCGGAAGGGTAGAAACACTCGCGGAAGCATCTTCACGATCAAGCTCGAGCGTAGGCACGAGACCATCTAAACCTCAAACCATCATCTGAAATCAACCTGTGTGCCAAAGTATCAGTACGATTATGTACTGGCCACTACCACCCTATGCATAGCTTTTGTGGAATTGGATGCATAACAGGCTTATATCAAAAGGAACCTATAAGGCTGGGGTTTCCTATGCAGCATCAAGTAAAATATAATTATAGCAATCAAGTTTTAACACATTCCCATCCACATCACAACCACCATCATCCATCCATCAACCCATACCATATCCATCTCATATCCAAACCAAACCTCACATCTCCATCTCAACACCATCTCGGACTCACACTCGGTTCGACAGGGCGAAAACTCCCCTCGGCCTGCCTCAACGGCCCACAACCCATCACCTATGGTTCTCGGCCGGACGTACTGCTCAGGGAAGATAGAACACTCCACTCACTAACCAGGGTACCTCCATAGGAAAGGTCCATAGCCAATGAATTGGCATATGTATCGATCGATCAACCAAGACACTCTGTAGAGGTTTCACTAATCCACCAGATTGCCATCTTCGGTGCAACGATTCACCTAGGCAGATACCGGGCGCCTGCCGACACTAGAATGATGCCAACCTACCATCCATCCCTGGAACAACTCGAAGGTGACACCGCAGTGTACTCAATACCCCCGAGAGGGAGATGGAACTGTGAAGTAAACTGGGCCGTGCCGAGTTACGGCCCCAGACGTCTCGATAGGGTGTGGATCGCAACCCTTACCTCTCTAACACTCTCTCGCCTAGTAGTGAAGGCATCATTCTACTCGGTGGTTCGGCCGTCTCCCCCCTTAGAGAGCGGGTGGATAGCAAAGGATTCCTATGGTCCGGATCCTAGCACAACGGGTCCTAAAAGGGTGATCAAGCCGGGATATCACCAACAGGGTTCTCTATTTTACGTGCTACCACGACACCTTCTGCTCGGGTGTTCCTCACGGAACTTACTACCCGAGCCTCCCAACCACAATGTATCCGCCACAGATACTCCTCTCATAGGGATGTCCAGGATCATCCCAGGGCAAGACTCGCTACATAAGCTCGTCGTAGATCCCAGCTCGATCGACTCAACCCTCACCCTACCTCCTTCCGTAACCAACTCCCATAACCCAGATGCTCACCATCTCACCAGACCCGCAGGTCCAACGCACACATCGAGCTTAGCCACCAGGCCAAACCCTCCCGGGGTTCATCACTTCGCACATCATATAAAGGCGAGTGAAGTATATATATATATATATATATATATATATATATATATATATATATATATATATATATATATATATATATATATATATATAAGCATAGAGCATGTATATGGCAAGCAAGTGTTGCTAAGTATAACAGCGGGTGAGCAGGGGATAGGTTACATCAAGGCAGGGGTATACAATAATATTCTATCATGCAATTCCTATCATAGGCAGAGCATATATAAAAGTAAAGCGCTAGCATTCTATGTGATATGCGTAATGGGATCTACGATGTTGGGTGGTGAGTGGCACCTTTGGCGTCGCACTCCACGTCCTTGACGAGCTTCAAGTCCTTTTCCACGAGATCCTCGACTCACGTCCCTGAAACCGAGTTATAATAGTCGCGTTAGCGACTCCTATAGAGTTCACAAAGAGCCAATAAATATCAAAAAGATCCAAATGCACTCATATATATTATAGTTAGATAGGATTCGATTTATAGAAAATTTGGGCGCTTGTTTCGTATTTTTCTGAGCTTGTATGAATTAGTTATGAATTTCCGAAGTTTATATCATTTTCTGAAAAAGAAAAGAGGCTGGATAAACACAGGGCCGACACATGGCAGCCTCTGTGTCGACGAAATACGCTCGGCAGTCTACCAGGGGGATACCCAAGGTAGTAGATTTGCGGTGGAGGTGCGCGAGACTACGAGCAAGATGTGAGACACAAGGCGTACACCAGGATTTATCCAGGTTCGGGCCGCTCTTGGCGTAATACCCTACGTCCTGCGTCTCGGAGTTGATTATGATGTGACTTACAAGTTACAATGACCAATGGTCGAGGGTTGTAAGATGTAAGACTAGAGTTGTCTTGAGAGGGGGTCCCTGCCCACCTTATATAGCCGGGGAGCAGGGTTACAGATATGGAAATCTATCTGGTCGGTAGAGACCGAGGCGTGTATGACTAGATCCCTAACCGACTAAGCTTCCTTGGACTCCAAGTAGCTTCAGGTTGCCCGACGACGGTCTCCGAGCAGGTCTTCGTCCCGTCATGGGCCTGGCAGGAATTCTTCCGACCTGGGCTGGTCTGTCCGAGCAGCCCATGAGTGCAGACCAGGTGGTACCCGGGGTCTACACCTCCACAGCTAGTCCCCGAGCATCAAGCATCTTGAGGTGCGCTTCGTTCTTGACCTTGCCGATCAGTGAGAGTCTTCATGCAGAGCAGGTTCGATCAGCCTTGAGAGTTACCAACCAGGTCTTCCGACCAGGTTTCCGAGCAGGCTGGTCGGGGCTTCTTTGATGTTGCGTGTTGCCGAGCACTGTGTCTTGTCAAGTTGAGCTCCACCGAAAGATTCTTGCTGCTCAGAAAGAAAAAAGAAAAAATTAAGCTCCACGTTTCATGGACGTGGGCCCACGTATACTCGGGATGAAAGTGCGACATTCATCGAGAATGAAAACTGCTTCCATAATACGTGTTTTTTATATCGGAAATAAGCCCATCGTCACTTTTAGTGACGTGGGCCCACGTAGTCCCCAAGCTTGATAGAAAATAGTATATATTGTATCGAGCTTAAAAAAGCATAGACACAAAAAATACCAAGCCCATCGTCACTTTTAGTGACGTGGGCCCACGTAGTCCCCAAGCGTGAGACAAGGTGGTACACGTTGTGTCAGGGTTATAAAAATTTCTTTTCGTTCAACAGTAATCTTGTTACTATCAGGGATCTGGTTTGGTCCGGCCTAACCAGTCCCCATGCATAAAATAAGCATGACTTGTAATAATTTCGGGAGGTAATACCAACCAAGTTTGATGAAGCAATTCAGTCCCCAGCTATTGCTGTTGGACCCAAGTCCCCAGCTTTTGCTGTTGAACTTGAATGCCAATGCTGCTAAATAGCAAGCATGGCTGTATCTCCTGGTCTGCGCCATTCCGTAAATATAGTCCACAGTGCATAACCAACGAACGCTGTGAACAGCAAAAAGAATAAAGTACTGAATCATATCATGGGGAAACTGGCCCGGCCCATGTGCGGAACGGTGTGCGTCCACACGAGTCAACCCTAGAAGTCAAGCGGGCGGTCCCTCCGAAGGGTATAAAAGCGGCAGCCGCACCCCGACGGTTCCAGTTCCTTCATTCCCACTCGCCGGTTGCATCGTCCCATCGTCTTCTCCGCTCCCACTGCTACAGTGCAAAAATCAATCTCCGCCCCCAAATCCACCGCGATTCCGTCCGGCTTACCGCAGATCCGGCGGCGGAAAGCGTAGATCCACTCCCCCACCATCCACATTTGCCATTTGCTTGAGGGAAATGGCGCCGGAGAAGAGGAGACGGGCGGTGGCCAAGATGTCGAGGACCCGCCAAGCAGCCGCGGGCAATGGCGGCGGCGGTGTTTATGGCGGCGGCGGCGGCGGTGCCGGAGACGCCGGAGGAGAGGGCGCGTCGCGAGCAGGAGGAGCGCGCGCGTCTTCTGGAGCGAGCATGGCGGCCGGCGGAGTTGACGCCGCAGTCGCTCGAGGCGCTGGCGGCGGCGGGTTATCTTCCCGACCCGGCGCTCGGTATGTACCGGGCACCGGCGACTGGTGAGGCGTTTCCGCTGCCGGAGCCCGACGAGTTCGTGGTCTTCGAGGCCATGGTGCTCCGAGGGCTTGGGGTGCCGGTGCTGGGCTTCCTGGTAGATCTTTGCATCTACTGGGGAATCTCTCTGCACAACCTCAGCGCCAACGCCATCCTCATCGTCACCATCTTCGTGGCGTACTGTGAGTGCTTCCTTGGCATCCCCCCACTTCAATCTGTTCAGGCATTTTTATCCCCTGAAGGTGAAAGGTGTGATTGGGGGCTGCCCGATTGCTGGAGGTTGCTACTTGCAGCTGCGGGATGGGATGAAGCCGCGCTGGCTTCATTGCCCAAACTTGTCGTCGCCCCGTGAATGGTATTGCAAATGGTTCTACATGCGCCAGCAGCCAACGGGCCGGCAAGTCCCCTGCGACGTCACCCAGGTGCCCGTGGCAAATGAGCGGTGGTCGAAGCCGCCAACCGTTGATCACCAGGTTGAGGAGCTATTGAAGCTCATAGATCTGGGGGCCGTGACGGCGCCGCTGGTTGCCATGGAGTACCTGGAGCGGCGTATCCAGCCGTGCAGGGAGAGAGCCCACCCAATGTTTGAATATCAGGGCAATGAGGACCCATCCCGTGCGTCCAGGGATGACCTCCACAGGCGAGAGCTCATGGCCAGGCTCTCGTCTTTGTTTGATGGCTTTTCTCGTTCTGACCTTCCACGAGTTCCAGCAGCAGCATTCTCTTTGAGCAATCCACCACCACCGGTAAGTATCTGTGCAGTTGATGCTTCAGATGTGTATTTGATGTTTGCAGAATTGACATTGTCGTCCCCGTGTGTCCAGGACCGTGCGTCGTTTTTCTCGGCGGTGCCAGTTGGTAACTGGCCGGCGGGCTACGCGATCCTGGGCCAAACCTTTGGCCGTGGCGCGACGGATGCCTCGGTGTCGACGAAATACGCTCGGCAGTCTACCAGGGGGATACCCAAGGTAGTAGATTTGCGGTGGAGGTGCGCGAGACTACGAGCAAGATGTGAGACACAAGGCGTACACCAGGATTTATCCAGGTTCGGGCCGCTCTTGGCGTAATACCCTACGTCCTGCGTCTCGGAGTTGATTATGATGTGACTTACAAGTTACAATGACCAATGGTCGAGGGTTGTAAGATGTAAGACTAGAGTTGTCTTGAGAGGGGGTCCCTGCCCACCTTATATAGTCGGGGGGCAGGGTTACAGAAATGAGAATCTATCTGGTCGGTAGAGACCAAGGCGTGTATGACTAAATCCCTAACCGACTAAGCTTCCTTGGTCTCCAAGTAGCTTCAGGTTGCCCGACGACGGTCTCCGAACAGGTCTTCGTCCCGTCATGGGCCTGGTAGGAATTCTTCCGACCTGGGCTGGTCTGTCCGAGCAGCCCATGAGTGCAGACCAGGTGGTACCCGGGGTCTACACCTCCACACCTAGTCCCCGAGCATCAAGTATCTTCAGGTGCGCTTCGTCCTTGACCTTGCCGACCAGTGAGAGTCTTCATGCAGAGCAGGCCTGATCAGTCTTGAGGATTACCGACCAGGTCTCTGATCAGGTTACCGACCAGGCTGGTCGGGGCTTCTTTGATGTTGCGTGTTGCCGAGCACTGTGTCTTTGTCAAGTTGAACTCCACCGAGGATTCTTGCTGCTCAAGAAAGAAAAAAGAAAAATTAAGCTCCACGTTCCATGGACGTGGGCCCACGTATACGCGAGATGAAAGTGCAACATTCATCGAGAATGAAAACTCTTTCCACGATACGTGTCTATTATGTAAAAGAAATAAGCTTATCGTCACTTTTAGTGACGTGGGCCCACGTAGTCCCCAAGCTTGATAGAAAATAGTATATATTGTATCGAGCTTTAAAAAGCATAGACACAAAAAATACCAAGCCCATCGTCACTTTTAGTGACGTGGGCCCACGTAGTCCCCAAGCGTGAGACAAGGTGGCACACGTTGTGTCAGGATTATGAAAAATTTCGTTTGACAGTAATCTTGTTACTATCAGGGGTCTGATCTGGTCTGGCCTAACCAGTCCCCATGCATAATAAGCATATTTTAAATCACCTAGTGATAATAACCAACCAGATGAACTTCTCATTTTTCTTAAAAAATTCAGTCCCCAGGCATTGCTGTTGGACTCAAGTCCCCAGGCATGCCTGTTGAACTTGTTTTATGCTTCTAGCACTCTTTATACTGCCTGGTCTGTGCCAGAACAGTGCTCAGCAGTCGTTAGATAGGAAACCAACGAACAGTTTCTGCAAAAGGAATAAAGTACTGGACCGTGGTACTGGGGAATCTGGCCCAGCCCATGTGCGGGAAAATGTGCGTCCACACGAGTCCACGGGTCAAACCCTAGAAGTCAAGCAGGCGGTCCCTCCGAAGAGTATAAAAGCCACCGCCGCTGAGTGGGTGGTTCCGGTTCCTTCTTTACGACGCCAGTTCGTTTCATCGCCACTTCGTCTTCTCCGCTCCCCTGCTACAGTAAACCACCGCTCCGCCCCCAAATCTGCCGCTCTGCCGCTAGATCCGCCGCGGATCGGTGTTAGGGACAGCAGATCCAGTGCTCCCGCGCCCACATTAGCTTCCAATCCTTTTAGAAATGACACCGCAGAAGAAGAGGGTGGTGGTGCGCAAGAAAACCACCAGGCAGGCGTCGGCAGCAGCGGCGGCAATGGCGGAGGCGGCGCAGATGACGCCGGCGGAGGTTGCGCGACGTGAGCAAGAGGAGCGCGCGTCGCGCTTGATGCAGGCGTGGAGGCCGACGGAGACGACCGCGGAGTCTCTGGCGCGGTTGGAGGCAGGAGGCCACCTCCCCGACCCAGCGCTCGGGATGTACCGGCCGCCGGCGACCGGCGAGGCGTACCCCCTTCCTCAACCCGACGAGTTCGTCGTGTTTGAGGACTTCATGACGCGCGGGTTGGGGGTGCCAGTGCTGGGGTTCCTGGTAGATCTATGCATCTACTGGGGCATCTCCCTGCACAATCTCGCCGCCAACTCCATCCTCATCGCCTCCATCTTCGTCGCCTTCTGTGAGTGTTTCCTCGGCATTCCCCCCCACTACCAGCTCTTTCAACACTTCTTCCGATTGAAGGTGAAGGGGGTGAAGGGAGGGTGCGCCATCGCCGGCGGCTGTTACTTGCAGCTGCGCGATGGTATGCGCCCTTTCTGGTTGGAATCGCCACCGCTGGCATCTTCGCGCGACTGGTACAAGCGCTGGTTCTACATGCGCCAGCAGCCAACCGGTCGGCAGGTACCCTGTGATGTAACACAGGTGCCTGTTCCGAACAGCCGGTGGTCGAAGCCACTGGAGGCCCACGAGAGGGAGCAAGTTCATATGCTCTTGAAGCTTATGGACTTGAAGCGCGTCACCGCCCCACTCGTCGTCGTGGAGTTCATCCAGTGGCGCATCCAGCCGTGCCGAGAACAGGTCCACCCCATGTTTGAATATGAGGGCCCGGAGGATCCATTCCGTGCAACCAGGGAGGACCTCAAAAGGGTGGATATCTTTTATAGAACTTCTTGTTTGTTTGAAGGATTTTCTCGCTCTGACCTGCCACAGAACCCTGCTGAGACATTTAGTCTGGAGAACCCGCCACCACCGGTAAGCTGCTGCATCCGGTGCATTCAGCATGTAGGCAGTGTTTGTTGTTTGTCTCTGAAGAGTTGTTGATTTGTTATGGCAGGATCGTGCGTCCTTCTTCTCCTTCGTCCCATTGGAACCATGGCCCGTTGGCGACGCCGTGAGCGGGCAGCGCCGCCGTCGCCCCCGAACAATTGACATCTCGTCGTCTACATCGACTGAGGGCGGCGGCAGCCCCCCAGCGCACACCGGGTGCGCGGGCAAGGAGAAGGTGCTGGTGTCCGAGGGGGATTCTTCTTCCTCGGAGGAAGAGGATCCTGTCGCGCGTGAACATCGCCGCGCGGCAGGAAAAAGTGTGGCCATGCCTCCCAAGGGCAAACCAAGACCCGCCGGGCTTTTGTCCAGCGGCAAATTGAAGATTGGGAGAGATGGCGACGAGGCAACGGCGAAACGAGGACGGGCCAATTTACCGTCCTCGGACTCTGATGACGGCGTGACCCTTGGGGAGCGCCTGAAGAGGCATCGGGCCGCGGCGGTTAGCATGCCGCCGCCGCGTCCTGATGTTACGCCGCCTCCGCCATCCTCGACGGCCACCCTGCCTCCGACCGCGCCGCCAGCCACTCCTGCCCGAGCTCTGACGCCACCTGGGTCGTCTTCTGCACCGAGCCAGCCAGCGAGAACAGCAGTACCAGCTACCCCGTCTCCTCAAACAGCGCCCGTGGGCACTGCCGGGAGCGGCTCCGGCCGTCTGGGCAGCTCTCGCTTCGCGGCGCGTCCACGGCAGTCAGAACGGTGAGTTTTAAAGCCGTTGGAATCCATTGAGGTTACTCCGTTGTCGTGATTGTTCAGTCGTCATGAAGATTCTGCAAAATGCAGCGAGGTCGCCGAGGACGTGCCCCGGGAACAGCCTGCAGCGCCCGCCCCCATGGAGAAGAGCAGGCCACCCAGCGTTGCTGAGGCGGTCCAGGCGCCACCACAGGAAACCCCACAGTCGCAGACGGCGGCACATAACGCCAGTGGGTCTGCTGTTGGTGAACCCTGCCTGGACGTGATTCTTAGCCAGGCTGCTCCTGGGGTGCCTCCCGTGCCACCGTCGCCGCGTGCCGCGACGCCGGCACCTACTTCCCCGGCACATCATCAAGATGAGCCGTCGACTTCCGCAGCTGGGGAACGCAGGTTGTCGGCCTCTCCACCCGCCGACTCTAAGCCAGAAGATGCCGGACAACCGGAAAACCTGGTCGGCGATCTGGAGAGGGCAGCACAGGTATGTATTGATCCCTTGGCTTCATTCTGTCTTGCAGAACGATGTAGGTCCAAAATTATTCCTCTATCGCTTTTTGCAGACGATGGCTCAGGTGGCTGACCAGCACCGCCGCCTCCGCGCCGAGAATGACGAGCTGCGCCGCGCCAACGAGGAGCTACGGCGCCAACTGGAGGAATGCCGTGCGCACGGGGCGGGGCTGGTGGAGGAGAAAGCTGGTAAGTGTCTTATATTGTCTGTTGGTCTCATCGTACCAATAGACTGCCACAATGCTCTGAATTCACGCTGGGTGTTCAGCCATTGCTAAACAAAACGAGGAACTCGCGCTGGGCGTGCAGACGGTGGTGGCGGAGTGTGCGTCTCTCCGGGAGGCGCATGCCGACGAAACCCGTAAGTCTGCTGTTCCCGCTTGTAGCAGTTGTGACAGTTGCTTGTTGTTTCGCAAGACGTTGCTTGAGATTGTTGTATGCCAGGGCGCCGGTGGGCTCAATTTGAGGCCCTCAACACGGCACACGAGCTGTTGATCGGTCAGATGGTCGCCATGGTGGCGGGCATCCGGCCGATTCTTCAGCTCCTGTTTCCTGAGGAGGCGCATCCGATGAACGTCATGAGCGAACCCGGCGTCGTCGTCCGACAATGCCAACGGGCGTGGGACGCGCTGCGCGACTGGGCGCAGGATGCCACGGAGTACTGCGTCACCAGGGCTCTGGGGCTCTGCCGCGCCCACTATCCTCTGATCACCCTAGGGGGGGTCGAGGGTAGGCCTCGTGGTGTCTCCGCCGAAGCCGTCGACGACCTGGCTGCTTCCTCCTCGGGCGCCGCCAAGCTGATCGTGAAGGACGTCATACTCTTCCCCAACCAACTTGACCAAGACCCCGGTAACACTGATGATGGTGCGGCTCCATGAGCACCTGAAAAAATAATGTTTGTCTTTTGATGAGAAACACTTTGTGCTGGATGTGGCGCTGGGCGCCTTGTAGATATTCTACTTAAAACAGGTATTCTGGATGCATTGTAAATATGCGAAGGTGTAGGTTCGCAGAAAATTGTTTTGATCTGTGTGATGTGCGCTGAGCGCTTAGGTGCTTAGGACAGAGACCCAGTGGGTCATCCATGGCACGTTGATTGCGGTTTTTTGTTAACAGTATCATCGTCCGACCAGGTGTGAACCAACTCCGCTAGCTACTGTAGGTTGCCAACAAGAAATAACCTTTTAAGGCCAGGGTCGGAAGCAACCTAGTGCCTTTGGAGAGCAACTGCCGGACCCGCGTATACACTTGGTATGCGATCGATTTCCAAACAGTGCCGTGTCAGGCCATACCCTGGTCGGTTCGTGACCCGAACAATTAACCGTTTCAGAAAAAATCATGGGGATGCATGACAGGTTATTTAAACACATGTATATCATGCATGCAAGAACAAAATTGCGAAGGACAGGAACTTCTTTGTTTAATCTGTAAATAACAGGAACAAAACGTTACAATAGAAGGGTACGTATCTTTTTAAACTAATCACCGGGCAGCTCACGGATAGAACCGTATGAGGTGCTCGATGTGCCACGAATTTGGGAGATCCACGCCTTCCAGAGTGCAGAGTCGATATGAAGTTGGTCGTGTGACAGCCTTGACTATATACGGTCCCTCCCAATGGGAATGCAGCTTGGTCAGACCAGTTGTCTTCTGTTTGCGCTTTAGGACGTAGTCACCGACCACAAACAATCGACCCTTGACGTTTCTGTTGTAGTATTTTCGGACTGAGGCTAAATACCGAGCTGTCCGAGTACATGACCCGAGTCGTCGTTCCTCACAGGCGTTTACTTCGGTCTCTCTGGCCAAATCGTTGATTTCTTCGTCGTAGTGCATCACCCAGGGTGACTGAAACTCGACCTCCGGAGGTAGCACTGCTTCTGATCCGTAGACCATAAAATATGGGGACACGCCGGTGTTCCGGCTGGGCTGAGTGCGCAGTCCCCAGATTACTGCTGGCAATTCCTTGATCCAGCGACCGTGCTTGTCATCTTCGTGACCGTGGTATAGGCGCTTCTTTAAAGTGTCAAGGATCATGCCATTGGCTCTCTCGACCTGCCCGTTGGCCCTTGGGTGGGCCACCGACACGTATTTTACCTTGATGCACTTTTCCTCACAATAATCCCAGAAGGCGCTGCCTGTAAACTGAGATCCAAGGTCCGTGATGATGGTGTTGGGCATGCCAAAACGATGTATGACATTGTCGAGCAGCTTAACAGCTTTCTCCGCCGTAGCAGATGTGAGCGGCATATACTCGATCCACTTGGAGGACTTGTCAATCATGACAAATATGTTCTCATATCCTCCACGAGTCTTTTTCAGAGGTCCGATCATGTCTAGTCCCCAGCATGAGAACGGCCATGCGGCAGGGATGGTTTGGAGCTCTCGAGCGGGTACATGGATCTGTTTTGCAAAAAATTGGCAGCCTAGGCACTTCCTAACCAGTTCTTCTGCGTCAGCCACGGCCGAGGGCCAATAGAAACCTGCTCGGTAAGCCTTGCCGACCACGGTTCGGGAGGCCGCGTGGTTGCCACAGGTGCCACGATGTATTTTGTCGAGTAGGTCAATGCCTTCCTCGTAAGTTACACACTTTTGCATCACCTCGCTCCGCGGGTTCTTGCGCATGAGTTCTCCATTGACCAAGACATAGTTCCGGCTTCGCCGTATGAACTGTTTAGCTTCGAGCTTGTTTTCCGGGACACGCTGGTGGAGGAAGTAGGCCATGAAAGGCTCCCGCCAGTCTGGTTTTGGCGGACCGATCTTTTTAGGAGTCGGATCTATAGGAGGCTCGTCATCGCTCTCCTCTTCGTCAAGCTGGTCGGGGTGCTCATCGTCATCCCCGTTTTCCTGACTTTCAGACTCATGGTCTGCTGCGGCTTCCGGTGTTTGACTGTCCGGGGCTACGACATCTAGACTGGCAATGAAATTGGCTGTTTGCTGCTCCTGAGAGGGCTAAGGGACCTGGTCGGCAGCATGCTGCTCGGTTTCCGGGGCGGTCTTTTTAATCGACGGCTCGAGGAGGTCTTCCACAAACACTCCGGGCGGAACTTTTGCTCGTGTAGAGCCGAGCTTTGAAAGCTCGTCCGCTGCCTTATTGTCTGCTCGAACCACATGGGTGAACTCGAGGCCGAAAAACTTCTCTTCCAGCTTGCGGATTTCTGCGACATACGCGTCCATCTTCTCACTGCAGTCCCACTCCTTGTTTACCTGCTGGATGACAAGGGCAGAATCACCGTAGACCAACAATCTTTTGATCCCGAGTTCCACAGCGATGCGGAGGCCGTGCAATGCAGCCTCGTACTCCGCGATGTTATTCGACGCTTTGAAATGTATGCGCAACACGTATTTTAATTTGTCCTTTGAAGGACTAATAAAATACACTCCTGCTCCCGCCCCGTCGATGTTCAATGATCCATCGAAGTACATCTGCCAATGTGGCTCAGATACAAGGCTCGGAGGGAGGTTGATGTCTCTCCATTCATTGATGAAGTCGACCAGTGCTTGGGATTTGATGGTGTTCCGGCCTTGAAAGGCCAGGGAGTGCTCGGTAAGCTCGAACGCCCACTTGATGATCCGACCAGATCCGTCTCTGTTGCGCAAAATGTCCCCCAGGGGGTACTCAGTCACCACCGTAATATTGTAGTGCTGGAAGTAATGGTTGATCTTGCGCTTCGTGATCAGGATCGCATAAAGCAATTTTTGGAGATGGAAGTAGCGCTGTTTGGACTCGTTGAGCACCTCGCTTATGTAGTAGATAGGGTGCTGTACACCGTATGCGTGGCCTGGCTCCTCCCGCTCGACGACGAGGACGGTGCTTACTACGTTATTTGTAGCAGCAATATACAACAAGAGGTCCTTCTCATCAGGTTGTGGTGCGGTGAGGACCGGAGGCGTGGTGAGGTACTCTTTGAGCCTATGAAACGCTTCGTCGGCCTCCGGGGTCCAGATGAACTTCTCCTTAGCCTTGAGTAGTCGGAAAAAATGAAGGCCTTTTTCGCCTAATCGAGATATGTAACGGCTCAGGGCCGCCATACACCCAGTTAACTTTTGGACGTCTTTGACGCATCTGGGTGGCTTCATGTCCAGAACAATCTGGACCTTCTCGGGATTGGGGCGTATGCCGTTCTGAGAAACGGCATGCCCTAGCAGGATCCCAGAGGAAACCCCAAATATGCATTTGTTGGGATTCAACTTCCATTGGAATTTATTGAGGGCCGCGAAAGTCCTCTCGAGGTCATCTATCAAAGTGGACACCTCTTTGGTTTTTACCACCACATCGTCGATGTACGCCTCGACGAGCTTGTCGTCGATCTCCTTTTGTAGACACATCTGGATAGCACGCTGGTACGTAGCCCCCGCGTTTTAAGACCGAACGCCATGGTCTTGTAGCAGTATGTGCCATATGGAGTAATGAAGGAGGTCTTGATTTGGTCCTCCTCTTTGAGCGCGATCTGGTGGTACCCCGAGTAGCAATCCAAAAAGGACAGCAGCTCACAACCTGCGGTAGAATCCAAAAAGGGAGGTTAAAGGAAAGCTTAGGGCAGTGCTTATTGAGATCGGTATAATCAACACACATTCTCCATTCCTTATTCTTTTTAAGTACAAGAACTGGATTTGCTAACCAATCAGGATAAAACACTTCTTTAATAAAACTAGCTGCTAGCAGCTTGGCGATTTCTACCCTAATAGCCTCCTTGCGATCGTGAGCGAAGCGTCGTAGCTTCTGACGGATGGGTTTAGCCTTCGCATCAACTTCCAAGGAGTGCTCGACCAAGTCCCTTGACACGCCTGGCATATCAGCCGGTTTCCATGCGAAAATACTGACGTGTTTACGGAGACACTGGACAAGCGCGTCTTCCTATGCTTGAGGAAGCTCGGCACTTATAGTGGCGGTCTTCTCCTTGTTGTCCGCGACCAGGGGCACCCTCTTCGTCTTGTTGCTCTTTTGAAGAGCCTTTTTAGGCTGGTGGACCGGAATTTCCAAGTCCGCAACGTCTAGCTTCTTGGCCTCCATCGAGGTATTGGCCATTTGTATCTAGAGGTCGGCGAGCTGGGCCTCGGCATACGCAGCTGACTCGCAGACATGTGCCTCTAGCACATTGCCGCGCAGGGACAAGACTCCCTTCGTGGTCGGCATCTTGAGCACGAGGTAGCCGTAGTGTGGTACTGCCATAAACTTGGCGATACCTGGTCAGCCAAGTATGGCGTGGTAGATCCCCTCGAAGTCTGCCACGATCCAGTTAACATACTCCTTGCGGAAGTGCTGCTTCGTGCCGAACTGGACGGAGAGTGAGATCTGTCCCAACGGGTACGACGGCTTCCTAGGCATTATCCCCCAGAACGGAGCGTCGTAAGGCTGTAGGTCCTCCTTCTTGAGTCCGAGCTCTTTGAAAGCCGGATAGAACAAAATGTTGAGGGCGCTGCCACCGTCCACCAGGACCTTCTCGAACCGGGTGGAAGCCACAACCGGGTCGAGGACGAGCGGGAGGCGTCCCGGGTCAGGCATTGATGCCCACATCTCAGCTCTGCTGAACGAGATTGGCTGTTCCGACCAGGCCGGTGCTTTGACACTGTGGCGACCCACAACTTGCGGATCATCAGAGTGCTAACAATCAGAACAGCTGCGGAAGGGTAGAAACACTCGCGGAAGCATCTTCACGATCAAGCTCGAGCGTAGGCACGAGACCATCTAAACCTCATAGCCAACATCCAAAGACAAAACCTGTGTGCCAAAGTATCAGTACGATTATGTACTGGCCACTACCACCCTATGCATAGCTTTTGTGGAGTTGGATGCATTACAGGCTTATATCAAAAAGAACCTATAAGGCTGGGGTTTCCTATGCAGCATCAAGTAATTAAGTAAATATAGTATAATCAAGTTTTTAACACATTCCCAACCACATCTCATCCATCATCCTCCATCCATCAACCCATATCATAACCATTCCTCTCATCTCCATCACAACACCATCTCAGACTCACACTCAGTTCGACAGCGCGAAAACTCCCCTCGACCTGCCTCAACGGCCCACAACCCATCACCTATGCTTCCCGGCCGGACGTACTGCTCGGGGAAGATAGAACACTCCTCTCACTAACCAGGGTACCTCCATAGGAAAGGCCCATAGCCAAAGAATTGGCATATGTATCGATCGATCAACCAAGACACTCTGCAGAGGTTTCACTAATCCACCAGATTGCCATCTTCGGTGCATCGATTCACCTAGGCAGATACCGGGCGCCTGCCGACCTAGAATGATGCCATCCTACCTCTCAGTCCTGAATCACTGAGACTGTGAAGTCGTGTACCCCTTCCCTTAGGGGGTGCCACTCGTGTACCCCTTCCCTCAGGGGGTGCCACGATTCGTCTCGATAGGGTGTGGGTCTCCTCTACCCGTACCTATCTAACACTCTCTCGCCTAGTAGTAATGGCATCACTCTACCCGGTGGTTCGGCCGTCTCCCCCCCTTTAGAGAGCGGGTGGATAGCAAAGGATTCCTTATGGGCCGGATCCTAGCGTAACAGGTCCTAAAAGGGTGATCAAGCCAGGATATCACCAACAGGGTTGTTCTTTAACGTGCTACCACGACACCTTCTTCCCGGGTGTACCCCATGGGATTTACCACCCCGGGACTCCACATCTACATGTATCCGCCACAGATACCACTATCAAAGGATGTTCAGGACCATCCAGGGCAAGACTCGCTACATAAGCTCGTCGTAGATCCCAGCTCGATCGACTCAACCCTCCCCCTACCTCCTTCCGTAACCATCACCCAAGTCCCAGATCCTCACCCACTCTCCTCGACCATCAGGTCCAACACACGCATCGAGCCTGGCCACCGAGCCAAACCCTCTCAGGGTTCATCACATCGCACATCAAATATATAAAGGCGAGTGAAGTATATAAGTATAGTAGCATGAGTATAAGGCAAGCATGCGTGGCTAAATATAACAGCGGGTGAGCAGGGGAATGGTTACAACAAGGCAGGGTAAATAATCAATACATTCTACCATGCAATTCCTATCAGGCATAGCATACAGAAAAGTAAAGCACTAGCAACTATGTGTCATGCGTAATGGGATCTACGATGTCGGGTGGTGAGTGGCACCTTTGGCGTCGTACTCCACGTCCTTGACGAGCTCCAAGTCCTTCTCTGCAAGATCCTCGACTCTCGAACCTGGAACCGAATTATAATAGTCGCGTTAGCGACTCCTATAGAGTTCACAAAGAGCCAAATAAATATCAAAAAGATCCAAATGCACTCAAACATAACATATTTAGATAGGATTCGATTTATAGAAAATGTGAGCTCGTATGAATTAGTTATGAATTTCCGAAGATTTACATATATTCTGAAATTGGAAAAAGGCCGATTATTCCTGTGCCGACACGTGTCATCGTCTGGTAGGTCCACGTGGCAGTGGGGTCGGGTGACGTGTCGGCTGACGTCATGCTGACGTCAGCGTTGACCAGGTCAACGGAATGGGCCCTATACGGGCCGAGCAGGGCATGTGGGCTGGACTTGGGCCGGCCTGGCCCGCCACGTGTCGCCCCGAGGTGCTACCACGTCATCCAGTGGATATGGGTTGGGCTCGGTTCATGGCATAGGAACGCTGGCTGGTTCATGGTAGACCGCAAGTACACGGTTCATGGACCACAGCACAGTCCATCATGGACTAGGTCCGTGCATATTCCTGACCATACGGTTCACCAAGGACAGGGTTCACACAGTGACGTGTGGTGGGGCTCAGGCTCACGCGATCGGCGCACCGTGGACGTGCGGCTGTGGGACCAAGCCGCAGTGGCATGGTTTCTGTGGACCGCGTCCATAGTCTCCCGTCAACGAGGAACTCATCCTCTTCCTCTGTTTCTTCCGACGCGGCGGCGGAACTTGTCGGCGACGGCGAGCTCCGCGGTTAGGTGTCCCGAGGGGATTTCAGGGTTCATTAACCGGCAGAGTCGAATCCCGGGGTCACAGAGGACACGGCTATGGGCTTCATGAACTCCGGCGAGGGCCTCTCGGCGGTTGGCTACGGCATCCGGCAGCGTGGCGGCGTCGGCTACGCGTCTCAGCGCTTGGGCGGTGTTCAGGCTAGTCCGGTGAGCACATCAGCTCTGCTTCGCCGAAACGAACGCGAAGAAGTCACCGGGGGGCTCGAGGCCATCCCTCCAGGCTTGGCTGCGGTGAGGGCGGCTCGACGTCACCGGCGCTCGACGGCAGCATGGCTACGGCTGTTGATTCGTCTAATTGAGGTCGGCTTCGTTCAATTGGGGTCATATGGCACTCGTTTGACACGATTATGGCACCTAGAGAGCACAACGACGGCGGCAGGGGTGACGGAGGCGTGGCGGCGCTCCGTCCGCACGAACGGCGTCGCGGCCATGGCGGAGGTGAGGTCTTTGAGGTCCATCTTCTAGGTGGTTCGATTCGGGAAAACACGGCGGAGCTCCACGGCGCAGCATAACGCCATAAGACAGCCGGAGTAGGGCGTACGGGCAGCAGGTTTGTCGGTGCTCCGTAGGACGCCGGCGGTGGCATGGTTCACGGCATGGGGTGCTCCGGTGGTCTTCTTCTAGTCCTAGTGTGCGCATGACGTGTGCCTCATCAAGGCAGGCTCAGATCTGGAGTCGAAGCTCCTAAACAAGGCAAGGCGGGGCCAAGGCTGCAGCTCGCCGCGGCAGGCATAGCTGACGCGGCGTCGTGGCGAACCAAGCCGTGACGGCGTGCTCTGGCGCCGGGCTCCGTGTGACTTGGCTAGCCCAGCGCGTGTGTGTGTGCGGTGTTCCAGCGCCGGGAGGGCTCGTGCCTCCGCGCTCTTGGTGCGGAGAGCTATGGCGGCCGGCGGGGCTAGGGGAAGAAAGGAAGCGGCGGCGCTCACCTAGTTCAGCGGCGTAGTCGTCGCAGAGCAGCACGGGGCGGAGCAGCGAAGGGCGACGCCGGGTAAGTAGTCCTCCACGTCACCGTGTTCTCCTTCGGCGTGGTTCTCGCGGCGACAACGTCTTCTTCTTCAGGTCCGGCGGCGAGCTCTTCCTTTCCCCGCCGATCACCATGGCTTCATCTTCTCCTCCCCTCTCACCTCTCCTCTCCAATTGAAGTCCGGGTGAGCAATTGGAACACCTCCGAGTGGCGGCAGAAAGGGATTGGGGAGGCTACGGTTCAAGCTTTGGCTTTTAAAGCCGGGCGGCTTGGCATGGTGCACGGCGGACGGCGTGATGCGGTTTCGTGCAATCAGATGGCCAAGGTCGTTCCAGCGTTCACCAACGGGGTCGTGTGGGTCCCAAAGGTCAGTGGTGCTTGCTCGATTCCTTGGGCGCGAAGAAGAAGCGCGGCAGCGGCAGGTAGGCAACTCGGATATGCCGAGTTCGCGTGGCAGGCCATGTGCGCGATGCGCGCGCGGGAGGAACTTTACGCCGTGGGGATGTCGTGGTCGGGGCGTTGTCGGCCAAGGTGGCGGCTTCGTGGTCGTTGGTTCCACTCGCGCGGATCGGGTGGCGAGGGATGTAGCGTGGCTCTCACGCGGTCCCCTGCTTCGACGACTGCAGAGAGGAGGAAGTGGGGGGACCGGGAATATGAAAGGTAGGGCCCAATCGCCGGTGTCACAAGGTGAGGGGACTGGAGCACATGTCGTGCTGGGGGGTTCGTGGGCCGAGGTCCGTGGGCCAGCTTGGTCACTCGGGCTGGTCGCTTGCGCTAGCAGGAGAAAAGAAAAGGGGGAAAGTGGCTTGGCAGGCCTGGATGGGTGCGGCCATGGGTCGAGATGACGGGCCGAGCGGGCTGTTGCGGGGAGAAAGAAAAAGAAAAGGAAGGGGAAGGCCTGGCTGGGCTGGTAGGTGGTCATGGGCCAGAATGGCATTTGCCATTTGTTTCCTTTTAGATTTTCCCTTTCTATTTCTGTTTTTGTATCTATATTTCATGTGCATCTTTATACACATGTGTATGTAGGTGTTTTGTATATTATTTTGTAAATAGTTTGATAGTGGACATACTTGGTCCTTTAATTGCATTAGGGTATTATTCCCCTATTATATTATATTTATTATTTAAAAAAATATGTTTGTTGGGTTTTCATTAATCACACATAAACCCAAAAAAACTCCAAACCACACATGGTATTATTATGCAACATGAATGCATGATCCTTGATTTAATTTATTAGAAAAATATTTAGCAAGGTTTATAAGAAAATATGTGGGTCCTCATAAACCCTAGGGTTGATTTGATACATGACAAGCATCAAACATAGATATGTTTTGAAAAAATTTTGTTGGTTGTGATTTTTGGTGTTTGTGAAAACCCGGGTTGTTACAGTCCTCCCCCCTTATCGGAATCTCGACCCCGAGATTCAAGGTGGGTGTACGCTGTAAAAGGATAAAGCGATGTAAACATTGTCGGACTTCTTGATCTTCACAGCTTGTTGTAGTTGCTCCGTCGAATCAGATGCGATTCCTTCGTAGAACATTTGCACAGCATTTGATTGAAGGTTCTAAGCAGGTCTTGATGGGTACGTCAAGGGACACTTGATGTAGACCTTGTCGTTGCAGAGAAAGAAGGTTTCATCCAGCGGTTAGACGATGAAGAGATATGAACTAAGGCCTTAGGGTTAGATAGTGATTCCAATCAAGCCAGGTTTCGATCCTGGGTCCTGTGGGTTATGGGCCCACCACGCTTCCGCTGTGCTACTCTGATAAGCGTAGCCGTAGCTTTTGTTTTTTTTGGTACCTCGATCCAATTTTGTACGGGTGTCCAATTGTTAGCTTGGGTCAAGCGGGTCCATGATTCCTGGTTGAGCATGACTTCAATCGGATCCTCATAGGTGAGGTTGTTTTTGTAAACTCTTTTGAAAATGGACTCGCAGTTTTGCAAACCAATACATGTTTTAAAATCACACGCCTTTGAAGAGATTTTCTTTGCAACAAGAGTCCTTTTGCAATTCTTTTGTTTTGCAACTTGTTTGCAACTCGTTTTGAAAACAAGGTTTATTTGAGGAAAAACTTGGCTCATTTTTTTTTCCAAGCTCGATTTTCGCAATCAAATTTGGTTTTCAAAACCATGTTATGCAAAAGGTTCTCTTTTCAACCAAAATCCTTTTCATGATAATTTTGTTTAGCAAGTGGGTTGCAATTCATTTCAAAAACAAAGTTTATTTAAAAAGGACTTGGCTCACTAGATCGAAATCAAAACTTAAAATGAAATCAAGCCAAGGACATTTGGTTTGTAAGCATTTGCAAAAATAAACTTTCGTCTTCCAAAAATGATTTTTGCAATTTATTATTATTATTTTTTTTTGAAAACTCAGGTTACTTTGAAAATAAGTTGGTTTTACAATTCATTTTGAATGCTAGCTTTGTAGTTCAAAATAAATGGAACTAGGGGTCAAAACAGTTTTCTTTAAGAATGTGGGATATTTTAAAATTATTTTGTTTTCGGAAAGAAGTTTCCTTTGAAGAGAAGGGGAAACCTTTCAACCAAAAAGGTAGGAGGTAGTTTATATGTACAAAGATGAGAATCCGAATGGACCTTTAGAGTAGTTGGTGAGGATATGTCATGTTGGGTTAGTAGGCTCAATTAGTGGTTAGTCGTAAGACGACCATCAAGGAGATAGTCCCAAATGATCTGTGAGATAGTATCCCATTGTTCTCGCAGTTCTAACTCTTGGCTGATTTCACAGCCATTTCCTTTAGTAATGGGTTCAATATCCTTGAGGAAGACATTAGCATGTCTTGAGGGATTGGGCTTGTATAGGTCACTTCCTAATAGTGTGGAAGCCAACTCTGCTTCAACTTCTCATGCTTTATCCTTAGAGTATTCCCTGGTATGATTACCCAAAGCCTCCATGCAGACTCGATGGGCATGTATAAACATGACTCATCAGATAAAATCATCACCAAATTCCTTGTCTGGGCATAAACGAGCATCTTGGTTGTTAGTTGAGTGAGGTATCAACGACTAGTTCTACAGGCACTATACTTCATAGTGCCCTGAACTTGCTTGGTGGAGGTTGGTTTAAGGACAGCTTCGGCCCAAACAACCCACAATCTAGTGGTTATTTCTGGTTGGATCCAAGGCAGGTGATATACGTACCACTTGGGGTTGTAGTTGTAATCCTTGTATCCATATTTCCTGAATTGGTGGAGGGGTCTTCGTGAGTTGAGTGGTTGAGTGCAGGTGTGATTGGATAGCAATGTCTATAGGGTGGTGGTGTATAAGGTTCATTCTTCCAAGAGTTGAGTTCAAGGGGTGATATGTGACTACCACGACCCGATGTCATGGTGGTTCAAGGAGGGGGAGTGGGGGTTCCATCAGATAGACAAGGAGGGGTCATTTGTTGTAAGGGTCACATGGGCTCAAGGTCTTGTGCAAGTGACATGATTTCTTAGGAACTTAAGGTGATATATAGATGATTTAAACAATTTAAAACATTTTATCTACCCTACACTCATACAAAGAAGCATAAAGAACCACAAAAGGCAATAAAATCCAAGCACTCATTACATGGATTATTATTATAAGGCGATTTCTTCGGTAGATATACTCGAAGATTCGCGAGAAGCGTACTATGCGTAGGTGGTTCATATTGGTGGACATTCTACTCTATATCGTCGTGAGTCTTGTAGCCATCATGGGGCTCCTCTTCTTTTCGTTAATCTTGTTCTTGTAGACGTTCTCATCATGCTTCGGCTCAACACGAGCTTGTCACATGTAAGCAAATATCGCTTGGTAACCCTGAGAGCATCTTCCATCAACTGGGTGTAAATGTGTCTGGCTTCGATCCCTTGTCCTAAGGCACTTGCAGGCATCGAGGACACAGGGCAATAGACGGCAGGAGGCCATGCTGGAGGAGTTTGTGCGCATCTTGCGTCACATGTCAAAGAATTCCAAATCAGACTCTGGCTCCTCTAGGCTCTACCTATTGTGCCACGTCTATTGATACTTTTCTTCAAAAATTCCAAACTCCTTCAAATCTTCATGTAGGCCATGGGCATATCCATCCTAGTGTTTGGCAAAGACAAGGTGCATACTTGAAAGTTGACATCTTCGAGTGGTCCAAGAGGAAATAGCAGGTCATAAGTACGAGATAAGCCACGCACAAAGTTGTGCAGGGTCGGTATATAACCGAAAGAAAGGCTGGTTCAACCTATTCTATCGTCCATACCTAGGGGTCTCGTCCTAAGGTCAAGCATGGCTCTGATACCAACTGAAACAACCCCAATTTTCCACGAAGGGAAAATCCACAGATTGTACAACAATATGAAGAAATAATCATCACATTGTTATCACAGTTGATACACAGTTCCATACTTCGAATAAAAGAATACAATAGAAGGGGTTACATTACTTTATACCTCGCCACATGGCGGATCATCAGAGTGCTAACAATCAGAACAGCTGCGGAAGGGTAGAAACACTCGCGGAAGCATCTTCACGATCAAGCTCGAGCGTAGGCACGAGACCATCTAAACCTCATAGCCATCATCCAAAGACAAAACCTGTGTGCCAAAGTATCAGTACGATTATGTACTGGCCACTACCACCCTATGCATAGCTTTTGTGGAGTTGGATGCATTATAGGCTTATATCAAAAAGAACTTATAAGGCTAGGGTTTCCTATGCAACATCAAGTAATTAAGTAAATATAGTATAATCAAGTTTTTAACACATTCCCAACCACATCTCATCCATCATCATCCATCCATCAACCCATATCATAACCATTCCTCTTATCTCCATCACAACACCATCTTAGACTCACACTCAGTTCGACAGGGCGAAAACTCCCCCGGCCTGCCTCAACGGCCCACAACCCATCACCTATGGTTCCCGGCCGGACGTACTGCTCGAGGAAGATAGAACACTCCTCTCACTAACCAGGGTACCTCCATAGGAAAGGTCCATAGCCAAAGAATTGGCATATGTATCGATCGATCAACCAAGACACTCTGCAAAGGTTTCACTAATCCACCAGATTGCCATCTTCGGTGCATCGATTCACCTAGGCAGATACCGGGCGCCTGCCGACCTAGAATGATGCCATCCTACCTCTCAGTCCTGAATCACTGAGACTGTGAAGTCGTGTACCCCTTCCCTCAGGGGGTGCCACTCGTGTACCCCTTCCCTCAAGGGGTGCCACGATTCGTCTGGATAGGGTGTGGGTCTCCTCTACCCGTACCTGTCTAACACTCTCTCGCCTAATAGTAATGGCATCACTCTACCCGGTGGTTTGGCCGTCTCCCCCCCTTTAGAGAGCGGGTGGATAGCAAAGGATTCCTTATGGGCCGGATCCTAGCGTAACAGGTCCTAAAAGGGTGATCAAGCCAGGATATCACCAACAGGGTTGTTCTTTAACGTGCTACCACGACACCTTCTTCCTGGGTGTACCCCATGGGATTTACCACCCCGGGACTCCACATCTACATGTATCCGCCACAGATACCACTATCAAAGGATGTTCAGGACCATCCAGGGCAAGACTCGCTACATAAGCTCGTCGTAGATCCCAGCTCGATCGACTCAACCCTCCCCCTACCTCCTTCCGTAACCATCACCCAAGTCCCAGATCCTCACCCACTCTCCTCGACCATCAGGTCCAACACACGCATCGAGCCTGGCCACCAAGCCAAACCCTCTCAGGGTTCATCACATCGCACATCAAATATATAAAGGCGAGTGAAGTATATAAGTATAGTAGCATGAGTATAAGGCAAGCATGCGTGGCTAAATATAACAGCGGGTGAGCAGGGGAATGGTTACAACAAGGCAGGGTAAATAATCAATACATTCTACCATGCAATTCCTATCAGGCATAGCATACAGAAAAGTAAAGCACTAGCAACTATGTGTCATGCGTAATGGGATCTACGATGTCGGGTGGTGAGTGGCACCTTTGGCGTCGTACTCCACGTCCTTGACGAGCTCCAAGTCTTTCTCTGCAAGATCCTCGACTCTCGAACTGGAACCGAATTATAATAGTCGTGTTAGCGACTCCTATAGAGTTCACAAAGAGCCAAATAAATATCAAAAAGATCCAAATGCACTCAAACATAGCATATTTAGATAGGATTCGATTTATAGAAAATTTGGGCGCTTGTTTCGTATTTTTCTGAGCTCGTATGAATTAGTTATGAATTTCCGAAGATTTACATATATTCTGAAATTGGAAAAAGGCCGATTATTCCTGTGCCGACATGTGTCATCGTCTGGTAGGTCCACATGGCAGTGGGGTCGGGTGACGTGTCAGCTGACATCATGCTGACGTCGGCGTTGACCAGGTCAACAGAATGGGCCCTATACGGGCCGAGCAGGGCCTGTGGGCTGGACTTGGGCTGGCCTGGCCCACCACGTGTCGCCCCGAGGTGCTACCACGTCATCCAGTGGATATGGGTTGGGCTCGGTTCATGGCATAGGAACGCTGGCTGGTTCATGGTAGACCGCAAGTACACGGTTCATGGACCGCAGCACAGTCCATCATGGACTAGGTCCGTGCATATTCCTGACCATACGGTCCACCAAGGACAGGGTTCACACAGTGACGTGTGGTGGGGCTCAGGGACGATGCCCTTCCCCATCCCCGGACCACCGTTAACAATTTGGTTGTTCCTCCAGAACGGCGGTGTGGCCGGGGTGTAGGAAGGCGTACGGCTTGACTCCTCCGTTGTGTTGGAGGAGATGGTGATGGGGCGGTTGTCGCCGCCCATTGCCGCCTTTAGAGCCAGCTGGCCCTTGGTGGCCCGAACTGGCGTGGTGGACAGAACAGGGGACTTCCCGAGCCCCCGTCGCGGAGTCAGTGAGCGAGAGGCCGAGGCCGACCGCTGGCTGCGCTGAGGGGTGGTCGGCCGACCCCTATGTTGGTCGGCCGACCTCACCAGGGGGCCGTGATGCACGGCAGGAGGTGGTGCCATGGCCAGGGGCTTTGCATCAATGATGTTTACGGCCATGGCTGCCTCTAACTCCCTTCCTAATGAGCTTTCAGGCATGGGAGAGTCAGGACGAGGGATGATTTTCCTGGAGGGGGCCATGGCTGATGGTGACAAGAAGGAGTAGCTGTGCTGGTTCGTGGTTCAAGATGGAGGCTGCTGGAAGGAAGAAGAAGAAGAGGAGGAACTACTTAAGGACTTGGGCGATCACTCCTGGCCGCAGGAGTTCGAATTTCGCCTGGAGCGTCGGGGTGAAGATCAGGATCACAGAGAGGATGACAGGCGAGTTCGAAACTCGAAATATCCCGGTCGGTCGACCTGGAGATTTCGAATTTTTGAATTTCGAGTTTCGCCGTTGGCTTCCCCTCGCTCCGCTGATCGCGACGATATGCCATGTGGCACTCGGGGCCGGTCGGCCGACCCCATGTTTGGGTCCTGGCTCGACCAGGGTCCAAGGCCCGATGTCCCCTCGTCGTGGTAGGCGCGATGTCCCATTCTCGGACTTTGGCCTCGGTCGGCCGACCCCCCTAGTGGGCGTCTGGCTCGACCAGGCATGTCCCTCGGGCCACCCATGAAGTTTGTGTGACTGGGTGGCCTGACCCAAAGAATTTTTTTTTATTTATTGAAAGATTAAGTCCTATCAAAAGATCAAGCAAACAAGAAAAGGTGAAGGACATGTAGATTTTAGTTGATGGGATTTAGAACAAAGTCTATCATGTCAATTTCCTTTTCTAGGGGTTCATGTTCATAAAAGAGTTTGAGGCGATGGCCATTTACCTTAAAGACGTTGCCGTCGTTGTCCTGAAGCGTCACGGCTCCATGCGTCGCGGCATCAATCACCAGGTACGGGCCTTCCCATTTGCTCCTTAGCTTTCCATGGCCGAAGAGTTTGACCCTGGAGTTGAACAGAAGAACCTTGTTCCCGGGACGGAACTCTTTTTGCTTGATTCGCTTATCATGCCATCTCTTAGTTCTTTCCTTGTAGATTTTGGCATTGTGATAGGCTTTCTCTCTCCATTCCTCCACTTCCGAAATCTGGAGCTTCCAGTTGAGTCCGGCTGAGGGCAGGTCCATATTCTATTTTTTTATTGCCCAATGTGCCCTATGTTCCAGCTCGACTGGCAAGTGGCATGTCTTTCCGTATACAAGCTGGTATGGTGATATACCAATGGGAGTCTTGTATGCGGTCCGGTATGCCCAAAGTGCATCATGGAGCTTGTTCACCCATCCAGTTCCCGTCTCCCTGACAGTCTTTTGCAGAATGTTCTTGATCTGTTTATTTGAAGTTTCTGCTTGTCCGCTTGTCTGGGGGTGATAAGGTGTTCCCACGTTATGCCTTATCCCCACTTCGGTTAAGAAGTTGCGGAATCTCTTGTCAATGAAGTGGCTACCCCCATCACTTATAACTAGCCTTGGGGTGCCAAATCTTGGGAAGATGACCTCCTGGAACATCCGTTTGGCATGTTTTGAGTCGGCTGCTCTGCAGGGCAGTGCTTCAACCCACTTGGACACGTAGTCCACTGCCACCAGGATGTACTCGTGCCCTTGACACAGCGGGAATGGACCCATGTAGTCTATTCCCCAGACGTCAAACAGCTCCACTTGAAGGTTGTTCGTGAGGGGCATGGCGTCACGGGTATTGATATTCCCATGGCGCTGGCACCTCTCACACCTCTTGATGAAGTCTTGAGTGTCTTGGTACATGGTAGGCCAATAGAATCCACTTTGCCAAATCTTGGCATGGGTCCTGAATATACCATAATGGCCTCCATACTCAGCTCCGTGGCACTTCTCAATGATCTGAACGGCTTCTTCCATGGGGACACATCTTCTTAGCACACCATCTTGACAGACCCTATAGAGGTAAGGGTCGTCCCATAGGTGCACTTGACTCTCTTTGATCAGCTTCTTCTTGTCTACCCCCAGTGGCACGTAACCAGAAACCATGTAGTTGACGATGTTTGCGTACCACGGGTAGGCGGCTGACACCTTGAGGAGTGTGTCGTCCCGAAGATAGTCGTTGATTGGTAGACCCTGTTTGTCCTCGATCTGCATTCTAGACAAGTGGTTTGCGACCGAGTTTTCTACTCTCTTTTTATCTTTTATTTCTAGATCAAATTCTTGGAGTAGCAGGATCCATCTTATTAGCCTCGGTTTAACGTCTTTCTTAGTGAGCAAATATTTAAGTGCAGCGTGATCGGTGTAAACGATCACTTTTGCCCCTACTAAGTAAGATCTAAACTTGTCTATAGAAAACACTACAGCTAAAAGTTCTTTTTCAGTTGTTGCATAGTTTAGCTGTGGGCCAGTTAGTGTTTTGCTAGCATAAGAGATAGCGTGATGCTTTTTATCTTTGGTCTGTCCTAAGACAGCACCTACAGCATAATCACTAGCATCACACATTATCTCAAAGGGTAGCGACCAATCAGGGGGTTGTATGATTGGCGCAGAGATAAGTGCTTTCTTGAGGTAGTAAAAAGCGTCTAAGCACTCATCGTCAAAATTAAACGGTGCATCTTTAGCTAGCAGATTTGTTAAAGGTCTAGCGATTTGTGAAAAATCCTGTATAAACCTTCTATAAAAACCTGCACAACCAAGGAAACTGCGCACGCCTCTAACGTTTGTGGGAGGTGGGAGCTGTTCTATGACCTCTATCTTAGCTCTATCTACCTCTATCCCACGCTCGGACACTCTATGTCCTAGCACTATCCCTTCCCGAACCATGAAGTGGCATTTTTCCCAGTTCAGGATCAAGTGCTTTTCTTGGCATCTTTGTAAGACGCGGTCCAGGTTTTCTAGACAATCGTCAAAGGTCTTGCCATAGACGGAAAAGTCTTCCATGAAGACCTCCATGATTTCTTCAATCATGTCTGAGAAGATGGACATCATGCACCTTTGGAAGGAAGCGGGAGCATTGCATAGGCCAAAAGACATGCGCCTGTATGCATATGTCCCGTAGGGGCATGTGAATGTCGTCTTACTCTGATCGTCGGGATTTGATGATAACCTGAATACCTGTCAAGGAAACAGAAGAAAGAGTGTTTCGCTAACCGTTCCAACATCTCATCGATGAAGGGTAACGGGAAGTGATCTTTCTTTGTAGCCTTGTTGAGTTTACGGTAATCTATGCACATCCGCCATCCCGTGACGGTTCGTTGTGGAATGAGTTCATTATTGTCATTTTTAACGACCGCCATTCCTCCCTTCTTAGGTACTACTTGTACGGGGCTGACCCACTCGCTATTTGGAACAGGGTAGATTATGCCCGCGTGCAAGAGCTTCAAGACCTCTTTCTTCACTACTTCCCTCATCGCATTGTTTAGCCTCCTTTGAGGCTCCCTAGAAGGTGTAGCATCGGGTTCTATGGGTATGCGATGTGTGCAGAGAGCGGGACTGATTCCCTTAAGGTCTTGGAGAGAATATCCTAAGACAGAGCGGTGTTTTTCTAGCACGGCGATAAGTTTAGCGGCTTCCTCCTCAGAGAGTTGGTCGTTAATGATGACAGGGGTGTCCCTATCACCGTTAAGGAAGACATACTTAAGCCCAGATGGAAGTGGCTTAAGTTCGATGGAGGGCTTAGGTGGTGGCTCGGATTCATCTAAATCTAGGGGTTCATCGAGTTCTAGCTCGTCGATGTAATCCTTAGCTTCCTCCTCTAGATTAGGCTGTGACGCCTCTAGATGGGTTGCCGCCATCACCTCCTCTACTAGGTCAGTTTCGGGGTTCAGCTCGATTTTGGCGTTAATCGAGCCGACGTAGGGAATGGAAAGGTTTAGGTTCTTCCCTATCTGACCCTTGAGGTGCCCGCTATGAAATCCATCAATGAATCTCATAAGCGGGTGCCCAATTAACAAGTCTATGTCCTCTACATCAAAGATGTAGAAATTCAGGAGGACATGGATCTTGTTAATGATGACAGATACATCCTGTGCCAGACCGCAACTCTCGACCAGTTCTCCAGATGGTAACTTTAGAAACTTCTTGGTCGAAACTAACGGTTCCTCGCCTAGGAGCGCCAATGCTAAATTTTTAGACATAACGGATGCTCCTACGGCGGGATCATAGAGGGAATCCACGGGTGTCCTGCTTATGAGACAGCGAATGGTCGTGAAGCAGGAGAGAAGCCTGATAACATCAGATGACGCTTCTGGTTCCTTTAGCCATTCACTGCTCATGACAGTCATGAGCTCTTGGGCAGTAGCTTTGAGGTAACAAGCCTCCAAGTGAGAAGCTACTTGCTCTTTTGGAGTGTTGTGGTTCCTCTTTTGCATAGGTTGTTTTGAGACGTTGCCATAATCGGCAAAAAGATCCGTCTCGATGTTTAGAGGATACTCCAAGGGATGAATCACTTCTTCCCTTGGAGGGGTTTGAGATTGTGGTTCAGGCTCGTCAGCTTGTGATGTGGCTATTGTGGCGTTGGCTGACGAGGTCTCGTCCCTAGGGGCTTGGTCTTCCTCAGGGGCATCACCATGGTCATCAGTGTAGGGGGTGTTGTCTAGTATGGTTGCTAGAACTACCTTACCTTCACTAACGGGTAAATGAAGAAATGCTCCCCTCGAGGCTAGATCAAGGAATTGTGCGGAACTTTGCCTAAGACCGAGATAGAAGTGCTGCATTAGCGTCGGCTCGGTTAAGGCTAAGTCTGGGCCTGAGGATGCTAAGTCCGTGATTCGCGCCCAGGCCGCACCTAGAGATTCCTTCTCTTCTTGCTTGAAGTTTAGGATATCTCTACGGAAACGGGCCACACGAAAAATGGGGAAGTAGGTAAGGCAGAACTTGGCTTGCAGCTTTTCCCATTCTCTGTCTACACTACCTACGTAGCGAGAGTACCACCGTATGGCTTTTCCCGTCAAAGAGAACGGAAAGAGCTTCCACTTAAGGGTAACTCGCCGCATCCCTTGGATGTGAATGCACGAGCAAAGCTGCTCGAAATCACATAGGTGGGTATAGGGATTTTCATCTCCTTCTCCCGAAAAGGGATTCTCCTGAACCATCGCTATGAGGCTTGGGCGAAGCTCATAACGAATGGCCAAAATGGCCTGAGAAGAACTAGGTGGCTCCAGCTCAGCGCCCGATGGAGCGGCGTAGTCAAAGAGGGTTGTTTGATCCATAGGATAGGTAAAAGGTTCTAATCAAACAAGGATAACTTGACGACTTTGATTCTAGTTAACCAGCTACCGTTCCCCGGCAATGGCGCCAGAAATGCTTGTTGACTCTTCTTAGCGTCACCACCTAGGATTGTCAGTCCTCGGTTTCAGCACAAGATATGCTTGTGTGACACCAGAAGTTGCAAACGGTAATACCGCAAGCGGACGGTGGTCAATGTAGCACTTCACCAGGAGTATTCCAGGTATCGTATTTTCCACGCGGAACGAGAAGTGGACTAACTAGACCAAGAGAGTCGTCGGATGATGATCAAAGGGCTAAGGATTGGGTTGAGAGGTATCTCTAGTATTTGGCTTCTATCTAAGTTATCCTAAGTATACCAAAACTACTGTTTCCCTTCCTATTGTGGTCGATAGGTGAAAAGGGTGTGGCAAAACACGTCCCTAGGCAGCTACCATGCGGACCAACTATTATTCGCAACTTGCCTACAACATACTGAAGAGAACTCCTAATGTCCCGTAGAGGCCTGTCACGCTTCGCCACGGGCGTTCTTCAGGTGCGACAAGAAGTCCACAAGGGCAGACTTAGTCTAGACACCACGTCTACACTAACTCTACTACTCTAGACCTAGCTAAGGCTTCGAGCACTTCACACAAGGCAAAGCAATGTGCCAATAGGCCGGTCGTATACTTAAAATAAACTAAGACAGAAAGTAAATACTGGAAGATACTCAGATGAAAGACAACTAGAAAGAAGAACTTACTAGAAGACAAGCATCCACTGAGGCGCTCCTGGAAGAAGATTCCCGACAAGCCGGGACTCCTCCTCTGGAACTCCTCACTCTCTTCCCTCTATTCTCACAACTAGCTAAGAGTAGCTCTTCCTAAGATACAACATGATGAACTAAGCTCTCTAGGGGGGTATTTATAGGGGGAGATGGAGTAGGGGCTACTCCAGCGCCACGTCAGCGATCCGCGTGCTCCATCTTCTCCACCGTTGGATCAAACCGACCTTCCCACCGCCTTAAGATCAAGGGCTGAGGATTTTGGACACGTGGCAGGCATGCAGGAAGTCGGTGGAGCAAACCGACCTTGGGTGGGCCCACATGTCAGGTCGGCCGACCTGGGTTTTACTGACATGTGGGTCCCACAAGCTTCTAGAAGCATCCCAAGGTCGGTGGGAACATGGGCCAGGTGGGACCCACCAAAAGGTGGGTCGGCCGACCCACATCTTGTGGGGTGGGCCCACCACCTTACTCCTCATGGTGTCCCCACTTGTCATCTCCAAGCATTTGGCCATCTGAGGTGGTTTTGATACTTGACCATTCTTGCTTCTTTTGAGCTTGATCAAGCTTGATTTGTGGCTGTTTACACCTGCATCCAAATAATGACATGTACATGTGGAACCAAGTGAATTATACCTATGTCACTACTTAGTTGCTTAGTGTTATCCCCGGAATTTGACCAACGTTGACGGTTTTGATGGTAGAAAAACATAGTGAAACTACCGTCAACAACATGTAAAGTGGTTTTGCTTTGATCATCAGGATGGATCGGGATCTGGTGGTACCCTGAATATCCATCTAAGAAACAGAAGAATGAATGGTTCGCTAATCGCTCTAGCATCTCATCTATAAAAGGTAAAGGAAAATGATCCTTTTTCATGGCTTTATTCAGTTTTCTATAGTCTATGCACATCCGCCACCCTATGATGGTGCGTTGCGGAATTAGCTCATTCTTCTCATTTGTGACAACAGTCATGCATCCCTTCTTAGGCACAACTTGGACAGGGCTCACCCACTCACTATGCGGCACAGGATATATAATCTCTGCATGCAGCAACTTTATAACTTCCTTTTTAACTACTTCTCTCATCGCGTTGTTGAGTCTACATTGGGGTTCTCGAGAAGGTGAAATAGAAGGATCTGTCGGAATACGATGGGTACAAATCATAGGACTTATTCCTGTAAGATCTTGGAGTGAGTAGCCAAAGACTGAGTGATGTTTTTCTAAAACAGTCATTAATCACAAAGTTTGCTCCTGAGTGAGTTTATCACTAATGATCACAGGAAACTCTGGATTATTGTTTAGGAAAGCATAGGTAAGACCGGGTGGTAAAGTTTTAAGCTCTATGGGAGGTCTGGGTGTTTCTGCAAACTCATCTAAGGGTTCAGGTTCAGAAGGTTCAACTTCCTCTTCTATGAAGAAAGGGGCTTCTTCTTCTAAGTCTGGTTCATTTAAAAGCTCTAGAGACGCAGCCTTTACCTCTTCCATAGGATCAGGCAAAAGGTATGACTCGGTCTTATTATTCAAGGAGTGAGAAATCGTTATAGGAAATTTAAAATCTTTTCCAAAAGAAATGTGTAGCTTTCCAGTTTGACCTTCATAAAGGAGTCTTCTAAAAGGTCGTCCTATCAACAGGTCGAAGTCCCATGTATCAAAGATATAAAAGTTCAAATGAACCATGGAGCCTTCTACCATAATGGGTAGGACATTCATAATTCCAAGACTGGGGACCAATCGTCCCGAAGATTCCTTTATGAACTTTGTTGTGGGGGTTAAAACTAATTTTCCAAATAATTTATGTGCAAAAGCTTCAGACATGATATTGATCTCCACAACAGGATTATAGAGAGCATCAAATCGATCAGAATCATAAGCACAACGTATCGTGATAGGAGGTGTATCCAAACAGATCACTTTAGAGGAAAGCTCTGACTCCTCCAACCATTCGCTACTCATGACTGAAATAAGCTCTCTTAATTGGTATTCATTTGGTAAACAAATGCTAAAATGGCCGCTTTGGGGTTTGTCTATAGAATGGTTGTTTGAAATATTTCCAAAATCGGCAAAAAGATCGGATTCTATATCCAGCATGAAATCAGGTGGTGAAATTTCTTCCTTTTGTGGCTCAAAACTTGGGATAGCTGAAGTAGGTGAAAAATTTGGCAGAGTGTCTACTTCGGCTTCGTAAGTTTCATCATGGAGGGTATTATCCATCTCAGCTTCTAGGATTCTATCTAGGATCGTTCTAGCTTCATTAGTAGGGATACGAAAGAAAGAACCTCTAGACATTGTATGTAGCATTTGTTTATGATCTTTCTGAAGACCTCGAAAGAAATGAAAAAGAAGAATAGGGTCTTCAAGATTGAGTTTTGGACCAGATTCTAAAAGATCATAAAAACGTTTCTAGGATTTTCCCAAAGTTTCATTTTCTTTTTGTTTAAAAGACAGAACTTCGAGTCTAAGGTCGGCGATGCGATCGAGGGAATAAAAATCTAGGCAAAAGTTGGCTCGTAAGACTCCCCATTCGCCTCATTGTTGACTTACCTTCTGACTATACCAACGTCTAGCTTCTCCCCTTAAGGAAAAAGGAAAAAGCTTCCAATGTAAGGTTTTATCAAAAATGCCTTCAATGCGAAGACAATCGCATGTTTGCTCAAAATCTCTAATATGAAGGTAAGGGTTTTCGTCTTCCTTTCCCGAAAAAGATAGGTTCTCAATCATGACAATTAACCTCGAATGTAACCTATACTAGGATGTTTGGATAGGCTGTGATGACTCCCATGGTAAAAGGTCAGTTTCCGAAGGTGTTGCAAATTGATAGATCGATTTAGAATCTTGGTTTTCCATAAGGTAAGAATAAAGAATATAAAGAATATAAAAAGATAAGAAAAGATAAAAGTACAGGTACAAGCTAGTAGTAAGATTCAAGGTTATCTCAGCAAACCGTCTTTCTCCCCGGCAACGGCGCCAGAAATGCTTGTTGATATTTGGTAACGCAATTAGGAAATGATCCGCAAGCGCACGGATATCGGTGAGCACTTCACCCGGGATGTTATCCAGAGTATCGTATTTATATTTTTACCACTAGAAGAAAGCGTGCATCCGACTAACCAAATCTATTACTAGTAACCTTTAGGCTACAACCAGTATGAATCGATGTGAGCGATGTATAGAGAAGACTTCAACTGCACCCTCGTTCTAACCTTGGTAAGGATGATCTACTGCTCTATTGGGGAGGCTCACGGAATCTAGACACCTCAAAGGATGTTCGACCCGCACCTATAAACCCTATCGATCCTGCTAACGGGATATGGAATACAAAGGCAACTACGGAAATGTCACGTTCCTCGCTACTACCACGGTCCGGCTAGACAGGGGATATCTATAAGTATCCTAGCCCAAACACCACGTTTACGCTAGAGATGATTACTCTAAACTCTACGCGAAGAGATTAAAGTAAACTCATAAACCAAAGAACAATAAAACAGAGAACTTACTAGAATTTAGAAGTCGAAATACTGAAGAATCCTAGGAGCAAGCCTCGGGTTAGGAGACTTGATCCCGCAGGTACAACCTCGGAGTAGACACCGGCAGGCCGGGCTTCCTCCGATCTACACCTCCACTCTATCTCTCTCAATCTAGAAGAACTAAGTCTAATCTCACATTGGATGCTAAGCCCTATGAGGTGGGAACCCTAAGGGAACCTCTCTCTCTGAATCCTCTCTGGAAAATATGAAAATGAATAATGGGATTCTCCTCTCCAGGGGCCAGGGGTCCTGCTTATATAGTCCCTTCAAGTGAATCTGGGCCGTCGAATCAAACCGACATTAATCGCACGATTTTCCTTAATCCTTTAGGTCAGTGGAGCATAATCCGCGAGACGGAGCCTGATTGGCTGCTGGCTCAGGGCGGGCGCCCTAAGGGGTAGATGATAGAAAATTGGTGCACACATTAATATCTCTATATAAACCCGACGTGTGGGCCTTTCCTTCGTATTTCCTGATAACCCCCTGTAGAAATAGATAAACAGCAAAACTCGTGGAATTCTGTCAGATCAAACCCTAATTCTAGGTGTTGCTTGCATATAGGTCCTTTTCCTTATTTATTTGATGATTAAAATTGATACTTAAGAACCGTCAACACGCGGCTCTTCTGCGCAGCGGCTACCTGGTCGTTGACGCTCTACTTTGCAGCGGCTACCTAGTCATTGGTGGACGTTGTCGTTTATGCCCCGCAGCAGCTACCTGGTCGCTGGGGAAGATCTCCGCCATCTTGGCGAACGTTGCGTTGATGTATTTTTCTTTGTAGGCATAGATAGTTGGGTTGAGGCGGGGTTGTCCCCTCCCCCGTTTACTCTGCTTATCGTTTGTGTTGTTGTTTTTGTGTTTGTGTCTTTCGGACTTTGTAGGTAATCTTTGGATTTCTTATGAGTCCTTTGTATCTGCGTGCTCTGGCCTATCTTTTGGCCCTTCCTCTTAATGAAATACGGGTAAAAGACCCAGTCGCGAAAAAGAATACTTCAGCATCACATCCCATGCTGAACTCAATCCCATCATAATCTTTGCTTGAGAGCTCCATGAATAGCTCAGCTCATACATCAATCCTAGACCGGCATTGTTTTAGTTGTGGAAGTAAAGTATCATCTGCTTGGACCTCGCTGGACATGTGTGACCATGACCACCTCCATCTTCATGCACACCTTTTCGACAGCATCCCATTGTTGTAACTGCAGGAGGTGGCCAGTTTGTAATGAGCTACGCCACCATGCGGCTGATGCCATCGGCCGTCTTCTCCTCCGCTGTCACGAGCATGGGTGATGATGAGGATGCTTGCGGTGGCAAAACAAGCTGAACCGCGCACACAAAGCATTGCGTGTATGGAGAGCTGATCCCATAACATGTACCATTGGATCTTCTGTAGAGTGGGCACACGTGATGCATAAGAAGAGAATATTGAGTTCCGCAGCCCGCCATTTGGAGCCGATGTGCCCCAATTATTTCTCCACATGATTTCCCAGTGCCTCACTGTCCTACGTATGCCACAACAAAGTCACGCAGTTATTAGTTTTTTTTTTTTGGTCCATCCATATCTCACACATCTTGGGGAACTAGTTCTTTTGCCTTGTATCATATCAATGATGGATGAGGAATTACTACTGCTTACTGTGTGTAGTTTATTCAGTGGGCAGAATTGAGAAAAATCATACACTTCAACAGGATGATTGAAGCTGCTCTTTATAGGTACCCTCATCTGTGATTGAACCTCCCAAGGCAGCTTGGCCTATGTGCTGTGTTGCCAAAAAGGATGGGGGTTTGGGCATTTTAAATCTTAATACTGAAAATGAGAATCTTCTCCTTAAACACCTTAATAAGTTCGTCAACAAGGATCCCACTCCTTGGGTAGCCCTTGTCTGACACAAATACTACTCTAGAAATAATCTCCCTCTTCAAGATATTACCTTCAGAGGCTCCTTCTGGTGGAGAGATATTCTCAAAATGCTCTCCAAATTCAAAGATATGGCCTCAGTCCAGATTCATGATGGGACAACTTGCCTGCTCTGGTATGACAAATGGAACTCCATTCCTTATGATCAGCACTTCCCTCAGCTACACTCCTTTTCAAAGAACTCTAACATTACTGTGGCAGAGGCTGCTGCTACCCTGAGCTTCATTCTTTATTCCATATTCCTCTTTCTCCTGAAGC
This sequence comes from Coix lacryma-jobi var. lacryma-jobi, assembly GCA_009763385.1. Lineage (NCBI taxonomy): Eukaryota > Viridiplantae > Streptophyta > Magnoliopsida > Poales > Poaceae > Coix > Coix lacryma-jobi. The sequence goes on along the minus strand of CM019825.1, from coordinate 128,008,438 downwards.
ATTTCAACAGTTTCAACAACTATCACTTGATCTTCAAAATATTTCACCATTGACAGACAAGGATGTCTGGACATATTCGTGGGGGTCTAGTATGTATTCCTCTAGCCGTGCATATGCATGTCTCTCTAGCCGACAACATGTTCACCCCTCCTATAAATGGCTCTGGAAATCTTACTGTCAAAATAAAAGAAAGATCTTTTTCTGGCTTCTAATGAAAGATGGACTAAGTACTAGAGCCCTCCTTCGCCGCAAATCCATGCACCTCCCATCTTACTCTTGTGTTCTCTGTTCCTTTAGCATGGACGAAGACTTACACCACCTTTTCTTTCACCGCTCATTTTCCACTGCTTGCTGGTGGACTCTCAACATCGTGGTTCCAAACTCTCTAGATACCTACCAGATTATCGAGGTTATCAGATCTCAGCTTCAACAACAGTATTTTATGGAAATTATAATTACAATGTGTTGGTCCATATGGGCGTTGCGCAATGACAAGATCTTCAGAGGTCTGGATAATTCTATTTCAACATGCAAGCTGATCTTTCGTAAAGAATTTGCTTAGGTTATCCTAAGAGCAAAAGATGATGTAAAACCTTTGATGTATTCATGGCTAGAAGCCTTTGTGTAATTTTATTTATTTTCTTTGTAACTTTTTTTGTTTCTTGAGCCTCCCTTGTGGAGTTTGTACCCTGTTTTGTAAACTTTTATCTTTTTAATAAAGTCCAGTAGGGGGTAAAACTCCTCCTGTTTCATCAAAAAAAAGGTGCCTAGTTCTTACGTGAGGGAAGGTTGTGGTCCCTCCGCTAGTTCCACACTCAGTCTTGTCTCCTTGGGCACACGACAATGCATAGCTGACCTACAACATGCTTTTTTTTTTTTTTTTTTTGCGAGTCCTACAACATGCTTTGAACAGAACGTTTGATTGTATCATCAAAACTATAGGAAGCAATAATACTATTGGTCTTCCTGTAGTCTTAAAATTTTCTAAACTTCACTGTTGTAGAGTGTGAATATATATAAATCTAAGGAAAACATAAGTATTGTTAGAAACCAATCAAGTGGGGTAGTATTTAAATGTGATTTCGGCTAATTGCAGAGATGGTGTTGATGCATATATAATTTATGGTCCACCGTTAGGCATCAAGCCAACAAATTAGATTGCTATAATCAGTGACAAGCCTAAAAGGTTGATGTTGATGGCATCATTATCCCACTTTAAATTCCTTGACATTAATAACCCCAACCCATCTACTACTGCATTGTAATGTTGATAAAGGTTGTCATGTCATCCCATCTAAGCTAGTGCCAGTATTGGCTGTATACTCTTCATAAATAGATGGCTTGAAGGAGCCAAATCAATGAAGATATAACCAGTAAGGGCATCAATTATACCGATCTTTACATCAGCACTAAAGGCACTGATATCTTTGCCAATCTGCTTGGTTGTCCACACTTAAATATTAAACAACATAGGCTAATAATAAAATAATTGTCCACATATTTATGTTAAGATGACTACATAAACACTAGCAACAGGATCAGGATCATCCTAATGGCACAGTTTGTTCAGGTTGAAAAGCATAACATACCAATCTGATCGAATCCTGACCTATTGAGCCTGGACAGAGATGGCTTTTGCATTAATATGTTTGGTATAAGGTTGATATCGAGATGTGCGCTCCAACAACTTCAGTTGGTGCTTTCACAGACAGATGAGGTCAGCGCTACTGTTGTTGGAGTAGAGCACGGTAACCTTGGCCTCCATTTTCTGGTAGGCATGCATCCCAAACAATTCAGTGGACACTTCATGCATGATCACCGGCTAAAAGTTGGCACATGTGAGAACTACACCAGCATTCTAGTCCTAAAGATTTTGTCCAAACCTCCACTTCATTTTCCATTGGCACCGAAGTGTCGTATGCACCAACATGTAAGACAGAGGGCCACACATTTGGGGCAGGGAGAGCAGATCTTAGAGGATGTGCAATTGGAGCCACCAGATATTATTGTTCTGCACATTAGGTTCTGGGTTCCACAGCTCGCCATTTGGAACCAGTGTCCACCAAATATTTCCTTACATGAGTTCCCATTGCCTCCTATGCCTATGTAACTCATGACAAAGTCATAGAATTTTTAGTTCATCCATACCTCTTATGTTAATCTTGGAGAACATGTTCCTCTGCCTGTCACGGTTTCACCTCCTCTTTTTATAGACAGAATGGAAGATGTCACGATGATAGTGTACCCACTTATTAATTGCTTGTAATTCAGGGCGTCCAATCCAGCTAAACTATGCACCTAGCACTGGAGTCCATGGATGTGTAACCATCAGTATAAAATCATGCAGACAGTGATGGGTGTGGAAATATACAACTAATTAATCGGGTGTAATTTCCTTGAAGGGTACTACTGAAGCTAGCCTCTGGTTACCTTCAAGAAAATTAAATCTGATTTTGTTCACAGATCACCCTGGGACGACCCTGTATTGCTGTCATATTGGTAACTAATAAGCCAACCACAGGATTTTAATTGTTGATCGTACTACTGGAACCTTCTGGGGGAACATCTAGTGCAATATACTGAAAATATATATTAAAAAGCAAAAATATACAGAAAATGATTTTACTAATTTACAATAGAAGGTAAATACCTTTTGTTCTATATATCTTGGGAAATTTCAAGCTTCAAAAAAGATAAACAAGAAGTTTTAGTTGGCTATTGATTTCTGAAGATGATGACATTCGTATCTATCCAACTGCTCCAGTGGACCATGATAATCACTTCTTCATTTTGAAAGGATACATTTAGCAGGAATGACCGGGTAATGAGCTGCAAATCACAATTCTGTGAGCTTTATGGGAAGAAATTCATGCAAAAGGGCATCCGAAAGCTAAGGGTGCTGCAGAAGAATCGGCGAGCTTGCTTGAGAACGTCCATGAGACTCTATGGCAAGGCAACATCGATCCTTTGCTCCACCCTTTGCTAGCTTGGCTAATCAAAGCCTCTGAACATGTCGAAATTATCTGATTTTACAGGGAATAGGAATCCGTTGATTGTTGTGGAGTGACCAGAGAAAGGTGTAACTCTCCTGCATGAAAGGCACCAGGGTGTCGGGACGGTTGCAAGCAGGACTCACCACAGCAAGGGTTCGGGCAAATAGTCTTGAGGTCGGTCCAAAGAAGGCTGGCTCGAGGGGGACCGCTCCCCAGCAGTTAAAATCCGACATTGACTCAGCTGTAGCGAAATGAATAGTGATGCAGAGGCCGGGAACTTTTCGTCTCAGAGCCGTGTATCTACTGTGTAAAAAAAACTGTATAACAGAGGAATGAAGTAGGAGAGACTGATTTAATGATCCCTGCCTCTGCTCCTAACTTTGTTCAAGGCCATTGTCTGGCTTCGTCCTAGGAGAACACTCAGGTGGATGAACTGAACGAATTGCTTCACAAAAGATGCCTATAACTGCATGGAGTATATATAGATTGGAGTAGGGATACAGTAATATATATCTTCTTTAGTCGATGAAAAGATGCATACTAGACTTAGAATGAGACATAAGGCCGAGTGATTCATGAAGTCTGCACCAACAGATTTGCTTCCTACGCTAGTACTCAAACGAACTTGCGCAGCGGGCAATATTCATTTTCCACAGCGGGGGGCTGCCACGCTGCGATAAATCATGAACTACTGCAGCATACACCCGAGCCCGTTGTGGAAATTATTGGAAATTATTTTTACAGCAGCTGACAGTTTCCAATGCCCGCTGCGGTTAATCTGTACCAAAAAACAAAAAAAAATCCATGAGCCCACCGACAAGCTCATTACGGAGCCCGTCGGCGAGCCCATTCACCGGATCCAGATGGTCGACGCCGTCGCGGCAGACGCATCCACGTGCTCCTCCCGCCAGGTCCAGGCGTGGCTAGCCTCGCCCTCGCCGGAGCCCGCTGGATCTGGGCGCCCCTCCTCATCTCCGGTGCCCCGTTGGTGAAGGTGCCGCCAGAACCGCTGGAAGCTGCCCTGCCACTCCACGTCGCTCCGCCGTCAGGCCTGTCGTTGTCCATGGATCTAAGAGAGAAGCAGAGGTGAGGGGCCTCCACACTGGATTTGAGAAGATGAAGAAAAGGGGAGCATACCTGATTAGAGACGAACGTCAAACCCGCTCGTCGCGCCGCCGGCTGCCGAAGACTCGTCGCCGCCGGGAGAAGGGCGAACGAGGTCACATCCATCGGGAGGACGCGCCGTGGGCCATGATCTCACACGCCATCATGGCCCCGTCGCGACCTCATGGGCGCCATCGCGGCCCGCGTGCCCTGCTTGGGCACGGACAGGCAGCGTCGAGAGGAGGAGGAGGACTGGGAGGGCGCCGTCCAGGGCCTCGTCGCGGGTGGAGCGGTGGAGAGGGACGCAAAGAGAGAGAGAGAGAGAGAGAGAGAGAGAAAGAGTAGTGGAGGGGAGGCGGGTGGGACTTGGGAGGAGGGGAAAAAAATTGAGTGGACTCCGGGTGTATTCCGTCCAGGATGAGCCCCTCCCCCGGATGCATGACACGTGGCATAGCTTGTGATCCGACGACAGTTATACGTAACCTCTCTGGCAGCTCGTATTCGCATACAAAGCCGGCTACCTCCCATCGGCTTGGCTCCTCCAAGGCAGCAGGGGGGCGCACGCGAGACGGAGTACGCCCATCGTCCACACAATTGAGTGGACTCCGGGTGTATTCCGTCCAGGATGAGCCCCTCCCCCGGATGCATGACACGTGGCATAGCTTGTGATCCGACGACAGTTATACGTAACCCCTCTGGCAGCTCGTATTCGCATACAAAGCCGGCTACCTCCCATCGGCTTGGCTCCTCCAAGACAGCAGGGGGGGCGCACGCGAGACGGCTCCAAAGTGTCCCGCGTAGGCCATGCCCGTCGTGCTTCCTCTCTCGCCCACGGCTCTCACAGCACCCCCATCAGGTCCTCCTTCACCGTGGCCTCCCCATTGGGGCAACAGCTCCTACGGCTTGCCTCGTTGTGCCGCTGAGGTGGCAGATGCCGATGGTGGATTTGCAGTGGGGATGCCCATGCACCTCTGTCGATTCAGTTCCTTTCGCTGGTTCCAATCCACCAACCGGGTATGTGTTCGTAATCAACATTGCACGGTGGATCCACTAGGTGCTCCGCTCCTTCGAGCTCTCTATCCTCTTCCTCTTCCCCTCTTACTTTACATCCCTTTATTGCTGTAATTGAATGCTTCAATCCATTACTATTTTGCTAGATCTACGAGGAGGATTGAGGAAGCTAGATCTGCGAGGAGGGTTTGAGGATTGAGGAAAGGGTTTAAGGTATTTCCATTGTTTTTTCCGGTCCAGCATGACATCTTTACATCAGATCGATGAATGGTTGTCTACCGGCTCATACGTGATCTTGTCGTTTTCCCTTCTACACCAACAGCCAAGCTAGCTGCTGGAGCATGGCGTTCCAGCGTGTGCTGTGGAGACAAGCTGTGGTGACTGCCACCTCTACACACTGCTCATCTTGCCCCAGAGCTCCTGGCGGCTGCACCTGAAAGCCACCAAAAATGATACCTCTACCTGAATGTGTCTTTGTGATTCTTGCTATTAATAATTGCAGTCATTGAGCCGCATTGTTTGTGACTTAGATGCTTGTGATCTCTTCCGTAAGGTGCATATTGATCTTCCAAATAGCCAATTGATTTTTAATCTTCTTGTGAAGTGGCATTTTTATAGTAAAGCATCACATATAAGTGGTCAGGCGAAACTTACATTGGGGAGTTAAGTGGTGTGATTTGAACGGCTTTATGTTATCTCTAGAGCAGCACTTCTTTGATATGTATAGGAGTATAGGTTAGGAGACTACAATTTATGGAAGTGAATAGCATCAAATTTATAACCCTAAAAAATAATTCAAGATATAGTAGCAAGATTGCCTTCCCTGCTATGATTCTATTATCCTATTAATGTTGCTCGGTTTTATGAGGTTAATTGCTTATGAGAAACTATGTTTATATTTATGTAATATTTTGTCCTCCTTTAGGAAGAAATGAGGACTCAAATTGTTTGGTGCTATTTTGTGGAGATTATAGGTGGTGCTGCCTTCTCCTATGTAAGTCCGCATCCCTACTTGGTGGTACATCCTTCTACTAATCTGGTTAGGAAAAAAAATAGTGTTGGTTTGCCCCTTGAAATAACACTTATTGTTCATGGGGCTTTTTACATAGTAAAGAATAATGCCAACTATATGTCTTTGGAAAGGTTTTGCTATTTAGCTATGAATATTACCTTCTCTTTTGTCTCAAACTGAGGTTACTAGCATTTCTCTTCATAGAAATGGGACATTTCTCTTTATATAGGGATCCACCTTTACCGAGGATATGTACTATAAGCTGTATTTTTTGTTTCCTAGAATTGAGCATTCTGATTTGTTGATTTTTTCCCCAGGATTCTTGCACAGTGACAGTCAGCGGTAATGTCGAAGGAGCACGAGATAAGGTATGTTCAAAACCTTGAGCACATGGTGTACAGTTAGTAAGACCGTCAATTATGTTAAGATAGTTTTTGCAGCTTGCCTTAGTAACGGTCTCCAGAGTGCCACAAGAAAAGGTTAGCGATGCCGACAATAAATTTCTAAAAATTGTCTCATCTTCATATTGCATGGTGTGCTTCTGTGTATGTGATGTGACAACTTATTAATTCTAGGACTTGTGCATCACAGACCAAAGAAACAAATGAGGAACTTTTCACATATGGTGTTGTGGAGCCTATAGGTACCTCCCTCCACTTTACTTGCCTTGATTGGACTGTTCAGTATGAGTAATGATATAACATGCATTCAAATTTTACACCATGTTACAATCTATAAAAAATCATACTTGAAGGCTTTCACAAACTAGAAGTAATGTATCTCTGATTTTGTAATTTGCTCTTTGTTATGTTCAATAAATGTGTGTGTGTCTCTGATGACTTTTTTTTTCTATTTACAGGGTTGTTCAACTGCTAAAAATATTTAGCATCATGGGGCCTTGCCATTTTAATGATCAGCTCTGTGTTTTTTTGGAAATCTCATGGCTGCATATTGCAAATGTATATATAGCTTATCGTTCTTTTGTAGGAATCTATTCTAATGACCTTTGTGCACATCTGGATTAGAATTCTAGCTATTTTCATTAAGATATTTTGTAGCCATATAATGAGTGACTTATCTAACGTGTGGCTCAAACAGTACTATAAGTGCTGCAGACTGCAGTGATCATGCATGTACTGAATGCCTATGTAATGGATGTCTAAACATAATCATAATGTACTGTGGTGGTCATATAAACCGTAATTGTGTGTATTTGATAGCTTCATATTACCATATCTAATCTAATTATAAGGTCATGTTTGTAGAGCATAGAACTTTCCTTTTGTTCTTCAAGTCATTGTAGGGCGCCCGAAGGGCGCCTGATGTTCTTCGGGCGCCTGATGTTCTAGTGAATATGAATTTGGTGTGCTCCAGGCGCCTGATGTTCTTCGGGCGCCTGATGTTCTAGTGAATATGAATTTGGTGTGCTCCAATCTGCTGCCATGACTATTTTTGCTGTTCTGTACTAGCAATTCTCTTGACAATTCTTGTCCCTATTACATCCTTTATTTTTGTTCTTCTTTATGTACTAGCAATTCTCTTGATAATTCTTGTCCATGCCATAACTAGCTTTGGAAATGATAGAAGGAATTTAGGTTGTTGGAAATTTTCCTCCATGCCATATAATTCTAAAACTAGAATTTTTAGTCAAACACCATTTAGTCTCATTATCTAATTTCAGTAACATTCAAAACAAGGTGTTAAAGATTCTTTTTCACTGTCTTCCATGTCAATAGCTTGTTTTTTACTCCCTCCATTCCAAATTATAAGTCACTTGGACTTTTTTGGTACATTCATTTTACTCTGCATCTAGACATATACTACATCTAGATGGATAGCAAAATGGATGCACCAAGAAAGTCAAAACGACTTATAAATTGGAACGGAGGGAGTATTAGATTTTTAATAATGTTCCTTCCATTTTCTTTTGGCACTTCTATGATCTGATGATTTTTGTCATGTACTACTTTCATAAGTATTTTTGCTGCTATATAGGATGGTTTGGACGGCCTTGAGTTTCCAATAGGAAGTGAATTTCGAGATTGCCAGGCTACATATTTTTTGGTCCTATCGACATCTTTGAACTGACCATTCTTTTTTTGGATCTTAATGTGGCTCGTACTTCGAATTTGATAGAATTAACTTTTGATACAATGTGGCACGTTCATGTATTTCATCCCTCCCCTACTCTGCTTTCAGATTGCTACAGGATCTTGATGGTGCAGCACACTAGTTCCTCTACGTGATGAAGCTGCAGTAGTTTATGATCAAGAGCTATGCTCATCTACTACATCCTTGATGGCGCCATTTACTCAGGTCTGCAACATCTTCCCCTTGCATATAGTATATGTTTAGCAATGAGACTATCGACTTTGAGCTGATACTCATATTATGGAGTAACATGTTTTGATGAAAAATGAACTTGTTGCAGTGGTCATTGATCTGAGTTATGAGGAGCCCTTTCAGACTCAACCTCAACCTAAGAAACTGGTAAGCTACAATCACTTGCATTAGTGGCTGCCTAAGAAACTGTCTTTCTTAATGCAAGTGATTGTAGCTTACCAGTTTCTACTCATGTTTACAAGACTAAGGGATGAAGGTGGTTTTGCACCTAACATTCATGGCAAGGCAAGGCACGAAGGCACGAAGAGACTAAAGTGCATTTTTTTCTTTACTAATTGAAACTACTATTGCATGGCAAGGCACGAAGCCAGGCGGGGTGCATGCGAGGGTTCAAATGTGGATACAGGAGAGAGACGAACTTCGAGCCCCGGAAGATTGAAAGGTCCTAATTGGCTAGAGGGGGGGGGGTGAATAGCCTAATTTAAAAATCTACAAATCACTAGAGCAACTTGTTAGACAATAACAAAGCGATAAATGCGTTTGCTCTAGCTCTAAATCAAATGCAAGCCACCTATTTGTAATTCTAGTCAATTATGATCTCTAAGGCACACAATGGCTATGTCACTACTTTGCTAAACTAGTGAGCTACACAAGAGAGCTAGCAAAGCTAAACAAGATACGCTAGGAACACTAATTCTAGTACTAACAAGAAGAACTAGTTACTCTACAACTAGTCACTACACAAGTATGAACAAGAAGATACAAGAGAGTGGTAGAGTGATCGTTATCGAACCGGGCAAGAGATGATAACCAAAATCACAAGAGAGTGCCAATCACCAAGGGACACAAGATGAACACAAGATTTATCCCCGAGGTTCACGTGCTTGCGGGCATGCTACGTCCTCGTTGTGTCGACCAAGGCTTCGTGGTTCGGTGGCTAATCGGTATCACACACCGAGCTCTTCACAAGAGCGCCACAAGAACCTACCCCAAGTAATGGTAACTCAATGACACGAGCAATCCACTAGGAGTTACCTTTGGCTCTTCGTCAGGGAGGTACAAGCCCCTCACAAAGTCGTCGGGATGGCCACGAACAATCACCAACTCATGCCGATCCTCCTCCGTTGCCACCAAGCCGTCTAGGCACCGACAAGTGCCAAGAGTAACAAGAAATCCACAGCAACAATCACCAAGATACCTCTAGAATGCAATGATCACAATGCAAAGCTCTTGGTTTCACTCAATCTCACTTCGAATAAGCAATCAAGCAAGAGAGATGAGTGGGAGGGGTGTGCTCAGCTTCTAGGGATCACAAAGATGTTCAAATGTGCAAGAGTACTACCCTCAAACCAGCCACAACACTTATATAGCACTCCCTCAAGCAACGTAGCCGTTACCGCCTTCTTCGTGCACACCGGACGCTCCTGCGAGGGAGCATCGGACGCGCCTCAGCGTCCGGTGGCTGGATAGCCACCACGTGTTCACACGTTTAAACGTCGCTCGTTCGATCCACAACGGCTACTGCACGAATTTGCGCCATCAATACACACCGGACGCTCCGGTCCGAGGCACCGGACGCGTCCACCGCCACCAACGGCTACCTGTCAGACCAGCTTTGCGTATCACTGGACGCTATGTTATCTGCACCGGACGCTCCGGTGGGAATTATTTTCCGCCGTCCGGTGCAATCCAGAGAGCATCCAAAATGCTCCTAGATCCACCGGACGCGTCCGCCACACGGTCACCGGACGCTCCAGAGTCCGGTGCTTACTGCTCAGCAGAGACCTAGACAGCACCGGACACAAAACACTTCAGCTGTCGCGTCTGGTGCGACCCTCAGGTCGAGCCCGGTGTGATACGCACCAACGTCGCTCACACGGGTTAGTCACCGGACGCGCTAGGGTTTACCACCAGACGCTCCGGTGGCCCCGAGACAGCGTCCGGTGCACACTCAACAACACCAAATGACTTTGTTTCAACTCGTGTCTTTCACCCTTGCTCATATGTGCCAACACCAAAGTGTAAAAACACTTGTGCATGTGTGTTAGCCTTTTGAAAACATTTTTCAAGGGTTTTATCGCCTCATTTTAGTTATGTCATATGCAAATGCAACTAGAGGCAACTCGATAACCGTATGCTATGAATTTCCCCTCTTGATAGTACGACTATCTATCCTAAATGCACTTACACCCTCTATGGTGTCTTAAGTGCCAAAAACAAAAGAGCCTATCATATACCTTTGCCTTGAGCTCTTTTATTTTCCTCTTTCTTCTTGTGAAGTCATGGACCATTCTGAGATCAACTCTTGATCATTGTACCACTTATTCATCACCATGCTTCACTTATGCCATGGACCACCTTTTGCTAATCAATCACTTAATGACAAAGGTTAGTCCAATGGGTTTCATCAATTATCCAAAACCAAACTTGGGCTTTCAATCTCCCCCTTTTTGGTAATTGATGACAACCCTCATAAAAGATATTATGATAAAGATTTGAGACACAAGGGTAGTATTTGCTCCCCCTACATATGTGCTATAGAGTTTGGTTCGAAGTTCGGCACATATGCATGGATATGAAATTGTGGGTGAGCAACTACTAACTTGTGATGCTAAGGTTTAAAGAATGGACCTTTGAAGCGCGATACCAATCGGAGTGCAAAACTCATGATCATCCTTAGCACCACAATGAACTAGATACCACTTGTAAGCCAACTTGTAAGCTAGAAGTCACTTGGAAACCACTTGAAATGACTAGAAAACACTTTGGCAAAAATGTTAAATTCCAAGTATCTAGTTGTATCCTATGCATGCTAGCACTTCATTCCATCATTCAAGTTCTAGACTAGCAAGCATCACACAAGAGAGATACCACTTGGAAACAAAAGGAGATGCAAAACAATGCAAGCAAGCATATGTAAGATGCACATTTCAAATGCATTTCAATCAAGTTCATAGGCTTGCTCCCCCTACTTGTGTGCTCAAAATTTTATCCCTTTCTTTTCATAAATCTTTCTTATTTTCTCCATTATGCCAACTTCTTTTCCCCTTTTTCTTATCTCCTCTCTTTTACTTATCTTTTATCCACTTTCTCCCTCTTTGTCATCAATGACCACAAAAGGTGACTTTTTCATTTGAAAAGCATGGGAGTAGAAATTAGTCAAATTGTGGTTCAATCATAAACACTTTCATACCATATATAGCACGGTTTGAACCAAGAGTAAGCTTTTTCACACATCTTGCAATGGTTATCTTACTCATGTCGGTTATATACTTTAATGCTCATGTTTATAATCAAACACTAGGATTGCAAGCCCATAAACATGTCATATGCCACCACTAGATCATATCAAACATAGAAGCAATAGTGGTACCATACAAGCATCAAAACCATTTGATTTTCAATGAATGAGGTCCTAAACCACTTGTAACCTAAAAAGGTAGAGAACACTACTAGATATGCCTAGATGCACTAAACAAGACCTTATCAAGGTATGAGATGCAAATGCCAAACAATGATACCTTTGCTTTGGCTCGGAGGAGAGGCAAGTCATATAAGTGGGGTGCATCATCATCACATGTTTGAGAAATCTAGTATGTTCAACTCATTCCTTAGCTTGCAAAACCTCTTCTCATCAAGTGGCTTAGTGAATATATCCGCAAGTTGATCATCAGTCCCAACACTCTCAATAGATATATCTCCCTTTTATTGATGATCTCTAATGAAGTGGTGCCTAATGTCAATGTGCTTGGTTCTTGAATGTTGAACCGGGTTGTTTGTGAGTTTCACCGCACTTTCATTGTCACATAGCAATTGCACTTGCTTGAATTTGATTCCAAAGTCCTTCAAAGTTGCCCTCATCCATAGAAGTTGTGCACAACAACTACCGGCACTAATATATTCGGCTTTGGCGGTAGAGAGTGCCACACTATTTTGCTTCTTTGAAGACCAAGATACAAGTGACCTTCCCAACATTTGACATGTGCCCGATGTGCTCTTTCTATCAACCTTGCAACCCGCATAGTCGGAATCGGAGTACCTAATTAACTCAAAGTTTGATCCTTTGGGGTACCACAATCCAACATCTTGTGTAGCCTTCAAGTACCTCAAGATTCTCTTTGTAGCCTTTAAATGACTCTCTCTAGGAGAAGCTTGGAATCTTGCACACATGCACACACTAAACATGACATCCGGCCTTGAAGCGGTCACATAGAGTAAGCTTCCAATCATTGACCGATACAACTTTTGATCCACCATATTGCCACTAGTATCACTATCCAAGTGTTCATTTGTACCCATAGGTGTACTAATGCCCTTTGCATCTTTCAATCCAAACTTGGTGATCATGTCCTTGATGTACTTGCCTTGACTCACAAATGTGTCATTGTTCATTTGCTTGATTTGAAGACCAAGGAAGTAACTAAGTTCTCCAATCATGGACATCTCAAATTCTTTTGCCATCATTTTCCCAAACTCTTCACAAAAGTCTTGATTGGTTGAGCCAAATATGATATCATCCACATAGATTTGCAACACAAACAAGTCATTGCCTATCTTCTTGGTGAAGAGAGTGGTGTCAACCTTTCCCATCTTGAACCCTTTGGATAGAAGGAAATCCCTCAATCTTTCATACCATGCCCTTGGAGCTTGCTTCAAGCCATATAATGCCTTCCTCAACTTGTAGACATGGTTGGGCTTCTTCTCATCTTCAAAACCGGGAGGTTGCTCAACATATACCAACTCATTGATGTAGCCATTGAGAAATGCACTCTTCACATCCATTAGATATAGCTTGATGTTGTGAGCACAAGCATAAGCTAGTAGGATTCTAATTGCTTCCAATCTTGCAACCGGTGCATATGTCTCTCCAAAGTCAAGACCCTCAATTTGAGTGTATTCTTGTGCTACCAATCTTGCTTTGTTTCTCACCACTAGGCCATCTTGATCTTGCTTGTTGCGGAACACCCATCTAGTGCCAATGACATTATAGTTCTTAGGCCTCTCAACCAATTCCCAAACTTCATTTCTTGTGAAGTTGTTTAGTGAAGGACCGAAAACGCACTAAGCAGGCGACCAGAGGGGGGGGGGGGGGTGAATGGGAGCCTGAAATTTCTTTCAAAACTTTCAAACCACTGTCCCAAAATTCACGCCCAAGAACTCACACACAAGAGACTAGGTGCCCACGACCCTATGAGAGAGGGTGGATGATCACTACGGATCACAGCGAGGCACCCAAAGCGACCGAACAACCACGCGAAAAACCGGCGAAGAAACGCGAGGGCCAGGCATCACCGGACGCTGAAAGCCCTAGCACTGGACGCTCCGGTGACAGTGTCCGGTGAGAGTCCAGTAAGGGTCTGGAACCACCGGACGCGTCCGTGAACTGGTCACCGGACGTAGGTCAGAGTCCGGTGAGTGCACACCGCAACTCGTGTCACACCGGACCCACTGGCCAAGCTGCACCGGACGCTCCGGTACTCGATTTTCCCGTCCGGTCAGACACGACAGCAGTCACCGGACGCGGGAACGGGTCACACCGGACGCTCCGATGAGCAGAGTCCGGTGCAAAACAGAGAGCGTCCAAAAACTGCGGACGAGTCCGGTGAGAGGTCACCGGACGCTCCTCAGAGTCCGGTGCGAACAAAAGCACACTGACAGCCCACGTGTCAAAACCCCGTCACACCGGACGCGGGAGTGTCACACCGGACGCGTCCGGTGCTCCCGATTTGGCGTCCGGTGCTGACGAACAGCACGAACTAAAAAACGCCTCGAACACAAAATCGACCCGATCTCCTCCAAAACAAGTTCTCAGCTGCTCAAACTTGACACAGAGGTTCCTTAGGAGGTTGGTGAGGTAACTCTAGGAGATCATGACGCTCCACCAACTAAATCTCCAGGAATCGATCAAAGAAGGTGCAAAAACGCTAAGAACTCAGCTCGCCCAAAGAACTCGCTCGATCTGCATGCTTAAGAGGACTTAGCAGAATTCCTTCGGTGAAAACGCTCTACTCTTAGTCACGAACAGATCAAGACAAGCGGCTTGCGAAACGATCGCCTGTATGCGAAGAACGATCGAAAACAAGCAAAGGGCAAAACGAAGAACACGAAGAACGGATCAAGAACAAGGCACAAAATCTGATCTCTAGAGGAAACAACGGTGATTACGGTCACCGCTTCCTGAATCACGTCCAGTACACAGTGCAGATGCAACTGCGAATCTTAGTAGCTACAGCAGGGAAAGGGAAGCAGGAAACCCTAGGTGAAAATAGCTAATAACTAAGATAAGATTGAGGGGTGGGTGACCCTCTCTACTTATACTAATCCTTATTCCCACTCTACCCCTACTGCTAACAGAGCGAACCAGCTAAGCCCTAAGACTATTCTGGAACAACTCGAAGTCATCGTCGATCCGACGGCCACGCCCGCTCGACTGGTAGCTTCGCCTCGACGCAAGCCTCCCGATCGCCGCCACGTGCCATCGATCCTCCGGACGTCCACCTCGTGAACTCCGCCGCTGGTTTTGAGGCCCAAACCAGCAAACCCTCCACCAACCCGAGTTTTGTGGCCCAAACTCGGAAACCCAGCAGCAGCCCAGGTTTTGAGGCCCAAACCTGGAAACCGTCCAACACCCTGAGTTTTGAGGCCCAAACTCGGAAAACGGCCTGCTAGTGGTTTTTCTAGGGCTCTACCACCAAACCGCCGACGTAGAGGGATGCACCTCCTGTGCACCCCGTCCACCGACACGTGTCCCCGGGTCCCCGACCCGAGCCACACCGTGCCCCGCGAGTCCTCGTTCGTCGCTGTCCCAGGCTGTCAGCCTCTGCAGTCGATCCTCCGGCCACCGGTCCGTCAGCCCAAGTCCGAGTCCGCCCTTCACCGCTCCGGTCCGTCGGCACGGCACTCCAGCACTTGACCTTCACCTTGCCTTCGATCACCCCCTCCCGGCTCAACACCTGCACAGCACAAGCCAAGGAACAAGCGCATCAAATCCGTTGACAATCACTCATCACTTCAAGACCCGGATCACAGCCTGTGCATCCGCAATCTCGCCCTTGATGAGTGCATTGTCAACAACACAACACACAAATCATAAGAAAGAAAATAAGAAGAAGAAGAAGAAAGAGAGCTCATCCAAGTGTCCAAGAAGCGAAGCAAAGCCAAAGAAGGTCAAGTGGAAGAGCAAGACAACTTGGTTCCCAAAGATATGGGCAACGGCTCGACGCAACCAAGCAAAGCAAAGCTAGCCCTCAAGAAGAGGCAAAACGGTCTCAACACCGCTAGCAAAAGTATCGGAGCCACAAACGAGTATCGGAGCAAAACAAGAAACCGAGCAAACACAAGGCTGAAAACCAAGCAACACAGCTAGTCCCTCCAGAAAGAGGCAAAGGCTCAACACAACTAGCTCCAAGAAAACTTCTCGATACCAATCAAAAGAAACTGCTCCAAACCAATTGAAGAACCGTTACCGGCAGAGAACCAAAGTCAAGTAAAGACCGCTTCAACACCAATCGAAAACCAAAGAACCGGCAAAGCGAGCATAACACAAGCTCCCCCTGGGAAGATGCACATACAACAAATTTTAAGTTTCTCCCCCTTTCTAAGTACTCCCCCTTTCTAAGTACTCCCCTAACAAGTCTCCCCCTTTGTGCAATGCAACATGATTTTCTCCCCCTTTGTTGATCCTAGGGAAGATTTGTGTCCATTTCTCCCCCTTTGATGACAATGCACAATCAAGGGCAAATATGGGAGTCTGAAAGCAACTAAGTGCAAAATGCAGGAGCTTCACAAGTATACTATCCAGAATGGTAGAATGCTCTCTTTGCACAAGCGAACAAGTAAAAGAGCCCTAATGCCAGAATAAGCTCATCATGATCATACATCTCACAAGATGTGCAAAGCAGTTTTAAATGCGATACCAATTGAACCGTTACCGGTAAAAGAGCAAGTTCACCATAGCATGAGCATTGAGCATGTAAGTAAGCATGTCATACAAGAGCTAACAGCACTACACCGGTTAACTACCTCAAAGCATGTGGCACTCATCAAGCCATAGTCAACTCAATTTTGATTGATTTTAGTATTGAGCACAAGAGTGGCATATGACAAGTGAGTGCGAGGGGTTGAAAGCACCACAAAGCCTAACTTTTTACCCAAGCGAAGCCTAAGTCATAGACTATCAGAAGCTTAAAGCATTGGGTTCGGTCATGCACGACATTGCTCGAGTTCAAACCAAAGTGCAATGGAAAGCCGTCTCGATACAATGAGGTGCGGTGATGCAATCCCACCTCGATCTTTCTATCTCTTAGCTTGTTTTTCAGATTTTATCATTTTAAGCAAATCGGAGCATGAAACATGGAAGTGAATAACTCCAAGCTAGAGACATAGCATCCAAGTGAAGCAATGCAAGCTAATGTGTGACAAAGCATACACATACCAAATGCCAATACTAATGGTGAACCAATTTTCAGATTTCATTAAGTTCAACATTGCAAAGCATACTAAGCTCATCAAGTTAAGTTGCATGATCACAAGAGCTCAGAACTGCATCATCTAAGTATCATACGAGCAAGTGTGAAAAGAGCATGGTACCAATCGAAACAGGATACAAGAGAAGCTCAAAGATGCAAGTATGATACAAATGCAATGCAAAAACCTAAGAACAAACCTAGACTGTACATCAAGCAACTAGACTCTCTAGAACTGTACATCAGAAAAGCCTAAGACACCTACTACTGTACATCAAGCAAACATATGGTACAACAGAGTGAACCCACATCTAAAATGGGTAGCACACACCAAGCTCACCTCTCAACCTAGCAAAGGTTGATTGGTCCAAAGGTTTGGTAAAGATATCGGCCAGCTGGTTATGGGTCTCTACGTATCTAAGGTCGATATCGCCCTTCTCATAGTGGTCTCGCAGGAAGTGAAAGCGCACATCTATGTGTTTGGTCTTGGAATGAAGCACGGGGTTCTTAGCAACGCTAATGGCACTCGTGCTATCACACATCAAAGGCACTCTAGTTAAGCTAAGACCAAAATCACGCAAAGTGGCAATCATCCAAAGCAACTGGGAACAGCAGCTAGCGGTAGCAACATACTCGGCCTCTGTGGTAGACTGGGCAACACTAGACTGTTTGCGAGAAGACCAACACACTAGAGAAGAGCCAAGAAACTGAGCCGTCCCAGAAGTGGACTTGCGCTCAACACGACAACCAGCAAAATCCGCATCAGAGTAACCGCAAAGCGAGAGAGAAGAAGAAGCTGAGTACCACAAGCCAAACTCAGGAGTGAAACGAAGGTACCTGAAAATACGCTTGACTGCCTGACGGTGAGAAGTGCGCGGCGAAGACTGAAAGCGCGCATAGAGACACACCGCGAACTGGATGTCCGGGCGTGTCACCGTCAAGTACAGAAGCGAGCCAATCATACTCCGGTACTCTCTCTGATCAACAGCATCTCCTTCCTTGTCTTCATCCAGAGCTATGGTAGTTGACATGGGCGTCGAAAGAGGCTTGGCCTCACCCATATCAAACTTCTTCAGAATGTCTTTGGTGTACTTGCTCTGATGCACGAATGTCCCATCTCGGCACTGCTTGATTTGCAACCCGAGGAAGAATGTCAACTCACCCATCATGCTCATTTCAAATTCCCTGCTCATAAGATCTAAAAACTGGGCAACCAAAGCATGAGAAGAACCACCAAAGATAATATCATCCACGTAAATCTGAACAAGAAGTGAGTCGTTGCCTTGCTTGAGGAGAAAGAGCGTCTTGTCTACACAACCCATTTTAAAACCCTTAGCAAGCAAAAAGGTTTTCAAACGCTCATACCAGGCTCTAGGGGCTTGTTTCAAACCATACAAGGCTTTGTGAAGTTTAAAAACATGGTTTGGAAACTTGGGATTTTCAAAACCGGGGGGTTGTTTGACATAAACCTCTTCTTCTATGTAACCGTTTAGGAAAGCACTCTTGACATCCATTTGGTAGAGTTTAAAACCTTTTGAAGCAGCAAAAGCCAAGAGAATCCTAATCGCCTCCAAACGAGCTACCGGAGCAAAAGTCTCCTCATAGTCTATCCCCTCCTTCTGACTATACCCCTGGGCTACAAGTCTGGCTTTGTTTCCCACAACAATGCCATCTTCTCCTTGTTTGTTTTTGAAAACCCATTTTGTCCCAATAGGATGGCAGTCAGGTGGAAGTGGAACTAAAACCCAAACCCGATTTCGCTCAAAGTTTTCTAACTCCTCATGCATGGCATTAACCCAATCCGGATCAGACAAAGCGTGTCCAACATCTTTGGGTTCAAAATCAGCAACAAAAGCAGAATGAGCGAAGTGAGAAATCTCATTAGAACTTGACCGGGTGATGCGTTCGTTGATGTCGCCGATCATCTGCTCAGGGGGGTGTTGGCGCTAAATGTGTCGTGGCGCCTCTCGAGCAGAAGTAGCCTCCCCCTCAGCAGCAGCTGGTGCTCTCTCAGGTGCATGCTGCAGGCCCTAAGGTAGTGGATCGACTGGCCCCCATGAAGTGGAAGTAGAGGGATCGGGGCCGTGTGTCGTCGTTGTAGAGGCAGATCCCATCGGTACAGCATGTGGAGGAAGCTCTGGATCAATGTGCTCAACGCCGTCTTCCTCATCCTCAAAAATAGGACCTCCAAGCTCATCATCACCTGCATGCTCAAATCTAGAAGAGGGACAATGCATGGTCTCGTCGAAGGTGACATCAGAAGTCTCCATGACTTGGTTAGTGTGAAGATTAAGCACACGATATGCACGAGTATGATTACCATAACCAAGAAAGATACCATCAGAAGCACAAGACTCAAACTTGTCAAGCATACCCTTCTTCAAGATGAAACAATGGCATCCAAACACTCGGAAGTAGCTTACCTTGGGCAATCTCCCAAACCTTAACTCATAAGAAGTCTTCTTCAGAAAAGCACGGAGGAAAATGCGATTGGAGATATAGCAAGCAGTGTTCAAAGCCTCGGCCCAATACTTCCTAGGAGTCCTATGCTCATCGAGCATCGTCCTAGCCATCTCAACAAGGGTCCGATTCTTCCTCTCAACCACACCATTTTGCTGAGGTGTGTAAGGGGAAGAAAACTGATGCTCTAAGCCCAAAGAAGCACAAAAGCGAGCAAACTCAGAGTTCTTGAACTCGGTACCATTATCGCTCCGTAAAGCTCTCATCGAGTTCTTTGGAAACTCATTCTGGAGTCGCAAGATCAAATCATGAGCAAAAGAGAAGGTTTCTGACTTCTCTTTGAGAAAGAACACCCACGAATATCTTGAATAGTCATCAACGACCACAAGCACATACCACTTCCCCCCAACCGAGCTAACCTGAGCCGGACCAACCAAGTCCATATGCAAAAGCTCTCCGGGATGCTTGGTCATAACTTGATTCACCGGATGGTGGGGAGCAGCAACCATTTTCCCGTGTCTACATGGATGGCAAACAAGATCCTTCTCCATATATAACTTAGGCAATCCTTGGATCAAGCCAAGTGAGCTAAGCCTTGCAAGAAAGTCAAAACTCAAATGACCAAGTCTCCTATGCCATTTCCAAAGCTCCGAGGAGGATTTGGCCACAAGACAACGAGAAGTGCCAAAAGAATCCGAGAAATTCGCACGAAAAACCTTCCCAAAAGGTGAGATCAAACACACAAGATCACCCAAAGGGTCCAAAATACGACTAAGGTTCGGTTTGAAACGAACCTCATAGCCGTCCTCTAAAAGTTGGGAGACCGAAAGCAAATTGAAATGCAAATTTGAAACCAAAGCAACGTCTCTCAGCACAAAATGCTCATTGACTCGCACGGAGCCACGAGACACAACCTTACCCTTGCTATTGTCACCGAAGGTGATGAACTCCTTGCCGGTGACTGGACTGAGGCTGGAGAACCACTTGGAGTTTCCGGCCATGTGTCTTGAGCATCCGGAATCCACCAACCAAATGCTCTCCAGTCCTCCTACCTACATCAATAAAAAGACATAGGGTGAGCATACGGTCCAACACTGGGGTGAGTAAAACGTGAAGAGTACCAGTGTTGTCCCGCCTGCTCAAAAGAACGGTCAGAAGAAAAACCATTCCTAGCACGCCTACGGGGAAAGCGATCACCACGAGAAGGAAACCGTGGTCCGCTGGGAAGAGAGCGCTCACCGCGATAGCCAAAACGCGGTGGGGGAGCACGCTCAAAACCAAAGCCTCCGCCTCGGGGTCCATAGTCTACAAAGCTAGGATCCCGGCGGGCAAAACCTCCACGCGGCCTAGGACCTTGAGGCATTGGACCTCTAGGCCTAGCGAAATGCCTCTGAACATTCGGCACATGTATATCATGGTGAGGATAATACATGTCCGAGTTGTTCAACTCTCTAGCACGACGCTCCTCTCTCTTGCGCCGAAAGCAAAACTCCCTCAAGTGACCATCCCTACCACAATGCTCACAATGGTACCTCACCACTCTCTTTGGGGGTTGTTGGTACTCTCGATGTTTGGTGTAGATCACTTGGGTCTTTTGTGGTGTCGTCTCCTCTAGGATAGGTGGCATGGTGTCAAGCTTGTTTCTCAAATGGTTAGGCTTGGGAGACCACACTTGTTTCTTGGGTGGAGCTCTCGGAGGTTCCTCATACACTCCATCTTTAGTGGTAGGCTTGAGAGGCTCTTTGGATGGGTTCTTGAGTAGTTTGGGAGTAGTGGTGGAGTTTGGCTTCTCACTCGGCTTGAGACCACTAGACTCTCCAATCTTACCAAAGTGAGCATCGTTACCCACTCCTAGAGTAAAACCTACACCCGGACCTCCAGCTGCCCTCTTAAACTGAGCTATCATCATACCTAGCTGGGGCTCACCACATGAAACCCATGATAGGATGGTCCAAAGGTATGTGTTTTCCTCCTCGGTTTGCATCTTGCCATGCCTCACACTAGCGATCTCCATCTCCAAGCCTTCACACAAAGCACACCTCGTCACACTAGTGCTATCTGAGCTATCCTTAGCAAAGGACTCAAGCTTGGCATTCTTCTCAGCCAACTCAGATTGCAAGCCTGCACAAGACTTGCACGCACCAAGCAAAGCGGGTCTAGACCTAAGCTCGTCGGCCTCAGACACCAAAGCAGCATACTTCTCCTGCAAGCTGGCAAGAGAAGTCGTGTGCACTCCGCACATCTCACACTCCACCTCCTCAGACACAACAACAGAGGACTTAGCGAACTCAAGCTCCTTCGTCGCATTCTCCCACCTTTGCTTGTACTCCTTGCGCTCTCTAGCAGCTTGCTTCAAAAGCCTATCCTGACTCACAAGCGCGGCACTAAGCGTCTCTACCTCAGCTGCAAGATCGTCGATGGATTGCGATACCTGTGAGGTGTTGTCGTCGTCGCGGGGAAGCTCCTCCGTCCCGCTCTTGATCTCATCGCCCAGCGCCATGTTACAGAAGCCGTCGGTGTCGGCGAAGAAGCAAAGACCGTTCAGCTTGTCCTCGATCTTCCGCTTCTCAGACTCATCCTCGCTTGACCCAGAGGTGTCGTCGGAGTCGTTGTCGAGATCGCTCAACGAGGCGAGGAAGGCGCGCTCCTGGGCCTTGGCCTTCTCCAAGTACTTCCGCTTGATGTAGTCCTTGTTGAAGCCACTCTTCTTCTTGTACTTGGAAGAGTGCTTCTCCTTGTGCTTGCCGGAGTCGTACTTGGTGCCGTAGCTGCCCTTGCCATGAGCCTTGCGCTTGGGGCAATTGGCGACATAGTGATCGGGGTCACCACACTCGAAGCATCCTTCCTTCTTGCCTCCTTGACGTCGGTTCATACGGTTGTTGTGAAACCGTGAGAACCGGTTGGCAAGCAAAGCCAACTCGTCCTCTCCCATGAACTCCAACTGCTCCTCTGTGATGGAAAGAAGTGTAGAAAGAGCAAAACCACCATTAGGGTTAGCAGAGCCAGACATAAGCGCCATCGACGGGCCAGATGGGTTCTCATATGAAGCTCTTGCCAAAGCATCTACCTCACTTGCCTTGAGCTTGCTAAAAAGAACATCGCACGTAAGGGTCTCATAGTTCGGGGATTCGATGATCGCCTGAACCTTGGAGTCCCAAACCGACCGATCCAGAGTGTGAAGCAATTTGAGTGCTCTCTCATGATCGTCGTACGACAATAGTTCCTTGTTAGCACGCATCTTGTTGACAATCACCTGAAAGCGAGCGAATAGACTTTCAATGCTCTCGCCAGGTTGATGTCGAAAGTTCTCATACTCACGCTTGTGCGACTCAAAGAGACGGGTTTTGACTTGAGTGGTGCCCTCATGGAATCGACTGAGGGTCTCCCAAATCTCCCGAGCCGTGGTGAGGTGAGAAACACGGTCGAACTCACTCATACTCAAGCTGGAGTAAAGAGCATTACGCGCCCGGCTATTGGCTTCGTGTTTCTCGACCTGCTGAGGGGTCACACGAGCAGCCAGGACGACGTAGGTCGGATCATTGCAAATCTCCCAGACCAAAGAGCTCATCCCCTGAAGATAGGCGGACATACGTATCTTCCAGTACGCGTAGTTCGTCCCATCGAAGTACGGGGGTTTTCCTAAACCTCGATCCATGTCGCCTTCCGTGGATCTGGAACCGGCTAAGGTGAGAGATCCTTAACCTGCTCCGATACCAATTGAAGGACCGAAAATGCACTAAGCAGGCGACCAGAGGGGGGGGGGGGGTGAATGGGAGCATGAAATTTCTTTCGAAATTTTCAAACCACTGTCCCAAAATTCACGTCCAAGAACTCACACACAAGAGACTAGGTGCCCACGACCCTATGAGAGAGGGTGGATGATCACTACGGATCACAGCGAGGCACCCAAAGCGACCGAACAACCACGCGAAAAACCGGCGAAGAAACACGAGGGCCAGGCAGCACCGGACGCTGAAAGCCCTAGCACCGGACGCTCCGGTGATAGTGTCCGGTGAGAGTCCATTAAGGGTCTGGAACCACCGGACGCGTCCGTGAATTGGTCACCGGACGTAGGTCAGAGTCCGGTGAGTGCACACCGCAACTCGTGTCACACCGGACCCACTGGCCAAGCTGCACCGGACGCTCCGGTACTCGATTTTCCCGTCCGGTCAGACACGACAGCAGTCACCGGACGCGGGAACGGGTCACACCGAACGCTCCAATGAGCAGAGTCCGGTGCAAAACACAGAGCGTCCAAAAACTGCGGACGAGTCCGGTGAGAGGTCACCGGACGCTCCTGAGAGTCCGGTGCGAACAAAAGCACACTAACAGCCCACGTGTCAAAATCCCGTCACACCGGACGCGGGAGTGTCACACCGGACGCGTCCGGTGCTCCCGATTTGGCGTCCGGTGCTGACGAACAGCACGAACTAAAAAACGCCTCGAACACAAAATCGACCCGATCTCCTCCAAAACAAGTTCTCAGCTGCTCAAACTTGACACAGAGGTTCCTTAGGAGGTTGGTGAGGTAACTCTAGGAGATCATGACGCACCACCAACTAAATCTCCAGGAATCGATCAAAGAAGGTGCAAAAACGCTAAGAACTCAGCTCGCCCAAAGAACTCGCCCGATCTGCATGCTTAAGAAGACTTAGCAGAATTCCTTCGGTGAAAACGCTCTACTCTTAGTCACGAACAGATCAAGACAAGCGGCTTGCGAAACGATCGCCTGTATGCGAAGAACGATTGAAAACAAGCAAAGGGCAAAACGAAGAACGCGAAGAACGGATCAAGAACAAGGCACAAAATCTGATCTCTAGAGGAAACAACGGTGATTATGGTCACCGCTTCCTGAATCACGTCCAGTACACAGTGCAGATGCAACTGTGGATCTTTGTAGCTACAGCAGGGAAAGGGAAGCAGGAAACCCTAGGTGAAAATAGCTAATGACTAAGATAAGATTGAGGGGTGGGTGACCCTCTCTACTTATACTAATCCTTATTCCCACTCTACCCCTACTGCTAACAGAGCGAACCAGCTAAGCCCTAAGACTATTCTGGAACAGCTCGAAGTCATCATCGATCCGACGGCCACGCCCGCTCGACCGGTAGCTTCGCCTCGACGCAAGCCTCCCGATCGCCGCCACGTGCCATCGATCCTCCGGACGTCCACCTCGTGAACTCCGCCGCTGGTTTTGAGGCCCAAACCAGCAAACCCTCCACCAACCCGAGTTTTGTGGCCCAAACTCGGAAACCCAGCAGCAACCCAGGTTTTGAGGCCCAAACCTGGAAACCGTCCAACACCCCGAGTTTTGAGGCCCAAACTCGGAAACCGGCCTGCCAGTGGTTTTTCTAGGGCTCTACCACCAAACCGCCGACGTAGAGGGATGCACCTCCTATGCACCCCGTCCACCGACACGTGTCCCCGGGTCCCCGACCCGAGCCACACCGTGCCCTGCGAGTCCTCGCTCGTCGCTGTCCCAGGCTGTCAGCCTCTGCAGTCGATCCTCCGGCCACCGGTCCGTCAGCCCAAGTCCGAGTCCGCCCTTCACCGCTCCGATTCATCGGCACGGCACTCCAGCACTTGACCTTCACCTTGCCTTCGATCACCGCCTCCCGGCTCAACACCTGCACAGCACAAGCCAAGGAACAAGCGCATCAAATCCGTTGACAATCACTCATCACTTCAAGACCCGGATCACAGCCTGTGCATCCGCATTTAGCTCTTCATGCATGGCATTTACCCAATCAACATCCTTCAAAGCTTCTTCAATCTTGGATGGTTCAATAGTTGACACAAATGAATAGTTTCCACAAAACATTGCCAATCTTGATCTTGTTTGAACTCCACTTTGAATACCACCAATGACTAGATCTAGAGGATGATCTCTTGCTATGCGTGAAGGTTGAAGTACTTGATTTGCATTGCTTGTACTTGGTTAATCAACATGTTGCACATTGGGAGATGATGAACTAGCCACTTGTTGATCTTGTACTTGAGAATCACTATCTTGCTCATTTGGGATGGTGACCACTTGCTCTTTGTCATCTTCAACATCAATCACTTCTCTTGGCCTAATATCATCAACATCCATATTCTTCATTGCATTCACCAATTGAGTGCCTCTCACATCATCTAAGTTCTCATTCTCATCTTGAGAGCCATTGGTTTCATCAAATTCCACGTCATGAACTTCCTCAAGTGTGCCACTAGCCAAGTTCCATACTCTATATGCTTTGCTTGTAGTTGAATATCCAAGTAGGAACCTGTTGGCACTAAAAGTGACGCGCTGTACCAATCACACAGCAAGCCGGAGAAGCTGGCTTCAAATGTGGCCCGGGTGCTCAGAAGTCCGGTGCGTGCCAGTCAGTTTGCCCTGCAACTAACAAGGGAGATAAACTGTTAAATACAAAGCTGGAACGTGCCGGGTATGACCAGACAGTTCCAAGATGTACGGCCTTGAAGCCACTTACGACGACATATAGCTATGAAAGCTATCTGCCAACAGGTTTAAAAGATTATTCGGCAATATGAACAAAGTTACGTGAATAACAGGTTGCCGAACACGTTTGCATGAGAATCGTACTTGCATGACGTATTAAATATAAGTTAGGACTTAACCAATCTCGATTGTACAACCGAGTTGGGGTCCATGGGGATTGAACATACAAGCTAAGCATGACTAAGCTAATCTAAAGCCTGCACCTGCCGCACGACACCCGGCTCTATCATAGGTCAAACATACTTAACATGCATGAACCCTCACCACGTGGCAATCCAGATACGATCCAATCGGCTATTACGAACAATAGATCTACTACATAAAAGACTTTACAATGATAAACGTGAGAGAACAAGGCAGATCTATAAAAGATAAAGCTGAACCGAAAGGTATCTAGATTGGGCAAAAGTGTTACAATAAAATAAACATAACAAAACATGTAACACAAGGTAACTTAATGAATCTACTAGACTGCCACATCTAATAGAGCCGATAACTATCTTTATTTGTGCCTCAATCCGCCGCACGATACAAGACATAAACAAAGACTTCCCGTCATTAGCTTAAATCCGCCGCACGATACTAAGCTTAACGTACGAGACTACTTGCACCATATCTAAATCCGCCGCACGATACTAGACATGATAACAAGGTTGCCGGAACTTACGGAGGTCGACGGATCGATGGCCCCTCTCGAAGAACACGACGACACGACTTGGACTCGAAGACGGCACGGGGCCGGGTTGGTTGTATTGATTGTGAACGTTTTTACAATAGTCTCAGGGTTTATATTTATACCCTGGTGTTCTCTGAGTCCTAGAAGGATACGATTACAATGATAGAATTAGGAAACTTATCAAAATCATGATGCCTTTTGCTCCAAGCTTCCTTTAATAACCGGCATGCACTAAAATGACGAGATCTCCATCGCTAAGTCTTCTTGACATGCCGTATTCGTCATCTTCTAACGCAAACCGACTTGGCTTGAGGTAGCCGACCGCAACATCACGTTGCCGAATCTGCTCACCGTTAACTAGTTGCTTTCACAGCCTTGCCGAACACATTGAGTTAGCCGACCGCGTTCGCTGTCTGCCGAATCCTTCAAGCGGCGGCGTTCGCCGAATCTTCATAGTGCCGGTCCACTTGTCATAGTGCGAAAACTCGGTGTTAACACATGCCCCCTAATTTTGGGATAAATGTTTTATTCTAAAATTCATTTTTTCCTTTTCGCACCACTGTAGAGTCTCTGGAAGCATCCGACTTCCCACGTCATTAATCATCACAGCTGCCAACTCGCCTCCCGATGCACTCGAGATCCTTTAAAACTTCCTCTCTATTCCATTTCGGCCTGAGCTTCCCGAATTCCTCTGTTCAGCTCCTTTATCTAGAAAAATCCTCTCTTCCCTTGCCCTGAACCGGAAAATGTCTTCCCAAGCAAGCCATTACAGTCTCGAGCTCGGCGACACCAGCACTTCTAAGAGAAGGTTGCTTCTTCTTTGATCTTTTTGCTTTGGATGTTTATGCCTCATTTTGTTTCCCCTTCAGGAGGACTGGCGACGACCTCACCGAGGACCTGGCTCAGAAGGTCATAGACCTCCAGTCTGATCTAGGAAAGAAGAATTGGGAGATTATTCAAATCTCTCAAGAGCGCGACGCTTTTCGGGAACAAGCCGTCGGTAAGCATCCCCCAACTGTCCTTTTCTTATCCCTTTCCCCTGCTTGACCCCTCTTTCTTTCAGCTCTGGAGACTAGGCTCCACTCCCTCGAAGCCGCTATTGCTGACCTTGCTACTTCAGCCAATGTGCCAGGCACGGTGGCTCTAAGGCAGGTGAATGAGATCAAGCGAGTCCTTCCTGACATTTCTAGGGCCGGCATGGGCTACGGCGTGGCACTTGCCTTCAATGTCGTCCGGATCCATTCTGGCGCTGACTACCGCCATTTTGACGTTTGTGAGCGAGGACTAGAATTTAGGATAGCACGTTCTGTTGAAGATATGAAAGAAGCCGGAACAGACTTGGCCGACTCTTTCGATTCTGATCTTCCGATTAGAAATAGAATGACATGGACGAACTGATCCTTCATTTGTAATCGACTCCTGTCATGTGAATAAGAAGCCCTTTTATCTATTTTCTTGAAATCAATCTGTGACTGATCTTTCGGGATCAAAGCGTATTCCATTCCATGTACTTGGCCATTTGTATCTTGTAATATATCTATATTTTGCATCCAATCGGTTACCGTTCTGATGACATCGTGTTTAACCGTGTGAACCTGTTCGGCTATCTGGCCAGTGTTTGTCCCGAACACCTAAATCGGCAGTTTTGCCGAAGCCAGGCGCTCTATTCCCCGCCGAACACGTGAGTGCATTCAGACGATCTGCACAGCCCATCACTGTAGAGGCCCATCTTGGGAAGCAGAAAAAACCCCAATTCGCCGGTTGATATTCGGCATAAATCGTCTTTGGAGTCCTGCCTTCTCCCAATCTTGCATCCGTTCCTCTAGTACCCTCGCCGCCTCGGCTTCCTTGCTCGCTCCGCCCCAGAAAACCCTAACTTTCCGAGTGCAATGGCGAGCCATGATGACCGCGGCAAGCGCCCGGCGGCTGAGGAGGCCGAAGGGAGCCGCGCTCGGCGCCTCCGTCAGCGCGGGTAGGACATCCTTGCTTACGTCCTTTGTGGCAGTTTCTTGAAAACCTCGCTCACGCCCTGTTACTGCTCGCCGACAGGGTCCCCGTTATCTCTTCCGCCGGCGGGCATGCCCGGCCTTCTCCAGCGTCGGGGAGGCCAGAGGCTCCACCATTGGGCTCGTCAAGCTCCTCTGACAGCCTCTCCTACCACTCCCACCCTTGGGAGGCGAGCCCGGACCGGGATTCCGACGGCGGCCTCTATGACCACAACGACGCCTTGAACTTCATGGCGCTGCGGGACGAGTCCCGGGAAGAGCTGGCCGCCGTCTCGAAGCAGTACGGGATAGATCAGCTGGAGTGGGAGGACCAGCGCCGGCAGTTCTGCGACGCAATCACGGGTATGAACACCCAATCCTAGATCGGCTTTCGGTCGTTCTTGTTGATCTTTTAACCGATCCATTTCAACTCGTCGTTCACAGCATTGTCTGAAGAGCTGGAGCGCCTGAAGATGGCGGCGAACGCCGTCGCAGACCGGGTGAACGCCCAGGGCGACACCGCCGAGGCGCGCCTGGCCAATGTACACGGCCGCGTCGAGCAGGTCGCCCTGCAGGGTGTGCACCATGGCGTGGCGCTGGGGCTGTCGGCGCTAACGGTCCGCGCAGAGGAGGACTTCTCCGTGACGCCAGTTGGCTTCCCCGGCGGGGCATGTCCGGAGGACGTTGAGCAGATCGATGATTTTCTGGATTCCTACGAGGATCATGCTCGCGCCCTCGCCGCAGTCACCAATCCGCAGACGGTCATCAACAGGATGTTCGGTAACTGATCTGCACCTTTTGCACATTCCCCACTATGAACAATGTTCTACTCTGCTATGTTCATGCGCACAATCTGTTCTCCTGTCCTGCGCTTGTTGAGCGTTTGATTTATCTAACCGATTGCACAGCACCGTGTGCACTTGGCCCTGTATTTCTGCGTTTTTTGTGCTAGAGGCGACACATGCCGTGCCGGCTGTTTTTTGTTCTAAGGACGATAGAACCTATCGGCCATTTTTTGTGCTAAGGGCGATACAACCTTGTATCGGCCGTCGGTGCCCGCTAGTCCTTGATTCCGTTATGCACCGACCTCCACGCTAGGATGAAATCTCTTTAGATAACGTCCATTAATTGCCCTAGCAAACTCTTCTCCTTGGAGGGTTTTCAGAATGTACGCATTACCCGGAGCACGTCTCAGAATTCGAAAAGGCCCTTCCCAGTTAGGGGACCATTTGCCGAATACCTTGTCTTTGGTACCGATTGGCAAGATAATTTTCCAAACCAAGTCTCCCTCTTTGAATCCTTTTTCTCTCACTTTCGAGTTGTAGTACTTGGCAACGCGTATCTTGTTCTTTTCAATATTTTCCAAGGCCTTGAGACGAATCAAATGCAAATCTTCTAGCTCATCCATCATCAAATCTTTGTAATTCCCTTTGGTTAGACCGTTCTGCAATGTAACTCGTCTTGACCCCGATTGCAATTCCCATGGTAGCACTGCGTGATGCCCGTAGACCAACTCGTATGGCGACGTCTGAGTCGACCCATGACAAGCCATTCGGTAAGCCCACAAAGCTTCGTTGAGTACCAGGTGCCACCTTTTAGGTTTCTCTTCGATCTTCCTTTGAATGATTTTAATCACGATTTTGTTAGAAGCCTCTGCCTGTCCATTGGCCTGTGCATAGTAAGGAGAAGAATTATAGAGTTTAATCCCCATCTCTTCAGCAAAGTCACAAAACTCCGAGGAAGTGAATTGAGTTCCCTGATCGGTAGTGATGGACTGAGGAATGCCGAATCAGTAAATGATATGCTCCCTGACGAAAGACACCATGTTCTCTGACGTCACCTTCTTCAATGGGATGGCTTCAACCCACTTAGTGAAGTAATCCGTGGCTAACAGAACAAACTTATGTCCCTTGCTAGATGGAGGGTGGATCTGGCCGATCAAATCAATGCCCCACCCTCTGAAAGGCCAAGGCTTGATGATCGGATTCATGGCCGATGCTGGGGCCCTTTGCACATTGCCGAATCGCTGGCAATCCCGACAACCTCTGTAGTACTCAAAGCAATCTTCGAGCATAGTCGGCCAAAAATATCCAGTCCTCCTGATTAACCATCTCATACGGTGAGCCGACTGGTGTGCACCACATACGCCCTCGTGCACCTCATACATCAGCTTCCTAGCCCCGTCTTGGTTCAGGCACTTAAGCAAAACCCCATCTATGGACTTGTAGTACAATTGATTGTCCAAGAGCGTAAACTTAAGAGCCTTGTACCTGAGTTTTCGGGAGACTTTTCTGGACGGGTCCTTGAGGTAATCGGCAATGTTGTCTCTCCAGTCTTCAATTGCCTGATTATCACTTGGGACTGCTTGATCACCTTCTGGGGTTGTTTGCTCTCCCTCAAGTGCAAAAATGTTTTGATTTTCCCTATACCCGGACGCTGCCTGAGCCAACTGGTTTGCTTCTTCGTTTTGCCCCCTAGGAATATGTTGCAAGGTTGCCGATCGAAACTGTCTGAGGAGCTCTTGGCAACCTTCGAGATATTCCTGCAGCGTGTCGTTCTTGCACTCGTATTTGCCGGTCAATTGCTTGATCACCAATTCCGAGTCACCGAAGATTTCCACAGCGTCTGCCTTAATGTCCACAAGCAACCGCAGCCCTCGGAGCAGTGCTTCGTACTCTGCTTGATTATTAGTTACCGGGTACTTGATCGGTATAGAGTACTTGAAGGGTGCCCCCTTGGGAGAAATCAACACAATCCCGACTCCACCACCTTTGCTGCACGAGGATCCATCAAAAAACAATGCCCAAGGGACAATGGTTACCATGTTAGCATTAGGATCACGGTGGTGAGTGACAAAATCAGCCATAATCTGGCCTTTAACAGCCTTTGCCGATTCAAAACGCAAATCAAATTCAGAAAGGGCCAAAACCCATTTGCCAATCCTTCCACTTAAAATCGGCATTGATAACATGTGCTTGATTACATCAAACTCTGATACTACCACGCATTCGGCATTCAGTAGATAGTGCCGAAACTTGGTACAGGAATAGAAAACGCACAAGCACAACTTTCCGTAGCCGAATACCTCGTTCGGGGTCCAGTAGATTTCGGCTAAGATAGGCTACGACTCTTTCTTTTCCTTCAAATTCTGCATGAGGGCCGACCCTATCGTTAGGTTGTCGGCCGCCACGTACAACTTGAAAGGCTGTTGAGTTGTGGAGGAAAACCAACACTGGTGGCGCCTTCATGTATTCTTTGATTTCATTGAAAGCCTTCTGTTGCACGTCACCCCACACGAACTCCTGCTCTTTCTTGAGCTTCAACAGTGGAGAGAATGGTAACACGCGCTCGGACAAGTTGGATATGAACCTCCTGACAAAGTTGATCTTGCCGAGCAGTGATTGCAGTTCCTTGAGATTGGTCGGCGGCACTACCTTATCAATTGCTTCCATGCTCTTTTTGCCAACCTCGATACCTTTTTGTGGACTAAGAATCCCAGAAACTCACTGGCCGACACCCCAAATGCACACTTGGTTGGATTCATCTTCAAACCATGTTTCCTTGTGCACTCCAGGGTCTTCCTTAAATCGGCTAAGTGTCTTTCTTTGCTTCTCGACTTGACTACCACGTCATCAATGTATATCTCTACCACTCTACCGATCAACTCATGAAATATGTAATTCATGGCCCGCTGGTAAGTAGCACCGGCATTTTTCAAACCAAAAGTCATGACAACCCATTCAAACAACCCTAAATGGCCAGGGCACCTGAAGGCGGTCTTTGCTACGTCTTCCGCGGCCATGAAGATCTGGTTGTGTCCCGCATTGCCGTCCATAAAGCTTATAATTTCAAAACCGGCCGAAGCGTCTATTAGCAAATCGGCCACTGGCATCGGATAACCGTCCATAGGAGTGGCTTTGTTGAGGTTCCGGAAGTCGATGCAGACTCTCATCTTCCCGTTCTTCTTGTACACCGGGACAATATTGGAGATCCATTCCGCATATCAACACGGCCGAATGAATTTAGCTTCTAATAATCTTTCCACTTCCTTTTTCACGTCGACCAATACCTCCTCCTTGTAGATCCTGCGCGGAGGTTGTTTGTATGGGCGGTATCCAGGCTTGATCGGCAGTTTATGCTCAACAATGGACCGATCTAATCCGGGCATCTCTGTGTAGTCCCACGCAAAACAGTCTTTGAACTCCTTTAAAGATTTACTAGTAGCAATCTGAAATCAGGGTCTAAATTAGAACTTATGAACATCGGCCTTTTTTTACTTGTGTCGCCAACATCCACTTCTTCCAGTTGGTCGGCCGATGCGAAGCCACGTCCCAGTTTGCCCTCGCTGCTGTCAGTTGGGTTGTCCATCTAATAGAAGCTCTGGGAGCCGATTGCTTGGATCGGCTGTTGATCTCTACCATAGACGTTGATAGGACCTTCTCCCCACACGCGATCGGAGAAGCAGTCTACTCCGTCGAATTCCCAGTAAGTGGGTTCAATGGTGGCAAACACTCACCGAGTCGTCGGCTTGGACAACCTCGATGTCATCCCCAATCCACTGTATAAGTATTTGATGCATGGTTGAGGGTATGCAGCAGTTGGCATGGATCCAATCTCTGCCCAAAAGCAGGCTATATGCCCCCTTGCCATCAATGACAAAGAAGGTCGTATTGAGCGTCTTGGACCCAATCATCAATTCCACGTGCACGGCGCTCCGAGTGTCAGAGGGATTACCGACGAAGTCCTGGAGTACCATATCCGTTTTGAGCAGGTCTTCATCGTTCATGCCCAGCTTTCTGAAGGTGGCGTAAGGCATGATGTTAATCGCTGCGCCGCCATCGACAAACATCTTGGTTAGCGGCTTTCCGTTGACGTACCCCTTGACATATAACGGCTTCAAATGCCGATGCTTGGCTGGCTTGTCAAATGCTGCCTTCTGAGACAACACGAGCTGTGCCGTGAGCTCGGCCTCGTCGGAGTCCGAACGCGCTTCGTCCTGTGCCCCCTGGCCGATTGGAGCCATGAATTCCAGGGAAGGGAAGAAAGTCATGGCCACGCCAGCGCCTTTGCCATTGTTGTCTGGCTTTTCCTTCGGACGCCACTCTTGCTTCTTCCCCCCAGCGCAGCTGCTTCTTCCAACTCCCTATTCCGGAGGCGCTGCACCCTCCTTTTCTGGCTCTTTCTGAGCCCTGGCGGACACCACTGCCCTTCTTGCCATTATATGGGCGGGGCTGTGCCTCCTCGCTGTCGCCTTGGTGGTGCACCCACTCCTGGTCGGCATATCTCTTGGCTCGCCGATCCGGGCTCCTCATTTTTAGGCGCCGATCGTCCACTGGGATACGCGCTCCCAACCTTTCGTGGACGGGACGGCGGTTGACCCGATCCTGCCTATACCCCCGGTACTGATCGCTGCATTCGGGGCAGTTGTTGACGGCAGGCAGTTTCAAGCCTTCGTTCCAGCAGTGGCGGAAGAACGGACAACCCAGTGAGCTTGCTCCCGCTCTTGGAGGTGCTCTTGTCTCCAGCGACGGGCCTGTTCTCTGTGGTAAGCCCTCTCCTCCAGATGATACCGGTGCTCTCCCGTGCGACCGTCTTCACGCTGGTATTCCCCCGTGAGTTCCCGCTCTTCGCGTTGGAAACGCCTCTGCTCTTTCTCATTTTGCCGGCGCCACTTGTTAAGGAGATCTCTGTGGGTAGGTCTGCGCCTGGAAGACAACTCTCCGTGCTCGTATCGGCTATTCGCGGCTTGGGCGCGCTGTCGGAGCTCATCGCCAGTGATTTGCCGATCGGGATCCACTGCGCCAGACTCGCGCGCCTTGTTGGAGGTGAGGACTTTGACCTTGCCCTTGCCTCTGGGATCCTCCGGGGCTACCATGCTCACTGAGACGAACATGGAGTTCTGGGCGAAGGGGTTGGCATCGATCTTCATCTTGCCATTGAACTTGATGTGCCCATCCTGGATGGCCTTCTGGATCCTTGTCCTGAACACACGGCAATCATTAATAGAATGAGTGTTAGTGTTGTGAGAAAGCCGCAGTATTTCTTGTCTTTAACCCCTCCAGGACGCAGCATCGGGTGATCCGGGGGTAGCCTGACTCTCCCTTTGGCGATCAGAAACTCGAAGAGCCTGTCGGCTTTGGTGACGTCGAAGTCGTATGCCCCTTTCTGCTGGCGCAGCCATTGCTTGTTAGCCTGGGTCGGCTCTTTATCCCAGTTGAGCTCTGCAGCGGCCACCTCATCTTCGGCATCGGTATAGTCATCGGCTTCGTCCAAGAAAGCCTGATACATCTGGGCCGCGACATTGTCCTTCTGGAAGCGCCCTTCCCTCCGGAAGCCTTGCGCTTGGATAGTCATTTCATTCAGCCGGCGAGAGAGATGACCCAGGTCTTCAAACTCCTGGCCGAAGAGCTTGTCTCTGATGCTCGGGAGCATGCCTGCCACAGCCAATGGTGGAAGCTGGTCGTCCGGCAGGTACATGCCGAAGCACTGGCTCTTGACTTCCCTAAACCTGCGCAGGTAGTCCTGCGGCGTCTCATTCGGCCTCTGGCGCACATACATGATGTCCACCAGCTTCTTCTCCTTGGTGCCCGTGTAGAAGTGCGTATGGAACTTCTGTTCCAAGTCTGCCCAAGAGAGAATAGAGCCCGGTGGCAGAGACGTGAACCAAGCGAACGCCGGCCCAGTGAGCGATGACGGGAAGTACCGAACCCTGAAGGCATCCTCGGTATTGGCCTCTCCAAGCTGGAGCAGATAGCGACTGATGTGCTCCACCGTGCTAGTGTCGTCTAAGCTGGAGAACTTGGACAGGTCTGTCGGCACTTTGACTCTGGGAGGTAGAGCCACACGGTGGAACCATTCGGGGAACGGAGATCTGTAAGCATAAGTGCCCTTAGGCTTCAGGCCGAAAGTGCGCTGCATCATATCTGCCATCCTCTCTAGCATGACATCGACGTTAGAGTCGGCGGTCTTCTCGGCCGTCGGCTTCCCGTATCCTGGATGTGGGGCACCCTCTATGTTGTGAGGCTCAAGCATCTCATGGTACCCGTTTCCGTAGTAGTCCTTTATGAGCCTATAGGTTTGCGGGGAGATCTTGCGTGTTGACTCTGGCGGCTGACCCTTAGCGCCGAACGTGAGCTGACCCATGGTCGGCAACTGGCCTTCTGGCGTGTGCTTCTCTTGAATGGTCATTCCGCTCGATTGAGCCTTAGGCGGGGTCTCCTCACCAGCAGTTCCTGCCCCCTTGAGGTGATTCGGCAGATTGAAAAGATGTGGTCCTGCTATAGGGCCAAACTCGGCCTCCATAAGTTCATCGGCCTTGGGGCCGAATTGGGCGATCATGATGGTGCGGAAAGTGTTGAGAAACGCCCCATGCATGCGACCGATGGCACCAGAGACAGTTTCGTTGATTATGTGAGACATTTTCAACACTGCCTCCGCCTCCCCAGGATCATTCGGGTTGAGCTGGACGGGTTTCGGCAGATCGTGCAGACGGCGAACCTTTCCGCTCTTGTTCTTGGAAAAGGCTTCTAGGCACTTGGCCTGGAATTCGGCACAAGCATCCTCCACCTGCTCTCTGTACTCGTCAGGTAGTTCGGTGAGCTGCACCTGCACGAGCCCCGCCTTGTTGCTGGCCTCGGCTTCAGTGACTTCGACCATCGCTGCAGGAAAAAAGGGTCCCACTGGGCGTGCCAAAAAGTGTGTTGGCACTAAAAGTGACGCACTGTACCAATCACACAGCAAGCCGGAGAAGCTGGCTTCAAATGTGGCCCGGGTGCTCAGAAGTCCGGTGCGTGCCAGTCAGTTTGCCCTGCAACTAACAAGGGAGATAAACTGTTAAATACAAAGCTGGAACGTGCCGGGTATGACCAGACAGTTCCAAGATGTACGGCCCTGAAGCCACTTACGACGACTAGATATAGCTATGAAAGCTATCTGCCAACAGGTTTAAAAGATTATTCGGCAATATGAACAAAGTTACGTGAATAACAGGTTGCCGAACATGTTTGCATGAGAATCGTACTTGCATGACGTATTAATATAAGTTAGGACTTAACCAATCTCGATTGTACAACCGAGTTGGGGTCCATGGGGATTGAACATACAAGCTAAGCATGACTAAGCTAATCTAAAGCCTGCACCTGCCGCACGACACCCGGCTCTATCATAGGTCAAACATACTTAACATGCATGAACCCTCACCACGTGGCAATCCAGATACGATCCAATCGGCTATTACGAACAATAGATCTACTACATAAAAGACTTTACAATGATAAACGTGAGAGAACAAGGCAGATCTATAAAAGATAAAGCTGAACCGAACGGTATCTAGATTGGGCAAAAGTGTTACGATAAAATAAACATAACAAAACATGTAACACAAGGTAACTTAATGAATCTACTAGACTGCCACATCTAATAGAGCCGATAACTATCTTTATTTGTGCCTCAATCCGCCGCACGATACAAGACATAAACAAAGACTTCCCGTCATTAGCTTAAATCCGCCGCACGATACTAAGCTTAACGTACGAGACTACTTGCACCATATCTAAATCCGCCGCATGATACTAGACATGATAACAAGGTTGCCGGAACTTACGGAGGTCGACGGATCGATGGCCCCTCTCGAAGAACACGACGACACGACTTGGACTCGAAGACGGCACGGGGCCGGGTTGGTTGTATTGATTGTGAACGTTTTACAATAGTCTCAGGGTTTATATTTATACCTTGGTGTTCTCTGAGTCCTAGAAGGATACGATTACAATGATAGAATTAGGAAACTTATCAAAATCATGATGCCTTTTGCTCCAAGCTTCCTTTAATAACCGGCATGCACTAAAATGACGAGATCCCATCGCTAAGTCTTCTTGACATGCCGTATTCGTCATCTTCTAACGCAAACCGACTTGGCTTGAGGTAGCCGACCGCAACATCACGTTGCCGAATCTGCTCACCGTTAACTAGTTGCTTTCACAGCCTTGCCGAACACATTGAGTTAGCCGACCGCGTTCGCTGTCTGCCGAATCCTTCAAGCGGCGGCGTTCGCCGAATCTTCATAGTGCCGGTCCACTTGTCATAGTGCGAAAACTCGGTGTTAACAGAACCCTTCATGACACTTCTTGTCAAACTTGCTCAATCTTGTGCCCTTCTTCAATATATAGCACTTGCAACCAAACACTCTAAAGTAAGCAATATTGGGCTTTCTTCCATTCAATAGCTCATATGGTGTCAATTCCAACATAGGATGACAATATAAGCAGTTGCTAGAATAGCAAGCCATGTTGATAGCTTCGGCCCAAAAAGATTGACTCACATTGTACTCACTAAGCATTGATCTTGCCATATAAATCAAGGTTCTATTCTTCCTTTCAACTATCCCATTGGATTGAGGAGTGTACTTGGCCGAGAATTGATGCCTAATGCCAAAATCATCACAAAGTTCTTCAATCCTTGTGTTCTTGAACTCACTCCCATTGTCACTTCTCACTTTCTTAATTGTTGTTTCAAACTCATTTTGACTCCTCTT
Organism: Coix lacryma-jobi var. lacryma-jobi; assembly: GCA_009763385.1. Lineage (NCBI taxonomy): Eukaryota > Viridiplantae > Streptophyta > Magnoliopsida > Poales > Poaceae > Coix > Coix lacryma-jobi. The sequence continues at coordinate 127,970,355 of CM019825.1, read as the reverse complement.
GACAAAAGACTTGAATGTTGCAAATGTTTCACTTTTGTCACCAAGAAAGAATACCCATGTGTATCTAGTGAAGTCATCCACAATAACAAAGCCATACTTGTTGCCACCAATGCTAGTGTATGTTGTTGGTCCAAACAAATCCATATGCAATAACTCAAATGCTTTAGTAGTGCTCATTTCACTTTTCATGGGATGAGTATTTCCAACTTGTTTGCCGGCTTGACAAGAACTACAAAGTTTATCCTTCTCAAACACAACATCTTTCAAGCCCTTGACTAAGTCATATTTGATCAATTTATTGAGTTGATTCATTCCAACATGACCAAGCCTTCTATGCCATAGCCAACCCATACTAGACTTAGTGATCAAGCATGTTGACAATTGAGTTTCCTTTGCATCAAAATCAACTAAGTATAGGTTTCCATATCTAAATCCTTTGAATGCTAGGTTGGTTCCATCACTACTAGTGATCATCACATCATCAACACCAAAGTTGCAATTGAAACCAAGATCACATATTTGAGCTACCGATAGCAAGTTGAAGTTCAAGCTCTCTACTAGCAAGACATTTGAGATGCTCAAGTCATTGGATATTGCAATCTTACCAAGACCCTTGACCTTGCCTTCACTATTATCCCCAAATGTGATACTATCCACTTTGAAATCCTCTTCATTTGTGTTGATTGAGTTGAACATTCTAGAATCCCCGGTCATGTGTTGAGTGCACCCACTATCAAGCACCCAATGCCTTCCTCCGGCTTTGTAATTGACCTACAAGAAGATTCAATGTTTAGGTACCCAAGTCTTGTTGGGTCCTCCAAGGTTAGTGACTAAGCTCTTTGGTACCCAAATGGCTTTCTTCTTTGAGCCCTCGATAGGTGTACCAACAAACTTAGCTCTCACACTATTAGCACCCTTGTAAAGCACATAACAAGAATCAAACTTGATTGATTTACCAAGGTTGTTAGTTGGTTTGTTCTTGTTCATGTTCTTTTTATAGCAATTATGCTCGGTATGCCCGGATTGCTTGCAATTTGTGCAATAACGTCCATTGCCCTTCACAAAACTAGTCTTGTGAGGAGCAAAGGCCACCTTGCCCTTCTTGGGGGTATAGCCAATCCCTTCTTTCTCATGGGAAAATCTTTGGCTACCCAAGCACTTAAGCAAGCGGGCATCTCCACCATAGGCATTGCCTAAGGCATGAGTGAGCTCATTCACCTCCTTCTTTAGAGTTTCATTTTCCAATGATGCATCACAAGTAAAGTCATCTTTTATGTTTGAGTTGGATGCATCGGTGGAGCATGAACTAGATGAAGCATTGGGAGGTGCAATGACAATAGGTGTGTAAACTGTTTCATTGATTAAGTCACATGTTACACCTATGTCACATGTTTGAGCAACATCCTCAATCTTGGTTTGAGTGAGGAGAGAGGAGTGGGCTTCTTCAAGCCTAGTATGAGATTCACCAAGCTTCTCATGGGCTACCTCTAACCTCTCATGAGTAAGCTTGAGCTCATCAAGGGATTGCTCAAGAAGGCTAACCTTCATGCGCAATTCCTTGCACTCCTTCCTCTTCTTCTCAAAACAAGCATGAGCTTGCTCAAACATGTCCATAAGCTCTTCATTAGTGTATTCATTTTCATCACATTCATCATCATCATCACTCTCATCATAGGAAGGTACCTTAGATGGCCTTGCCATCAAGCATGTAGATGGAGTGTCAAAGATAGAAGACTTCTTGTTGATAGCAATACTTGCAAGTGCCTTCTTCTTCATCTTGTTGTGCTCTTCATCATCACTATCATCGGATGATGCATCACTATCCCATGTCACAACATAGGATCCACCTTTCTTCTTGGAGAAAGAGAGCTTCTTCTCCTCCTTTTCTTTCTTGTCCTTCTTTTTCTTTGCTTCATCATCATTATCACTATTGTAGGGACAATCGGCTATCATATGGTCTTCACTCTTGCACTTGTAGCATCTTCTCACATAGCCCTTGTTCTTGTTGTTGTCCCTTCTCTTTCTTGCACCATAGCCCTTCTTCTTCATGAGTCTTCCAAATTTCCTCACTAGAAGTGCCATGGCCTCATCATCATCACTTGAGTCTTCATCTTCACTATCACTTGATTCTTGCTTTGCTTTGCCCTTGCTCTTGTTCTTGGATGATGAAGTGGCTTTGAATGCCAAGCTCTTCTTCTTCTTCTTCTCCTCATCCTTCACTTCCTCCTCATCACCACCATCATTGTATTGATCCTCGGTCATTACATCACCAAGAACCTCATTTGGTGTCACATTTTGCAATCCTCCTCTCATGATGATGGTCCTCAATGTCTTGAATCGCTTGAGCAAGCAACTCAAGAACCGGTGGGTGAAGTCTTCATCCTTCACCTTCTCTCCCAAACTCTTGAGATCATTGATGATGCATTGGAGCCTATAGAACATCTCCAAAATGGTTTCATCTTCCTTCATCTTGAAGCTTGTGAGCTTGTCTTTGAGCATGTATAGCTTGGCACTTTTTACCATTGAAGTGCCATCATAAGTTTCTTCTAATCTTGCCCACACTTCACTTGCCTTCTCAAGATCTTTGATTTGCTCAAACACCTTTGGATCAATGCCATTGTATATAGTGTTGAGCGCCATTGTGTTGCATTGCTTGCTTTCACGCTCTCTAGGGGTGGGGTCTTCTTCATTGACAATAAGAAAACCATCTTGTGTGACTTCCCACACCCTATCATTGATGGAGCCAAGATACATCTTCATCTTTCTCTTCCAATAATCAAAAGATGACCCATCGAAGTACGGCGGTTTGCCCCCAACATGATTGAACACAATTTGAGCCATATCTGCACCATAGGTTGTTAAGCCTTTGAATCAAACAGAGTTAGGCTCCGATACCACTTGAAAGGTCCTAGTTGGCTAGAGGGGGGTGAATAGCCTAATTTAAAAATCTACAAATCACTAGAGCAACTTGTTAGACAATAACAAAGCGATAAATGCGTTTGCTCTAGCTCTAAGTCAAATGCAAGCCACCTATTTGCAATTCTAGTCAATTATGATCTCTAAGGCACACAATGGCTATGTCACTACTTTGCTAAACTAGTGAGCTACACAAGAGAGCTAGCAAAGCTAAACAAGCTACGCTAGGAACACTAATTCTAGTACTAACAAGAAGAACTAGTTACTCTACAACTAGTCACTACACAAGTATGAACAAGAAGATACAAGAGAGTGGTAGAGTGATCATTACCGAACCGAGCAAGAGATGATAACCAAAATCACAAGAGAGTGCAAATCACCAAGGGACACAAGATGAACACAAGATTTATCCCCGAGGTTCACGTGCTTGCCGGCACGCTACGTCCTCGTTGTGTCGACCAAGGCTTTGTGGTTCGGTGGCTAATCGGTATCACACACCGAGCTCTTCACAAGAGCGCCACAAGAACCTACCCCAAGCAATGGTAACTCAATGACACGAGCAATCCACTAGGAGTTACCTTTGGCTCTTCGCCGGGGAGGTACAAGCCCCTCACAAAGTCGTCGGGATGGCCACGAACAATCACCAACTCGTGCCGATCCTCCTCCGCTGCCACCAAGCCGTCTAGGCACCGGCAAGTGCCAAGAGTAACAAGAAATCCGCAGCAACAATCACCAAGATGCCTCTAGAATGCAATGATCACAATGCAAAGCTCTTGGTTTCATTCAATCTCACTTCGAATAAGCAATCAAGCAAGAGAGATGAGTGGGAGGGGTGTGCTCAGCTTCTAGGGATCACAAAGATGTTCAAATGTGCAAGAGTACTACCCTCAAACCGGCCACAACACTTATATAGCACCCCCTCAAGCAATGTAGCCGTTACCGCCTTCTTTGTGCACACCGGACGCTCCTGCGAGGGAGCACCGGAAGCGCCTCAGCGTCCGGTGGCTGGATAGCCGCCACGTGACACGTTCAAACGTCGCTCGTTCGATCCACAATGGCTGCTGCACGAATTCGCACCATCAGTACACACCGGACGCTCCGGTTCGAGGCACCGGACGCGTCCGCCACCACCAATGGCTACCTGTTAGACCAGCTTTGCGTATCACCGGACGCTACGTTATCTGCACCGGACACTCCGGTGGGAATTATTTTCCGCCGTATGGTGCAATCCAGAGAGCATCTAGAATGCTCTCAGACCCACCGGACGCTCCAGAGTCCGGTGCTTACTGCTCAGCAGAGACCCAGACAGCACCGAACGCAAAACACTTCAGCTGTCGCGTCCGGTGCGACCCTCAGGTCGAGTCTGGTGTGATACGCACCAACGTCGCTCACATGGGTTAGTCACCGGACGTGCTAGGGTTTACCACCGGACGCTCCGGTGGCCCCGAGACAGCGTCCGGTGCACACTCAGCAACACCAAACGACTTTGTTTCAACTCGTGTCTTTCACCCTTGCTCATATGTGCCAACACCAAAGTGTAAAAACACTTGTGCACGTGTGTTAGCCTTTTGAAAACATTTTTCAAGGGTTTTATCGCCTCATTTTAGTTATGTCATATGCAAATGCAACTAGAGGCAACTCGATAACCGTATGCTATGAATTTCCCCTCTTGATAGTACGACTATCTATCCTAAATGCACTTACACCCTCTATGGTGTCTTAAGTGCCAAAAACAAAAGAGCCTATCATATACCGTTGCCTTGAGCTCTTTTATTTCCTCTTTCTTCTTGTGAAGTCATGGACCATTCTTAGATCAACTCTTGATCATTGTACCACTTGTTCATCACCATGCTTCACTTATGCCATGGACCACCTTTTGCTAATCAATAACTTAATGACAAAGGTTAGTCCAATGGGTTTCATCAATTATCCAAAACCAAACTTGGGCTTTCAAAGATGCATGCCAAGGGTGCCAAGGAGATGTAAGGTTTGGAACCCTCCCTGCTGCTTTTCCGTTGGACTGATGCATTGTTTTTTGGTTCAATTGATATGATTCATGTCTGAAATTTACTTGTTGAAAAAATAGAATGGACTTACATCTGCTTATAAGTCTGCAATATACTCTATTGGGAATAGTTCTGCAAGTCAATGTTTTCATTTGTTCATTTTTTGATATATGTTTGTTAGGCTATGTTTAAAAATCATTCAACATAGTCTGCTAAATCCTAGCATGACTGTGGTGGCATAGAGATAAAAATATTATGTCTATGATTTTCATTTTCTAATATTTCAAATACATTCTGTAATAATTGGCTAGAGATGGTTCAATAAATTTGATAGATCTAATTTTGGAATTAATGTGGCATGTAGCATTAGCACGGGAAAAAAGCCAGAATAGGACAATGCAATTTTTATACATTCTATTTTTTAAGATAAATATACAGACTTTGGATATCCTTGCGGATGCACAGGTTGTGATCCGGGTCTTGAAGTGATGAGTGATTGTCAACGGATTTGATGCGCTTATTCTTTGGCTTGTGTTGTGCAGGTGTTGAGCCGGGAGGCAGTGATCGAAGGCAAGGTGAAGGTCAAGTGCTGGAGTGCCATGCCGACGGACCAGGGCGGTGAAGGGCGGACTCGGACTTGGGCTGACGGACTGGTGGCCAAAGGATCAGCTATAGAGGCTGACAGTCTGGGACAGCAACGAGCGAAGACTTGCAGGGCATGGTGTGGCTCGGATCGGGGACCTGGGGACAAATGTCGGTGGATGGGGTGCACAGGCGATGCATCCCTCTATGGCGTCGGTTTGGTGGTTCAGCCCTAGAAAAACCACCGGTGTATGGTTTCCAGGTTTGGGCCTCAAAACCTAGGCGGCTGCTAGGTTTCCGAGTTTGGGCCATAAAACTTGGGGTGGACGGTGTATTGGTTTGGGCCTCAAAACCAGCGATGGAGTTCACTAGGTGATCGTCCAGGAGCAATGGCACGTGGCGACATCCGGGGAGCTTACGTCGAGGCAAAGCTACCGGCTATATGTAACACCTCTGGTGTTTAAGCATGTAATTAACTTGACATATCATCATTAGCATCATTAATCATCTTGATCATGAATTCAGGTGTATGTAGTTGCTTAGTGTATCATTTTATGTGATGTACCTCTATTGCAAAAACCCTTATTAGCCCACTTCTTCCTATAGGGGCAAAATGGTAATTTCACCTCTGTGCCTAGTTCTTTGTAATTCTTGTTCAAATTTAGTGCCCTGATGTTTGTTGCTTTGATCAAAGTTCAAAAGTCAGATTTGATTTGATTTTCCTTTTGCAAAACCCTAAAATCCCAAATCCTGGATTTATTCCCTTTTTGATAACTTTTTCAAAATTCAAAATTTTGAGTTGGTTCAAAAAGCAAAGTTGTGAATCTGACCTAGAGGAACAACTTTGGTATTTACAGATTTCCATGTTTCCATATAAAATTTGAAGTAATTTCAAATTCGTTCAAATTCCAGTTTTTGTCCCCTTTTCAGTTTAAAAAGTTATTCAAAAACTATTGAGTTTCAGAAAAAGTGGATATTAGCAAAGTTGTAGGTAGGTTTGACAAATGGAACAACTTTCATATTGGAAGACTTTCAAGTTTCAGTTTGAAATTCAGAGTAATTTTGATTTGAATCCAGTTGAAAAAGTGTCCCCTTTTCTGTTTTTGAATATAGTTCAAAAACTATTGGGATTTGAAAATGTTCATATTGACAAAGTTGTAGATCTCTTTTTCTGAACAACTTTGGTGTTTTGAGTTTTTGTCGCACAGTTCAATTTTTGAGAGTAATTTGCAAAATACAGAGATCAGCCAAAAGTCAAACCCTAAGGCCTAGCACTGTTCGTCCCCTACCTCTAGCCGGCGCAGTGCAGAGGGGGCCCCGGCCGTGGCCGAGCCTCCGGCGCTGCGCGTGCCGCGTGCCTGGCTGCTCCCCACGCGCCACCAACCTGCCGCCGCTGTCCCCCTGTTCCCTCCGCGCCCGCACGCGAGCGCTGACCTCGCTCTCGGCCCCTACAGTGTCCAGCGCGCCGCCGCCGCGTGGCCATTGCCGGCCGAGCTTGTGCCCGAGCCCCGGCTGCACGCCAGCTTATCCGCCAGAGCGCAATCGAGTGCGCACGCCCCCGCAAACCTTACCCGCGTAACCCCGAGCTCTCTACCGTCCCATAGCCGCGGCTATATAAGCCGCCGGAGCCCCGAGCTCCGCATTCAACCCCGCCACCGTGGTCAGCCCACTCCAGACACTCCGCCCTCCACCATCTAGCCCGAAAGCTCCGCCTTGAGCTCGTGAAGCTTTCCCACCCTTCAATTTCACCTTCCCCGCCTCCTATCGCCCGGCGTAAGCTCGCCGTTCCCATCTCCGGCAGAAACCTGGCGAGCTCGGGTTCGTGAAATTCGCCGCCTCCGGCCATGATCATCCCTCACCGACCCCCGTGTCGTATTCCTTGGCCCCGCGCGACTCTAACCCGGCCCTTGCGGTCTCGTGTGTTGCGCAGGACCGCCGGATCGCCGGAGCGCCGCCGCGGTCGTCTTCTCCCTCGAGAACGTGTCGAGCCTCACCCTCGAGAACGAGTCGAGCCTCACCCTCGAGCCCTGCCTCCGACACGTGGTAAGCGTCCGAGCCTCCAAGTCACGCCTCGGACGGAGGCTTGTTTCTCCGCTTCGCCCGAGCCCAGGCCTCGGCGAGCGCATGCTCTCCGCTTCGCCCGAGTGAGGCCTCGGACGGAGGCTCACTTCTCCGTCTCGCCCGAGCCTCCGGGCCAGGCCTCGGACGAAGCCGTCGCTTCCGTCTCGACCGAGCCCGTCTCAACCGAGCCCTTCTCGACCGAGCCCCCCCGCGATTCGCCCGAGCCCGCGATTCGCCGAGGCCGGCCTAGAAGGAGCACAGTGCTTTTCTCTTTTCTGAGAGATGTGAATAGTGTTCTGTTTTCTTTTTTTTGTATGATTTTCTGTGTGCATCCAAAAATTCTGAAATTTTTGTGGTAGACTCTTTATGCTCTGGAGTATTTTATAAAAATATGAAACTTGAGTTTTGTGCAAAAATTTGAAAATGTAAAATTCCCCTTTTAATTGAAAAATGAAGGTTTTGGTATTTTTGGAGAGTGATTTATAACTCCAAAAATCATGAGACAAATTTTTGTGAGCTTCTTATGTCATGTTTAGTCTCTGGTAAAATTTGAAGTCTTTTGGAACAAGTTGATTTTTGAGCATTTATTTTAATTCCTAAATAGTACCTTTTGTTAATTAAATGTCTAGAATTATTTGAACACCTTAATGACCTCCAAAAATTATGAAATTTGTTTTGCCATCTATCTACACCATAATGAAACTTATGTGATTAATTTGGTAATTTTTGGAGCAACTTCATAAAATGACCTTTTAAATAAATTAAGAAAATAGAAAAGATGGATTAGGGTTGGTAATAAGTGTGTGATGATGTGATCTTTGGATTGATTGATGTTCATAGACCCCTACCCTTTGGTCTATGATGTTTGTGATGCTATGTTTGGTTGATGCTTAGGATAATTATAATTGCGGATACATGGGTGTATGCCGAGTCTCTGTGTGATGAGTGATTGTCAACGGAGATGATGCGCATGTTCTTTGGCTTGTGTTGTGCAGGTGTCGAGCACAGAGACAGTGGTCGATGGCGGGTGAAGGTCAAGTTGCGACGTGCCGTGCCGACGGACCGGGCGTGATGAAGGATGGGCGTGCCGTGCGGCGGACGTGCCATGCCGATGTATCGGACGGTGAAGGGCGGACGTTGGACTTAGACTGATGGACTGGAGGCCGGAGGATCAGCTGTGGTGGCTGGCAGCCTGCGACAGCGACAAGCGGAGAAGTGCGATCATGTCGGTGGAAGGGGTGCACAGGCGGTGCATCCCCTCTACGACGCCGGTTTGTTGGTAGAGCCCGGAAAAACCAACGGTGGACGGTTTCCAGGTTTGGGCCTCAAACCTGGGTGCTGGTTTCCAGGTTGAGCCACAAAACCTGGGCGTGACGGTTTCCAGGTTGAGCCTCAAAACCTGGGCGTGGGCGGTTTCCGAGTTTGGGCCTCAAAACTCGGGCGCTGCGGGTTTCTGAGTTTGGGCCACAAAACTCGGGCTGGAGGCTGGTTTCCCGGTTGGGCCTCAAAACCGGGGCTGATGGAAAAGGCTGGTTTTCCCGGTTTGGGCCACAAAACCGGGGGGTGCAGAGTGGTGGCGGCACGTGGCGGCGATCTGAAGGTTGCGTGGAGGCGACGCGGAAGACCGTGCGGGCGTGGCCGTCGGATCTACCTACCACCAGCGGTGGACCAATAGCCTTAGGTTTTCCTGGCCCGCTCTGTAATTAGAGTAGAGAGGGGTAGAGTAGGAAATAGACTTAGGCTAGGTTAGTATAAGTAGTCCAGGGGAGACACCCTCCTCCCTATCTCAGTTTTAGCCATCTCATTTGCTTCCTGCACTTAGGGTTTCCTGCTCTCCCATCCCCTGCTGTAGCTGAGATCCGCAGAGAGACTTGAACTCTGTGTACTGTTGATTTTGAGGAAGGAGGCCGTAACCTCCTTGTCGTAGCGTGTGTTTGCGCTTCGGCTTGCAATTCGTGGCTGTGATTTCCGTTGTGTTCGTGTTCTTTGCGGAATCCTTTCTCTCCACGATTTTCCCGTCGCTTGATCTCTTTGCTCGGTTCATCTTTTGCAAATCCGTTTGAACCAAGTTGTTCTAGATCGTGAGGCACTTCTTTCCATCGAAGAATCATCCTCAAACCTCACGGTCTAGGAGATCGATCGATTTTTAGTTTCGGGTCAAGTTTTCTTCTTCCCCCGAAATTCTTCGATTCACCGTTTGGAGATAGGTTCGAGCCATGATCTCTTAAAGATAGCTCACTATACTCCTTGTGACTCATCTCACCAAGTTTGATCCCTAGAGGAATTGTTTTGGGTGAGATAGAGGCAAATCGGTGGACGAACGGGGCTGCTGCGAGTCGACCGGACGCTCAGTCGGGGTGACGGACGCTCGGTCCGTGAGTCCGGTCGATGAACAGCACATAGCCGTGTTCTTCACCTTGACCGGACGCTCCGTTCACGTTTTGACCAGACGCATCGCTTTCACTGTTCATCGTGCTTGTTCGTTTTTCTGACCGGACGCACTGCTCTCGACCGGACGCTCCGTACTCGTGAGTCCGGTCGCGAACAGTAAGGTTCCAGAGCGATTTGTTGACCGGACGCGTCCGGTCCCTGCTGACCGGACGCTAGCCAGAGTCCGGTCGATCCAGTTCGACGCGTTTTCGTCCGCAGTTTGTTCGTTCGTCTTTCAATTCGTGATTCGTTTGTGGCGTTGCATTCCTAACTTCGTGCTCTACAGAATTTGGGCTTCCCGCTTTACAAAATAGCCTGAATCCCCCTCGCGTTGCTCGGGGGAGGTTGAGGTTACCCAAAACCCATCCCGTCACTAGTTGACTTGCGTGAACTTGTGGTGAGGAAGTTTTGTGTGCCTCGCTGTGATCTCTGGGATCATCCACCCTCTTCCAGGGTTGTGGCATCACGTTTTGGTAGTAGCTCTTGGGGATTGATTTTGGGACATTTGGCCAAAGTTTCGTGAGAAATTTTATTGGCTCCCATTCCCCCCCTCTGGTCGCCTTGCTTTTGCATTCTCGGTCCTTCAATTGGTATCGGAGCAGGTTAAGGATCTTCCACCTTAGCCGGTTCCAGATCCACCGAAGGCGACATGGATCGCGGCGTGGGCAAACCGCCGTTTTTCGATGGGACGAACTATGCGTATTGGAAGATACGCATGTCGGCCTATCTCCAGAGCATGGCTCTTCTGTTTGGGAGATTTGCAACAACGCCAACTACGTTGTCCTGGCTGCTCGTGTCTCTCAGCTTCAGATCGATGAGCACGAAGCCAATAGCCGGGCGCGTAACGCTTTGTTCTCCGTTTGACGTGGCGTTTGTGGGGATCGCGTTTCTCACCTCTCTACGGCTCGGGAGATCTGGGACACCTCATGCGTTTTCATGAGGGCACCTCTCAAGTCAAAACCCGACTCTACGAGTCGTTCAAGAGAGAGTATGAGAACTTTCGACATCAGCCTGGCGAGAGCATAGAAAGTTTATTCGCTCGCTTTCAGGTGATTGTCAACAGGATGAGGGCTAACAGAGAGCAGTTGCCATTTGACGATCATGAGCGTGCTTTGAAGCTTTTGCACACTCTTGACCGTTCGGTGTGGGACTCCAAGGTTCAGGCAATCATCGAATCGCCGAACTATGAGACCCTCACCTGCGACGAGCTCTTCAGTAAGCTCAAGTCCAGTGAGATTGATGCTATGGCGAGGGCTTCTTTTGAAATCCTTCTCGCCCGTCCATGGCTTTGGTTTCCGGCTCTTCCTCTAACCCCTCAGCTGGCTTTGCGCTTTCTTCTCTCTTTTCTGTGACAGAGGACCAGCTGGAGTCTTTGGGAGACGACGAGTTGGCTTTGCTTGCCAACCGGTTTTCGCGGTTCCACAACAACCGCGTGAACCGCCGTCGTGGAGGAGGACGCGCCGGATGCTACGAATGCGGCGACCCGACCACTTCATCGCCGACTGCCCCAAGAAGAAGAACAAGCATCTGGGGAAGGGCGATCACGGCCACAGGCGCGACTCCAAGTACAAGGAGAAGCACGTTCCCCCAAGGCACAAGAAGCGGGGCGGCTTCGACAAAGAGTACATCAAGAAGAAGTACTTGGAGAAGCAGCAAGCTGAGCAGCGTGCATTCTTCGCCACGCTCAGCGACGTCGACGGCTCGGATGACGACTCCGCCAGCTCGAGTGATGACGAGTCCGAGAAGAAGAAGAGGATCGAGGACAAGCTGAACGGCCTCTGCTTCTTCGCCGACGACGACGGCTTCTGCACCATGGCGCTGGGCGATGAGGTCGACGGCGAGCCGGAGCGTACCCCTCGGAACGACGACGACGACGACACCTCCCAGGTATCTCTCACCTACGACGAGCTTTTCCTCCGAGGTTGAGAAGTTGACTGCTGCCCTCCTTAGCCAAGATAAGTTGCTTAGGCGTGCCGCTAGAGAGCGCAAGGAGTTTAGGCAGAAGTGGGAGGACACGGTGAAGGAGCTTGAGTTCGCTCGGTCCACCGTGGTGTGTCGGAGGAGTTGGAGTGCGAGAGTGCGCCGCGCACATGACGGATCTTCTCACTCTGAGGAGTAAGCATGCTGCGCTGGTAGATGAGGTGGATGAGCTCCGAGCTAGGCCGCAGCTGTTGGGTGCGTGCAAGACTTGTCCTGTCTTGCAATCTGAGTTGGCAGAGAAGAATGCCAAGCTTGAGTCTTTAGAGAAGGCCAGCTCAGATAGCACTTGTGTCATGAGGTGTGCTTTGTGTGAGGGCCTGGAGATGGAGATTGCCAATGTGAAGCATGGCAAGATGCAAACCGAGGAAGAAAAACACATACCTTCGGTCCATCTTGTCATGGGTCTCCAGTAGTGAGCCGCAGCTCGGGATGATGATCTCCCAATTCAAGCGAGCTGTTGGTGCCCCTGGTGTAGGTTTTGCTCAGAGTGTTGATCTCTCAGCCTTTGGGAAGATTGGAGAGTCTAGTGGTCTGAACCCATGTGAGAAGCCCAATTCCACCACTATTCCCAAACTTGCCAAGCTTCCACTCAAAGAGCCAGCCAAGCCTATCACCCAAGATGGTGTGGTTGAGGAACCCCCTAAAGTTCCTCCCAAGAACCCAGTTTGGGCACCCAAGCCAAACCACCTCAGAAACAAGCTTGATGCTATGCCACCCATTCGTGAGGAGTTGCCACCAAAGGGCAAAGGCAAAGTGAGCCACACCCACAGCCCTGGTCACCAACAACCCCCTGTGCATGCGGTGAGGTACCAGTGTGATTTTGTGGGAGAGATGGTCACTTGAGCGAGTTCTGCTTTAGGCGCAAGAGAGAGGCGCGCAGGGCTCGGGAGATGGAGAACCCGGACATGTACCATCCAGCTCATGGTGGACATGTACCGAAGGCCCAGGGGAGAGCTGCTAGGTCCGGACGTCAGGGTTCAGGTCTAGGCAGGAGATGAGAGCCCCGAGGAGGGAGACTAGGCCTAGAGGTCCAGCACCTCAGTTTGTTAGGCCTAGGCAGGAGAGAGCTTCGAGGAGAGACGCTAGAGCAGTTGAGCCCCAGGCTCCTAGGCGTAAACCTCGTAGAGAGCGTGCCCGACGGGGTCCTGCTTTTGCAGGTAACAGACCCCGTGGCGGAGGCTTTGTTGAGCGCTTTCCCCCACCGCGTTTGGGTATCGCGGTGAGCGCTTCTTCCCCAGCGGACCACGTTTTTTCTCAGCGTGGTGATCGCTTCCCTCGTAGACGTGCTAGGAATGGTTTTTACACTAACCCTTCTTTAGAGCAGCCGGCCCAACACTGGTTTTCCCCTTATTTCACTAACCCCAGTGTTGGACCGTATGCTCACCCTATGTCTTTTTATTGATGTAGGTGAGACGGTTGGAGGACATTTGGTTGGTGGATTCCGGTTGTTCGAGGCACATGACCGGAAACACCAAGTGGTTCTCCAGCCTTAGCCCGGTCGCCGGAAAGGAGTACATAACCTTCGGCGACAATAGTAAAGGTAAGGTATTGTCCCGTGGAACTGTGCGGGTTAATGAGCACTTTGTGTTGCGCGATGTTGCTCTTGTTTCTAACCTGCATTTTTAACTTGCTTTCTGTTTCGCAACTTTTTGATGATGACTATGAGATTCGTTTCAAACCGAACCTTAGTCGCATCTTAGATCCTCAGGGCGATCTTGTATGTCTGATTTCGCCCTTTGGGAAAGTTTTTCGTGCGAATTTTTCGGAGTCGTTTGGATCTTCTCGCTGTCTTTTGGCTAGTCCTTCTTCTTCCGATCTTTGGAAGTGGCATAGGAGGCTCGGTCACTTAAGCTTCGACTTGCTTGCAAGACTTAGCTCACTTGGCCTAATCCGAGGATTGCCCAAGCTTTCGATGGAGAAGGATCTAGTTTGCCATTCTTGCAGACATGGGAAGATGGTTGCTGCTCCCACCTTCCAGTGACTAAGGTCATGACCTCGCACCCGGAGAGCTTTTACATATGGACCTTGTTGGTCCAGCTCGGGTGAGCTCGGTTGGTGGCAAGTGGTATGTTTTGGTTGTTGTTGACGACTTTTCGAGATATTCGTGGGTCTTCTTTTTAGCTGAGAAGACCGAGACTTTCTCATTCGCTCGCAATCTGATTTTGCGTCTTCAGAACGAGTTCCCTTTGAACTCGATGCGAGCTATTAGAAGTGATAATGGTTCCGAATTCAAAAATTCGGATTTTGAGAAGTTTTGTAACCACCTTGGCTTGGAGCATCAGTTTTCTTCCCCTACACACCGCCCCAAAATGGTGTTGTAGAGAGGAAGAATCGGACCCTTGTTGAGATGGCCAGGACGATGCTTGATGAGCATAGGACTCCTAGGCGCTTTTGGGCCGAAGCTATGAACACTGCATGCTACATTTCGAATCGCATTTTTCTGAGAGCGTTTTTGAAGAAGACCTCTTATGAGTTGCGCTTTGGTCGCCAGCCCAAGGTGAGTTATTTTAGAGTCTTCGGTTGCCATTGTTTTATATTGAAAAAGGCAACCTGGACAAGTTTGAGTCTCGTTCTTCTGACGGTGTGTTTTTGGGTTATGGCACTCACACTCGAGCTTATCGTGTACTTAACCTTGACACTAACCGAGTCATGGAGACATCAGATGTCACCTTCGACGAGACTCTTGTTTGTCCCTCTTCTCGTTTTGAGCGTGCAGGTGATCATGAGGTTGGAGAGCCTCTTTTCGATGACGAGGACGAGGGTGCTGAAAGTATAGATGATCCAGCACCCCCTCCACCTGCCGTGCCGCAAAGAGCGGCCTCGACGACGACTCACGGCCCCGACACTTCTTCTTCCTGGGGGCCGTGGGATCCTCCACCTCGCGCGGTACCTTTTGTACCCGGGGTGGAACCAGCTGCTGTTGAGGGGAGGTCACTTCTTCCCGGGAGGCGCCACGACATATCCAGCGCCAGCACCCCCCTGAACAGATGATCGGCGACATCAACGAGCGAGTTACTCGCTCCAGGTCACAGCACATCTCGCACTTTGCTCATTCTGCTTTTGTTGCGTCTTTTGAGCCCCGAGATGTTGGACACGCATTGACGGATCCGGATTGGGTCAATGCCATGCATGAGGAGCTAGAGAATTTTGAGCGAAATCGGTTTGGGTTCTAGTGCCTCCACCTCCTGACTGTAAACCTATTGGGACAAAATGGGTATTTAAAAACAAGCAAGGAGAGGAGGGCCACATTGTGAGAAACAAGGCCCGGCTTGTAGCGAAGGGTTATAGTCAGAAGGAGGGGATAGATTATGAGGAGACCTTCGCTCCTGTAGCTCGTTTGGAGGCTATTAGGATACTCTTGGCTTATGCTGCATCCATGGGTTTCAAACTTTTTCAAATGGATGTCAAGAGTGCCTTCTTAAACGGCTACATTGAGGAGGAGGTCTATGTCCAGCAACCCCCCGGTTTTGAAAATCCCAGGTTTCCAAACCATGTCTTTAAACTCCACAAAGCTTTGTATGGTTTGAAACAAGCCCCTAGAGCCTGGTATGAGAGATTAAAAACCTTCTTGCTAGCTAAGGTTTAAAATGGGATGTGTTGATAAACGCTCTTTCTCCTCAAGCAAGGCAAAGATACTCTCTTGGTCCAAATTTACGTGGATGATATCATTTTCGGTGGTTCTTCTCACGCTTTGGTTGCCAAGTTTGCAGATACTATGAGCAGGGAGTTCGAGATGAGCATGATGGGCGAGCTGACTTTTCTTTCTCGGGTTGCAAATTAAGCAATCCCGAGAGGGGACGTTTGTGCACCAGGGCAAGTACACGAGGGACTTGCTGAAGCGGTTCGACATGGGTGAGGCCAAGCCTCTTCCGACGCCCATGTCGACGACGACTGCCCTGGATGCCGACACGGATGGAGAAGCAGTGGACCAGAAGGAGTACCGCAGCATGATTGGATCGCTGCTCTACCTGACGGCGACACGGCCGGACATTCAGTTCGCCGTGTGCTTTGTGCGCGCGCTTTCAGGCTTCGCCACGCACTTCTCACCGTCAGGCCGTGAAGCGCATCTTCAGGTACCTTCGTTTCACGCCTGAGTTCGGGATTGGTATTCTGCTTCTTCCACCCTCTCGCTTTGTGGCTTTTCTGATGCTGATTTTGCTGGTTGTCGCACCGAGCGCAAGTCCACCTCTGGGACTTGCCAGTTTATTGGATCTTCTCTTGTATCGTGGTCTTCTCGCAAGCAGTCTAGTGTCGCTCAGTCTACCACGGAGGCTGAATATGTTGCTGCGGCTAGCTGCTGTTCCCAGTTACTCTGGATGATGGCCACTTTGCGTGATTTTGGTTTGAGCTTTACTCGAGTGCCTTTGCTTTGTGACAGCACGAGTGCCTTAGCGTTGCTAAGAACCCCGTGCTTCACTCGAAAACCAAACACATTGATGTGCGCTTTCATTCTTGCGAGACCACCAGGAGAAGGGTGATATCGACCTTCGCCATGTCGATACTCATCACCAATTGGCTGATATTTTCACCAAGCCTTTAGACGAATCAACCTTTAATAGGTTGAGGGGTGAGCTTGGTGTGTGTTCCCCTTTTAGATGGGGGAAGCATTTTGAGATGTACAGACTGACTCTTTTATTTAGAGGTTCCTTTCTTTTGAGTTTCTTGAGTCTTTCCAATTGGTATCTTCCTTCTTTCAGTTTTGTGTCGGGCATACGCATTTACATTCTGAGCTTCATGTCTATGTTCACTAGAATGTAATTATGCGCTTGTTAGTATTGCTCCGATACTTATGATGATGCTTGTAGCTTATGCTCCTTCTGATCACTGTTACATGTTATGAGCGAGCTATTTTTGGAATGGTGAATTATGCCTAATGTATATAATCTGAAAATGTTCACCATTGAGATATGCAACTAGCATGTGTAGGATGTGTTGAGTCCATTCCTGCTTTTCATATATGCTAGGTTGCTATGTCTCTAGTTCTGAGTCATTCACTTGCTTGGTTGTTCATAACTTGCTTAAAATCTGAACCAAGTATTGTTGAATTGAAAAGATCGAGATGGGATTGCTTGTCAACACCTCATGGTATTGAGACTGTTTCTCATTGCACTTTGAGTTAAACTTGAGCCATGTAGTGTATGACCGAAACCGTTGCTTTAAGCTTCTGATTGCTTCGGCATAGGCTTCGCACGGTTGAAAAGTTAGGCGATGACAAGCTTTCAACCTCTCGCAATCACATGCTAAAAATGAACTTGTGAATTCTTTTACCGCTGCAACTCCGATTTGAATTTGAAATCACAAGTATATGCTTCATTCCTATGCATGATGATTGAACTTTGCTAGGGGTAGTTCACCTTGTATATATGCTTAGCACTTGTTTGGATTCCTTCTATACATGTCTAGTGCTATTTTGATGGTGACTATCCTTTTGACTTAAAACTGCTCACATGCTCAGATGCTTCATATTTCGTATAAGTGATCAGTTTGAGCCTTTGCTATTTGAGTGCTTAATTGAGATGTTGGAGCTATACTGATTAGAGCATCTTTGCACTCTTTTGACTATATACTTGAAGTTCCTAACTTGCATTTTGAATATTGCATTGTGGAAGGAGATCTTGTGTTCAGGGGGAGTTTATGTGAAGGAGTTGCTTCTCCGATACCTTTGGCCTTGATAAGTGCATTTTCAACTAGGGGAGAAATTTATGCAAATCATATGCCCCTGTGTTGATCACTAAGGGAGAATCATTTGTCCTAGTTATTGCATTTGTCCAGGGGGAGTTTGCTAGTTGTGTTGAGCCGTTGCCTCTGTCTTGAGGGACTAGCAAACGTTCCGTTCCTAGCTTTTCATGAGCTTTCATAAGCTTTTTCATTTGGCTTTCAATTGGTATCGTCTGGTGTGCTTTCCTTTTGTTTGGGTTGATTTCCAATTGTTTCGGAGTGATTTTCTTGCTAGTGTGTTGAGCCTCTGTGCCTCTATCTTGAGGGACTAGCATTTTGCTTCTGTTGTCCTCCGATCTTCAATTGGTATCTGCTAGCGGTGTTGAGCCTGTTCTACCTCTTCTTGAGGGCTAGCTTTGCTTTGCTTGGTTGCGTCGAGCCGTTGCCCATGTCTTTGGGGACCAAGTTTTCGCTTCATCCACTTGACCTTCTTTGGCTTTTGTTAGGCTTTTGGGTCATTTGGTTGGGTTTTCTCTTCTCACTCCTTCCTACCTCCTTCTTCTTATTCATGATTTGTTGTGGAGTTGACAATGCACTCATCAAGGGGGAGATTGCGGATACATGGGTGTATGCCGAGTCTCTGTGTGATGAGTGATTGTCAACGGAGATGATGCGCATGTTCTTTGGCTTGTGTTGTGCAGGTGTCGAGCACAGAGACAGTGGTCGATGGCGGGTGAAGGTCAAGTTGCGACGTGCCGTGCCGACGGACCGGGCGTGATGAAGGATGGGCGTGCCGTGCGGCGGACGTGCCATGCCGATGTATCGGACGGTGAAGGGCGGACGTGGACTTAGACTGATGGACTGGAGGCCGGAGGATCAGCTGTGGTGGCTGGCAGCCTGCGACAGCGACAAGCGGAGAAGTGCGATCATGTCGGTGGAAGGGGTGCACAGGCGGTGCATCCCCTCTACGACGCCGGTTTGTTGGTAGAGCCCGGGAAAAACCAACGGTGGACGGTTTCCAGGTTTGGGCCTCAAAACCTGGGTGCTGGGTTTCCAGGTTGAGCCACAAAACCTGGGCGTGACGGTTTCCAGGTTGAGCCTCAAAACCTGGGCGTGGGCCGGTTTCCGAGTTTGGGCCTCAAAACTCGGGCGCTGCGGGTTTCTGAGTTTGGGCCACAAAACTCGGGCTGGAGGCTGGTTTCCCGGTTTGGGCCTCAAAACCGGGGGCTGATGGAAAAGGCTGGTTTCCCGGTTTGGGCCACAAAACCGGGGGTGCAGAGTGGTGGCGGCACGTGGCGGCGATCTGAAGGTTGCGTGGAGGCGACGCGGAAGACCGTGCGGGCGTGGCTGTCGGATCTACCTACCACCAGCGGGTGGACCAGATTAGCCTTAGGGTTTTCCTGGCCCGCTCTGTAATTAGAGTAGAGAGGGGTAGAGTAGGAAATAGACTTAGGCTAGGTTAGTATAAGTAGTCCAGGGGAGACACCCTCCTCCCTATCTCAGTTTTAGCCATCTCATTTGCCTCCTGCACTTAGGGTTTCCTGCTCTCCCATCCCCTGCTGTAGCTGAGATCCGCAGAGAGACTTGAACTCTGTGTACTGTTGATTTTGAGGAAAGGAGGCCGTAACCTCCTTGTCGTAGCGTGTGTTTGCGCTTCGGCTTGCAATTCGTGGCTGTGATTTCCGTTGTGTTCGTGTTCTTTGCGGAATCCTTTCTCTCCACGATTTTCCCATCGCTTGATCTCTTTGCTCGGTTCATCTTTTGCAAATCCGTTTGAACCAAGTTGTTCTAGATCGTGAGGCACTTCTTTCCATCGAAGGAATCATCCTCAAACCCCACGGTCTAGGAGATCGATCGATTTTTAGTTTCGGGTCAAGTTTTCTTCCTTCCCCGAAATTCTTCGATTCACCGTTTTGGAGATAGGTTCGAGCCATGATCTCTTAAAGATAGCTCACTATACTCCTTGTGACTCATCTCACCAAGTTTGATCCCTAGAGGAATTGTTTTGGGTGAGATAGAGGCAAATCGGTGGACGAACGGGGCTGCTGCGAGTCGACCGGACGCTCAGTCGGGGTGACCGGACGCTCGGTCCGTGAGTCCGGTCGATGAACAGCACGTAGCCGTGTTCTTCACCTTGACCGGACGCTCCGTTCACGTTTTGACCAGACGCATCGCTTTCACTGTTCATCGTGCTTGTTCGTTTCTGACCGGACGCACTGCTCTCGACCGGACGCTCCGTACTCGTGAGTCCGGTCGCGAACAGTAAGGTTCCAGAGCCGATTTTTGTTGACCGGACGCGTCCGGTCCCTGCTGACCGGACGCTAGCCAGAGTCCGGTCGATCCAGTTCGACGCGTTTTTGTCCGCAGTTTGTTCGTTCGTCTTTCAATTCGTGATTCGTTTGTGGCGTTGCATTCCTAACTTCGTGCTCTACAGAATTTGGGCTTCCCGCTTTACAAAATAGCCTGAATCCCCCTCGCGTTGCTCGGGGGAGGTTGAGGTTACCCAAAACCCATCCCGTCACTAGTTGACTTGCGTGAACTTGGGTGAGGAAGTTTTTGTGGTGCCTCGCTGTGATCTCTGGGATCATCCACCCTCTTCCAAGGGTTGTGGGCATCACGTTTTTGGTAGTAGCTCTTGGGGATTGATTTTGGGACATTTGGCCAAAGTTTCGTGAGAAATTTTATTGGCTCCCATTCACCCCCCCTCTGGTCGCCTTGCTTTTGCATTCTCGGTCCTTCAATAATAAGGGCTAGTTTAATCAATATTGCTTAAGGAAGAAATGGTTACCTTTTATGCTCAACCTAGATTTCAATCATGCCTTGTTTAAAAGTAATCTAGAATCAGTGGAATTGTCTTGCACCATAAGTTCATATCATCATTCTCATGAGCATTCATCATTGCATCCGTATAGTTGACGAAGAGGGACCTGAAGTCGAGGTAGCCACCGAAGGATCTGTCCCCGAGGCAACCCCGAGCTCCGGCACCTACACCACCAACCCCGAGTCTGCTCTTTTTGCCATTCAAGGCAAGCCCCGGTGCATTTAACCCTTCCCTTGAATTTTATAAAATGTTTTCCTTAAATACTTTTGAGTTAATTATTGCATTAGGTTTATAGGAGTTGAGTGATATCCTAACTGATGCATTATCCACCTTGACCTCGGATACACCCGAAGCCTGCTTTTCAAAAGTATTTGAAAAATGCTGAGCAACGCTTATTGAATTAGACTTTGCAATAAAAATGCCAATTTCAAAAGTGTGATCACTGAAAGAAACTTTATGGGAATTTCTGGTTTACTCCCACTATTGGCTAAGTATCTGATCCGTACTTAGTCAAGAGGAAGGAGAGGTTGTCGCGCGTACGGTGCCGTCATGTTGTAGTCCGGGACTCAACAGTTGACACCGACCGGGACAGGGTTGAAAAACCGACAGGACCTGTACTCTTGGGTTAGAGTCCCGAGGTGCTTGTCGCTGGCGGAAAAATGTAGGGACCATCCGTATGGGGGCCTGCTGGTCAAGACTTGTAACTATTCACATACTACGGAAAGCTCTGGCTCCGAGAAATCCATCATTGGACCGACAACCGCGCACTGGGAGTGGAGAGATGGCGGAAGTAGCATGTACCCACGTGGGTTAGAGTCCCGGATTGGAGTGGTGTACTGTACTTCCGGGTGGCGTAGGACCGGGCCCAATCTTGGAGGAATCGTGGTAGACGAGTTGGCATATGCAAGCTTGGGTGCTACATATGCAGTGTGAATAGGGATCCTCAGCTGAGTATTATTTATCCGGATTAACGTTGCTCCTCGGTTATGGAGACTTGGTCCACTGACTGTCAATGGAGAGTGGTTCTCAACTAGGAATGTTTTGAAATGTAAAATGAATCATGAATGATGAAGAATTGAGGAATATTGAATCTTTCAAAAATAAAATAAGGTTACAAAAAAAATGCTTTTCTGCAAAATACTTGATCTTGCTGAAGCCTTACCTTGACTACCCTAAGCCTCTCATACCTGAGTCTTCTCCCTTTTTCTTTAGTCGGGTAAGTCTTGTTGAGTACCTTTGTACTCAGGGTTTTATTACCCATGTTGCAGGTATGGCAGATTCCTCAGTATGCCTTGGACCCTGCTGTGTGACGGTTGTTCAGGAAGAGGCCGATGAGGCCGATGAGTGATTATTCACCCTCGGGCTGGGTGAAGTATCTTTACCTTTCAGTTGTTGTCATATGCTACTCTGCCAACTCTATCTATTTGAACTATGGTCTGTAATAACTTCACTTTAATTTTATGTTGAACCCTGGTTTGTAAAACTATTGTTATCTAAGTCTTCCGCTATTTACTCCGATGTTATTGTCAAAATGTTCAAAAGATTGTAACTGAATTGTGAGATGATCCTGCGGACATCGGGCACTGATGTAGCCCAGTAGCGGAACCGGTCTTGATCTCTTGGCTGTACGGATCGACTGTCAGTGGTTGACGGTGATCAGTGGGCCATGGGATTAGGGCCGTTACGTTACAGAGTGGTATCGGAGCATCTCACTATGACGTTGCAATCTTTTTGCGAAAACTTCAAAATGTTTTTAACGAAAACTAAACTTGACTATTTTGAGTCCAAATTGCTTCTCTCATCTCATCTTGTCTTTGGCAACTAGTAGCAAGACAACTTGTATAAGCCCTATGTACCTTACCTTAGTAGTTGCATTGCCTTGTTCCGTAGGAACGATTCATGCATCATGTCACATTCACTTAAGTTTATAAAAGAGTTCGTTGGGTTAGTGTGCCTATACCTTTTTCTTGCTAGCCTTTCTCATCTATAACCTCTTGTCCAGATATGGCCATCATCAAGCGGACTGCCCGCAAGTCGACTGGACCGAACGGTGTGCCGCGTCACCAGCTGGCGCCACGCACCGGAGAAGAGACTGGAGAATCCTCCAATGGTCGTCGCTTTCCCCGCCGCACCCGCAAGCAGCTGAAGGAGGAAATCAAGAATCTGAAGGCTGAAATGGAGAACATGGAGCATGACTTCTACCTTTCCCGCATGGAGTTTTATGAGGCACGAGCTTCCCTGGAGCAGGCCAACCGGAACACGGTTCGCGCTATCGAGCAGCGCAATGATGCTTGGACCCGCGAGGATGTCACCAGAGCCCAGCTCCATGGACTGCAACAATACACCGCCCAGATCGAGCAGTACAATGATATGCTTCACGAGGAAGTACACCAGCTGCACGACCAGCTTCACCCCGTGATTCCACCAGATGTTGAGGACCCCGAAGACGGAGTCGTGGAGGAACCTGAAATGGAACACGAGCCCGATCAGAATGAGGAAGTGGAACCTGCTGAAGATGTCCACGTTGAAGATGAAGATGAGGAGGAAGAGCCTGAGCTTATCATCGAAGATGATGATGATGACGAAGAGTTGATCTTCATCGATGATGACTAGACTCCTTGTGTCTGTACCATCTGCTTACCTAAAACCTTAGACTAGGTTTGGGAGCGTTAGTCTGTCTGTTGCCAAGTCTGGCATGTATCTTTCCTTTCGTACCTTTTCCCTTATCAGTCTGTTGTCATCTTTATCAAGTCAGCTATCTTTGTATCAGTGAAGTTGTCAATCAAGTTGTTTCAGAACCTTTGTCCATATATGCTGAGTTCCGAGTTGCTTATACAGATGCCTGTGAACACCCGTACCGGAGCCGGAGGTTCTGATGATGCCAACATCCCAAACCCTCCACCTGTACCAGCTACCCTAGCAGATGCCATTGCAGCCTTGGCCGCCGCTGCCAATCTGATGGCTCAGAATCAAGGGCAGCAGAACAACGGCAACCGTGGTCGCCGCAACAACCAAGAGACAACCTATGTGGAATTCACTGAAACACGCCCACCGGTCTTCACAAAGGCCGATGAACCTCTCGAGGCTGACGACTGGTTACGCACCATGGAACAGAAGTTCAGTCTACTGCACTGCACGGAGATCCAGAAGCCTCGGTTCGCTTCTCAGCAGCTCCGTGGTCCTGCAAGTGCCTGGTACGCCAACCTGTTGGCGGCCCAGCCGGAAGGTCATCAGCTGACATGGGAAGAGTTCCGCACCGCTTTCAGAGCACATCACATCCCTTCGGGATTGATGAAAATGAAGTTGGATCAGTTCTTGGCCCTGCAACAGAAAGATTCCACCGTCATGCAGTACGTGGGACAATTCAACCACCTCAGCCAGTATGCCTCCGACTATGTCAACACAGAGGAAAAGAAGAGAGATTGTTTTCTCAGGGGTCTGCACCCTAAGATTCGCAGAGGTCTGTCCAACAACCTAAACGGATCCTACCATGATGTCGTTGACCGTGCTGTTGCCTTCGAGGAAAGCAACCGCCAGTATCAGGAAGAGAAGAAGAAGAAGAAGGCTGGGTCTAGCAGTTTCTCCAGCAACCATAAGCGCCCAAGAATCATCTACCACCCCAGCCACCACCAAAACCGTGCCCCATACCCCCATCAGCAAGTGGTCGTTCGTACCGCGGCCACCACCCACAATGCCAACCAGCAAAGTGCCACTCAGCCGAACGCCCCCGGTGTTCGTGTCACCACCCCACAAACAGCTTACAACCATCCATGCTACAACTGTGGCCAAGTGGGTCACTGGTCTCGCGAGTGCCCAAAACCCAAGAAGAATGCCCAGCATGCACAGAAAGGCCCTGGAGGATCACAGCAGCAGCACCGTGCACCGCAGCAGCACGTCCAGAAGGGCAAGCTTGTCAGGAAGCACGGGCAAGTCTACTTCACCACCGTCAGTAACATCCCAGAAGGAGAGCCCGTCATGCTCGGTAGGTTCCCTGTTGCCAATCATCCTGCAGTCGTCTTGTTTGATTCTGGTGCATCGCATTCCTTCATCAGTCGCACTTTTGTCATCAAGCATGAGTTGCCCATGGGGGAGTTAAAAGAAAGTTTCTGCATACTTTCGCCTGGAGGGCGGATAAATACTAAGGAAGTGGTCCGCAGTATACCAGTAATGTTGGGGGAACATGTCTTTCCTACCACCATGATAGTACTGCGCGATCAAGAGATAGATGTCATCTTAGGCATGAATTGGATGTGTCAGTATAAAGCCATGATAGACATCTTGAATAGAGTTGTGAGAGTGGATATTCCTAACAGTACCGCCAAACTCCTTCTCCAACTTCCTATGCCTTCAAAACCAGCTACCACACAGCTAAATGCTACCTATGATCAAGGGATCCGAGACATCCCTGTAGTCTGTGAGTTCCCTGATGTTTTTCCTGAAGATTTACCTGGTCTGCCTCCCGACCGTGATGTTGAGTTTGCTATAGAGCTAAAGCCCGGGACTGCTCCTATATCCCGTAGAGCTTATCGAATGCCTCCCAGAGAGTTGGCAGAGCTGAAGATCCAATTGCAAGAACTATTGGATAAGGGTCTCATTCGCCCAAGTTCATCTCCTTGGGGCTGTCCTGCTATCTTTGTGAAGAAGAAGGACAAAAGCCTTCGTCTGTGCGTTGACTATCGCCCGCTCAACGAGGTCACCATCAAAAATAAATATCCCTTGCCTCGCATTGATCTTCTGTTTGACTAGTTATCTGGAGCCAGAGTGTTTTCCAAGATCGACCTCAGATCTGGCTATCACCAAATAAAAATTCGTCCCGAAGATATTCCCAAAACAGCTTTCACCACCAGATACGGCCTATATGAGTACTTGGTCATGTCTTTTGGCTTGACCAATGCCCCCGCTCATTTCATGTATCTCATGAACTCTGTGTTCATGCCAGAGCTCGATAAATTTGTAGTCGTGTTCATTGACGACATCCTTGTTTATTCAAAAACTCCTGAAGATCATGCCAAGCATCTTCGTGTCGTTCTCTCTCGTCTCAGAGATCACCAGCTGTATGCCAAGTTCAGTAAATGTGAATTCTGACTAGATCGAATTCAATTCCTTGGTCATGTCCTGTCCGCTGAAGGTGTGTCAGTTGACCCTGGAAAAGTGGCAGATATCTTGGATTGGAAGCCACCTACCACTGTCCGCGAAGTTCGCAGCTTCATGGGAATGGCTGGATACTATCGTCGTTTCATCCCAGACTTCTCCAGAGTTGCCAAGCCTATCACAGAGTTGTTGAAGAATTCCGTGGATTTTGTTTGGTCAACAGCCTGTGAGCAAGCTTTTCAAGCCTTGAAGAAACTACTAACTACATCACCAGTCCTAGCTCAACCAGACATCGAGAAACCCTTTGATGTATACTGTGATGCATCTGGTACTGGGTTAGGCTGTGTTTTGATGCAAGAAGGTCGAGTGATCGCTTATGCCTCACGGCAGCTTAGGCGACATGAGGAGAATTATCCAACCCATGACCTTGAATTAGCAGCAGTGGTGCATGCTTTGAAGATATGGCGTCATTATCTGTTGGGCAGTACCTGCAATGTGTACACCGATCACAAGAGCCTGAAGTATATCTTCACCCAAGAAGAGCTGAACATGAGGCAGCGAAGATGGCTTGAGTTAATCAAGGATTATGATCTCGAAGTACATTACCATCCTGGTAAGGCAAATGTAGTTGCCGATGCCCTCAGTCGCAAGTCATACTGCAACTGTCTGACGACGAAGCCCTATGATCTTTCCTTGTGCCATGCTCTTGAAAGGATGGGTATTGAGATAGTTCCGCAAGGAAGCCTGAGCAATGTCAGGATAGAAACATCGGTCAAGGAGCAAGTCATCGCTGCACAGAAAGATAACCCTGGAATCAAGCACATCATCGAAAAGGTCCAGACCGGTAAGACTGATTGTTTCAGGATCGATGATGTAGGAGTTGTTTGGTTCAAGAACCGTCTAGTAGTTCCCAAGGTGCCTGAGTTGAGACAGTTGATCCTTGATGAGGCACACCTGTCTAGGTTTTCCATCCACCCCGGCAGCAACAAGATGTACCAGGATCTAAGGCAGAGATTCTGGTGGACAAAGATGAAGATTGAAATCGCTCGCTATGTCGCTCGCTGTGATACTTGCCAGAAAGTCAAAGCCGTGCACATGAAGCCTGGAGGAGAATTGCAGCCTTTATCTGTACCTGCCTGGAAGTGGGAAGATATCAGCATGGATTTTATCAATGGGCTACCCAAGACTCAGAAAGGTTTTGATTCCATTTGGGTAATCGTGGACCGACTCACCAAACAAGCTCACTTTCTGCCAGTCAACACCAGCTACGCCGTCCCCACGTATGCCGCCTTGTACAAGAACAACATAGTGAAGCTTCATGGAATACCCAAGACCATTATCTCTGATCGTGGTACTCAGTTTGTCGCAAAGTTCTGGAAAGCGTTCCATACCTCACTTGGAACCAAGCTCTTGCATAGTACAGCATATCATCCACAAACAGATGGACAAACTGAGCGAGTCAACCAAGTGTTAGAGGATATGTTGAGAGCATGTGTGCTCACCTTCGCAGATACTTGGGATGACTGTTTGCCCTTGGCAGAGTTCTCATATAATAACAGTTATCAAGAAAGCATCAAAATGGCACCCTTTGAAGCACTGTACGGTCGTCGTTGTCGTACACCCCTCAGTTGGTCTGAGCCTGGAGAAAGAGAATTCTTTGGAGTTGACCTGGTTAAAGATATGGAAGAGAAAGTCAAGCAGATGCAAGAGAACATGAAGATTGCCCAATCCCGACAAAAGAGTTATGCTGACAAGAGACGTCGACCTCTGAAGTTTCAAGTTGGAGATTACGTATATCTCAAGGTCTCACCAACCAAAGGAGTCACTCGTTTTGGAGTCAAGGGAAAGTTAGCACCCCGCTACATTGGTCCGTTTGAGATTTTGGAATGTTGTGGCAAGGTAGCTTACAAGCTGAAGTTGCCCGATCATCTCTCTGCTGTCCACAATGTTTTCCATGTCTCCCAACTCAAGAAGTGCCTCCGAGTACCAGAACATGTCGTGGAAGTAGAAGGTGTCGAGCTAGAGCCTGATCTATCCTACTCGGAATATCCAGTTCGCGTGTTGGATCACAAAGATCGAGTTACTCGAAGAACTACCACAAGGTGGTACAAAATCCAATGGAACCAGCACTCTGAAGAAGAAGCTACTTGGGAATCTGAAGACTTCTTGGCAAAGAACTATCCCGACTATCTCGAATCCCTGTCTATGTAAAGTTTTGCCTTTTTCCCTTCTTTCTCCTTTCTTAAGACGCAGAATCTCGGGGCGAGATTTCTTTAAGGGGGGAAGGCTGTAACACCTCTGGTGTTTAAGCATGTAATTAACTTGACATATCATCATTAGCATCATTAATCATCTTGATCATGAATTCAGGTGTATGTAGTTGCTTAGTGTATCATTTTATGTGATGTATCTCTATTGCAAAAACCCTTATTAGCCCACTTCTTCCTATAGGGGCAAAATGGTAATTTCACCTCTGTGCCTAGTTCTTTGTAATTCTTGTTCAAATTTAGTGCCCTGATGTTTGTTGCTTTGATCAAAGTTCAAAAGTCAGATTTGATTTGATTTTCCTTTTGCAAAACCCTAAAATCCCAAATCCTGGATTTATTCCCTTTTTGATAACTTTTTCAAAATTCAAAATTTTGAGTTGGTTCAAAAAGCAAAGTTGTGAATCTGACCTAGAGGAACAACTTTGGTATTTACAGATTTCCATGTTTCCATATAAAATTTGAAGTAATTTCAAATTCGTTCAAATTCCAGTTTTTGTCCCCTTTTCAGTTTTAAAAAGTTATTCAAAAACTATTGAGTTTCAGAAAAAGTGGATATTAGCAAAGTTGTAGGTTTTGACAAATGGAACAACTTTCATATTGGAAGACTTTCAAGTTTCAGTTTGAAATTCAGAGTAATTTTGATTTGAATCCAGTTGAAAAAGTGTCCCCTTTTCTGTTTTTGAATATAGTTCAAAAACTATTTGGGATTTGAAAATGTTCATATTGACAAAGTTGTAGATCTCTTTTTTCTGAACAACTTTGGTGTTTTGAGTTTTTGTCGCACAGTTCAATTTTTTAGAGTAATTTGCAAAATACAGAGATCAGCCAAAAGTCAAACCCTAAGGCCTAGCACTGTTCGTCCCCTACCTCTAGCCGGCGCAGTGCAGAGGGGGCCCCGGCCGTGGCCGAGCCTCCGGCGCTGCGCGTGCCGCGTGCCTGGCTGCTCCCCACGCGCCACCAACCTGCCGCCGTTGTCCCCCTGTTCCCTCCGCGCCCGCACGCGAGCGCTGACCCTCGCTCTCGGCCCCTACAGTGTCCAGCGCGCCGCCGCCGCGTGGCCATTGCCGGCCGAGCTTGCGCCCGAGCCCCGGCTGCACGCCAGCTTATCCGCCAGAGCGCAATCGAGTGCGCACGCCCCCGCAAACCTTACCCGCGTAACCCCGAGCTCTCTACCGTCCCATAGCCGCGGCTATATAAGCCGCCGGAGCCCCGAGCTCCGCATTCAACCCCGCCACCGTGGTCAGCCCACTCCAGACACTCCGCCGCTCCACCATCTAGCCCGAAAGCTCTGCCTTGAGCTCGTGAAGCTTTCCCACCCTTCAATTTCACCTTCCCCGCCTCCTATCGCCCGGCGTAAGCTCGCCGTTCCCATCTCCGGCAGAAACCTGGCGAGCTCGGGTTCGTGAAATTCGCCGCCTCCGGCCATGATCATCCCTCACCGACCCCCGTGTCGTATTCCTTGGCCCCGCGCGACTCTAACCCGGCCCTTGCGGTCTCGTGTGTTGCGCAGGACCGCCGGATCGCCGGAGCGCCGCCGCGGTCGTCTTCTTCCTCGAGAACGTGTCGAGCCTCACCCTCGAGAACGAGTCGAGCCTCACCCTCGAGCCCTGCCTCCGACACGTGGTAAGCGTCCGAGCCTCCAAGTCACGCCTCGGACGGAGGCTTGTTTCTCCGCTTCGCCCGAGCCCAGGCCTCGGCGAGCGCATGCTCTCCGCTTCGCCCGAGTGAGGCCTCGGACGGAGGCTCACTTCTCCGTCTCGCCCGAGCCTCCGGGCCAGGCCTCGGACGAAGCCGTCGCTTCCGTCTCGACCGAGCCCGTCTCAACCGAGCCCTTCTCGACCGAGCCCCCCGCGATTCGCCCGAGCCCGCGATTCGCCGAGGCCGGCCTAGAAGGAGCACAGTGCTTTTCTCTTTTTCTGAGAGATGTGAATAGTGTTCTGTTTTCTTTTTTTTGTATGATTTTCTGTGTGCATCCAAAAATTCTGAAATTTTTGTGGTAGACTCTTTATGCTCTGGAGTATTTTATAAAAATATGAAACTTGAGTTTTGTGCAAAAATTTGAAAATGTAAAATTCCCCTTTTAATTGAAAAATGAAGGTTTTGGTATTTTTGGAGAGTGATTTATAACTCCAAAAATCATGAGACAAATTTTTGTGAGCTTCTTATGTCATGTTTAGTCTCTGGTAAAATTTTGAAGTCTTTTGGAACAAGTTGATTTTTGAGCATTTATTTTAATTCCTAAATAGTACCTTTTGTTAATTAAATGTCTAGAATTATTTGAACACCTTAATGACCTCCAAAAATTATGAAATTTGTTTTGCCATCTATCTACACCATAATGAACTTATGTGATTAATTTGGTAATTTTTGGAGCAACTTCATAAAATGACCTTTTAAATAAATTAAGAAAATAGAAAAGATGGATTAGGGTTGGTAATAAGTGTGTGATGATGTGATCTTTGGATTGATTGATGTTCATAGACCCCTACCCTTTGGTCTATGATGTTTGTGATGCTATGTTTGGTTGATGCTTAGGATAATTATAATAAGGGCTAGTTTAATCAATATTGCTTAAGGAAGAAATGGTTACCTTTTATGCTCAACCTAGATTTCAATCATGCCTTGTTTAAAAGTAATCTAGAATCAGTGGAATTGTCTTGCACCATAAGTTCATATCATCATTCTCATGAGCATTCATCATTGCATCCGTATAGTTGACGAAGAGGGACCTGAAGTCGAGGTAGCCACCGAAGGATCTGTCCCCGAGGCAACCCCGAGCTCCGGCACCTACACCACCAACCCCGAGTCTGCTCTTTTTGCCATTCAAGGCAAGCCCCGGTGCATTTAACCCTTCCCTTGAATTTTATAAAATGTTTTCCTTAAATACTTTTGAGTTAAATTATTGCATTAGGTTTATAGGAGTTGAGTGATATCCTAACTGATGCATTATCCACCTTGACCTCGGATACACCCGAAGCCTGCTTTTCAAAAGTATTTGAAAAATGCTGAGCAACGCTTATTGAATTAGACTTTGCAATAAAAATGCCAATTTCAAAAGTGTGATCACTGAAAGAAACTTTATGGGAATTTCTGGTTTACTCCCACTATTGGCTAAGTATCTGATCCGTACTTAGTCAAGAGGAAGGAGAGGTTGTCGCGCGTACGGTGCCGTCATGTTGTAGTCCGGGACTCAACAGTTGACACCGACCGGGACAGGGTTGAAAAACCGACAGGACCTGTACTCTTGGGTTAGAGTCCCGAGGTGCTTGTCGCTGGCGGAAAAATGTAGGGACCATCCGTATGGGGGCCTGCTGGTCAAGACTTGTAACTATTCACATACTACGGAAAGCTCTGGCTCCGAGAAATCCATCATTGGACCGACAACCGCGCACTGGGAGTGGAGAGATGGCGGAAGTAGCATGTACCCACGTGGGTTAGAGTCCCGGATTGGAGTGGTGTACTGTACTTCCGGGTGGCGTAGGACCGGGCCCAATCTTGGAGGAATCGTGGTAGACGAGTTGGCATATGCAAGCTTGGGTGCTACATATGCAGTGTGAATAGGGATCCTCAGCTGAGTATTATTTATCCGGATTAACGTTGCTCCTCGGTTATGGAGACTTGGTCCACTGACTGTCAACGGAGAGTGGTTCTCAACTAGGAATGTTTTGAAATGTAAAATGAATCATGAATGATGAAGAATTGAGGAATATTGAATCTTTCAAAAATAAAATAAGGTTACAAAAAAAATGCTTTTCTGCAAAATACTTGATCTTGCTGAAGCCTTACCTTGACTACCCTAAGCCTCTCATACCTGAGTCTTCTCCCTTTTTCTTTAGTCGGGTAAGTCTTGTTGAGTACCTTTGTACTCAGGGTTTTATTACCCATGTTGCAGGTATGGCAGATTCCTCAGTATGCCTTGGACCCTGCTGTGTGACGGTTGTTCAGGAAGAGGCCGATGAGGCCGATGAGTGATTATTCACCCTCGGGCTGGGTGAAGTATCTTTACCTTTCAGTTGTTGTCATATGCTACTCTGCCAACTCTATCTATTTGAACTATGGTCTGTAATAACTTCACTTTAATTTTATGTTGAACCCTGGTTTGTAAAACTATTGTTATCTAAGTCTTCCGCTATTTACTCCGATGTTATTGTCAAAATGTTCAAAAGATTGTAACTGAATTGTGAGATGATCCTGCGGACATCGGGCACTGATGTAGCCCAGTAGCGGAACCGGTCTTGATCTCTTGGCTGTACGGATCGACTGTCAGTGGTTGACGGTGATCAGTGGGCCATGGGATTAGGGCCGTTACGTTACACTATACGGGCGTGGCCGTCGGATCAACCTCGTCACTGAGTTGTTCTAGAATAGCCTTAGGTTTAGCTGATTCGCTCACAGTAGGGTTAGGCGTAGAGTAGGAATAATGTTAGTATTAATAGAGAGGGACACCCACCCCTCTCATTATCTCAGTCATTTACAATTTTCACTTAGGGTTTCCTGCTTCCCCTGTCTCTGCTGTAGTCTCTGAGATCCGTAGTTGCATCTATGCATTTGTGTATACTGTGATCAGGAAGCGGTGACCGTAATCACCACTGTTTCCTCTAGGAATTCAGATCTGTTGTCGGGGACCCAGGGAAGGGGTACCCCTAATCTTCACAAAATAAACAACTAAACCTAGAGCACCAATTAATATAAAGCCCAATGACAACCTCATCTCCTAAAAACCCTACCCTTGAGGCTTGATAAGCAGGCCTAACATCGAGAAGGCCCAGGCCCGCAAGCACCTCGCCAACCGCCACACGGTAGCCTACCTCTCGAGCCCCCGCTCATGAGCCTCGAGCCTCACCACACGACAGCCTACCCCTCAAAGTACGGCAGACCCTCGAGATGTGCCATACGGCCCTCGAGCCACAGTGACGCATCGGATCCTTCCCCCATGCCGCGCTGCCAAAGCATTTAATGCACCCCACCTACTCCGGTCAAATCCCTAGTACACGGCGTGCGCCACAGTGAAGTTAAGCATAAGTCAAATCTTACTTTCCACTATCGGTGTGGGCAAAAGTGGGTAAGTACGGTACTGTTCCACCATACCGAGCACTGTTGAACGCTCGAGCGCAACCTCGAGGCCGGGATTCCTGCCGACCGGCCGGATTTCCAGGAGTCTGCCCATACGTACCAGGGGCTCGAGCCCCCCGTGGGAACTCCCTCGAGGCCGACCCAGCATCCCTCGAGCCCGGCTGCCCTCACGCCATTGGTGGACCTACTCCCCCAATACCCGGAGGACTTCTGCCGCGGCCTGTACTCACCGGCGTGGGCACCGTGCTGTCCCGTCCGTCTCCACGTCGCCTCGCCCATGCCCGGGATGGACACCACGCCTCCAAGGACACCGCTACAGAGACTACCACGCTGGCAACTATGGCTACAGCGACGACGACAAGACCGGGTTCCTACTCCCCGACGTATTGGGTAACGATCACCCTACACTTGTGTAACCCTGGGCCTCCCCTTCATCTATAAAAGGGGACGCCAGGGCTAGTTGCGCGCAGGAGACACAGGCATACGCCATTTCCACATTCTGCAAGCTTGTATTGACCCCTATACGAGCACTTCGGTGCAAGATAATACAATCCATCCCCCCTGCTGGACGTAGGGCCTTCTTTGCCTGAACCAGGATAAATCCTTATGTTCATCTTGCATCACCATCTAGATTAGGGAGCACGTGGTCATATATTACTCGTTGGTGTCACCCCCCGAGGGTGAAACACCGACAGTTGGCATGCCAGGTAGGGGTTCCGCGTGTCACAACCGATTTCCCGCCATTATTCTGGATGGCTTCTCCCTCTTCCTCCTCATTCCCGGAGGGCATGACCATCTGGTTCGGGAGCCTCGAGTTCCTAGCCATCGGTCACGACCACGAGCTGACGCTACTCTCCACCGGGAGCCCGAGCGGAGGACGGGCCGCTCCACCCCACGCAGGGGGCGTGGCGCGTCACCCGCACCACCATGCATCGCCACCCCAAGAGCGGCGCCGTCAACACCGTCGCCACCAAGCGCAGGCGGAGCCTACGGCGTACTCCCAGTTCCCCGCGCCTAGTGTAGATTCCCCAAGGAGGGACCTGCCTGGAGTGCGATCGGGAACCCAGAGTCCATCGGCATGCCCCCCGCCGTGTCATGGACTTCACCTTCGCCACACGCATGGACCGGGAGCCCGGCCAGAGGCCCCCGAGCCGTGCTCCGACGACGCCACCAGGCTTCCTCCCGCACGGGGTGTACAACACCCAGCGCCGACGGCTTCCCTTCGGCCTCGACAATGTCGCGTACGCTTACTCCCGCGGCCTCGGTGGGCGGCGTCCAGGCCGGCCGGAGGCAGAGCTGGAAGCGCGCGTTGGCGCAATTCTGCGGGCCACCACCGACCTGGAGTTCGTCTACCCCACAACCGTCGACCGTGGCTTCTCCCGAGTCATCGAGCCTCCAAGGCGTGCCACCATCGGAGAGTGGTACCGTGAGCTACAATCACAGCATGAGCCGGGGCGACGCGACATCAACAGCTCCGACTCCGACGAGTACGACTACCACGATCAAGACTTTTGGGATCCCACCCGGGAGTGCTTCTAGCTCGAGGGAGTCGGGGGCAACGACGACGATGATGACAGGCCGGAGCTCAACCTCAACGCAGCTAACAACGTAGCGGCGGCGGGCGGATCGCAAGTTCGGGGGAGGGACGAACGCCGAGCCCCGGACAACCGTCCCCAGCACAACGACGACCAGGCGGCGCAACTCGCACAGCTATGGGAAACACTCGCCAAGATCGAGGAAGATCGCCAGCGATTGAAGGAGCTCGAGGAAGCTCTTGTGCGGGGCCGCGCCCAGCCTCAAGGAGGGGGGGCCCGAGCCCGCGCTCGAGAGGTGAATCGGCAAATCCTTGAAGACGGGGGTGCCTGTCCGCCCTGAGGTGCGCTTCCCATGGGCCGGACAGAACGTGGTGGCCACCGTGATGCTGCTACGAGATCTCCTCGCAGTCTCCAACCCCAAAGCAAGACACATGCTCGGGGAAATGAAGAACCTCCTCGAAACAGCCGCGCTGCAACAAGCTGAGAGCTCGACCTCATGGCGACGCGGGACGGCTACTGAGAGGCCAGCTGACCCACCCTGCAATGAGCGGGAAGCATCGGTCCACCAGCCGGACCCCTCTTGAGCCAGGGAAGTCCGCGATCGGATCGATGACAACCGGGTGCCCCAAGACCCCAACGACGCCCGCAACGACATCATCAACAACCGCCAGTGCCGGAATAAGGGGGCTGAGGAACGAGGCTTCAGCACTCATCGAGGGGGGCGCTACGACAGCGACGAGGACCAGCAAGCCCTCGAGCCTCTGGGCCCCAGGGTTTTCAGCCGGGCAATCCAGAACTCGATCCTCCCGACCGATTCCGTCCACCAACCAACATCGTCAAGTACGACGGGGAGGTCGAGCCCAAGCTCTGGCTCACCGACTTCCGCTTGGGCTGCCAGCTCGGCGGGGCAAAGACTGACCGTGCTATCATACGCCAACTCCCGCTCTACCTCTCGGACACCGCCCGACGGTGGCTCGAGGGGCTCCCGCCGAACCAGATCCATGACTGGGCGGACTTGGTCAGGGTCTTCGATGGGAACTTCAAAGGGACATGCGTTCGCCCAGGCAACCCCTGGGACCTTCGACGGTGCAGGCAGGCGGTAGACGAGCCCCTCCGAGACTTCGCCCGGTGCTTCTCCAAGCAGCGGACCGAACTCCCCCACGTGCCCGATGAAGACGTCATTTCCGCGTTCCTCGCGGGCACGACCTACCAAGAGCTCGTCCACGAGCTAGGGCGCTACCACCCCAAGACCGTCGAGGATATGATGGACCGCGTCACCAGCTTTGCCTCAGGCGATGAAGCAGTGGGGGCCTTCTTTGGCCGCCCCACAGACAAGGGCAAGGCGGTGGCTACGCCGGGAGGCACAAGCAAAGGCAACAACGCCAACAACAGCAACAACAACAACAAGAAGAAGAATAAAGGCAAAAATCATCAGGCGAAGCGCGACATCGACGACGAAGATGTCCTCATTGCAGTGGTCGAGCCCAAGAAGCCTCGAGGCCCCCCTGACAGGGCCGTCTTCGACAAGATGCTTGAGGACCCCTACCCTTATCATAAGGGCCCCTCGAACCATAAGCTAAAGGACTGCCGCCTAATGAAGGGTTTCTACACCCGCCTCGGTGACAAGAAGGACGAACCGCCCAAGGGCAAGGGCGACGACCAGCACGATGGCGGGAACGCAGGCGGCAGCTTCCCCCCCAGTGTGTGATTGCTACATGATCTACGGGGGTCCAACCGTCGGGCTCTCGGCTCGAGAAAGGAAAAAGGAGCGCCGGGAAGTCTTCGCCGTCGCGCAGGATGCCCCCTGGTACCTTGACTTGTCCGATGCGCCTATCACGTTCGACCGTGATGACCATCCCGACCGCGTCATAAACCCGGGGGTCTACCCCCTTGTCGTCAACCCCGTCATCGTTGACGTCTGCTTCTCCAAAGAACTGATGGACAAAGGCTCGAGCCTCAACATCATCTACCTCGAGACCCTCGACCTGCTGGGGATCTCGAGGGCCTAGCTCCAGCCCAGCACCGGAGGGTTCCATGGCGTTGTACTAGGAAAGAAGGCACTGCCCGTCGGGTGCATCGACCTCCCCGTCTATTTTGGCACACCGGCCAACTTTCACAGAGAGATCCTCACGTTCGAGGTGGTCGGGTTTCGAGGCTCCTACCACGCCATCATAGGCCGGCCTGGCTACGCGAAGTTTATGGCCGTCCCCAACTACACCTACCTCAAACTCAAGATGCCGGGGCCCAAGGGCGTCATCACCGTCGATACCTCCTACGAGCACGCCTACCACTCCGACGTCGAGTGCGTCGAGCACGGGGAAGCAGCGGTCCAGCAGGATGAGCTCGAGTTCCTTGCTGCCCTGGCCACGGAGATGCCAGAGCCGAAGCGGCATGCCGGCAATTTCGAGCCTGCGGAGCACACGAAGAAGGTCCTCGTCGACCCAACCACGTCTGACGGGAAGATGCTGGCCATTAGCGCCAGCCTCGACCCCAAATAGGAAGTAGTGCTTGTCGACTTTCTCCGCGCGAATGCTGACATGTTTGCGTGGAGCCCCTCGGACATGCCAGACATACCAAGGGGAGTCGCCGAGCACGCCTTGGAGATCCAAGCTGGGTCCAGACCGGTGAAGCAACGCCTGCGCCGCTTCGACGAGAAGAAGCGTAGGATCATCGGCGAGGAGGTCCACAAGCTTTTGGCGGCTGGATTCATCAAGGAGGTGCATCATCCCGAGTGGTTAGCTAATTCTATACTGGTCAAGAAAAAGAATGGAAAAATGCGGATGTGTGTAGATTACACCGGTTTAAATAAAGCATGTCCCAAAGTTCCATTTCCTTTACCTCGAATTGATCAAATTGTCGATTCCACTGCGGGTTGTGAAGTACTTTCATTCCTTGATGCGTATTCCGGTTACCATCAAATAAAAATGAAGGAGTCCAACGAACTCATGACTTCCTTCATAACTCCTTTTGGCATGTATTGTTACGTTACTATGCCCTTCGGCTTCCGAAACGCCGGGGCAACGTACCAACGATGCATGCAACATGTTTTTGGGGGAACACATAGGTAAGACGGTCGAGGCCTACGTCAACGACATCGTAGTCAAATCCAAGAAGGCTGATGACCTCATCAGTGACCTCAAGACCACCTTTGAGTGCCTCCGAGCCAAGAATGTCAAGCCGAACCCTGAGAAATGTGTCTTCAGCGTGCCTCGAGGCATGCTGCTTGGTTACATTGTCTCACAGCGGGGGATCGAGGCCAACCCCGAGAAAATCTCCGCCGTCACGAGGATGGGCCCGATTCGAGACCTCAAGGGCGTCCAGAAGGTGACAGGCTACCTGGCCGCCCTCAGCAGGTTCATCTTGAGGCTAGGAGAAAAGGCGTTGCCACTATACCACCTACTGAAGAAGACCGAACACTTTGCGTGGACCATAGAAGCCGAGGAAGCCCTGAGCAAGCTGAAGGGTATGCTGACCTCTGCACCAATCCTTGTGCCACCACGACCAGCAGAAGGTAACAATCCCCCCCGAGCCTCTCCTCCTCTATGTTGCCGCCACCACCCAGGTGGTCAGCGCGGTCATAGTGGTCGAGAGGCAGGAGGAGGATCACGTGCTACCGGTGCAACGGCCGGTGTACTTCGTCAGCGAGGTACTCTCCGACGCTAAAGTCCGGTATCCACACATCCAAAAGCTGCTCTACGGCATCATCATCACACGGCGCAAGCTCCAACACTACTTCCTCGCGCACCCCGTAACGGTGGTATCATCATTCCCGCTCAGGGAGATCATCAACAATCGAGAGGCCACAGGGCGCATCGCTAAGTGGTCCGCCGAGCTGATGGGGGAAGCTATCGCCTACGCCCTGCGCAAGGCCATCAAGTCCCAAGCACTGGCAAACTTTGTTGCTGAGTGGACCGACACTCAACTCCCGCCAGCACAAATTTAGGCCGAGCTGTGGACCATGTACTTCGACGGGTCCCTCATGAAAACAGGGGCAGGCGCTGGTCTGCTCTTCATCTCACCCCTCGGAGTGCACATGCGCTACCTGCTCTGTCTGCATTTCCCCGCCTCCAACAATGTCGCTGAGTACGAGGCCCTCGTCAATGGACTGCGCATCGCCCTCAAGCTCGGGGCCCGACGCCTCGACGTTCGTGGTGACTCGCAGCTCGTCATCAACCAAGTCATGAAGGCCTTGAGCTGCCTCGACCCCAGGATGGAGGCCTACTATGGAGAAGTATGTAAGCTGGAGGACAAATTCTATGGCCTCGAGCTCAACCACATTGCTCGAAAATACAATGAGGCTGTAGATGAGCTGGCCAAGATCATGTCCACACGCGGCACCGTCCCGCCCGATGTCTTCTCGAGGGACATCTTCGAGCCGTCCGTCAAAATCGACTCAAGGGCTGGCCCCTCGATGCCACTCCTCGAGCCGAACTCGGGGGCTCGACCTTGAACGCACCCCCTCGAGCTCGACCCCACGACTGGTGAACCATTGACAGCCACTGAGGTGATGGAAATCGACGGTCCCGCCTCCTCTACACCTCGACCCCTCGACTGGCGGACGCCATTCCTCGAGTACCTCACTCATGGCGTGTTACCGGAAGAAAAGACCGAGGCCCGATGTATCGCTCGAAGGGCCAAGACCTACGTCATCTATGGAGACGACAAAGAGCTTGTGGCAACCCCGCCCAATTTAACCTGGTCTAGAGCACACTCGTCATCCATTTGACACTAAGTGTGCTAAAGATCAGTTAAACCCGGAAGGCTGTCGAGCACACCCAACGGGAGAACTCGAAACAATCCACGTTTTACCAGGATCACAAATGAGAAAGGCACAACTTCAATACCAAAAACATTTCTTTTATTAATTGACAACAAGATTACAAAGTAACAGATTAGGAGTATTACAAAAGAATCATTTTGAAAAGCAGCGGAAGACAAAACTAAAATACAGATGTACAATTGTGAAAATAAACTACTACGTCGCAGCGAAAAGGATGTCCTCTCTGAGCCCACCAGAAAGCGTCCACACACAAAGTCAGCTCCACCTGTTACCTGCAACAGGGGTAAAAAAACCCTGAGTACTCGAGTGTACTCAACAAGACTTACCCGACAAAGGTGGGAGTTACCTCCCGACTCTCAAAGGATATGCTGGGGCTTTCTGGTTTGCTGGCTCTTTTACTTTGCAAAAGCTTACTAGAGGTGAGTCCTTATATTCAAGTTTTAGCAGTCATATTTAAGGTTCATTATCCAACCATGCTACATTAGCACCTGGTCTACTTTCAAGCAGGTGGTAAGCAATCAGATTAAGT
This sequence comes from Coix lacryma-jobi var. lacryma-jobi, assembly GCA_009763385.1. Classification (NCBI taxonomy): domain Eukaryota; kingdom Viridiplantae; phylum Streptophyta; class Magnoliopsida; order Poales; family Poaceae; genus Coix; species Coix lacryma-jobi. The sequence continues at coordinate 127,930,626 of CM019825.1, read as the reverse complement.
ATCTATATTCATCACCGACTCCATCATCATCCATGTTTAGATTGTTAAGTCTACCGTGGCCGAAGCTTAGGTGAAGTTATCCATATCCGAGGAATGATGGTGATTGCAATCGATTTTACCAGCTGGCATAGCCGAACACACGCCCTTTGGAACCTGATCAGGGTTCTACTAAGGCAACCTCTCTCTTTCTTGTGAACTAGGGCCCGGATCGTCCCAGCCGCCCTGGAAACCCTGCCCACCGGCCTCTTTCAATCGAGAGCCTGCCATGGTTCCTGCAGCCGGCTTCCACCACCCTACTACTGCCCGAGGGGCCGATAACCGATCCGGCAGCTCTCAATAGAGTCCCCTAGCACAAGCCAGAGCAGGTTTAGCGGTCAACAGCCCCCTGGACCTTGCCATGTGTTGGAACATTCAACATCACCTGCGGTTCTCCACTTGGACGGTCCTTAATCGACACAGGTGGAACAGAACCTGGGCCACGTCTTCAACAAGACCACGCCCTCCCCTCACACCTAGTCCACCCGGTCTCCAGTTATTACTTCCATCCATGTTCCATTGAAAAGATAAGTAATATAGAACCTATCATGAGCAACGACAGGTTGCCCATATCTATCGAGTCCCTAAGCATTAGCAGCTACTCGAGCCTATTAACTAGTAGGACTCATAGGTCAAGATATTTATGCATGTGGGTTCCAATCAACTCCTATACTTAATGCACATTAAACAGAAAAGTGATTTAAAACATAGGTCATGCACCGGGGCTTGCCTGGGTACTTATAACAAGTTAGTATCTTGAAGATCTTCACGCTTGATCTCCCATCACCATCTTCTGAAGATAAGTCCATACTCCATCTTGAGGTGCCATTCATCCTTCAATCGATCCATTGATCCACCATCGTTCCTAGATGATATGCTTGATGCACATGTATGCACAAAAAGATTTAAACAAGGATATCCTATAGAATGATAAGAAGAACGGATCATGGCGAACTAAGGTACGTCATTCTATCGTCGCACTCTCATCCTTACCGAAGGACTCATAGAGAGTTGATCATAAGATCTTATTAAGGTGGATGAGTTAGATTTATATTTACTTTACCCTTTTACGCGATGTGTTGGTAGTTGGGTTATCTTAGGTAGATGTCGTCATAGGAACAAGAAATCTATTTCTAACACTAGTCATATCACATCTAGGAAGACAACTAATAAGATACCAAAAAGCATATTAAGAAGATTACTTAATATTAAGTGAACACTACTTAACTAACAAGAAGGTTTAGTTTTATTAGGTTAACTAAAAGAACTAAGTGGTAGGTGTGGTGCTTACATGTTGCTATCTTTCTTTTAGTTAACCTCACTGGACACTTATTTACAGATAGTAAACTACTAACTACTTCATAAGGAGAGCTAGGTGGGTGGTGTGGGTGTTCGGGTGTCATCTTTTTATCATAACACGTGATAGATAAATTAAAGCTACAAGATGACACTATTGAGCTCATGTTAAACTAACATGACATGCATACTTACACATAGTTACTTAATCTCTCATTAAGTCTATAGGAAACTAAGGTGACAATTATACAGCTTATAACTTTATGTGTGACATGTTTATCCTATACATGATTAAGTGGTGTTAGGGTATAATTACTATTCAACCAATATGTATTTCTTTACTTAAACATGACTCTACATTACACTAGTGCAATCATGCATATATGATGAATTCTAAATGATTCATGTTAACTAACATGGCATACATATAGCAACTACACATAGTTACTTTACTCTAGGTGAAGTGGTCGGTATAACATGATTGGTGACTAAATCATTTTATAAACATTAACTCTACTTAATGTAGCATGTAAGTATTATTACTAGTATCAAAGATTCCTTTATTGAGTTAACTTATAGTTCATGTCATGGGCATTTAAGATTAACAACCATTAGGCATGATTAGCTATCATGAAATAATACTACATGTGGTGATCATATAATAGGATGAGTCATCTTTATATTATCACATTGTAGTTAAAGTGAAACTTATATAATGATGTCTAATTATGCATGATCCATATTAGGCTAACTTAACTACGTAGATGTCATAGCAAGCTCTATATAGTTTATGAAAACAAAACATGTCTATGTTAAGCTAACATATGAATTGGTAGACATTAGTTGAATACTAACATAACTGATGTTCATGTTGAGTTAACCTTTTAGTTTAGGTGACAATATGTAACAATGATTATATATATAACTCTTATTACTTATTAAGAACATTATGTCTTCCTATCGTATCTTTCTCAAAGATTGTATTGTTTAGTCATAACTTATGGTCTACTCTATTCTGAAAGTATCAACTAAACAATATGCTTACTTATATGAGGATGAGTTCAAGTTTAAACTCCTACTTTAATATTAGGCATTTTAATAAACATAGCATAAGGTAAATTAATAAGGAAACCTAACAGAGGCAAATGAATATGAAATTTTTATCCTAGCTTATATTAGTCCTAAATAGCCTACCATAAAAATTTCATAATTTTCCAAGCACACCAACTATTTATTTTCATTTAAACAAACTGAGTTTAATTTATAATATAGCAAACTTTAGACAGACATATACATTTTTATGTATCAAACGTGTAGCACATAATTCACTAAGTTCACCAAAATTTATTTTACATTTTTGTGATTTTTATTTGATTTTATATGCTTTTTAGAAATCTCTGGAAAACGTAAAAATCACCAAAAATAGGTAAAATATATTACGGCATCAAATCGTGCGGATGCACAAGCTGTGATCCGGGTCTTCGAAGTGATGAGTGATTGTCAACGGATTTGATGTGCTTGTTCCTTGGCATGTGTTGTGCAGGTGTTGAGCTAGGAGGCGGTGATCGAAGGCTAGGTGAAGGTCAAGTGCTGGAGTGCCGTGCCGACGGACCGAAGCGGTGAAGGGCGGACTCGGACTTGGACTGACGGACTGGATGCTGGAGGATCGACTGCAAAGGCTAACAGCCTGGGACAACGACGTGCGAGGACTTGCGGGACATGGTGTAGCTCGGGTCGGGGACCCGGGGACACGTGTCAGTGGACGGGGTGCACAGGAGGTGCATCCCTCTATGTCGGCGGTTTGGTGGTAGAGCCCTAGAAAAACCACTGGCAGGCCGGTTTCCGAGTTTGGGCCTCAAAACTCGGGCTGAGGACAGTTTCCAGGTTTGGGCCTCAAAACCTGGGCTGCTGCTGAGTTTCTGAGTTTGGGCCACAAAACTTGGGTTGGTGGAGGGTTTGCTGGTTTGGGCCTCAAAACCAGCGGCGGAGTTCACGAGGTGGATGTCCGGAGGATCGATGGCACGTGGCGGCGATCGGGAGGCTTGCGTCGAGGCGAAGTTACCGGTCGAGCGGACGTGGCCGTCGGATTGACGATGACCTCGAGCTGTTCCAGAATAGTCTTAGGGCTTAGCTGGTTCGCTCTGTTAGCAGTAGGGGTAGAGTGGGAATAAGGATTAGTATAAGTAGTGAGGGTCACCCACCCCTCAACTCTATCTTAGTCATTAGCTATTTTCACCTAGGGTTTCCTGTTTTCCTTTTCCCTGCTGTAGCTACTAAGATCCGTAGTTGCATCTGCACTGTGTACTGGACGTGGTTCAGGAAGCGGTGACCGTAATCACCGCTGTTTCCTCTGGAGATCGGATTTGTGCCTTGTTCTTGATTCGTTCTTCGCGTTCTTGTTTTGCCCCTTTGCTTGTTTCCGATCGATCTCCGCGTGTAGTCGATCGTTTTGTGAGCCGCTTGTTTTGATCTCTTCGTGGCTAAGAGTAGAGCGTTTCCACCGAAGGAATTCTGCTAAGTCCTCTTAAGCATGGAGATCGGGCAAGTTCTTTGGGCGAGCTGATTTCTTGGAGTTTTGCACCTCTTTTGATCGATTCCGAAGGATTTAGTTGGTTGAGCGTCATGATCTCCTAGAGTTACCTCACCAACCTCCTAAGGAACCTCTGTGTCAAGTTTGAGCAGCTGAGAACTTGATTAAGAGGAGATCGGGTCGTTTTTGTGTTCGAGGCGATTTCGGGAGTGTGCTGTTCGTCAGCACCGGACTCTCAATCGGGTTCACCGAACGCGTCCGGTATAACATCTCAGCGTCCGATGTGTGACTCTCGCTGTTTGTGTGTCAGAACACTTTAAGTCACACCGGACTCGCTGGTGCGTCCGGTGAGGACTCAGTGGACGCGTCCGCTTGTTTCGTTGTCTCTCTGCATAGACACCAGACTCGGGAACGACGGCGTCCGGTGTTCGGCGGTTGGGCGTTCGGTGCTCCTTGTCGTGTTTGACCGGACGATCTTTTCGAGTACCGGAGCGTCCGGTGTCTCTCGTCTCGTGCGTCCGCTATGACACAAGAGGCCACCGGACTCTGCTGTGCGTCCGGTGCCTAGGTCACGGACGCGTCCGGTGTGTTTTGCCCAGTTCTGTACCTCTCTGGAACGACCGGACGCAGTCAACGGAGCGTCCGGTGCTAGCTGGTCCAGCGTCCGGTGCTCCCAGTGTGTTGTTTTCTTCGCTGGTCTTTCGTGTGGTTGTTCCGTCGCTTTGGGTGCCTCGCTGTGATCCGTAGTGATCATCCACCCTCTCTCATAGGGTCGTGGGCACCTAGGTTTTAGTTGCGAGCTTTCGGGTGTGATTTCTGGGACAGTGGTTTGAAAGATTCGAAAGATTTTTCAGGCTCCCATTCACCCCCCCTCTGGTCGCCTGTCTAGTGCGTTTTTCGGTCCTTCAATTGGTATCGGAGCAGGTTAAGGATCTTTCACCTTAGCCGGTTCCAGATCCACGGAAGGCGACATGGATCGAGGTTTAGGAAAACCCCCGTACTTCGATGGGACGAACTACGCGTACTGGAAGATACGTATGTCCGCCTATCTTCAAGGGATGAGCTCTTTGGTTTGGGAGATTTGCAATGATCCGACCTACGTTGTCCTGGCTGCTCGTGTGACCCCTCAGTAGGTTGAGAAACACGAAGCCAATAGCCGGGCGCGTAATGCTCTTTACTCCAGCTTGAGTATGAGTGAGTTCGACCGTGTTTCTCACCTCACCACGGCTCGGGAGATTTGGGAGACCCTCAGTCGATTCCATGAGGGCACCACTCAAGTCAAAACCCGTCTCTTTGAGTCGCACAAACGTGAGTATGAGAACTTTCGACATCAACCTGGCGAGAGCATTGAAAGTCTATTCGCCCGCTTTCAGGTGATTGTCAACAAGATGCGTGCTAACAAGGAACTATTGCCGTACGACGATCATGAGAGAGCACTCAAATTGCTACACACTCTGGATCGGTCGGTTTGGGACTCCAAGGTTCAGGCGATCATCGAATCCCTGAACTATGAGACCCTTACGTGCGATGTTCTTTTTAGCAAGCTCAAGGCAAGTGAGGTAGATGCTTTGGCAAGAGCTTCATATGAGAACCCATCTGGCCCGTCGATGGCGCTTATGTCCGGCTCCGCTAACCCTAATGGTGGTTTTGCTCTTTCTTCACTTCTTTCCATCACAGAGGAGCAGTTGGAGTTCATGGGAGACGACGAGTTGGCTTTGCTTGCCAACCGGTTCTCGCGGTTTCACAACAACCGTATGAACCGTCGTCAAGGAGGCAAGAAGGAAGGATGCTTCAAGTGTGGCGACCCCGATCACTACGTCGCCAACTGTCCCAAGCGCAAGGCCCTAGGCAAGGGCAGCTACGACACCAAGTACGACTCCGGCAAGCACAAGGAGAAGTACTCTTCCAAGCACAAGAAGAAGAGTGGCTTCAACAAGGACTACATCAAGCGGAAGTACTTGGAGAAGGCCAAGGCCCAGGAGCGCGTCTTCCTCGCCTCGTTGCGCGACCTCGACAACGACTCCGATGACACCTCCGAATCAAGCGATGACGATGGAGACAAGAGGAAGAAGGTGGAGGACAAGCTGAACGGACTTTGCTTCTTCGCTGACACCGACGGCTTCTGTACCATGGCGCTGGGCGATGAGGTCAAGAGCGGGACGGAGGAGCTTCCCCGCGACGACGACAACACCTCGCAGGTATCGCAATCTATGGACGATCTTGCAGCTGAGGTAGAGACGCTTAGTGCCGCGCTTGTGAGTCAGGATAGGCTTTTGAAGCAAGCTGCTAGAGAACGCAAGGAGTACAAGCCGAGGTGGGAGAATGCGACGAAGGAGTTAGAGTTCGCTAAGTCCTCTGTTGTTGTTTCTGAGGAGGTGGAGTGTGAGATGTGCGGAGTGCACATGACTTCTCTTGCCAGCTTGCAGGAGATGTATGCTGCTTTGGTGTCTGAGGCCGACGAGCTTAGGTCTAGACCCGCTGTGCTTGGTGCGTGCAAGTCTTGTGCAGGCTTGCAGTCTGAGTTGGCAGAGAAGAATGCCAAGCTGGAGTCCTTTGCTAAGGCTAGCTCAGATAGCACTAGTGTGACGAGGTGTACTTTGTGTGAGGGCTTGGAGATGGAGATTGCTAGTGTGAAGCATGGCAAGATGCAAACCGAGGAGGAAAACACATACCTTCGGACCATCTTGTCATGGGTGTCTTGTGGAGAGCCCCAGCTAGGTATGATGATAGCTCAGTTGAAGAGGGCAGCTGGAGGTCCGGGTGTAGGCTTTGCTCTAGGAGCGGGTAACGATGCTCACTTTAGTAAGATTGGAGAGTCTAGTGGTCTCAAGCCGAGTGAGAAGCCAAACTCCACCACTACTCCCAAGTTACTCAAGAACCCATCCAAAGAGCCTCTCAAGCCTACCACCCAAGATGGAGTATATGAGGAACCTCCGAGAGCTCCACCCAAGAAACAAGTGTGGTCTCCTAAGCCTAACCATTTGAGAAACAAACTTGACACAATGCCACCTATTCTAGAGGAGACGACACCACAAAAAGCCCAAGTGATCCATACCAAACATCGTGAGTACCAACAACCCCCAAAGAGAGCGGTGAGGTACCATTGTGAGCATTGTGGTAGGGATGGTCACTTGAGGGAGTTTTGCTTTAGGTGCAAGAGAGAGGAGCGTCGTGCTAGAGAGTTGAACAACTCGGACATTTATCATCCACACCATGATATACATGTGCCGAACGTTCAGAGGCGTTTTGCTAGGACTAGAGGTCCAATGCCTCAAGGTCCTAAGCCGCGTGGAGGTTTTGCCCGCCGGGATCCAAGCTTTGTAGACTGTGGACCCCGAGGCGGAGGCTTTGGTTTAGAGCGTGTTCCCCTACCGCGTTTTGGCTATCGCGGTAAGCGCTCTCCTCCCAGCGGACCACGGTTTCCCTCTCGTGGTGATCGCTTTCCCCGTAGGCGTGCTAGGAATGGTTTTTCTTCTGACCGTTCTTTTGAGCAGGAGGGACAACACTGGTACTCTTCTCGTTTCACTCACCCCAGTGTTGGACCGTATGCTCACACTATGTCTTTTTATTGATGAAGGTGGGAGGACTGGAGAGCATTTGGTTGGTGGATTCCGGATGCTCAAGACACATGACCGGAAACTCCAAGTGGTTCTCCAGCCTCAGTCCAGTCACCGGCAAGGAGTTCATCACCTTCCGTGACAATAGCAAAGGTAAGGTTGTGTCTCGTGGCTCGGTGCGAGTCAATGAGCATTTTGTGCTGAGAGACGTTGCTTTGGTTTCAAACTTGCATTTCAATTTGCTTTCGGTCTCACAGCTTTTAGAGGACGGCTATGAGGTTCGTTTCAAACCGAACCTTAGTCGTATTTTGGACCCTTTGCGTGATCTTGTGTGTTTGATCTCACCTTTTGGGAAGGTTTTTCGTGCGAATTTCTCGGATTCTTTTGGCACTTCTCGTTGTCTTGTGGCCGGATCCTCCTCGGAGCTTTGGAAATGGCATAGGAGACTTGGTCATATGAGTTTTGACTTGCTTGCAAGACTTAGCTCACTTGGCTTAATCCAAGGATTGCCCAAATTACACATGGAGAAGGATCTTGTGTGCCATCCATGTAGACACGGGAAAATGGTTGCCGCTCCCCACCATCCGGTGAATCAAGTTATGACCAAGCATCCTGGAGAGCTTTTACATATGGACTTGGTTGGTCCGGCTCGGGTTAGCTCGGTTGGGGGGAAGTGGTACGTGCTTGTAGTCGTTGATGACTTTTCGAGATATTCGTGGGTGTTCTTTCTCAAGGAGAAGTCAGAAACCTTCTCTTTTGCTCGTGATTTGATCTTGCGACCCCAGAATGAGTTTCCTAAGAACTCGATGAGAGCTTTACGAAGTGATAATGGTACCGAGTTCAAGAACTCTGAGTTCGCTCATTTTTGTGCTTCTTTGGGCTTAGAGCATCAGTTTTCTTCCCCTTACACACCTCAACAAAATGGTGTGGTTGAGAGGAAGAATCGGACCCTTGTTGAGATGGCTAGGACGATGCTCGATGAGCATAGGACTCCTAGGAAGTATTGGGCCAAGGCTTTGAGCACTGCGTGCTATATCTCCAATCGCATTTTCCTCCTTGCTTTTCTGAAGAAGACTTCTTATGAGTTGAGGTTTGGGAAATTGCCCAAGGTAAGCTACTTCCGGGTGTTTGGATGCCATTGTTTCATCTTGAAGAAGGGTAAGCTTAACAAGTTTGAGTCTCGTGCTTCTGATGGTATCTTTCTTGGTTATGGTAATCATACTCGTGCATATCGTGTGCTTAATCTTGACACTAACCAAGTCATGGAGACTTCTGATGTCACCTTCGACGAGACCATGCATTGTCCCTCTTCTAGATTTGAGCGTGCAGGTGATGATGAGCTTGGAGGTCCTATTTTTGAGGATGAGGAAGACGGCGTTGAGCACATTGATCCAGAGCTTCCTCCACATGCTGTACCGATGGGATCTGCCTCTACAACGACGACACATGGCCCCGATCCCTCTACTTCCACTTCATGGGGGCCGGTCGATCCACTACCTCAGGGCCTGCAGCATGCACCTGAGAGAGCACCAGCTACTGCTGAGGGGGAGGCTACTTCTGCTCGAGAGGCACCACGACACATTCAGCGCCAACACCCCCCTGAGCAGATGATCGGCGACATCAACGAACGCATCACCCGGTCAAGGTCTAATGAGATTTCTCACTTTGCTCATTCTGCTTTTGTGGCTGATTTTGAACCCAAAGATGTTGGACATGCTTTGTCTGATCCGGATTGGGTTAATGCCATGCATGAGGAGTTAGAGAATTTTGAGAGAAATCGGGTTTGGGTTCTAGTTCCACTTCCACCTGACTGCCATCCTATTGGGACAAAATGGGTTTTCAAAAACAAACAGGGAGAAGATGGCATTGTTGTGAGAAACAAAGCCCGTCTTGTAGCCCAGGGGTATAGTCAGAAGGAGGGGATAGATTATGAGGAGACTTTTGCTCCTGTAGCTCGTTTGGAGGCGATTAGGATTCTCTTGGCTTTTGCTGCTTCAAAAGGTTTCAAACTCTACCAAATGGATGTCAAGAGCGCCTTTCTAAACGGTTACATAGAGGAGGAGGTCTATGTGAAACAACCCCCCGGTTTTGAAAATCCCAAGTTTCCGAACCATGTTTTTAAACTTCACAAAGCTCTGTATGGTTTGAAACAAGCCCCTAGAGCCTGGTATGAGCGCTTGAAAACGTCTTTGCTTGCAAAAGGTTTTAAAATGGGGTGTGTAGATAAGACGTTGTTTCTCCTCAAGCAAGGCAATGACTCACTTTTAGTTCAAATTTACGTGGATGATATCATCTTTGGTGGTTCTTCTCATGCTTTGGTTGCCCAGTTTTCAGACCTTATGAGCAGGGAATTTGAGATGAGCATGATGGGTGAGTTGACATTCTTCCTCGGGTTGCAAATCAAGCAATCCCGAGATGGGACATTCGTGCATCAGAGCAAGTACACCAAGGACATTCTGAAGAAGTTTGATATGGGCGAGGCCAAGCCTCTTTTGATGCCCATGTCGACTACCATCGCTCTTGATGAGGACAAGGAAGGAGATGCTGTTGATCAGAGGGAGTAACGGAGTATGATTGGCTCGCTTCTGTACCTGACGGCGACACGGCCGGACATCCAGTTCGCGGTGTGTCTCTGTGCGCGCTTTCAGTCTTCGCCGCGCACTTCTCACCGTCAGGCAGTTAAGCGTATTTTCAGGTACCTTCGTTTCACTCCTGAGTTTGGCTTGTGGTACTCTGCCTCTTCTTCTCTCTCGCTTTGCGGTTACTCTGATGCGGATTTTGCTGGCTGTCGTGTTGAGCGCAAGTCCACTTCTGGGACGACTCAGTTTCTTGGATCTTCTCTAGTGTGTTGGTCTTCTCGCAAGCAGTCTAGTGTTGCCCAGTCTACCACAGAGGCCGAGTATGTTGCTGCCGCTAGCTGCTGCTCCCAGTTGCTTTGGATGATTGCCACTTTGCGTGATTTTGGTCTTAGCTTGACTAGAGTGCCTTTGATGTGTGATAGCACGAGTGCCATTAGCGTTGCTAAGAACCCTGTGCTCCATTTCAAGACCAAACACATAGATGTGCGCTTTCACTTCTTGCGAGACCACTATGAGAAGGGTGATATTGACCTTAGATATGTAGAGACCCATAACCAGTTGGCCGATATCTTTACCAAGCCTTTGGACCAATCAACCTTTGCTAGGTTGAGAGGTGAGCTTGGTGTGTGCTACCCATTTTAGATGTGGGTTCACATTTGTTGTATCATATGTTTGGTTGCTGTACAGTTGTAGGTGTCTAGGTTTTCTGATGTATAGTTTTAGAGAGTCTAGCTGGCTGATGTACAGTCTAGGTTTGTTCTTAGCTTTTGTTTTTGCATTTCTATCATACTTGCATCTCTGAGCTTCACGTGTATCCTGTTTAGACTGGTACCATGCTCTTCTCACACTTGCTTGTATGATATTTAGACTATGCAGTTTTGAGCTCTTGTGATCATGCAACTTAACTTGATGAGCTTAGTATGCTTTGCCATATTGAACTTAATGAAAATCTGAAAATGGTTCACCATTTGTTTTGGCATTTGGTATGTGTATGCTATGTCATCCTTTAGCTTGCATTGCCTCATTTGGATGCTATGTCTCTAGCTTGGAGTTATTCGCTTCCATGTTTCATGCTCCGATATGCTTAAAATGATAAAATCTGAAAACCAAGCTAAGAGATAGAAAGATCGAGGTGGGATTGCATCACAACACCTCATTGTATCGAGACGGCTTTCCATTGCACTTTGGATTGAACTCGAGCAATGTAGTGCATGACCGAACCCAATGCTTTAAGCTTCTGATAGTCTATGACTTAGGCTTCGCTTGGGTGAAAAGTTAGGCTTTGTGGTGCTCTCAACCCCTCGCACTCACTGATCATATGAAACTCTTGTCAAATAATGCTAAAATCAATCAAAATTTGAGTTGAATATGGTTTGATGAGTGACACATGCTTTGAGGTAGTTAACCGATGTGGTGGTGTTCGCTCTTGTATGACATGCTTACTTACATACCACTTACTCATACTATGGTGAACATGATCCTTTAATGGCAACCACTTCTTTGGTATTGAATCGAAAACTGCTTTGCAACTCTTGTGTGATGTATGATCATGATGAGCTTATGCTAGCATTAGGGTTCTGTTACCTGTTTGCTTGTGCCAAGAGAGCATTTTACCATTCCGGATAGTCTACTTGTGAAGCTCCTGCATTGTGCCCTTCGTTGCTCCCTTGTTTGCCCTTGTTGTGTGCATTGTCATCAAAGGGGGAGAGATAGTCACAAATCATCACCCATGCATCAACAAAGGGGGAGGAATCATGTTGCATTGCACAAGGGGGAGTCTTGTTAGGGGAGTACTTAGAAAGGGGGAGAATTTTTAAAACTTGCTGTTTGTGTTATGCTCACTTTGCTGGTAACAGTTTTCAATTGGTGTTGGAGCGGTCTTTGCTTGACTTTGGTTCTCTTTCGGTAACGTTTTGGTATCCAGCGGTTTTCTTGGAGCTAGTTGTGTTGAGCCTTTGCCTCTTTCTGGAGGGACTAGCTATGTGCTTGATTTTTGGCCTTGTGTTTTTGCTCCGATAATTGTGTTTGGCTCAGATTTTCTCTTGAGGTTTTTGCTCCGATACTTTTGCTAGCGGTGTTGAGCCCGTTCTGCCTCTTCTTGAGGGCTAGCTTTGCTTTGCTTGGTTGCGTCGAGCCGTTGCCCATGTCTTTGGGAACCAAGTTGTCTTGCTCTTCCACTTGACCTTCTTCGGCTTTGCTTCGCCTCTTGGTCACTTGGATGAGTTCTTCTTCTTCTTTTCCATCTTTTTTGGTTCTTTCTTATGATTTGTGTGTTGTTGTTGACAATGCACTCATCAAGGGGGAGATTGCGGATGCACAAGCTGTGATCCGGGTCTTCGAAGTGATGAGTGATTGTCAACGGATTTGATGCGCTTGTTCCTTGGCTTGTGTTGTGCAGGTGTTGAGCTAGGAGGCGGTGATCGAAGGCTAGGTGAAGGTCAAGTGCTGGAGTGTCGTGCCGACAGACCGAAGCGGTGAAGGGCGGACTCGGACTTGGACTGACGGACTGGATGCTGGAGGTTCGACTGCAGAGGCTGACAGCCTGGGACAGCGATGAGCGAGGACTTGCGGGACATGGTGTTGCTCGGGTCGGGGACCCGGGGACACGTGTCAGTGGATGGGGTGCACAGGAGGTGCATCCCTCTACGTCGGCGGTTTGGTGGTAGAGCCCTAGAAAAACCACTCGCAGGCCGGTTTCCGAGTTTGGGCCTCAAAACTCGGGCTGAGGACGGTTTCCAGGTTTGGGCCTCAAAACCTGGGCTGCTGCTGGGTTTCCGAGTTTGGGCCACAAAACTCGGGTTGGTGGAGGGTTTGCTGGTTTGGATCTGAGCCGTTTGGACTCTGGGGCGTTTGTTGGCACTCTCTAGCGTCGCTTAAGTTAGGTTGTCATCCCCAACACGGCGCCAGAGAGTGGGTTGTATAATCATGCACTCATAAAATATAAATCTAGGTTATCCGCAAGCGCACAGATAAATACTCCCATTGTAGCATTTCACCCAGGAAGGTTCCAGGTATCGTTATTTATAATTTTACCCTAGGAAGGCAGGTTGAGATATATGGAGAATAAAAGCTTATAACTTACACTTATGATAAGAAATACTCTTAGATCACATCAAACAGGGATCGATTATAATAAAGGATAGATAGATAAATATGAATAACTCAGATAAAGATAAACCTAGAAATAGATACTAGAGCATGATGATCCTGGGCATTTAGCTAATTAAGACAGTAAGAAAAATAAGGATATACTCCTATGGGTTATTCTAATTATAGGTCATAGACTAGTTAGTTAGTGCAGTACATTTAGCAATCATAGTTAGGGTTAGGTTATGTTTATACGCAGGAGACATTACGGAGATAGGCTGCAAACAGAGTACGGTAGTCTACCAGGTAACCAGGTCTTACTAGGCCTATATACGGGGAGTGGGCTACAGAGGACTCAACGAAGCTATAATAGTCACCTTCGCGATCTACCACATGGCCCGGCATATAGGGTGCATTCGCAGGTAAACAATGTCTAAGCACCATGCTTACACAATGTCGACCACTCACCCATGACGTCAACAGATGAGTGCTATACGAACAAGAGCATAAACACAAGACTAATCCAACTATGCTAAACATATAACTAAAATAGGCTATGAACATTATAACTATGAATATGAATTAGTAACAAGTTTATCAAGTAATCAACTAGAACAAGAGTTAGAATATAATTAGAAGAACAATTAGAACTAGAACAAGAACAAGATGAACTAGAACATAATTAGAAAGACTAGAACACAATTAGATAACAACTAGAACATAATTAGAAGATAACTAGAAGACAAATAATAATTAGAACACAAATGTTGATTACAAGAGAGGATTATAGCTATTACCTAGCCTCCTCACAACTAGATCCAGAATCCAAGCTATGCTTGCCTCCTCTAATCCTACTTCTAATTAGCTAGCCCTAGGATGTTGTTAGCTCTAGGTTATCCATTCAAGGGACACCTTCGAACTGAACAATGAATTATGAATCGATGCCTCCAGGGGGGGTCTGCCCTTGCTTATATAGTCCGGTGGGATGAACCGCAGCCCTCGGATCAAACCGACATGCCTCGGCGGTGGAGATTTAAATCCTAAGTCGGTTGGAGGTCGGTGGAGAAAGGCAGAGGGGATGCCAGGTGGGGACAGGTCGGCCGGCCTGGTGGTGGGGCCGGCCGGCCCCACCTGTCAGCCTCCGGGCCTCCGCTTCGTTCTGGTGTCTTCTGGAGTCTTCTACTTCGTCCTTGCGCGGGGGTCGAGTCGGTTTGCCGATAGGTGGAGTCGGAATAGGATTCCTTGCCTCCGTCTTCCTGTCTGGTCCCTGGAATTCTCTGTATTACTGGATCTGCTGGAATTCTGAGGATTACACCCCTGGAATTGAGGTTCCAGAGTGTTCCCGAGCCTTCCAAGCCAATCCTTTCTTGAATTGTTGATATCTTCTCTTCCGGGGCTCCGATTGGGATGAACTTTATATCCAAATTGATCGTCTCGACTTGCTCTTCATTTGGGTATGCTCAGAATCATCACTTGAGATACTTTTTAGATGAAATATATTAATAATCCTACAAGGCAAGTGAGAACAACACAACTCATGGAACTAGTTAGGATCAAACCCTAATCTAGGTTGATGGTCACTTATAATTGGTTTTTAATAGTTTATTTATGTTATAATATATGAGTTAGTGACCATCAACAAGCTCCCCCAAGCTTAACCTTTGCTAGTCCCTTAGCAAACATTAGATTAAATTATATAGTTGGATCAGGAGTTGCTACAATACTGTCATGCCTCAAAAGTATAAGTGTTCAAAATCTCTCTTTCTTCTCTTTTTTTAACTAGAAAACAATGGTAACGGACTCATATTACTCTTAACCATGGATCTTTAATAGTTTATTTATGTTATAATATATGAGTTAGTGACCGTCAACAGCGTTACAATGAAGCACAGAGCTAGTGGTTTACGATGTTTACGGCCCGCAAGCACATGAAGAGAAGGTGGAGTTCTTGCAAGAACTCCTTTCCTTTAGAGGAGCGAATGCGAGGCCTATGCTCATCACAGGCGACTTTAATATGATTGTCAGGGCAGCGGAAAAAACAACAATCGTCTTGACCATCGGTCCATGCGAGAATTCTGCGATTTCATCAACACTGCACAGTTGCAGGTTGCATTAACTAGACGACGTTATACTTGGTCCAATGGCCAAGACAACCGACTTTGGTGATGCTTGACAAGGCACTCGGCTCCATTGATTGGTTCGAGCTTTTCCCTTACCACCTGCTCCGTGCGCTATCCTCTGACTGCTCAGACCACAGTCCCCTACTGCTACACCTAAACACAGCCTTGGGGTCTGTTGACGGTCACTAACTCATATATTATAATATAAATAAACTATTAAAAACCAATTATAAGTGACCATCAACTTAGATTAGGGTTTGATCCTAACTATTTCCACGAGTTGTGTTGTTCTCACTTGCCTTGCAGGATTATTAATATATTTCATCTAAAAAGTATATCAAGTGATGATACTAAAGTATACCAATATGAAGAGCAAGTTGAGACGATCAAATTGAATATAAAGTTTACCCTAATCGGAGCCCCGGAAGAGAAGATATCAACAATTCAAGAAAGGATTGGCTTGGAAGGCTCTGGAACACTCCGGAACCTCAATTCCAGGGGTGTAATCCTCAGAATTGCAGCAGATCCAGTAATACAGAGAATTCCAGGGACCAGACAAGAAGACGGAGGCAAGGAATCCTACTCCGACTCTACCTATCGGCAAACCGACTCGACCCCCGCGCAAGGACGAAGTAGAAGACTCCAGAACACACCAGAACGAAGTGGAGGCCAAGTGGATGACAGGTGGGGCCGACCGGCCCCACCACCAGGCCGGCTGGCCTGGGCCCACCTGGAAGCCACTCCGCCTTTCTTCGACGTCCTTCCACCGACCTAGGGTTTCAATCTCAGCCGCCGTTGTATGTCGGTTTGATCCGAGGGCTGCGGTTCATCCCACCGGACTATATAAACAAGGGCAGAACCCCTGGAGGCATCGATTCATAATTCATTGTTCAGTTCAAAGGTGTCCCTCGAAAGGATAACCTAGAGCTAACAACACCCTAGGGCTAGCTAATTAGAAGTAGGATTAGAGGAGGCAAGCTTAGCTTGGATTCCGGATCTAGTTGTGAGGAGGCTAGGTAATAGCTCTAATCGTCTCTTGTAATCAACATTTGTGTTCTAATTGTTTATTGTCTTCTAGTTATCTTTTTGTTGTCTTCTAATTGTTTTCTAGTTGTTCTCTAATTATGTTCTAGTCTTTCTAATTATGTTCTAGTTCATCTTGTTCTTGTACTAGTTCTAATTGTTCTTCTAATTATATTCTAACTCTTGTTCTAGTTGATTACTTGATAAACTTGTTGCTCATTCATATTCATAGTTATAATGTTCATAGCCTATTTTAGCTATATGTTTAGCATAGTTGGATTAGTCTTGTGTTTATGCTCTTGTTCGTATAGCACTCATCCTTTAGATCTATGGGTGGGTGGTCAACATTGTGTAAGCATGGTGCTTAGATGTTGTTTACCTGCGAATGCACCCTATATGCCGGGCCATGTGGTAGATCGCGAAGGTGACTATCATAGCTTCGTTGAGTCCTCTGTAGTCCACTCCCCGTATATAGGCCTAGTAAGACCTGGTTACCTGGTAGATGTTCGTACTCTGTATGCGGGCCCAGCTCCGTAATGTCTCCTGCGTATAAATACAACCTAACCCTAACTATGATTGCTAAATGTACTACACTAACTAACTGGTCTATGACCTATAATTAGAATAACCCATAGGAGTATATCCTTATTCTTTCTACTATCTTAATTAGTTATATGCCCAGGATTATCTTGCTCTAGTATCTATTTCTAGGTTTATCTTTATCTGTGTTATTCATATTTACCTATCTATCCTTTATTATAATCGATCCCTGTTTGATATGATCTAAGAGTATTTCTTATCATAAGTGTAAGTTATCAGCTTTTGTTCTCCATATATCTCGACCTGCCTTCCTAGGGTAAAATTATAAATAACGATACCTGGAACCTTCCTGGGTGAAATGCTACAACGGGAGTATTTATCTGTGCGCTTGCGGATAACCTTGTCTTATATTTTATGTGCATGATTTTACTAACACACTTTCTAGCGCCGTGTTGGGGATGACAACCTGACTTAAGCGACGTTAGGAAGTGCCCGTACATCTCTAATGCCATTACTAGTTTAGATTTTAATTCTATTTCCGGTAATGCCGTTAGAGATGCCAACAAGCATTTCTAGCGCCGTTGCCGGGGAAGGCAAAACCGAGATATTACGGAATAAAACCCCATTGCATATCCAAGCATAACTTTACACCTTATGATAATAGAGGTTCACTTTTGATCTACTCAAACAGGTTTACCCTGTCTTTTTGTCTACTTTTGTCTATCTTATTACAGGGTGACTAGACCTGATATTCTTAACAACTACGTTGATGATCCAGAGGCCTTAATAAGGTATAGCCAAGGCCAAGCTTAGGAAGTCCCCAACCACTGTGTCTGGAGTCATTCCCACATCTGGTCCACAAGATCTGTCAACTACTCTGCCAGAAAATCAAGTCAGAAGAAGTTTAACACCAGTTTTGGAAGTCATGGCTGAAAAGACTCCCCATGAATTCTCAGCTTCAACAACCAACAACATCAGGATTGGACCCACAGTCAACATAGGAGATAATGGATTTGAGCTCAAGCCAGCCCTGATCAACATGGTGCAAGCCAATCAATTTTGTGGGAAAGTGCATGAAGATGCAAGTGCTCATCTGCAACACTTCTTAGAGATTTGCATCACTCTCACCATCAAAGGAAGCACTAAGGATGCCATCTACCTCCGTCTATTCCCATTCTCACTTTTGGGAAGGGCGAAGCAATGGTTCTACGCTAATAAGGATAAAAACACTACATGGGATAAGTGTTCCACTGCTTTCCTAGCAAAATTCTTTCTTGTAGGGAAAACCAATGCCCTACGTGCAAAGATCTCAACATTCCAGCAATAGTACGATGAATATGTCCCTGAGGCATGGGAACGCTTTCAAGATTACATATCAGAATGCCCTCACCACAGGATGGAGAATTGGCTACTCATGCAGACCTTCTATCATGGACTCACCTCGAGTGCCCGTGATAATGTGGATGCAACTGCTGGAGGATCGTTCTTGTCACTCACTATAGCTGAAGCAACAAATCTCATTGAGAAGATAGCTTCCAACCAAGGATGGATTGATGAACACACACAACCAACAAAGAAGAAAGGAGGAATCCATCAACTCAAGGAGATAGACATGCTGTCCGTGCAATTGGATCAACTCATCAAGAAGCTAGATGCACGTGATCAAGAGAAGAAGGAGGTCATGCACATCAATGACTCTCGCATGACTTGTGAAGAATGTGGAGGCACTGGCCACATGGGAAGCAACTGCCCTAAAATTCTGCAGGATCTGAACTACATCAACAACAACAACAACTATCGTCCTCAGCAGAATCAAGGATGGAACCAGCAACAAAGGCCCAACTATCAAGGTAACTACCAAGGTAATTACTCACGTAACTATCAAGGTAATAACTTTAATCAGCCGCCTTTGAGAGAGATGATTGTTAATCAAAATAAAGTTATTGATAATATGTCTAGAAAGATAGCTTCCAATGATAAAATACTTGAAACCATTAATAATAGAATGGAAAGCTTTTCTTCTGCCATTAAAAATCAACTTAGCTTCAATAAGATGTTAGAGTCACAAATCTCTCAGCTTGTAGCTTCAGTTCCTGTGACCAAAAAAGGTAAGATTCCCGGAAATCCGAAAGAATTAGAAACTGCGAATCTTGTAGACATTTTCAATGCAGGAGATTACTACATAGCTCCACCAAGAATGAGACTAGGAGAAGAGTACTGCATTGAGAAGAAGGGTGATCCAGGGAGACCTGTCATCCCTATTCACATTGGAGCCTACGATTTCGATGAAGCCATCTGTGATCTTGGAGCAAGTGTCAACATTATGCCTAAGGTAATTTATGAGAAAATTCATGGTGAACCTTTGTTGTACACAACCATGTGTTTGCAGCTTGCAGATCAAAGACTGTGCTACCCCAAGGGAATCCTTGAAGATGTTATTGTACAAGTTGGACACTCGCATGTACGTGCAGACTTTGTAGTTATAGAAACAGGAGGAGATGAGAGAGCACCCATCATCCTGGGACGACCGTTCCTGAGCACAGCTAAAGCCATCATCTACACTGATACCGCCAAGATCTGTTTCACCATTGGGACAAGGAAGGAAAGGTTCAGCTTCAAGAACAATACACTCAAGAACCGAGTCCATCCTCAGAGACCATATGATTACGAGTTAGCAAGCCCTGCTCAAAAGAAGAAGATTCTCAACAAGGGAAAGAAGAAGGTGTCCAAGCCATCCAAGGACTCAGTACGGATGGTCAACACGATTCTACCAGTCCAAGATCCTGAACTTCCACCGCTAAGGATTGAGAAGACGTTTGATCCAGGGATGCCCATCATCGATTGCAACATCAGAGATAGAACCTTCTGGAACACGTTCTGCGACATCGGCTCCAGCGTTAACATTATGTCCACGGTAACGTATAAGTATCTATATAGAGATTTACCACTGTCCCCAACATATTTGCAGCTGCAGCTGGCGGACCAATCATACCGATTCCCCGAAGGATTAATAGAAGATGTCATGGTGAACATAAGAGGATATGAGGTCCCCACTGACTTTCTAGTTGTGGACATGGGGGAAAGTGATGATGTTGAGCTTATCTTAGGAAGACCATTCCTTCACACTACCAACGCAATCATCTATATGAAGAAGGGAGAGATCGATTTTCACTTTCCTGGAGGGAAGGTACGTTGCTACTTCGTCAACTACATCACCATTGATAAGCCCAAGAAGCACAAGAATAGGAGACGCCGTTCTCAAAAGAAGGCCATCAAGGAAGGAGAGGCTGATCATAAGGATGAAGTTGGAAGGGAAGCTACCTCAGAAACTGAAGAAGGAGAAATTAAGGAAAATCCGGAAGTGAAGCCTAAGACTAAGAAGGTATGGAAGAAGAAGGTGCAACCCATGGAAGAGGTAAAACCAGTAACACAATTTAAGACAACTGACATACCATAGGAAGCTTGATCCAGAAAAGGAAGGTCCGGTTCGACGGACATAAATCTCCAAACCTTCGCCAAAAGGTAACATCGGTAGTTATCTTCATATTTAATTCACTGCATAGTTTTTACTTTAGCATATTTATTTTCCATAAGTATTCCTGTCTTAGCATATTTACTTCCTGCATTCTATTGAAAAACAAAATAAAGAATTTATATTTCTAGCATATCATAGCATATTTACTTTCTACACTGCATTATAAAAAGAAAATAAAAATATTGTTTGCATTACTTTATTGCATATTAAAAACTAAAAACTAAAGCCCCACGTAAATAAGTCTTCCAACTGTTTACTGTGGAGGCATAAAAAAATATTTCAGCATTATTTCTTTGCATCTGTATATATAAACAGAAAATCCAAAAAAATATTAAAATTTTGTTGAAACGTGTTTGCTAAAATATTCACAAGGCTCTATAAGACATAAAAGATTTTTACTACTAACGCTTAATCTGTTCCACGAGCTTTGTTATTTATTTGAGTTAACAAGAATCAATAAGACAGAATATGGCTAGAAAACTTTATCTGCTCTGGGTAGGATCAGAGAGATGAACACCTGTGCTATCAAGATTATAAGACTATGTCAACATCCAGCTTTGAGGAAAAGCATCTCCTACAATTATTGGGATAAGTATGACTATCTACTACTATTATTTTTATGGGATATATATATATTTACTAGACTTATTAAATGGGATATATTTACTTAGTAATATTAAAATCTATTTAGTTACATTAAAATTTAGTTAAAAGTTTTTATATTATTATTTAGGTAATAAAACAAGAGAGGATAAATTTTGCTTACCTGCCTTAGAATAACTAGCCCTGGAAAATTAAAACTTGCTTGCTTGGAGATGATGAATAGTTGCTCTGCCTAATTTCTCTCAAGTATCTAGTGTTCAATCTTAATTTTCTTAAAGGTTTGAAAAAAAATAAAATAAAAATATTTTACTCTGAACTTGAAACTTATGGATTGTTTAAGCTTGAGTCTAGGTATTTGATAAGTATGATATGAAAAGGTTTGAACTGCTGTTTGTCTTGTTCCTAGAGATACTAGAGTTCTGAAAAATTTACCTTTTGAAAAATTAAATCTAAAAAAATAAAATAATAATAATAAAAATATCTTTACTGCTTACTTATGCTTTGAGTATAGTTGAGTTATAGACCCTTAGAGGCTTATCATGCAATTAAAATCAAGATCACATACACTACACTTGCCTACTCATTTAGATTCATATTCCTTCTATCTGTGAAATTTTATTATTCATTATTCTGAAGTATTGTTATTATCTCTTCAAAAGATTGATTGTAGAAAGATGTATGGGCTATGCAAAAGTATACGAGGAAATAAAAAGGGGCAAGTGCCCGAAACCTCGAAAAAGAAAAAGGAAAAAAGTGTGAGAGAGAGGTAAAAATGGGAAAGTGACCGATGTAGAATTAGGGGTACAAAGATACCCACCTGAGTGGAAAAAATGGACAAGTGTCCGACAGTAGAATTAGGGGTATTTCACTACCCACCATAAAAAAAATGGAAAAAGATAGCCCATGTTGTCTAAAGCAAGAGATCAGAAGGAGAGAGAAGTATCAATATTAAGAACAATGGATGGTAAAGTTTCACTACTATGTATCCACCTTTGTTTACCCCTGTGACAATCACTATTCCATATAGGTCCACACACATACACATCTTGATTTGATTGTATGCCAAGTTTCTTTGGATTTATATTTTAACTATGCAATAAGTATTAAGTTAGTATGTATAGATTGTTTAAAAACCTTTTGAAAAAAATCTTACAAAACCTCCAGAGCAAAGGTTGATCAAAGAACTAGAGAAATAGTGTTTGACCTGATCGTTCTACTTATTAATTACTGAAGACCCTTGTGGAAAGATCCATGGTTAAGAGTAATATGAGTCAGTTACCATTGTTTTCTAGTTAAAAAAAGAGAGAGAAAGTTTTTGAACACTTATACTTTCGAGGCATGAAAGCATTGTAGCAACTCCTGATCCAACTATATAATTTAATCTAATGTTTGCTAAGGGACTAGCAAAGGTTAAGCTTGGGGGAGCTTGTTGACGGTCACTAACTCATATATTATAATATAATTAAACTATTAAAAACCAATTATAAGTGACCATCAACTTAGATTAGGGTTTGATCCTAACTATTTCCACGAGTTGTGTTGTTCTCACTTGCCTTGCAGGATTATTAATATATTTCATCTAAAAAGTATCTCAAGTGATGATTCTGAGTATACCAATACGAAGAGCAAGTCGAGACGATCAAATTGAATATAAAGTTTACCCTAATCGGAGCCCCGGAAGAGAAGATATCAACAATTCAAGAAAGGATTGGCTTGGAAGGCTCTGGAACACTCCAGAACCTCAATTCCAGGGGTGTAATCCTCAGAATTCCAGTAGATCCAGTAATACAGAGAATTCCAGGGACCAGACAGGAAGACAGAGGCAAGGAATCCAACTCCGACTCTACCTATCGGCAAACCGACTCGACCCCCGCGCAAGGACGAAGTAGAAGACTCCAGAAGACACCAGAACGAAGCGGAGGCCGAGTGGCTGACAGGTGGGGCCGGTCGGCCCCACCACCAGGTCGGCCGGCTTGGGCCCACCTGGAAGCCACTCCGCCTTTCTCCGACGTCCTTCCACCAACCTAGGGTTTCAATCTCAGCCGCCGTTGTATGTCGGTTTGATCCGAGGGCTGCGGTTCATCCCACCGGACTATATAAGCAAGGGCAGACCCCCCCCCCCTAGAGGCATCGATTTATAATTCATTGTTCAGTTCAAAGGTGTCCCTCGAAAGGATAACCTAGAGCTAACAACATCGTAGGGCTAGCTAATTAGAAGTAGGATTAGAGGAGGCAAGCTTAGCTTGGATTCCGGATCTAGTTGTGAGGAGGCTAGGTAATAGCTCTAATCCTCTCTTGTAATCAACATTTGTGTTCTAATTGTTTATTGTCTTCTAGTTATCTTTTTATTGTCTTCTAATTGTTTTCTAGTTATTCTCTAATTATGTTCTAGTCTTTCTAATTATGTTCTAGTTCATCTTGTTCTTGTTCTAGTTCTAATTGTTCTTCTAATTATATTCTAACTCTTGTTCTAGTTGATTACTTGATAAACTTGTTAATAATTCATATTCATAGTTATAATGTTCATAGCCTATTTTAGTTATATGTTTAGAATAGTTGGATTAGTCTTGTGTTTATGCTCTTGTTCGTATAGCACTCATCCTTTAGATCTATGGGTGGGTGGTCAACATTGTGTAAGCATGGTGCTTAGATGTTGTTTACCTGCGAATGCACCCTATATGCCGGGCCATGTGGTAGATCGCGAAGGTGACTATCATAGCTTCGTTGAGTCCTCTGTAGTCCACTCCCCGTATATAGGCCTAGTAAGACCTGGTTACCTGGTAGATGTTCGTACTCTGTATGCGGGCCCAGCTCCGTAATGTCTCCTGCGTATAAATACAACCTAACCTTAACTATGATTGCTAAATGTACTGCACTAACTAACTAGTCTATGACCTATAATTAGAATAACTCATAGGAGTATATCCTTATTCTTTCTACTGTCTTAATTAGTTATATGCCCAGGATTATCATGCTCTAGTATCTATTTCTAGGTTTATCTTTCTCTGTGTTATTCATATTTACCTATCTATCCTTTATTATAATCGATCCCTGTTTGATATGATCTAAGAGTATTTCTTATCATAAGTGTAATTTATCAGCTTTTGTTCTCCATATATCTCGACCTGCCTTCCTAGGGTAAAATTATAAATAACGATACCTGGAACCTTCCTGGGTGAAATGCTACAACGGGAGTATTTATCTGTGCACTTGCGGATAACCTTGTCTTATATTTTATGTGCCAGATTTTACTAAAAAACTTTCTAGCGCCGTGTTGGGGATGATAACCTGACTTAAGCGACGTTAGGAAGTGCCCGTACATCTCTAATGCCATTACTAGTTTAGATTTTAATTCTATTTCCGGTAATGCCGTTAGAGATGCCAACAGGGTCCAAGAAGCATTTCAGGTTTGAGTCCTTCTGGACAAAGCTGTCGGGTTTCATCAACATCGTCTCCTTGGCCTGGGGGCAGTCGCTCGCGAACACCGATCCATGTCGGCAGCTAGACTTCAAGCTAAGGAACATAGCTCGCGCGCTGCAGAGCTAGAGTGCAACCAAGGTCGGTAGCGTCTGTCTGCACCTTGCTGTGGCAAGGGAGGTAATCTAACGGCTGGATGAAGTGCAGGAGTTGTGAATGCTAACTGCAAGGGAACTTGAACTAAGGAAGGCGCTCAAGTTGAAGACGCTTGGCCTAGCTTCGTTGGCACGCACAATCGTGCGGTATCGTTCTAGATTGGTGTTCTTGGCTGAGGGTGATGCCAATACTCGCTTCTTCCATCTTCAGGCGTGTCACCGAGCGAGGAAAAACAAAATCTCCTCTTTGGTGGTCGACGGCCTTGAGATCGCTGCGGATTCAGAACTGGAGGAAGCGGTGTTCACTCACTTCACAAACCTGTTAGGGACATGCGACCAGCGATCCACAACGCTCAACCTGGACGCCATCGACCTGCATACCTCAGCCACAAGCCTCGCGCACTTGGAAAACATGTTCACAAAAGAAGAGGTCCGGGCCGCAGTCATTGACATGCCAAGCGAGAAGGCGCCGGGGCTGGACGGCTTCACAGGCACCTTCTACAAGCTCACTTGGGATATCATAAAGGGGGCATCATGGCTGCGTTCCATGCTTTCTGGGCAAGAGACTTCAAGAGCTTGCAACACATCAACAACGCTTACCTCATTCTTCTAAGAAAGAAGCCTCAGCCAGTGCAATTATCGGACTATCGCCCAATCAGCCTTATTCACAGCCTAAGCAAACTACTCACTAAGTGCTTGGCGACCAGGTTGGCCAGGGTACTCGATGGGCTGGTGAGGGCTAACCAAAGCGCATTCATAAAGGGAAGATGCATCCAGGACAATTTCAGAACTATCCGCCTGTCATGCAAAGCGCTCCATGAGAGGAGGATCCCGTCTGTCCTGCTGAAGATCGATATCGCAAAGGCATTTGATTCAGTGAGTTGGCCTTTCCTTCTGGAAATCTTGCAGCACTTGGGGTTCAGCACACGTTGTCGAGACTGGATGTCTATGGTGTTGAGCACGGCTAGCACCAAGGTGCTGCTCAACGGCAGCCCGAGAAGGCGTATCTGCCATGCAAAGGGCTTGAGGTAGGGAGACCCACTATCGCCTATGCTGTTTGTGCTGATCATGGAAGCCTTCAACCTATGTTTCAACTGGCTCGATCGTCAACAATTGTTGTAGCCGCTAGGACTGGTGAATGAGATTCAATGCATTAGCCTATATGCGGACGACATGGTGATGTTTGTCTCGCCGCGCACGGAGGAGCTGTTGGCAGTTAGGGAGGCGCTTGATGCCTTAGGCGCGGCATCAGGACTATACGCTAACTTGGAGAAAAGCGTTGCCACGCCAATCAGCTGCGAGGAGGATGTGATTCTCTTGGTCCAGCAAGCACTCTCATGCCGGGTTTAGGACTTCCCTTGCAAGTATCTTGGCATCCTGATGTCCGTCTTCAAGCTCAAGCGAAGCGAGGAACAACCGATAATCGATGCCATCGCATCACGCGTTCCGCTTTGGAAGGGGAACATGCTAAACACCACAAGAAGAACCACTCTCGTCAAAGCTACGCTTTCTGCGATTCTAGTGCACCTAGCCACGACACTCCCGTGCTCACCTTGGGCAATTGGCCGCATCGACAAGGTGAGGAGAGGCTTCATCCGGTGCAGTGCCGCAGCCGCCTCGGGTGGGAAATGCAAGGTGGTGTGGGAGGTCATCACCAGGTCGAAGTGCCTTGGTGGTCTTGGTGTCGCTGATTTGAGAAGGGCGGGCATGGTGCTGCGTCTGTGCTGGCCTTGGCTGGAGCGAACTGACCCAGCTAGGGCGTGGCAGGGCCTGGCCAGCCGCGACGCTGGTGCAGTGCGAGACTTCTTCTGCAGCGCAATGCGATCCTCGATGGGTGATGGGAGGTCCGCCTTCTTCTGGATGGACTCTTGGCTAGACGGTGATTATATCCGAAGGATTGCACCGGTGGTGTTCGCAGCGGTGCCCAAGCGCCGACGCTGTGCCACAGTCGTCGAGGCATTGCAGGACAGTGCCTGGATACAACACATTGCAGGACCACACTCAGTTCGCCTCATTGCCGAGTTCGTCAGGCTAAGTAGACTTCTGGAGGGTGTGTAACTCGACACTAGAATGCTTGATACCTTCTGATGGGCTCTCCACTCCAGCGGCTAGTACTCGGCGGCCTTGGCATGCGGAGCAATGTTTCTCGGCTGCTCTCGTCTACTCGGCAGCAAGCAACTTTGGAAGACTTCAGCTCTGCCGCGAGTTAAGTTCTTCTTCTAGCTTGTGATGCACGGTAGATGTTGGATAGCTCACCGGCGTAGGAGGCACAATTTGCAAAATTCAGCGATCTGTATCATGTGCCACCAAGAGGAAGAAACGATGAACCACATCATCTTGGGATGTGTCTTCAACAGAGAGGTATGGAGCTCGTGCCTAGCGGCTTTCAACCTACAGGGGCTGGTGGATGTGCACGAAGCTAGCCTCATGCAGTGGTGGCTAAGCTCAAGAGGACGATTGCCGAAACCGATTTGAAGAGCTTTTGATTCGCTCCTATTTGGAGGACCGAAAACGCACAAGACAGGCGACCAGAGGGCGGGTGAATGGGAGCCTGCAATTTCTTTCGAAACTTTCAAACCTCTGTCCCAAGGATCACGTCCAAGAACTCACACACAAAAGACTAGGTGCCCACGACCCTATGAAAGAGGGTGGATGATCACTACGGATCACAGCGAGGCACCCAAAGAGACGGAACAACCGCGCAAAAGACCGACGAAGAAAAACACTTGCTGACAGCACTGGACGCTGGAGCTGCTAGCACCGGACGCTTCGGTAAACAGGTCAGGTGCAAGTCCAGTAAGGTTCAGCAAATAGCGGACGCGTCCGAGAGCTAGACACCGGACGCGGCCCTGAGTCCGGTGAGCACACACCGAGTCTCGTGTCACACCGGACGCACAGGCGAACCACCACCGGACGCTCCGGTACTCGATAAACTCGTCCGGTCAAAAGCAACAGCGAGCACCGGACGCAGAGACCAGCCACACCGGACGCTCCGGTGTGAGGAGTCCGGTGCAAAACAGAGAGCGCCTGAAACTGGCGGACGAGCCTGGTGACCCTTCACCGGACGCTCCCTAGAGTCCGGTGCAAACTTAAAGTGCCTGACACACCACGTGTCGCAACCCCATCACACCGGACGTGGGACAGTCACACCGGACGCGTCCGGTGACCCCCGATTCAGCGTCCGGTGCTGACGAACAGCACGAACACAAAATTGCCTCAATCACAAAAGTAGCCCGATCTCCTCCAAATCAAGAAATCTATTGCTCAAACTTGACATGGAGGTTCCTTAGGAGGTTGGTGAGGTAACTCTACAAGATCATAACGCTCCACCAACTAAATCTCCCGGAATCGATCAAACAAGGTGCAAAACTCAAAGAAATCAGCTCGCCCAAAGAACTTCCCCGATCTGCATGCTTAAGAGGTCTTAGCCAAATTCCCTCAGTGGAAATGCTCTACTCTTAGCCACGAACAGATCAAGACAAGCCGCTCGCGAAACGATCGCCTACACGCGGAGAACGATCGAAAACAAGCAAAGGGCAAAAACGAAGAACGCGAAGAACAGATCAAGAACAAGACACAAATCTGATCTCCAGAGGAAACAGCGGTGATTACGGTCACCGCTTCCTGAATCACGTCTAGTACACAGTGCAGATGCAACTGCGGATCTCAGTAGCTACAGCAGGGAAAGGGAAGCAGGAAACCCTAAGTGAAAATAGCTAGAATGACTGAGATAGGAAGTGGGGTGGGTTACCCTCTCTATTTATACAAGTATTATTCCCACTCTAACCCTACTGCTAACAGAGCGAACCAGCTAAGCCCTAAGACTATTCTGGAACAGCTCGATCTCATCGTCGATCCGATGGCCACGCCCGCTCGACCGGTAGCTTCGCCTCGACACAAGCTCCCCGATCGCCGCCACGTGCCATCGATCCCCGGACGTCCACCTCGTGAACTCCGCCGCTGGTTTTGAGGCCCAAACCAGCAAACCCTCCACCAACCCAAGTTTTGTGGCCCAAACTCGGAAACCCAGCAGCAGCCCAGGTTTTGAGGCCCAAACCTGGAAACCGTCCAACAGCCCGAGTTTTGAGGCCCAAACTCGAAAACCAGCCTGCCAGTGGTTTTTCTAGGGCTCTACCACCAAACCGCCGACGTAGAGGGATGGACTTCCTGTGCACCCCGTCCACCGACACGTGTCCCCGGGTCCTTGACCCGAGCCACACCGTGCCCCGCTAGTCCTTGCTCGTCGCTGTCCCAGGCTGTCAGCCTCTGCAGTCGATCCTCCAGCCACCGGTCCGTCAGCCCAAGTCCGAGTCCGCCCTTCACCGCTCCGGTCCGTCGGCACGACACTCCAGCACTTGACCTTCACCTTGCCTTCGATCACCGCCTCCCGACTCGACACCTGCACAACACAAGCCAAGGAACAAGCGCATCAAATCCGTTAACAATCACTTATCACTTCAAGATCCGGACTACACCTCGTGTATTCGTAATCTCCCCCTTGATGAGTGCATTGTCAACAACACACAAATCATATGACAGAAATAGAAGAAGAGAGAAGAAAATAGAAGCTCATCCAAGTGACCAAGAAGCAAAGCAAAGCCGAAGAAGGTCAAGTGGATGAAGCAAGAGAACTTGGTTCCCAAAGACATGGGCAACGGCTCGACGCAACCAAGCAAAGCAAAACTAGCCCTCAAGAAGAGGCAGAACGGGCTCAACACCGCTAGCAAAAGAGAATCGGAGCACAACAAGTATCGAAGCAAAAACAAGGCTGAAAACCAAGCAACACAGCTAGTCCCTCCAGAAAGAGGCAAAGGCTCAACACAACTAGCTCCAAGGAAATTGCTTCGACACCAAACCAAAAACAACCGCTTCAAACCAAAACCGTTACCGGAACCAACAAAACCGCTCGATACCAATCGAAAACTGTTACCAGCAAAACAAGCATACTACAAACTCCCCCTGGGAAGATGCACAACCAGCAAGTTTTAAAATTCTCCCCCTTTCTAAATACTCCCCCTTTGTTGATGCATGGGTGATGATTTGTGACTATTTCTCCCCCTTGTTGATAATGCACCATCAAGAATGAACATGGGAGCCTGAAAGTATCTAAGTGCAACTGCAGGAGCTTCACAAGTATACTATCCAGAAAGGTAAAATGCTCTCTTTGCACAAGCGAACAAGTAAAAACGAGCCCTAATGCAAGCATAAGCTCATCATGATCATACAGCTCACAGGAGTTGCAAAGCAATTTTAGATACCAATTAAGATGTTGCAAGTAAAAGATCATGTTCACCATAGTATGAGCAAGTAGTATGTAAGTAAGCATGTCATACAAGAGCTAACATTACTACATCGGTGAACTACCTCAAAGCATGTGTTACTCATCAAACCATATTCACCTCAATCTTCATTGATTTTAGCATTGAGCACAAGAGTTTCATATGACAAGTGAGTGCGAGGGGTTGAAAGCACCACAAAGCCTAACTTTTCACCCAAGCGAAGCCTAAGTCACAGACTATCAGAAGCTTAAAGCATTGGGTTCGGTCATGCACTACATTGCTTGAGTTCAATCCAAAGTGCAATGGAAAGCCGTCTCGATACAATGAGGTGTTGTGATGCAATCCTGCCTCGATCTTTCTATCTCTTAGCTTGTTTTTCAGATTTTAGCAAGTGAAGCATATCGGAGCATAGAACATGGAAGCGAATAACTCCAAGCTAGAGACATAACATCCAAATGAAGCAATGCAAGCTAAAGGATGACATAGCATACACATACCAAGTATCAAAACTAATGGTGAACCAATTTCAGATTTTCATTAAGTTCATCATTGCAAAGCATACTAAGCTCATCAAGTTAAGTTGCATGATCACAAGAGCTCAAAACCGCATAGTCTAAGTATCATACAAGCAAGTGTGAAAAGAGCAAAGCACCATTCTAAACAGGATACAAGTGAAGCTCAGAAATGCAAGTATGATACATATGCAAATGCAAAAGCTAAGAACAAACCTAGACTGTACATCAGACAACTAGACTCTCTAAGACTGTACATCAGAAAACCTAAGACATCTACAACTGTACATCAGAGAACATATGATACAACAAAGTGAACCCACATCTAAAATGGGTAACACACACCAAGCTCACCTCTCAACCTAGCAAAGGTTGATTGGTCCAAAGGCTTGGTAAAGATATCGGCCAACTGGTTATAGGTCTCTACGTATCTAACGTCGATATCACCCTTCTCATAGTGGTCTCGCAAGAAGTGAAAGCGCACATCTATGTGTTTGGTCTTGGAATGCAGCACGGGGTTCTTGGCAACGCTAATGGCACTCGTGCTATCACACATCAAAGGCACTCGAGTCAACCTAAGACCAAAATCACGCAAAGTGGCAATCATCCAAAGCAACTGGGAACAGCAGCTAGCGGCCGCAACATACTCGGCTTCTGTGGTATACTGGGCAACGCTAGACTACTTGCGAGAAGACCAACATACTAGAGAAGATCCAAGAAACTGAGCCGTCCCAAAAGTGGACTTGCGCTCAACACGACAACCAGCAAAATCCGCATCAGAGTAACCACAAAGCGAGAGAGAAGAAGAAGCAGAGTACCACAAACCAAACTCAAGAGTGAAACGAAGGTACCTGAAAATGCGCTTGACTGCCTGACGATGAGA
This sequence comes from Coix lacryma-jobi var. lacryma-jobi, assembly GCA_009763385.1. Taxonomy (NCBI): domain Eukaryota; kingdom Viridiplantae; phylum Streptophyta; class Magnoliopsida; order Poales; family Poaceae; genus Coix; species Coix lacryma-jobi. The sequence continues at coordinate 127,899,474 of CM019825.1, read as the reverse complement.
GGTGCGCAGCGAAGACTGAAAACGCGCACAGAGACACCGCGAACTGGATGTCCGGGCGTGTCGCCGTCAGGTACAGAAGCGAGCCAATCATACTCCGGTACTCTTTCTGATCAACAGCATCTCCTTCCTTGTCCTCATCCAGAGCTATGGTAGTCGACATGGGCGTCGAAAGAGGCTTGGCCTCGCCCATATCAAACTTCTTCAGAATGTCCTTAGTGTACTTGCTCTGGTGCACGAATGTCCCATCTCGGGATTGCTTGATTTGCAACCCGAGGAAGAATGTCAACTCACCCATCATGCTCATCTCAAATTCCCTGCTCATAAGATCTGAAAACTGGGCAACCAAAGCATGAGAAGAACCACCAAAGATAATATCATCCACGTATATCTGAACAAGAAGTGAGTCATTGCCTTGCTTGAGGAGAAAAAGCGTCTTATCTACACATCCCATTTTAAAACCCTTTGCAAGCAGAAAAGTTTTCAAGCGCTCATACCAGGCTCTAGGGGCTTGTTTCAAACCATACAAAGCTTTATGGAGTTTAAAAACATGGTTTGGAAACTTGGGATTTTCAAAACCGGGGGGTTGTTTCACATAAACCTCTTCTTCTCTGTAGCCGTTTAGGAAAGCACTCTTGACATCCATTTGGTAAAGTTTAAAACCTTTTGAAGCAGCAAATGCCAAGAGAATCCTAATCGCCTCCAAATGAGCTACAGGAGCAAACGTCTCCTCATAGTCTATCCCCTCCTTCTGACTATACCCCTGGGCTACAAGTCTGGCATTGTTTCTCACAACAATGCCATCTTCTCCTTGTTTGTTTTTGAAAACCCATTTTGTCCCAATAGGATGACAGTTAGGTGGAAGTGGAACAAAAACCCAAACCCGATTTCGCTTAAAGTTCTCTAACTCCTCATGCATGGCATTCACCCAATCCGGATCAGACAAAGCGTGTCCAACATCTTTGGGTTCAAAATTAGCAACAAAAGCAGAATGAGCAAAGTGAGAAATCTCATTAGACCTTGACCGGGTGATGCGTTCGTTGATGTCACCGATCATCTGCTCAGGGGGGTGTTGGTGTTGAATGTGTCGTGGCGCCTCTCGAGCAGAAGTAGCCTCCCCCTCAGCATCAGCTGGAACTCTCTCAGGTGCATGCGGCAAGTCCTGAGGTAGTGGATCGACTGGCCCCCATGAAGTCGAAGTAGAAGGATCGGGGCCATGTGTCGTCGTCGTAGAAGCAAGTCCCATCAGTACAGCATGTGGAGGAAGCTCTGGATCAATGTGTTCAGCACCATCTTCCTCCTCACCCTCAAAGATAGGGCCTCCAAGCTCATCATCACCTGCACGCTCAAATCTAGAAGAAGGACAATGCATGGTCTCGTCGAAGGTGACATTAGAAGTCTCCATGACTTGGTTAGTATCAAGATTAAGCACACGATATGCACGAGTATGATTACCATAACCAAGAAAGATGCCATCAGAGGAACGAGACTGTTGACGGTCCTTAAGTATCAATTTTAATCATCAACTAATCATGGAAAAGGATCTAAATGCAACCCATAACTAGAATTAGGGTTTACACTGACAGAATTCCATGAGTTTTGGTGAAAGTCTATTTCTGCAGGGGGTTATCAGGAAATATGGAGCAAAGGCCCACATGTCATGATTACATAGAGATATTAACATGTGCACTACTTTTCTATCATCTAGAAGACTCCAGAAGCCAGGGAAAGAAGCAGGAGGCCGAGCCACGTCAGCCCTAGGGCGCCCGCCCTAGGGGGTGGGGCGGCCGCCCTATGGGGAGAACCAATCAGGTTCCCCCTCGCGGATCGTGCTCCACCGTCCTTGAGGATCAAGGAAAACCCTACGATTTAAGTCGGTTTGATCCGACAGCCGACATTCACTTGAGGGGGCTATATAAGCAAGGCCCCTGGCCCCTAGAGGAGAGCACCTCTCTCATTATTCATTATTCATTATTCATCTCAAGAAGAGAGCCCCTGATCAAGCCCTAGAGCCACCACATCAACTAGATTTCTAGTTTAGCATAGCTACATAGGACTAGAACTAGAAGGAGTCAATCTTCGATTGGTTTCCGAATCTGTCAGGAGGATTCTTGGTAATTCTCGCTCTAATTCTTCATTATTCATCATTGTTCTTCATTATAATGAATATGACTTTAGTCTACTTTGTTATATTGATCATGACTTTATTCTATTTGCTTATGTTCTCAATTATATTGTTCTTAGTCTATTATGCTTATATGCTTGGTTTAGTTAGATCTAAGTTTTATCCATGTTTAGGATCGTATAGCGTTTACCCAATAATGGATTGTCCATTGGTACCATGGGTAAATGATAGATATTGTGTAGGCATGGTGCCTATACCGTATTTATCTGCGATTGTACCCTATATTCCGGATCGTAAGGTAGATCGCGGGTGTGACAGGCCTGTTGAGTCCTTTGTAGTCCTCCTCCCGTTTATAGGGCGAGCGTTCATGTTACGGGGAAGTGATTACTCTGTTCTTCATCTTCCTTAGTAATATTTCACTACACATGAATGAACCTTTTATCTAGCCATGATTGCCTTGTATAATTGCACTAATCATAGTATGCTAAGACTGTATAGTTAGAATAACTTAGGGAATATTCTTGTAGTTCATCCTAATTCCATGCTAATGACTTGCTAGAATATCTGTTGAGGTGCTTATCATTATTTTATGTGGCTAAGTTATGCTGATCAGTGTATTTACCTTATGTCAATGCTTATTCATTATCTATATTTCATGTGACACTTACCCTGTATTGAGAGGGATAGATGAGCTTATCATTACATGCTACTCATAACCCTTACTTATTTATTTATCCATTTATTCCTACATTCCCTTCCTAGTGGTAAAAATATAAATAACGATACCTGGAATACTTCCCGGTTAAAAGGCTACATCGGTATTATCTGTGCACTTGCGGATACATATTCATTTATTTATTTAATAGAAGAGCAATTGCATATTTCAATACCGCATCTCTCTGTCATGCTGGGGATGACAACTTGGCATTAAGTGGCATGAGAGGTGGTTACCATTTTTGGCGCCGTTATCAGAGTGGTTAATCTACTTTTGGTAACGACGTTAGAAATGTCAACAAGCATTTTTGGCGCCGTTGCCGGGGAAGGTTGAATTGCTAGGAATAAATAAGGAAGGTTGAATATCTAAGGAATAAATAAATAAGTAATGAGTAGCTATCATGAAATTAAGCAAAACATTGATTCTCTACTCATACAGTTTTACCCCTGTTTACTTTGCAATTTTGTCATCATTTTATGCAGGGTGATGTATGAGCAGGTTTGATCTTCCAGAAAATTTCGTTTCAAACCCCGAAGCATTAATCAGAAGGACCAAGGCCAAGCTCAAGAAAGTAACATCGTCATCATCATCACAGCTTGAAGCTCAGTCCAACCAAGAAGATCATCCAAACGTCGTTCGAGATTTGACACCAGAGTTCGAAGCCATGGCAGAAAAGTCAATCCGTGAGTTCTCAGCTCCCAATACGAGTAACATTCGTACTGGACCTACTGCGGACATTGATCGGTCATTTGAGCTCAAGCCTGCGCTCATTAACATGGTGCAAGCAAGCCAGTTTTGTGGGAAGCCGCACGAAGACGCTAGTGCTCATCTCCAACACTTCCTAGAGATTTGCAGCACATTCACCATCAAGGACATTCCCAAGGACGCCATACTACTTCGCCTGTTCCCATTCTCACTTCTGGGAAGAGCGAAGCAATGGTTCTACGCAACCAAGGAGAAGAACACTACGTGGGCACTCTGTTCCACCAACTTTCTGGCAAAGTTCTTTCCCATGGGAAAGACCAACGCTCTCCATGGGAAAATTTCAAGCTTTCAGCAACAACATGACGAGTCCGTTCCAGAAGCATGGGAGCGCTTTCAAGACTACATCCTAGAATGTCCCCACCATGGAATGGAGAATTGGCTACTTATGCAGACTTTTTATCATGGGCTCAGCAACAACACTCGTGAGACCATGGATGCTGCTGCTGGAGGAGCATTCTTATCACTCACTATACCACAAGCCACAGCTCTTGTGGAGAAGATGGCATCCAACCAAGGTTGGAGTGAGGAAAGAACTCACACTCGCAAGAAGAGTGGAGGCATGCACCAGCTCAAGGAGGTAGACATGTTGTCTACACAAATAGGCCTACTCATGAAGAGGCTCGATGAAGTTGAAAACAAGAAGGAAGTCAAGCACATCTATGACTCTCACATGACCTGTGAAGAGTGTGGAGGAACTGGACACTCAGGCAACCACTGTCCTGAGATACAAGAGGATGTGAACTACATCAACAACAACAACAACAACAACTACTACTACTACCGTCCTCAGCAAAATCAAGGTTGGAACCAACAACAAAGGCCTAACTACTCAGGTAACTACATAGGTAATTATCAAGGTAACAACTCTTACAATAATCCTAATCTACCACCATTAAGAGAGTTAGTGTCTAATCAAGGCAAGTTGATAGATAACCTGTCTAAGAAGATAGCATCCAATGATAAAATTCTAGAATCTATAAATAATAGGATGGATAATTTTTCAACTGCCATTAAGAATCAGATTAGCTTTAATAAAATAATGGAAGCTCAAATGAATCAAATAGTTGCTGTTGTTCCTACCGCTAACCCTGATATACCATCACAACCAGTAGGGCTAGAATCTGCAAATCTTGTAGACATTTTTGATGCAGGTGCTTATTGGAGTAACCCCGCAAGTGGGTGGTACGACAACTCTATGCCAATCAAGAAGGGAGATCCTGGACACCCAGTTGTCCCGATCACCATTGGCGACACGAACTTCCCAGATGCACTCTGCGACTTTGGTGCAAGCATCAACATCATGCCTAGAGTAATCTATGAAAAACACTTTACTTATCCTTTATCAGATACAACTATGTGTTTGTAGCTTGCAGATCGGACACTATGCTACCCGAGAGGAATCCTAAAGAATATGTGTGTCCGGATTGGTACCTCATATATCCCAGCAGACTTTGTGGTAATAGACACCGGCGTCGATGAGAGGTCACCCGTCATCCTAGGGAGGCCATTCCTGAACACTGCTGGAGCTGTTATCTATGCTGGTGCTGCCAAGATCAGTTTCTTTGTTAAGGGGAAGAAGGAGACATTTTCCTTCAAGAACAAGACCGCACAGATTCTAGAACAACCCCAATATGAGGCAAGGAAGAGGACCAATAGGAGGAACAAGCAGAACAAGAACAAGAGACAAGAATGGACGGCATCTGCCAAGATGGTCACTGCAATCCACAATGATCAAGATCATTAACTCAAATTACCTTACTTGATCAAGAAAGACGACCCCGGTGTCCCATCGATCGAATGCTCAATCAACAGATGCTCCTTTCAGAATGCAATCTGTGACACCGGATCAGGCGTCAACATTATGGCCAAATTGACCTACGAGTTTCTATATGGAACGATGCCTCTACAACCAACATACACCTAGCTTCAGATGGCAGATCAGACATTCCGCACTGTAGAAGGCATAGCAAAAGATGTCCCTGTCCAGATTGATGACCACTTCATCCTGACCGACTTCCTAGTCATTGACACGGGAGAAGATGATTATGATCCACCTATCATCCTTGGAAGACCGTTCTTGAGTACTACCAAAGCTATCATCTATATTGGGACAGGAGAAGTGCACCTACACTTCCCCTCTGAAAAGGTATGTCGTCCTTTTAATAATAATTATATTGTTGAAGAATCTAAGCAGAACAGGACAAGAAGAAGACGGCGCTACCGCAATCAGAAGAGACAGAATGCCAAGGATGGATGGGCAGACTACAAAGGAGAAGTAACAAGATTTGAAGATGGGTACATCACAACACGAAGATGGGAAGATTATGAAGAAGAAGTATCAAAGAATGAAGAAAGATACCCTGAAGAAGAAGAAGTTTGTCCTGAGGAGACCACACAAGAATGGGAGGAAAAAGAAATCATAAAAGAAGAAGAGGCACAGCCGGAGGCACCTACTACGCCATCCGACAAGCCCCAGGACAACTGAGGACCGACAGAGTCCAGTTCGGAGGACTTAAACCACCGAACACCGTGCCAAGAGGTAACACTTGGTAGTTATCCTTTTCCCTTTAATTATAGTATTTAAAAAAAATGTGCTAAGCCCCATGTGGATACACTCGTGGCATAAAACCCATTAGTATATTCACTGTGGTGGCATAAAAATAAAATAAATATATTTTTGCTTTCTAAACCAAAAATATAAAAATATTAAAAATATTGATCCTGCTAGAAAGATAACATTTATTAGGGGAAGCTCAAGACTAGAATTTATGACTAACGCTTAATCAAGTTCCACAAGTTTTGTTGTCTATTTGAGCTCCGCAGAATTCAAGGATCAAAGGAGAACAAGAACCAGAGGATATCCTACTCGCCGCCAGAGTACTGTCCCTGCAGTCACTCTGACAATAAATGCACCTCTGCTACCTATCAGAAGAAATTACGTCAAAATCCAGCTTGGGGAAGAGCATCCCCAATATACCCAACTAAGTATTTTTTCAGACTTTATACTATTACTACTCTGCTAAAATAAAAAGATGCATAACCTTAGAAGACCAAATAAATATTTTCCTGCTTTATTATCTTTGCTTAGTTAGAAGTTTTTGCTAATAAACGAATAAAGTGGCTATGCTAAACTGATTAACATGGACATGATGAATAGTTGCTCTACCATGCTTAGTTTTTAATTGCAATATATCTCTCTCAAGTTTAGGAACAACTGTTATGATTTGAAATTTGCTCTAAACCTGAACTTGTGTGTAGAGAACCTAACCTAAAGTCTAAGTTGTTGGCCGATATGATATGGAAAAGTTTGAGCTGCTATTTATCTGTTCCTAGAGATACTAGAATTCTGGAGAATTTATTCTTTGAAAAATCTTAAAACGCCGCATGATGAGTTCCTGTATGACGAGAGCTTAAATATCCTACCACAGCCATGCATAAATGTTCAAGAAACCACACTTCTACATTTTACTATTTATGAGCATTGAGTGTGGTCGAGCTGTGTTGACCCTCAGGAACTAGTCATGCTGTTTGAATCAAGATTCACTTACACGCTCACTTCCATCTCCAGAAAAACACTATCCTATTTCCATAATTCCCTGTAAAGTAAATGCTCCAGTTTTATTTACTACCACTTGCTTTGTTGCTCAAGAAGAATGAGTGCTCGAGAAAAAAAGAGAGAGAAAAGATCGAGGAAATAAAAAGGGGCAAGTGCCCGGAACCTCGAAGAAAGAAAGACGAGGAAATAAAAAGGAGCAAGTGCTCGGAACCTCGGAAAAGAGAAAAAGTGTGAGACGATAGGTAAAAATGGACAAGTGTCCGACAGTAGAATTAGGGGTACAAAGATACCCACCTGAGTGAAAAAAAGAAGAGTATTCGAGCATCTCATTTCTTCAAAGGCTTCAAGTGCAAGAAAGATATGTATTCAAAAGAGCAAAGAAAGATTTTTCACCACTGTTTCACCATCATCACCATTCATCCGCCACACATGCACATCTTGATTTGACTTTATGACTCGTTCCTATGGATCCACAGTTGGACTATGCAATAAATGTCTTATAAATATGTATATGCTATCCCCCACCTATGAGCTCCAGATATCAAAATCCTTGTTAAAAAAGAAAGGTGAGAGAAGGCATACACCATCAATTGCCTTGGTGAGGATCCAAAAATACCACAAAAGAGAGATTTGAGAGAGTCATACAAGGAATCTCTGAGTTTTATTTGAAAATTTGCAAACACTCCGGAATTATAGTTGATCAAAGAGCAAGACACATGGCGCTTGACTTGACTGTTCTATCCTTCAACTACTTAAGACAACAGGTGACGGTTACAAGCCCCATGGTGGAAGGTAAAATGAGTAAGTTTTGATTCTTAATAGTTTATCTATCCGGAGATGAGATCTTAATTAAAAGCATGTGTACCTTTAAAAGCTTGAATGTTTTGCAGCAACTCCTAAGTGTTCACTGAGTTTATGTTTGCTCAGGGACGAGCAAAAAGGTAAGCTTGGGGGAGTTGTTGATGGTCCTTAAGTATAAAGTTTAACCGTCAACTAATCATGGAAAAGGATCTAAATGCAACCCATAACTAGAATTAGGGTTTACACTGACAGAATTCCATGAGTTTTGGTGAAAGTCTATTTCTGTAGGGGGTTATCAGGAAATATGGAGCAAAGGCCCACATGTCATGATTACATAGAGATATTAACGTGTGCGGTACTTTTCTATCATCTAGAAGACTCCAGAAGCCACGGGAAGAAGCGGGAGGCCGAGCCACGTCAGCCCTAGGGCGCCCGCCCTAGGGGGTGGGGCGGCTGCCATATGGGGAGAACCAATCAGGTTCCCCCTCGCGGATCATGCTCCACCGACCTTGAGGATCAAGGAAAACCCTACGATTTAAGTCGCTTTGATCCGACGGTCGACGTTCACTTGAGGGGGCTATATAAGCAAGGCCCCTGGCCCCTGGAGGAGAGCACCTCTCTCATTATTCATTATTCATCTCAAGAAAAGAGCCCCTGATCAAGCCCTAGAGCCGCCACATCAACTAGATTTCTAGTTTAGCATAGCTACATAGGATTAGAACTAGAAGGAGTCAATCTTCGATTGGTTTCCGGATCTGTCAGGAGGATTCTTGGTAATTCTCGCTCTAGTTCTTCATTGTTCATCATTGTTCTTCATTATAATGAATATGACTTTAGTCTACTTTGTTATATTGATCATGACTTTATTCTATTTGCTTATGTTCTCAATTATATTGTTCTTAGTCTATTATGCTTATATGCTTGGTTTAGTTAGATCTAAGTTTTATCCATGTTTAGGATCGTATAGCGTTTACCCAATAATGGATTGTCCGTTAGTACCATGGGTAAATGATAGATATTGTGTAGGCGTGGTGCCTATACCGTATTTATCTGCGATTGTACCCTATATTCCGGATCATGAGGTAGATCGCGGGTGTGACAGGCCTGTTGAGTCCTTTGTAGTCCTCCTCCCGTTTATAGGGCAGGCAGAGCGTTCATGTTACGGGGAAGTGATTACTCTGTTCTTCATCTTCCTTAGTAATATCTCACTACACATGAATGCACCTTTTATCTAGCCATGATTGCCTTGTATAATTGCACTAATCATAGTATGCTAAGACTGTATAGTTAGAATAACTTAGGGAATATTCTTGTAGTTCATCCTAATTCCATGCTAATGACTTGCTAGAATATCTGTTGAGGTGCTTATCATTATTTTATGTGGCTAAGTTATGCTGATCAGTGTATTTACCTTATGTCAATGCTTATTCATTATCTATATTTCATGTGACACTTACCCTGTATTGAGAGAGATAGATGAGCTTATCATTACATGCTACTCATAACCCTTACTTATTTATTTATCCATTTATTCCTACATTCCCCTCCCAGTGGTAAAAATGTAAATAACGATACCTGGAATACTTCCCGGTTAAAATGCTACATCGGTATTATCTATGCGCTTGCGGATACATATTCATTTATTTATTTAATAGAAGAGCAATTGCATATTTCAATACCGCATCTCTCTGTCATGCTGGGGATGACAACTTGGCATTAAGTGGCATGAGAGGTGGTTACCATTTTTGGCGCCATTATCAGAGTGGTTAATCTACTTTTGGTAATGACGTTAGAAATGTCAACAGAGACTCAAACTTGTCAAGCTTACCTTTCTTCAAAATGAAACAGTGACATCCAAACACTCGAAAGTAGCTTACCTTGGGCAATCTCCCAAAACGCAACTCATAAGAAGTCTTCTTCAGAAAAGCACGGAGGAAAATGCGATTGGAGATATAGCAAGTAGTATTCAAAGCCTCGGCCCAATACTTCCTAGGAGTCCTATGCTCATCAAGCATCGTCCTAGCCATCTCAACAAGGGTCCGATTCTTCCTCTCAACCACACCATTTTGCTGAGGTGTGTAAGGGGAAGAAAACTGATGCTCTAAGCCCAAAGAAGCACACAACTTAGCGAACTCAGAGTTCTTGAACTCGGTACCATTATCGCTACGAAAAGCTCTCATCGAGTTCTTAGGAAACTCATTCTAGAGTCGCAAGATCAAATCCCGAGCAAAAGAGAAGGTTTCTGACTTCTCCTTCAAAAAGAACACCCACGAATATCTTGAATAGTCATCAACGACTACAAGCACATACCACTTCCCCCCAACCGAACTAACCCGAGCCGGACCAACCAAGTCCATATGCAAAAGCTCACCGGGATGCTTGGTCATAACTTGATTCACCGGATGGTGGGGAGCGGCAACCATTTTCCCGTGTCTACATGGGTGACAAACAAGATCCTTCTCCATGTGTAACTTAGGCAATCCTTGGATCAAGCCAAGTGAGCTAAGCCTTGCAAGCAAGTCAAAACTCAAATGACCAAGTCTCCTATGCAGTTTCCAAAGCTCCGAGGAGGATCCGGCCACAAGACAACGAGAAGTGCCAAAAGAATCCAAGAAATTCGCACGAAAAACCTTCCCAAAAGATGAGATCAAACACACAAGATCACCCAAAGGGTCCAAAATACGACTAAGATTCGGTTTGAAACGAACCTCATAGCCGTCCTCCAAAAGCTGAGAGACCGAAAGCAAATTGAAGTGCAGATTCGAAACCAAGGCAACATCTCTCAACACAAAATGCTCATTGACTCTCACCGAGCCACGAGACACAACCTTACCTTTGCTATTGTCACCGAAGGTGATGAACTCCTTGCCGGTGACTGGACTGAGGCTGGAGAACCACTTGGAATTACCGGTCATGTGTCTTGAGCATCCAGAATCCACCAACCAAATGCTCTCCAGTCCTCCCACCTACATCAATAAAAAAACATAGGGTGAGCATACGGTCCAACACTGGGGTGAGTAAATCGAGAAGTGTACCAGTGTTGTCCCGCCTGCTCAAAAGAACGGTCAGCAGAAAAACCATTCCTAGCACGCCTACGGGGAAAGCGATCACCACGAGACAGAAACTGTGGTCCGCTGGGAGGAGAGCGCTCACCGCGATAGCCAAAACGCGGTGGAACACGCTCAAAACCAAAGCCTCCGCCTTGGGGTCCATAGTCTACAAAGCTAGGATCCCGGCGGGCAAAACCTCCACGCGGCCTAGAATCTTGAGGCATTGGACCTCTAGGCCTAGCAAACCTCCTTTGAACATTCGACACATGTATATCATGATGAGGATGATACATGTCCGGGTTGTTCAACTCTCTAGCATGACGCTCCTCTCTCTTGCGCCGAAAGCAAAACTCCCTCAAGCGACCATCCCTACCACAATGCTCACAATGGTACCTTACCACTCTCTTTGGGGGTTGTTGGTACTCATGATGTTTGGTATGGATCACTTGGGCTTTTTGTGTTGTCTTCTCCTCTAGGATGGGTGGCAATGTGTCAAGCTTGTTTCTCAAATGGTTAGGCTTAGGAGACCACACTTGTTTCTTGGGTGGTGCTCTCGGAGGTTCCTCATACACTCCATCTTTGGTGGTAGGCTTGGGAGGCTCTTTGGATGGGTTTTTGAGTAGCTTGGGAGTAGTGGTGGAGTTGGGCTTCTCACTCGGCTTGAGACCACTAGACTCTCCAATCTTACCAAACGAAGCATCGGTACCCGATCCTAGAGCAAAGCCTACTCCCGGACCTCCAGCTGCTCTCTTGAACTGAGCTATCATCATACCTAGCTGGGGCTCACCACAAGAAACCCATGACAAGATGGTCTGAAGGTATGTGTGTTCCTCCTCGGTTTGCATCTTGGCATGCCTCACGCTAGCAATCTTCATCTCCAAACCCTCACACAAAGCACACCTTGTCACACTGGTGCTATCTGAGCTGGCCTTAGCAAGGGACTCAAGCTTGGCATTCTTCTCTGCCAACTCAGATTGCAAGCCTACACAAGACTTGCACGCATCAAGCAAAGCGGGTCTAGACCTAAGCTCATCGGCCTCAGACACCAAAGCAACATACTTCTCCTGCAAGCTGGCAAGAGAAGTCATGTGCACTCTGCACATCTCACACTCTACCTCCTCAGAAACAACAACCGAGGACTTAGCGAACTCAAGCTCCTTAGTCGCATTCTCCCACTCTGCTTGTACTCCTTGCGCTCTCTAGCGGCTAGCTTCAAAAGCTTATCCTGACTCACAAGCGCGGCACTAAGCGTCTCTACTTCAGCTGCACGATCGTCCAAAGATTGTGATACATGTGAGGTGTTGTCGTTGTTACGGGGAAGCTCCTCCGTCCCGCTCTTGACCTCATCGCCCAGTGCCATGGTACAGAAGCCGTCGGTGTCGGCGAAGAAGCAGAGGTCGTTCAGCTTGTCCTCGATCTTCCTCTTGTCGGACTCATCATCGCTTGACCTGGAGGTGTCGTCGGAGTCGTTGTCGAGGTTGCTCAACGAGGCGAGGAAGGCACGCTCCTAGGCCTTAGCCTTCTCCAAGTACTTCCGCTTGATGTAGTCCTTGTTGAAGCCACTCTTCTTCTTGTGCTTGGAAGAGTGCTTCTCCTTGTGCTTGCCGGAGTCGTACTTGGTGCCGTAGTTGCTCTTGCCATGATCCTTGCGCTTGGGGCAGTTGGCGACGTAGTGATCGGGGTCGCCACACTCAAAGCATCCTTCCTTCTTGCCTCCTTGACGACGGTTCATACGGTTGTTGTGAAACCGTGAAAACCGGTTGGCAAGTAAACGCAACTCGTCGTCTCCCATGAACTCCAACTGCTCCTCTGTGATAGAAAGAAGTGAAGAAAGAGCAAAACCACCATTAGGGTTAGAAGATCCGGACACAAGCGCCATCGACGGGCCAGATGGATTCTCATAGGAAGCTCTTGCCAAAGCATCTACCTCACTAGCCTTGAGCTTGCTAAAAAGAACATCACACGTAAGGGTCTCATAGTTCGGGGATTCGATGATCGCCTGAACCTTGGAATCCCAAACCGACCGATCCAGAGTGTGAAGCAATTTGAGTGCTCTCTCATGATCATCGTACGGCAATAGTTCCTTGTTAGCACGCATCTTGTTGACAATCACCTGAAAGCGAGCGAATAAACTCTCAATGCTCTCACCAGGCTGATGTCGAAAGTTCTCATACTCACGTTTGTGCGACTCAAAGAGATGGGTTTTGACTTGAGTGGTGCCCTCATGGAATCGACTGAGGGTCTCCCAAATCTCCCGAGCCGTGGTGAGGTGAGAAACACGGTCGAACTCACTCATACTCAAGCTGTAGTAAAGAGCATTACGCGCCCGGCTATTGGCTTCGTGTTTCTCAACCTGCTGAGGGGTCACACGAGCAGCCAGGACAACGTAGGTCAGATCATTGCAAATCTCCCAGACCATAGAGCTCATCCCCTGAAGATAGGCGGACATACGTATCTTCCAGTACGCGTAGTTCGTCCCATCGAAGTACGGGGGTTTTCCTAACCCGCGATCCATGTCGCCTTCCGTGGATCTGGAACTGGCTAAGGTGAGAGATCCTTAACCTGCTCCGATACCAATTGGAGGACCGAAAATGCACAAGACAGGCGACCAGAGGGGGGGTGAATGGGAGTCTGAAATTTCTTTTGAAACTTTCAAACCTCTGTCCCAAGGATCACGTCCAAGAACTCACACACAAAAGACTAGGTGCCCACGACCCTATGAAAGAGGGTGGATGATCACTACGGATCACAGCGAGGCACCCAAAGAGATGGAACAACCACGCAAAAGACCGATGAAGAAAAACACTTGCTGACAACACCGGACGCTGGAGCTGCTAGCACCGGACGCTCCAGTGAACAGGTCAGGTGCAAGTCCAGTAAGGTTCAGCAAACAGCGGACGCGTCCGAGAGCTGGACACCGGACGCGACCCTGAGTCCGGTGAGCACACACCGAGTCTCGTGTCACACCGGACGCACTGGCGAACCACCACCGGACGCTCCGGTACTCGATAAACTCGTCCGGTCAAAAGCGACAGCGAGCACCGAACGCAGAGACTAGCCACACCGGACGCTCCGGTGTGAGGAGTCCGGTGCAAAACAGAGAGCGCCTGAAACTGGCGGACGAGTCCGGTGACCCTTCACCGGATGCTCCCTAGAGTCCGGTGCAAACTTAAAGTGCCTGACACACCACGTGTCGCACCTCCGTCACACCGGACGCGGGACAGTCACACCGGACGCGTCCGGTGACCCCCGATTCAGCGTCCGGTGCTGACGAACAGCACGAACACAAAATCGCCTCAATCACAAAAGCAGCCCGATCTCCTCCAAATCAAGAAATCAGTTGCTCAAACTTGACATGGAGGTTCCTTACGAGGTTGGTGAGGTAACTCTACGAGATCATAACGCTCCGCCAACTAAATCTCTCGGAATCAATCAAACAAGCTGCAAATCTCAAAGAAATAAGCTCGCCCAAAGAACTTGCCCGATCTGCTTGCTTAAGAGGTCTTAGCCAAATTCCCTCAGTGGAAATGCTCTACTCTTAGCCACGAACAGCTCAAGACAAGCGGCTCGCGAAACGGTCGCCTACACGCGGAGAACGATCGAAAACAAGCAAAGGGCAAAAACGAAGAACGCGAAGAACAGATCAAGAACAAGACACAAATCTGATCTCCAGAGGAAACAGCGGTGATTACGGTCACCGCTTCCTGAATCACGTCCAGTACACAGTGCAGATGCAACTGCGGATCTCAGTAGCTACAGCAGGGAAAGGGAAGCAGGAAACCCTAAGTGAAAATAGCTAGAATGACTGAGATAGGAAGAGGGGTGGGTTACCCTCTCTATTTATACAAGTATTATTCCCACTCTAACCCTACTGCTAACAGAGCGAACCAGCTAAGCCCTAAGACTATTTTGGAACAGCTCGATCTCATCGTCGATCCGATGGCCACGCCCGCTCGACCATTAGCTTCGCCTCGACGCAAGCTCCCCGATCGCCGCCACGTGCCATCGATCCCCGGACGTCCACCTCGTGAACTTCGCCGCTGGTTTTGAGGCCCAAACCAGCAAACCCTCCACCAACCCGAGTTTTGTGGCCCAAACTCGGAAACCCAGCAGCAGCCCAGGTTTTGAGGCCCAAACCTGGAAACCGTCCAGCAGCCTGAGTTTTGAGGCCCAAACTCGAAAACCGGCCTGCCAGTGGTTTTTCTAGGGCTCTACCACCAAACCGACGACGTAGAGGGATGCACTTCCTGTGCACCCCGTCCACCGACACGTGTCCCCGGGTCCTCGACCCGAGCCACACCGTGCCCTGCTAGTCCTCGCTCGTTGCTGTCCCAGGCTATCAGCCTCTGCAGTCGATCCTCCAGCCACCGGTCCGTCAGCCCAAGTCCGAGTCCGCCCTTCACCGCTCCGGCCCGTCGGCACGGCACTCCAGCACTTGACCTTCACCTTGCCTTCGATCACCGCCTCCCGACTCGACACCTGCACAACACAAGCCAAGGAACAAGCGCATCAAATCCGTTGACAATCACTCATCACTTCAAGATCCGGACTACACCTCGTGTATCCGCACTATTCTTGGTTGGTTGGCTTCTGTGGAAGGAGCGCAACTCACGAACTTTCGATGGCGTCGCGCGCTACGCTGTTGAACTTGTTTGTGCTATCAAGGAAGAGGCTGCACTGTGGTGCTGCTGCTTGGCGTAGGGGTTGCCAGCTTCTAGTTCGTTAGCTGAAACCAGCAGCCCATTTGTTCCCAATGTAATCGATTAACTTGCCGTGAGAGATGGTGAGGGAGAGTTCGGTAATCTTAGGATTACTTGGTACGGTTGCTTCTAAAAACTCTTTCCTACTTAATGAAATACATGTGTAGCATGTTCTCGAAAAAAAAGAGCAAAATTTAGAAAGGCTCTTGAGGATGCTCTAATAGCGGAGATGTTAGAGTGTAGAGTATAGCGCGGGTAGCGTTTTTGATTCTTTTGGTCGTGAGGTTTTCCCGCGCAGGCTCAGCACGCCGTCGCCCATGTTCGTCGCCCACGACGCGTGGCGTGCGCTCGCCAGCTCGTGCACTCACGCCTGCAGTTTGTGCAACTGCCGTGTAATTGTATAAAACACTCAGAGCAATACAGAGAATGCTGTTGGCTCCATTGTTTCATGGTATCAGTCGCTCGGGTCATCCATTCCTGCTCCGTTGCGCCTACCACCACCACCGTGCACGCCGGCCTGCCATAGCCGTCGGCGACACCGTGCCTAGTTCTTCCGCTGCTCCTGCTTTCGCTTCCTCCACAGCAATGGATCTCAACTCGCTTTTCGATGGTGATGTCTCCGACGCCTCCGACGTCGAAAACAACTCCGACTCCTCCTCTGACTCCGGTGCCTCCTTCACCGGCACCTTTGCCGCCCCAACCCCAACCCCCACGGTGCTCTAGACCATCAAAATCAAGTCCCATGTTCCAGTCGTTCTGTAGCTCACCGAGCCCAACTATGCTCAGTGGCGCACCTTCTTCGACAGCGTCCTCGGCAAGTTCGGCCTCGTCTCCTACATCGCCGCGCGCCCCACCCGCGCTCAGCTCCACGACTCCGACTGGGTGGTGACGGACCAGTGCATCATCAACTGGCTCTTCAACTCCATCTCCCTCGATGTCCTCAACGTCGTCCATCGTCCTCGGAACACCGCGTACTCCGTCTGGCGCGCCATCGAGAACGAGTTCCACGACAACGAGCTGCACCGTGCTGTCTACCTCGAGGCCGAGTACCGCAACCTCTACCAAGGGGACATGTCGATCCACGACTACTACAGTCGCCTCAAGGCCCTCGCCGACGCGCTGCGCGACGTCGGCCAGCCCGTCCGCGAAACGAGCCAAGTGCTCAATCTGCTCCAGGGCCTCAACGCCAAGTACCGGCACGTCATCCCGGTGATCACCTCCAAGCAACCACCGCACACGTTCCTCTCCACCCGCTCCTACCTTCTTCTTAAGGAGCGCTACGACAAGGAACACACTCGCATGGCCTCTCATCAGGCCATGCTGGCTGCTGGGAGTACTCGCACGGCGGCGCCGTCGTCTGCACCAACCGCTCCTCCAACCGGCGGTACTCCTAAACCACCGGCCACGACTGCGCCGCAATCCGACAATCACGGCAACAACAACAAGAAGAAGCGCCGTGGCAAGAACGGCGTTGGCAATGGCGGTGGACAAGGCGGACAGTCCGTGGGCGGCACCAGCACGCCCGGCATAGCCGCGCCACGCCCGTGGGCTCCAGGGTTCAACCCTTGGACCGGTATGGTGCAGGCCTGGCCCATGCCGTTTCGGATCCCGGGGGCTGGAGTTCTTGGGCCACGGCCTGGCGCGCCCCAGCAGCAGGCCTACTTCGGCGGCTCGTCTTTGTTGACCCAGGGACCGGCGTCGTCTTCCCCCGATGTCTAGAACCATCAAGCCCTCCTCGCCGCTCTGGCCACCGCCAACGTTCCGGCCTCCGGTCCACAGGCGTCGAAGTGGTACTTTGACACAGGAGCAACTTCACACATGGCTTCTGGGTCTGGTATCTTTCCCACTACCCATCCCCTCTCTCATTCTGCGCCAATCACTGTCGGGAATGGCTCTTCCATGCCCGTCACTCACACTGCCCACTCTCTTCTTCCCGGCACCCGTTTTCATCTTAACAACATCCTGATTTCACCCGATCTTGTCAAAATTTGATCTTCGTCCGTTCTTTCACTCGTGATAACAATGTTTCCATCGAGTTTGATCCCTACGGTTTCTCTATCAAGGATCTAACAACCAAGACGGAGATGCTCCAATGTAACAGTGCCGGCGACCTCTACCCGCTCCGGTCCTCCTCTGCCCAGGCGCTGTTGTCCAGTACCTCCTCGCCCGATCTTTGGCACCAGCGACTCGGACATCCGGGCCAGGACAGCTTTCGCCGCACCGTTGATCAGTTTCAGTTTACCTGCACGAAGGACATTGGACACACTTGTCAAGCATGTCAGCTCGGCAAGCATGTTCGTTTGCCATTTAGTTCTTCTTCTTCAGTTAGCTATGTTCCTTTCCAGCTTGTACACGGTGATGTTTGGACCTCCCCGGTTCCCAGCACGTCAGGATACAAATACTATTTTGTTTTAATAGATGCTTGCACTCATTATCTTTGGACCTTCCCTTTGCGTGCAAAGTCTAAAGTCACCTCATGCATACTCTCCTTTCATGCCTATGTTCTGACGCAATTCCAATTGCCCCTCATCTCCTTTCAAACCGACAACGGGCGTGAATTCGACAATGCTGTCATCCGTCAGCATTTTGACAAACACGACATTAGTTTCCGCCTCACTTGCCCCTACAGCTCTGCTCAAAACGGCAAGGCCGAGAGAATCATCAGGACCCTGAATGATTGTGTGCGCAGTCTTCTGATCCACGCCGGTATGCCAAACTATTTCTGGGCCGAGGCCCTCGCAACCGCGTCTCACCTCATCAACCGGCGACCGTGCCATGCCACCGCTCCTCAAACACCCTTCGAACAACTGCTCGGTGCTCCGCCCAAGTACAGTCACTTGCGGGTCTTTGGGTGTCTCTGCTACCCCAATCTCTCCTCTACCACAGACAACAAGCTCTACGCCCGATCCAGCGCTTGCGTGCTTCTCAGCTATCCAGCTGATCACCGAGGGTATCGGTGTTTTGACTTGCGCAGCCGTCGCGTCATCACATCTCGACACATCATGTTCGACGAGTCGGTGTTCCCTTTCTGTGACATGCCGCTGCCAATGCCGCGCTCTGAAGCGATGCCTGTGATCCATGAGGTAGGGCTTGTGCGGATGCACAGGCTGTGATCCGGGTCTTGAAGTGATGAGTGATTGTCAACGGATTTGATGCGCTTGTTCCTTGGCTTGTGTTGTGCAGGTGTTGAGCTGGGAGGCGGTGATCGAAGGCAAGGTGAAGGTCAAGTGCTGGAGTGTCCTGCCGATGGACCGGAGCGGTGAAGGGCGGATTCGGACTTGGACTGACAGACCGGTGGCCGGAGGATCGACTACAGAGGCTGACAGCCTGGGACAGCGACGAGCGAGGACTCGCGGGACATGGTGTTGCACGGGTCGGGGACCTGGGGACACGTGTCGGTGGACGGGGTGCACAGGAGGTGCATCCCTCTACGCTGGCGGTTTGGTGGTAGAGCCCTAGAAAAACCACTGGCAGGCCGGTTTCCGAGTTGGGGCCTCAAAACTCAGGGCGTTGGATGGTTTCCAGGTTTGGGCCTCAAAACCTGGGCTGCTGCTGGGTTTCCGAGTTTGGGCCACAAAACTCGGGTTGGTGGAGGGTTTGCTGGTTTGGGCCTCAAAACCAGCGGTGGAGTTCACGAGGTGGACGTCCGAAGGATTGATGGCACGTGGCGGCGATCGGGGAGCTTGCGTCGAGGCAAAGCTACCGGTCGAGTGGGCGTGGCCGTCAGATCGACGATGAGTTCGAGCTGCTCCAGAATAGTCTTAGGGCTTAGCTGGTTCACTCTGTTAGAAGTAGGGGTAGAGTGGGAATAAGGATTAGTATAAGTAGTGAGGGTCACCCACCCCTCAAATTATCTTAGTCATTAGCTATTTTCACCTAGGGTTTCCTGTTTTCCCTTTCCCTGCTGTAGCTACTAAGATCCGCAGTTGCATCTGCACTGTGTACTGGACGTGATTCAGGAAGCGGTGACCGTAATCACCGCTGTTTCCTCTGGAGATCAGATTTGTGCCTTGTTCTTGATCCGTTCTTCGAGTTCTTTGTTTTGCCCTTTGCTTGTTTTCGATCGTTCTCCGTGTGTAGGCTATCGTTTCGCGAGCCACTTGTCTTGATCTGTTCGTGGCTAAGAGTAGAGCGTTTCCACCGAAGGAATTCTACTAAGTCCTCTTAAGCATGCAGATCGGGCAAGTTCTTTGGGCGAGCTGAGTTCTTAGCGTTTTTGCACCTTGTTTGATCGTTTCCGGGAGATTCAGTTGGTGAAGCGTCATGATCTCCTAGAGTTACCTCACCAACCTCCTAAGGAACCTCTGTGTCAAGTTTGAGCAGCTGAGAACTTGATTTGGAGGAGATCGGGTCGATTTTGTGTTCGAGGTGATTTCGGGAGTGTGCTGTTCGTCAGCACCGGACTCGCAGTCGGGGCCACCGGACGCGTCCGGTGTGTCTTTTCAGCGTCCGGTGTGTGACCTGCGTTGTGCGTGTGTCAGAACACTTTAGGTCACACCGGACTCCCTGGTGCGTCCGGTGCAGACCCAGTGGACGCGTCCGCACGTTTTGGTGTCTCTCTGCATAGACACCGGACTCGCGGACGGCTGCATCCAGTGTTCTGCGGTTGAGCGTCCGGTGTTCCTTGTCGCGTTTGACCGGACGGACTTTTCGAGTACCGGAGCGTCCGGTGACTCCCGTCTCGTGCGTCCGCTGTGACACAGGTGGCCACCGGACTCCGCTGTGCGTCCGGTGCCTAGGTCACGGACGCGTCCGGTGTGCTTTGCACGGTTCTGGAACTCTCTGGACTAGCACCGGACCCGCTCTTCAGCGTCCGTTGTGAGTGTCCGGTGCCAGAGTCTGGTGCCTCCAGGGTTTCAGTTTCTTTGCCGGGGTCTTGCGTTGTTCCATCGCCTTAGGTGCTCCACTGTGATCCGTAGTGGTCATTCACCCTCTCTCATAGGGTCGTGGGCACCTAGTGTTTCGAGTGTGAGTTCTTGGGTGTGATCTTTGGGACAGAGGATTGAAAGTTTCGAAAGAAATTTCAGGCTCCCATTCACCCCCCCCCCCCTCTGGTCGCCTATCTAGTGCGTTTTCGGTCCTTTAGCTTGTGATACTGCCCGCTGCCATGAACCAGCCAGTCACTCCCGCTACAACGCCACACCCGGCCATCCCGCGCAGCCCAGCGTCTGTTCCCAACCAGTCTTCAGCAACATCGCCTCCTTCAGTCCACCCAATGTCGCTGTCTGCACCACCATGCCCATCAGCACAACATCATGACCCCACGACGCCACCATTCCCAAGCCCCCCAGCGCAGCATGCAGAAACCGCGACGCCACCGACACATCCCATGATCACCCTTGCGCGCGCCGGTGTCTTCAAACCAAATCCGCGGTACGCCATGTCCGCTTTAACAACGGCCATATCTCCTATTCCCAAATCCGCTCATGAAGCTCTCCGTGACCCCAACTGGCGTTAGGCCATGGAGGTCGAGTTCTCTGCGCTCCAAGCGAATCGCATGTGGCATCTTGTGGACAAACCGGTCGGTGCACACATCATCTCTAGGAAATGGGTTTTCAAGCACAAACTTCATCCCGACGGATCTCTCGATAGCTACAAAGCACGGTGGGTCGTGCGTGGCTTCACCCAACGCACCGGCATCGACTTCCAGGAGACGTTCATGTCGGTCGTCAAGCCGGCGACGATTCGGACAGTGCTCACCATCGCTGCCTCCAAGTCTTGGCCGACGCGACAACTGGACGTGTCTAACGCGTTCTTGCACGGTCACCTCGACGAGCACGTGCTGTGCCAGCAGCCCACCGGCTTCGCCGACGCGGACCGGCCGCACGTCGTCTGCCTGCTCGACCGATCTCTCTACGGTCTAAAACAGGCGCCCCGCGCGTGGTTCACTCGCTTCGCCACGTTCATCATCCGTCTCGGCTTCATGGCCATGAGGTCTGACTCGTCCCTCTTCGTCCTACGGCGCGGCAACGAGGTCGCCTACCTTCTCCTCTACGTGGATGACAAGGTCATCACTGCGTCGAGCTCGGCACTGCTTCAACGCATTGTCCAAGACCTCCGCTCTGAGTTCGCTGTCAAGGACATGGGCGACCTCAAGTTCTTCCTCGGCATCGACGTTCGTCGCTCGGTGCATGGCTTCTACCTCAACTAGAGCCGCTACGCCGCCGACATCCTCGAGCGCGCCGGCATGTCCAACTGCAAGCCGGTGTCTACGCCGATCGATGGCAAGGGCAAGCTGCCGGCCGACGGACCCAAGGCGGCTGATCCGAAGGCCTACCGTAGCATCGCCGGGTGTCGGGGGACCACAAAAGGGGTACCCCCAATCAACGCAAAATAAATAAGCTAAGCCTAGAGCACCAATTAATAAAAGCCTAGCAAGCCTAAAACACCAGCAAACCTGACCCTCGAGGCCTGTGGATCCGGCCCATCACCAGGGAAGCCCGGGCCCACCAACTCCTTAGCTAACATCCATGGCAGCCCGCCTCACGAGCCCCGACACGTGAGCCTCGAGCCTACCACAGCCGTACACCGTTCCTCGAGCCCTCGCATGGGGGCCTCGAGCCCCTCTAACGCGGTAACCTACCCCTCGAGACGTATCATACCTCCCTCGAGCCGCGCCAGACATTGGATACCAGCCCCGTACTACGCATTTAATGCGTCTACCTACTCCAGTCAAATCTCCCAGTACATGACGCACACCACAGTGAGGCACGCCAGAGTCAAACCTTGTTTTCACCACAAGCATGGGTAAAAAGGGCACAAGTACAACACTGTTTGACCATACCCTGCACTATAGCACCCTCGAGCTACACCTCGAGGCCTGGATTCCCGCTGTACGACCAGGTTTTCCGAGACTCGCCCATACCCGTGGGGGCTCGAGCCCCCCGCAGGCGCCACCTCGAGGCCGGCCCTGCGCCCCTCGAGCCCTAACTACTCTCACGCTATTGGAGGACAGGTAACCCAAGACCCGGAGGGCCCCTGCCACGTCCTATACGTGCCGATTTGGGCGCTGTACGGCCTCCACGTCGCCACGCCTCCACGTCCGTGCCCGGGACGGACGCCACACTTCAAGGACGCCTCAACAGCAACCCCCACGATGGCTACAGTGACCTCGACAAGATAGAATTCCAACTCCACACCGTATTGGACAATGTATATCACACTCTTGTATAACCCTGGCCTCCCCTTGTTCTATAAAAGGGGACACCAGGGTCCTTCACGCGCACGACACACAACGCACGAGTCCAGACTCTCAACCATGCTCATTGAGCTTGTATTGCCCCTGTACAAGCACTTCGGTGCAAGTAATACAAGAACCTCCTCCCCCCGCTGGACGTAGGGCCTTCTTTGCCCGAACTAGGATAAACCCTTGTGTCATCTTGCATCACCATCCAGGAAGAGAGCACGCGATCATATTACTCGTTGGTGTCACATCCCCAGGGTTGAAACACCGATAGTTGGCGCGCCAGGTAGGGGCTTCGCGTGTCATAGTCGATTTCTCGTTGTTTTCTGGATGACTTCCTCTTCTCCTTCATTCTCTGCTGGTGTCGTCGTCTGGTTCGGGAGCCTCGAGTTCCTGGCCACCGGCAACGGCAACAAGCTCACTCTGCTCTCCACGGAGAGCCCAAGCGGAGGGCATGTCACGCCTCCCCACACAGGAGGTGTGGCGCGTCGCCCGCACCACCACGCGTCGCCTCCCCGCGAGCGGCGCCGTCGTCACCGTCATCACCAGGCACGGGCAGAGCCCGCGGCGTACACCCACTTCCCCGCGGCCGGTGCAGAGTCCCTAAGGGGAAACCTGCCCGGCGTGCGGCCGGAGACATCCAAGGCGCGCGCGCTCTCTCAGCGACTTCACCTTTGTCATGCGCACGGATCAGGAGCCTGGCCAGAGGCCCCCGAGCCGTGCTCCGTCGACACCACCGGGCTTCCTCCCGCACGGGGTGTACCGTGCTTGACGCTAGCGGCCCCTGTTCGGCCTCAACAACTCCGCAGCTGTCTACGCCCACCACCTCGACGAGCGCCGTCAGGACCGGGCGGCGGCGGAGCAATGGGAACGCCCGGGCGTGATCCTACGAGCCACCACCGACCTAGAGATCGTCTACCCTACGCACATCAACCGTAGCTTCTCATGAGTCATCGAGCCACCCACGCAGGCCACCATCAGAGAGTGGTACCGTGAGCTGCAGGCACAGCACGAGCCGGGGCGGCGCGACATCAACGGCTCCGACTCCGACGAGTATGACTACCATGACCCTGACCTCTGGGATCCCACCAGGGAGTGCTTCCAGCTCGAGGGAGTCGTGGGCGATGCCGAAGACGACGACGACGACAACACCAGGCCGACGCTCAACCTCGAAGAGCCCAACGACGCGGCTGCGGCGGGCGGACCACACGTGTAGGGGAGGAACGAACCCCCAGCACTGGATGCACCCCCTCAGCACAACAACGACCAGGCGGCGCAGCTTGCGCAACTGCGGGAGGCGATCACCAAGGCTGAGGAGGACCGTCAACGCCTGCTATAGCTCGAGCAAACTCTCGTGCAGGAACAAGCCTAGCCTCGAGGCGCCGGCGCCCGTGGCCGCGCTCGAGAGGTCCATCGGCAAATCCTCGAGGATGGGGCCCCAGCACGCCCCGAGGTGCGCTTCCCACGAGCCGGGCAGAACGTGGTGGCGGCCGCGATGCTGCTCCGCGATCTCCCCGCCGTCTCCAACCCTGAAGCAAGGCGCATGCTCGGGGAAATAAAGAACCTCCTCGAGACAGCTGCTCTGTAGCAGGCCGAGAGCTCAGCCTCGCGCCAGCGCGGAGCGGTCTCGGGGAAACCAGCAGACACGCCACACAACGAACACGAGACATCCGTCCACCAGCCGGACTCCTCTCGAGCCAGGCCAGTCCGGGAGCGGATCGTCGACAACCGGCCACCTCAAGACCCCAACGACGCCCGCAACAACATCAACCGCCGGCGCAAGGACAAAGGGGCCAAAGAATGAGGCTATAGTGCCCATCGAGGAGGGCGCTACGACAGCGACGAGGACCGGCAAGCCCTCGAGCCCCCGGGCCCAAGGGTCTTCAGTCGGGCCATACGCAACTCGACCCTCCCCGACCGCTTTCGACCACCAACCAACATTGTCAAGTACGACGGGGAGGTCGAGCCCAAGCCTTGGCTCTCCGACTTCTGCCTGGGCTGCCAGCTCGGTGGGGCGAAGAGCGACGACCGCGTGATCATACGCCAGCTCCCACTCTACCTCTCGGAAACCGCCCACCGGTGGCTCGTGGGGCTCCCGCCGGATCAGATCCATGACTGGGCCGACCTAGTCAGGGTCTTCGACGGGAACTTCAAGGGAACTTGCGTACACCCAGGCAACCCCTGGGATCTACGACGTTGTAGGCAGATGGCGGACGAACCCCTCCGCGACTTCGCTCGACGATTCTCGAAGCAGCGCCTCGAGCTCCCCACATGCCTAATGAGGATGTCATCTCAGCATTCCTCGCGGGCACGACATGCCAAGAGCTAGTCCACGACCTAGGGTGTTACCGTCCCAGGACGGTCAAGGATCTGATGGATCGTGTCACCAGCTTTGCCTCAGGCGACGAGGCAGTGGGGGCCTTCTTTGGCTGCTCCACAGACAAGGGCAAGGCGGTGGCCACACCGGAGGGCTCGAGCAAGGGAAACAACGCCAAGGGCCGCAACAACAACAACAACAAAAAGAAGAAGAAGAACAAAGGCAAGGGTTTGAAGGCGAAGCGCGACACCGACGACGACGTTGAAGATGTGCTCGTGGGTGCCCTCGACCATAAGAAGCCTCGAGGCCCCCCAGATGGGGCTGTCTTCGACAAAATGCTCGAGGGTCCCTGCCCTTATCACAAGGGCCCCACGAATCACAAGTTGAAGGACTGTCGTATGATGAAAGGCTTCTACTCCAAGCTCGGCGACAAGAAGGAAGAGGCACCCAAGGGCAAAGACAACAATCGACGCGATGACGGGGACGCAGACGACGACTTCCCCCCGGCGCGCGACTGCTTCATGATCTACGGGGGCCCAACCATCGGGCTCTCGGCTCGAGAGAGAAAGAAGGAGCGCCAGGAGGTATTCGCACTCAGCCACGACGCCCCCCGATATCTTGACTGGTCTGATGCGCCGATCACGTTCGACCGTGATGACCATCCGGACCGGGTCATAAACCCGGGGGCGTACCCCCTCGTCGTCGACCCCATCATCATCGACGTACGGTTCTCCAAGGTATTGGTGGATGGGGGCTCGAGCCTCAACATCATATACCTCGAGACCCTCGACCTGTTAGGGATCTCGAGGGACCAGCTCTGGCCTAGCGTTGGAGGGTTCCACAGAGTCGTACCAGGCAAGAAGGCCCACCCCCTCGGGCGCATCGACCTCCCGGTCTGCTTCGGCACGCCGGCCAACTTCCGCTGGGAGACGCTCACCTTTGAAGTAGTTGGGTTCCAAGGAGCCTACCATGCCATCATTGGCAGACCCGGATATGCCAAGTTCATGGCGGTCCCCAACTACACGTACTTGAAGCTAAAGATGCTGGGGCCAAAGGGGGTCATCACCGTCGACACCTCCTACGAGCACGCGTACCACTGCGATGTGGAATGCATCGAGCGCGGGGAGGCCAACGTCCAAGTTGACTCGCTCGAGGCCCTGGCTGCCCTGGCCGTCGAGGCCCCTGAAGCAAAATGTCATGCCGGCAACTTCGAGCCCACGGAGCACACCAAGCAGATCCCCGTCGACCCGACTGTGTCCGACGGCAAGACGCTGGCCATCAGTGCCAGCCTCAAGCCCAAATAGGAAGCAGTGCTCGTCGACTTTCTCCGCGCGAACATCGACATGTTTGCCTGGAGCCCCTCGGGCATGCCAGCCATATCGAGGGGAGTCGCCGAGCACGCCTTGGAAATCCAGGCCAGGTCCAGATCGGTGAAGCAACGCCTGCGCCGCTTCGACGAGGAGAAGCGCAGGATCATCGGCGAGGAGGTGTGCGGATACATGGGTGTATGCCGAGTCTCTGAGTGATGAGTGATTGTCAACGGGTTTGATGCGCATGTTCTTTGGCTTGTGTTGTGCAGGTGTCGAGCACGGAGACAGTGATCGAGGGCAAGGTAAAGGTCAAGTTGAGACGTGCCGTGCCGACGGACTGGGTGCGATGAAGGATGGGCGTGCCGTGCGGCGGACGTGCCATGCCGATGTATCGAGCAGTGAAGGGCGGACGTGAGGCTTGGACTGAGGGACCGGAGTGCCTGAGGATCAGCTGTGGTGGCTGGCAGCCTGGGACAGCGACGAGCGGAGACTTGCGGGGCACGGTGTTGCTCGGGTCGAGGACCTGGGGACACGTGTCGGTGGACGGGGTGCACGGGCGGTGCATCCCCTCTACAGCTCCGGTTTGGTGGTTGAGCCAGGGAAAAACCACCGGGTGGACGGTTTCCGAGTTTGGGCCTCAAAACTCGGGTGCTCGGTTTCCAGGTTGAGCCACAAAACCTGGGCGCGGATGGTTTCCGAGTTTGGCCACAAAACTCGGGTGATGGGCCGGTTTCCGAGTTTGGGCCTCAAAACTCGGGCGCTGCGGGTTTCTGAGTTTGGGCCACAAAACTCAGGCTGGAGGCTGGTTTCCCGGTTTGGGCCTCAAAACCGGGGGTTGCTGGAAAAGGCTGGTTTCCCGGTTTGGGCCACAAAACCGGGGGTGCAGAGCGAGGGCGGCACGTGGCGGCGATCCAGAGGTTGCGTCGAGGCAACGCTTCGGTTCGAGCGGGCGTGGCCGTCGGATCTACCTACCACCGCGGGTTGGACCAGAATAGCCTTAGGGTTTAGCTGGTTCGCCCTGTAATTAGTTTAGAGAGGGGTAGAGTAGGAAATAGGCTTAGTCTAGGTTAGTATAAGTAGTCCAGGGGAGACACCCTCCTCCAGTGCTTAGTTATTTTCAGTTTTAGCCATCTCATTTGCTTCCTGCACTTAGGGTTTCCTGCTCTCCCATTCCCTGCTGTAGCTGAGATCCGCAGAGAGACTTGCAACTCTGTGTACTGTTGATTTTGAGGAAAGGAGGCCGTAACCTCCTTGTCGTAGCGTGTGTTTGCGCTTCGGCTTGCAATTCGTGGGTGTGATTCGCGTTTTGTTCGTGTTCTTCGCGGAATCCTTTTTCCCCACGATTTTCCCGTCGCTTGATCTCTTTGCTCGGTTCATTTTTTTGCAATTCCGTTTGAACTGGTTTGTTCTAGATCGTAAGGCACTTCTTTCCACCGAAGGAATCATCCTCTAACCTCACGGTCTAGGAGATCGATCGATTTTTCGTTTCGGGTCAAGTTTTCTCCCTTCCCCCGAAATTCTTCGATTCATCGATTTGGAGATAGGTTCGAGCCATGATCTCTTAGAGATAGCTCACTATACTCTTTGTGACTCTTCTCACCAAGTTTGATCCCTAGAGGATTTGTTTTGGGTGAGATCGAGTCGAATCGGTGAACGAACAGCCTGAATCGGGGTGACCGGACGCTGCCTGTTCAACGACCGGACGCTGTCAGTGAGTCCGGTCGATGAACACCTTCGCTGTGTTCGGTTCGTGACTTGACCGGACGCACCTTTCGCTAAGTGACCGGACTCGCTCATTGTACTGTTCACTTGGCTTGTATTTTGTGACCGGACGCACTGCTCTCGACCGGACGCTCGTCTCTGGTGAGTCCGGTCAGAAACAGTAAGCTCCGAAAACTGTTTTTGCACGACCGGACGCGTCCGGTGGTCAGCGACCGGACGCAGGCAGAGTCCGGTCAGTGCTGGTTCGACGCGTTTTCGTCCGCAGTTTGTTCGTTCGTCTTTCAATTCGAGATTCGTTTGTTGCTTTGGATTCCTAACTTCGTGCTCTACAGAATTTGGGCTTCCCGCTTTACAAAATAGCCTGAATCCCCCTCGCGTTGCTCGGGGGAGGTTGAGGTTACCCAAAACCCATCCCGTCACTAGTTGACTTGCGTGAACTTGGGTGAGGAAGTTTTTGTGGTGCCTCGCTGTGATCCCAGGGATCATCCACCCTCTTCCAAGGGTCGTGGGCATCACGTTTTTGGTAGTAGCTCTTGGGGGTTGATTTTGGGACACTTGAACAAAGTTTCGTGAGAAATTTTATTGGCTCCCATTCACCCCCCCCCCCTCTGGTCGCCTTGCTTTTGCATTCTTGATCCTTCAATTGGTATCAGAGCGGGTTAAGGATCTTCCACCTTAGCCGGTTCCAGATCCACAGGAGGCGACATGGATCGCGGCGTGGGCAAACCACCGTTCTTTGATGGCACGAACTATGCGTATTGGAAGATACGCATGTCGGCCTATCTGCAGAGTTTGGGTGCTTCTATTTGGGATATTTGCAACTCTGCTGATTACGTGGTCTTGGCTGCTCGTGTTTCTCAGCAACAGATCGATGAGCACGATGCCAATAGCCGAGCCCGTAATGCTCTCTTTTCTTGTTTGAGCATGGGTGAGTTTGATCGTGTTTCTCACCTTGCTACGGCTCGGGAGATCTGGGACACCCTCATGCGTTTCCATGAGGGCACTTCTCAAGTCAAAACCCGACTCTACGAGTCGTTCAAGCGTGAGTATGAGAACTTTCGACATCAGCCTGGCGAGAGCATAGAAAGTTTATTCGCTCGCTTTCAGGTGATTGTCAACAGGATGAGGGCTAACAAGGAGCAGTTGCCTTTTGACGATCATGAGCGTGCTTTGAAGCTCTTGCACACTCTTGATCGGTCGGTGTGGGATTCCAAGGTTCAGGCGATCATCGAATCGCCTAACTATGAGACCCTCACCTGCGACGAGCTCTTTAGTAAGCTCAAGTCCAGTGAGATTGACGCCATGTCGAGGGCTTCTTATGCGAATCCTTCTGGCCCGACTATGGCTTTGGTTTCTGGCTCTTCTAACCCCTCTACTGGCTTTGCACTTTCTTCACTCTTTTTTGTCACAGAGGACCAGCTTGAGTCATTGGAGGATGACGAGTTGGCAATGCTCGCCAACCGGTTCACGCGGTTCCACAACAACCGCATGAACCGTCGCCGCGGTGGAGGACGCTCAGGATGCTATGAGTGCGGCGACCCCGACCACTTCATCGCCAACTGCCCCAAGAAGAAGCATTCATCTGGGAAGGGCGATCATGGGCACAAGTACGACTCCGGCAAGCGCAAGGAGAAGTACGTCCCCGCGAGGCACAAGCGGAGGGGCGGCTTCGACAAGGAGTACATCAAGAAGAAGTACTTGGAGAAGGCCCAGGCTGAGCAGCGTGCGTTCTTCGCCACGCTCAGCGACGTCGATGGCTCGGATGACGACTCCGCTTGCTCAAGCGATGATGAGTCCGAGAAGAAGAAGAGAATCGAGGACAAGCTGAACGGTCTCTGCTTCTTCGCCGACGACGACGGCCTCTGCACCATGGCGCTTGGTGATGAAGTCGACGGCAAGCTGGAGCACATCCCTCGGAACAACGACGACGATGACGACTCCTCCCAGGTATCTCTCACCCACGACGAGCTTTCTGCTGAGGTCGAGAAGCTTACTGCCGCGCTCCTTAGTCAGGAGAAGTTGCTTAGGCGTGCCGCTAGAGAACGCAAGGAGTTTAGGCAGAAGTGGGAAGACACGGTGAGGGAGCTTGAGTTTGCCAAGTCCACCGTGGTTGTGTCGGAAGAGGTTGAGTGTGAGTCGTGCACCACGCACATGACTGATCTTCTCACTTTGAGAGGAAAGTATGCTGCGTTGGTTGGAGAGCTGGATGAGATGAGGGCCAGACCCTCTTTGCTGGGTGCATGCAAGACCTGTCCCGTCTTGCAATCTGAGTTGGCAGAGAAGAATGCCAAGATTGTGTCTCTTGAGGAGGCCAGCTCAGGTAGCACTGGAGTGGCGAGGTGCGTTTTGTGCGAGGGCTTGGAGCTGGAGATTGCCAATGTGAAGCATGGCAAGATGCAAACCGAGGAAGAAAACACATACCTTCGGACCATCTTGTCATGGGTCTCCTGTAGTGAGCCGCAGCTCGGGATGATGATCTCCCAATTCAAGCGAGCTGCTGGGGCTCCTGGTGTAGGTTTTGCTCAGGGTGTTGATCTTTCTGCTTTTGGGAAGATTGGAGAGTCGAGTGGTTTGAATCCATGTGAGAAGCCTAACTCCACCACTACTCCCAAGCTTGCCAAACTTCCACCCAAAGAGCCTGCCAAGCCTACCACCAAAGATGGTGTGGTTGAGGAACCCCCGAGAGCTCCTCCCAAGAACCAAATTTGGGCACCCAAGCCAAACCACCTCAAGAACAAGCTTGATGCTATGCCACCCATTAGAGAGGAGTGTTTGCCTCAGAAGGGCAAAGTGAACCACACCCACAGCCCTGGTCACCAACAACCCCCTTTGCGTGCGGTGAGGTACCAGTGTGATTTCTGTGGGAGGGATGGTCACTTGATCGAGTTCTGTTTCCGGCGCAAGCGAGAGGCGCGCCGTACTCGGGAGATGGAGAACCCGGACATGTACCATCCAACTCATGGTGGACATGTGCCGAAGGCTCAGGGGAGAGCTGCTAGGCCCGGACGTCAAGGTCCCCGGCCTAGGCAGGAGATGAGAGCCCCTAGGAGGGAGACTAGGCCTAATTCGGAAGCTGATTTTGCTGGTTGTCGTATTGAGCGCAAGTCCACTTCTGGGACTTGCCAGTTTATTGGTTCTTCTCTTGTTTCGTGGTCTTCTCGCAAGCAGTCTAGCGTCGCTCAGTCCACTACGGAGGCTGAATATGTTGCTGCGGCTAGCTGCTGTTCCCAGTTGCTTTGGATGATGGCCACTTTGCGTGATTTTGGTCTGAGCTTTTCTCACGTGCCTTTGCTTTGTGACAGCACGAGTGCCATTAGCGTTGCTAAGAACCCCGTGCTTCACTCGAAGACCAAACACATTGATGTGCGCTTTCATTTTCTGCGAGACCACCAGGAGAAGGGTGATATCGACCTTCGCCATGTCGATACTCATCATCAACTGGCTGATATTTTCACCAAGCCTTTAGACGAATCAACCTTTAATCGGTTGAGGGGTGAGCTTGGTGTGTGTTTCTCCTTTTAGATGGGGGAAACATTTTGGATCTTGTATATTTGACTGACTCTTTTGTCTTTCTTTTCTTTTGCATTTTAGCATACGCATTTACATTCTGAGCTTCATGTTTATAATCACTAGAATGTAACTATGCTCTATTTAGTATGCTCCGATGCTTATATGGATGCTTGTAGCTTATGCTCTTCCTGATCACTAGTACATGTTATGAGCTGAGCTATTTTGGAATGGTGAATTTACTTAATAACTTACAATCTGAAAATGTTCACCATTGAGATATGCAACTAGCATGTGTAGAATATGTTGAGTTCACTCGTGCTTTTCATATATGCTAGGTTGCTATGTCTCTAGTTATGAGTCATTCACTTGCTTGGTCTGTTCATATCATGTATAAAATTTGAACCAAGTTTTAGTGAATTGAAAAGATCGAGATGGGATTGCTTGTCAACACCTCATGGTATCGAGACTGTTTCTCATTGCACTTTGAGTTAAACTTGAGCCGTGTAGTGTATGACCGAAACCGTAGCTTCAAGCTTCTGATTGCTTCGGCATAGGCTTCGCTCGGTTGAAAAGTTAGGCAAAGACAAGCTTTCAACCTCTCGCAATCACATGCTAAATAATTGAACTTGTGAAGTCTTCACCGCTGCAACTCCAATATAACAATAAAATCACAAGTATATGCTTCATTCCTATGCATGATGATTGAACTTTGCTAGGGGTAGTTCACCTCGTATACATGTTTAGCACTTGTCTGGATTCATATCTATACATGTGTAGTGCTATTCTGATGGTGACTATCTTTTTGGCTAAAAACTGCTCACTTGCTCATATGCTTCATATTTCGTATGTGTGATCAGTTTGAGCCTTCGCTATTTGAGTGCTTAGTTGTGCCATTGGAGCTATACCGATTAGAGCATTTTTGCACTCTTTTGATTATATGCCTGAAGCTGCTAACTTGCATTTCTGACTTCATATGCATTTTAGAAGGGGAGTTTTGTTGGCTCAAGGGAAGAGTTTGTGCTTGATAAGTGCATTTTCAACTAAGGGGGAGAGTTTTTGCAAATCATATGTCTCCTGGCGTTCAATTAAGGGGGAGTTTTTGCTAAGGGGGAGATTTTCAGATCTTTATGCTCTTCTCTTGTTGGACCTAAGGGGGAGTCCCGGGTTGCTTGCACTTGTCGAGGGGAGTTTGCTAGTTGTGTTGAGCCGTTGCCTCTATCTTGAGGGACTAGCAAACATTTTCCTCATTTGGCATCGAGTTTGATTTCAATTGGTTCGAAGACTTTTCGATTGTTTTTCAATTGGTTTGGAGTGGTTTTCGTGCTAGTTGTGTTGAGCCTCTGTGCCTCTATCTTGAGGGACTAGCACTTTGCCATTTTTTAGCTCCGATTTTCAATTGGTTTTCTGCTAGCGGTGTTGAGCCTGTTCTACCTCTTCTTGAGGGCTAGCTTTGCTTTGCTTGGTCGCGTCGAGCCGTTGCCCATGTCTTTGGGGACCAAGTTCTCGCTTCTTCCACTTGACCTTCTTCGGCTTTGCTATGCTTTTGGGTCATTTGGTTGAGTTCTCTTCCTCTCCTTCCTCCTACCTTCTTCTTTCATTTTATGATTTGTGTGTGTAGTTGACAATGCACTCATCAAGGGGGAGATTGCGGATACATGGGTGTATGCCGAGTCTCTGAGTGATGAGTGATTGTCAACGGGTTTGATGCGCATGTTCTTTGGCTTGTGTTGTGCAGGTGTCGAGCACGGAGACAGTGATCGAGGGCAAGGTAAAGGTCAAGTTGAGACGTGCCGTGCCGACGGACTGGGTGCGATGAAGGATGGGCGTGTCGTGCGGCGGACGTGCCATGCCGATGTATCGAGCAGTGAAGGGCGGACGTGAGGCTTGGACTGAGGGACCGGAGTGCCTGAGGATCAGCTGTGGTGGCTGGCAGCCTGGGACAGCGACGAGCGGAGACTTGCGGGGCACGGTGTTGCTCGGGTCGAGGACCTGGGGACACGTGTCGGTGGACGGGGTGCACGGGCGGTGCATCCCCTCTACAGCTCCGGTTTGGTGGTTGAGCCAGGGAAAAACCACCGGGTGGACGGTTTCCGAGTTTGGGCCTCAAAACTCGGGTGCTCGGTTTCCAGGTTGAGCCACAAAACCTGGGCGCGGATGGTTTCCGAGTTTGGCCACAAAACTCGGGTGATGGGCCGGTTTCCGAGTTTGGGCCTCAAAACTCGGGCGCTGCGGGTTTCTGAGTTTGGGCCACAAAACTCAGGCTGGAGGCTGGTTTCCCGGTTTGGGCCTCAAAACCGGGGGTTGCTGGAAAAGGCTGGTTTCCCGGTTTGGGCCACAAAACCGGGGGTGCAGAGCGAGGGCGGCACGTGGCGGCGATCCAGAGGTTGCGTCGAGGCAACGCTTCGGTTCGAGCGGGCGTGGCCGTCGGATCTACCTACCACCGCGGGTTGGACCAGAATAGCCTTAGGGTTTAGCTGGTTCGCCCTGTAATTAGTTTAGAGAGGGGTAGAGTAGGAAATAGGCTTAGTCTAGGTTAGTATAAGTAGTCCAGGGGAGACACCCTCCTCCAGTGCTTAGTTATTTTCAGTTTTAGCCATCTCATTTGCTTCCTGCACTTAGGGTTTCCTGCTCTCCCATTCCCTGCTGTAGCTGAGATCCGCAGAGAGACTTGCAACTCTGTGTACTGTTGATTTTGAGGAAAGGAGGCCGTAACCTCCTTGTCGTAGCGTGTGTTTGCGCTTCGGCTTGCAATTCGTGGGTGTGATTCGCGTTTTGTTCGTGTTCTTCGCGGAATCCTTTTTCCCCACGATTTTCCCGTCGCTTGATCTCTTTGCTCGGTTCATTTTTTTGCAATTCCGTTTGAACTGGTTTGTTCTAGATCGTAAGGCACTTCTTTCCACCGAAGGAATCATCCTCTAACCTCACGGTCTAGGAGATCGATCGATTTTTCGTTTCGGGTCAAGTTTTCTCCCTTCCCCCGAAATTCTTCGATTCATCGATTTGGAGATAGGTTCGAGCCATGATCTCTTAGAGATAGCTCACTATACTCTTTGTGACTCTTCTCACCAAGTTTGATCCCTAGAGGATTTGTTTTGGGTGAGATCGAGTCGAATCGGTGAACGAACAGCCTGAATCGGGGTGACCGGACGCTGCCTGTTCAACGACCGGACGCTGTCAGTGAGTCCGGTCGATGAACACCTTCGCTGTGTTCGGTTCGTGACTTGACCGGACGCACCTTTCGCTAAGTGACCGGACTCGCTCATTGTACTGTTCACTTGGCTTGTATTTTGTGACCGGACGCACTGCTCTCGACCGGACGCTCGTCTCTGGTGAGTCCGGTCAGAAACAGTAAGCTCCGAAAACTGTTTTTGCACGACCGGACGCGTCCGGTGGTCAGCGACCGGACGCAGGCAGAGTCCGGTCAGTGCTGGTTCGACGCGTTTTCGTCCGCAGTTTGTTCGTTCGTCTTTCAATTCGAGATTCGTTTGTTGCTTTGGATTCCTAACTTCGTGCTCTACAGAATTTGGGCTTCCCGCTTTACAAAATAGCCTGAATCCCCCTCGCGTTGCTCGGGGGAGGTTGAGGTTACCCAAAACCCATCCCGTCACTAGTTGACTTGCGTGAACTTGGGTGAGGAAGTTTTTGTGGTGCCTCGCTGTGATCCCAGGGATCATCCACCCTCTTCCAAGGGTCGTGGGCATCACGTTTTTGGTAGTAGCTCTTGGGGGTTGATTTTGGGACACTTGAACAAAGTTTCGTGAGAAATTTTATTGGCTCCCATTCACCCCCCCCCCTCTGGTCGCCTTGCTTTTGCATTCTCGATCCTTCAAGGTGCACAAGCTTTTGGCGGCTGGGTGTGAAGTATTCTCATTTCTTGACGCATATTCCGGCTACCATCAAATCAAAATGAAACAATCTGACGAACTCGCTACCTCTTTTATCACGCCTTTTGGTATGTATTGCTATGTTACCATGCCCTTCGGCCTTCGAAACGCCGGGGCAACATATCAGCGTTGCATGCAGCACGTCTTTGGCGAATACATAGGCAAAACCGTCGAGGCCTACGTCGATGATATCGTGGTCAAGTCCAAGAAAGTAGGAGACCTCATCAGCGATCTCGAGACCATGTTCGAGTGCCTCTGGGCCAAGAACGTGAAGCTCAACCCCGAGAAATGTGTCTTTGGCGTGCCTCGAGGCATGCTACTTGGCCACATTGTCTCGCAACGGGGGATCGAGACCAACCCTGAAAAGATCTCAGCAATCACGAGGATGGGCCCGATTCGAGACCTTAAGGGCGTACAGAAAGTGACAGGCTGCTTGGCCGCACTCAGCAGGTTCATCTCGAGGCTAGGGGAAAAGGCACTCCCCCTCTACCGCCTGCTAAAGAAGACATAATGCTTTGTGTGGACCGTCGAAGCCGAGGAGGCCCTGACCAAACTGAAGGGGATGCTGACTTCCGCACCAATCCTCGTGCCGCCACGACCAGCCCAGGGTGACGAGCTCCCTAAGACTCTCCTCCTCTACGTGGCCGCAACCACTCAGGTGGTCAGCGCGGTCATAGTGGTCGAGAGGCACGAGGAGGGTCACGCGCTACCGGTCCAACGGCCGGTGTACTTCATCAGTGAGGTGCTCTCCGACGCCAAGGTCCGGTACCCGCACATCCAAAAGCTGCTCTACGGCATCATCTTCACGAGGCGCAAGCTCCAGCACTATTTCCTCGCTCATCCCGTGACGGTGGTGTCGTCCTTCCCCCTCGGCGAGATCATCAACAACCGAGAGGCCACAGGGCGCATTGCCAAGTGGTCTGCCGAGCTGATGGGGGAGGCCATCACCTACGCCCCACGCAAAGCCATCAAATCGCAAGCGCTGGTGGACTTCGTCGCTGAATGGACCGACACCCAGCTCCTGCCAGCACAAATCCAGGCCGAGATCTGGACCATGTACTTCGACGGGTCCGTCATGAAGACAGGGGCAGGCGCAGGCCTGCTCTTCATCTCGCCCCTCGGAGTCCACATGCGCTACCTGCTACGCCTGCACTTCCCCGCCTCCAACAACGTCGCGGAGTACGAGGCCCTCGTTAACGGGCTGCGTATCGCCCTCGAGCTCGGGGTTCGGTGCCTTGACGTTCGAGGGGACTCACAGCTCGTCATCAACCAAGTCATGAAGGCCTCGAGCTGCATCGACCCCAGATGGAAGCATACTACAGAGAAGTGTGCAAGCTAGAAGACAAGTTCTACGGCCTCGAGCTCAACCACATCGCCCAGAAGTACAATGAGGCCGCAGACGAGCTGGCTAAGTTAGCATCCACGCGCGGCACCGTCCCACCAGACGTCTTCTCGAGGGATATTTTCGAGCCTTCCGTCAAAATCGGGTCAGGGGCTGGCCCCTCGACGCGACCCCTCGAGCCGGACACGGGAGCTCGACCCTCAACGCCACCCCTCGAGAACGACCCCACGACTGACGACCCCTCGACGACCGCTGAGGCAATGCAGATCGACGCATCCGCCTCCTCATCACGACCCCTCGATTGGCGGACGCCCTTCCTCGACTACCTGATCTAAGGCGTGTTACCAGAGGACAAGACGGAGGCCCGACGCATCGCTCGAAGGGCCAAGTCCTACGTCATCCACGGCGATGAGCGAGAGCTGTACCGACGCAGCCCCACTGGGATCCTTCAGCGCTGCATCCGCCTCGAGGAAGGACGCAGGCTCCTCGACGACATGTTGAAGGACCGAAAACGCACTGAGCAGGCGACCAGAGGGGGGGTGAATGGGAGCCTGAAATTTCTTTCGAAACTTTCAAACCACTGTCCCAAAGTTCACGCCCAAGAACTCACACACAAGAGACTAGGTGCCCACGACCCTATGAGAGAGGGTGGATGATCACTACGGATCACAACGAGGCACCCAAAACTATGGAACAAACACGCGAAAGACTGGCGAAGAAATGCAAGAGCCAGGCAGCACCGGACGCTGAAGGCCTTAGCACCGGACGCTCCGGTGACAGTGTCCGGTGCAAGTCCAGTAAGGGTCTGGAACCACCGGACGCGTCCGAGAACTGGCCACCGGACGCGGCGCGGGGTCCGGTGAGTGCACACAGAAGGACGTGTCACACCGGACGCACAGGGTAGACCACACCGGACGATCCGGTACACGAAAACTTCGTCCGGTCAGAGAAGACAGCAAGCACTGGACGCTGGCAGTGCTCGCACCGGACGCTCCATTGCACCAAGTCCGGTGCAAAACAGAGAGCTCCCAAACTTGGCGGACAAGTCCGGTGAGAGGTCACCGGACGCTCCCCAGAGTCCGGTGCAAACAAAAGCACTCTGACAACACACGTGCCTCAACCCCGTCACACCGGACGCGGGAGTGTCACACCGGACGCGTCCGGTGCTCCCGATTTGACGTCCGGTGCTGACGAACAACACGAACTCAAAATCGCCTCGAACACAAAATCGACCCGATCTCCTCCAAATCAAGTTCTCAGCTGCTCAAACTTGACACAGAGGTTCCTTAGGAGGTTGGTGAGGTAACTCTAGGAGATCATGACGCTCCACCAAATAAATCTCCCGGAAACGATCAAACAAGGTGCCAAACTCCAAGAAATCAGCTCGCCCAAAGAACTTGCCCAATCTGCATGCTTAAGAGGACTTAGCAGAATTCCTTCGGTGGAAACACTCTACTCTTAGCCACGAACAGATCAAGACAAGCGGCTCGCGAAACGATCACCTACACGCGGAGAACGATCGAAAACAAGCAAAGGGCAAAACGAAGAACGTGAAGAATAGATCAAGAACAAGACACAAAACTGATTTCCAGAGGAAACAGCGGTGATTACGGTCACCGCTTCCTGAATCACGTTCAGTACACAGTGCAAATGCAACTGCGGATCTCAGTAGCTACAGCAGGGAAAGGGAAACAGGAAACCCTAAGTGAAAATAGCTAGAATAACTGAGATAGGTTGAGGGGTGGGTAACCCTCACTACTTATACTAATCCTTATTCCCACTCTACCCCTACTGCTAACAGAGCGAACCAGCTAAGCCCTAAGACTATTCTGGAACAGCTCGAACTCATCGTCGATCCGACGGCCACGCCCGCTCGACCGGTAGCTTCGCCTCGACGCAAGCCTCCTGATTGCCGCCACGTGCCATCGATCCTCAGGACGTCCACCTCATGAACTCCGCCGCTGGTTTTGAGGCCCAAACCAGCAAACCCTCCACCAACCCGAGTTTTGTGGCCCAAACTCGGAAACCCAGCAGCACCCCAGGTTTTGAGGCCCAAACCTGGAAACCGTCCTTAGCCCGAGTTTTGAGGCCCAAACTCGGAAACCGGCCTGCCAGTGGTTTTTCTAGGGCTCTACCACCAAACCGCCGACATAGAGGGATGCACCTCCTGTGCACCCCGTCCACCGACACGTGTCCTCGGGTCCCCAACCCGAGCAACACCATGTCCCGCGAGTCCTCGCTCGTCGCTGTCCCAGGTTGTCAGCCTCTGCAGTCGATCCTCCGGCCACCGGTCCGTCAGCCCAAGTCCGAGTCCGCCCTTCACCGCTCCGGTCCGTCGGCACGGCACTCCAGCACTTGACCTTCACCTTGCCTTCGATCACCGCCTCCCGGCTCCACACCTGCACAACACAAGCCAAGGAACAAGCGCATCAAATCCGTTGACAATCACTCATCACTTCAAGACCCGGATCACAGCCTGTGCATCCGCAATCTCCCCCTTGATGAGTGCATTGTCAACAACACAACACACAAATCATAAGAATAAAAATAAGAAGAAAAAGAAAGAAAGAGAGCTCATCCAAGTGACCAAGAAGCGGAGCAAAGCCAAAGAAGGTCAAGTGGAAGAGCAAGACAACTTGGTTCCCAAAGACATTGGCAACGGCTCGACGCAACCAAGCAAAGCAAAGCTAGCCCTCAAGAAGAGGCAGAACGGGCTCAACACCGCTAGCAAAAGTAACGGAGCTAAAAACAAGAATCGGAGCAAAAACTAGAATCTGAGCAAACACAAGGCTGAAAACCAAGCAACACAGCTAGTCCCTCCAGAAAGAGGCAAAGGCTCAACACAACTAGCTCCAAGTAAACTGCTCGAAACCAAACTCGTTACCGGAACCAACAAGACCGCTCCAAACCAATTGAAAACTATTACCGGCAAAGAGCCAAAGTCAAGCAAAGACCGCTCCAACACCAATTGAGAATCAAAAAGCTGACAAAGCGAGCACAACACAAGCTCCCCCTGGGAAGATGCACACACAACAAGTTTTAATTTTTCTCCCCCTTGACTTATGCACTCCCCTTGGTGCAATGCAATCCATTTCCGCCCCTTTTGATGATGCATAGGTGATGATTTTTGACTATTTCTCCCCCTTGTTGATAATGCACCATCAAGAATGAACATGGGAGCCTGAAAGCAACTAAGTGCAAATGCAGGAGCTTCACAAGTATACTATCTGGAATGGTAAAATGCTCTTTGTGCACAAGCGAACAAGAAAAAGAGCCCTAATGCTAGCATGAGCTCATCATGATCATACATCTCACAAGATTTGCAAAGTAGGTTTAGAATTGATACAAATTGAACCGTGACCGGTAAAAGATCAAGTTCACCATAGCATGAGCATTGAGCATGTAAATAAGCATTGTCATACAGGAGCTAACATCACTACACCGGTTAACTACCTCAAAGCATGTGTCACTCATCAAGCCATATTCAACTCAATGTTGATTGATTTTAGTATTGAGTACAAGAGTTGCATATGACAAGTGAAGGCAAGGGGTTGAGAGCACCACAAAGCCTAACTTTTCACCCAAGCGAAGCCTAAGTCATAGACTATCAGGAGCTTAAAGCATAGGGTTCGGTCATGCACTACATTGCTCGAGTTCAATCCAAAGTGCAATGGAAGGCCGTCTCGATACAATGAGGTGCTGTGATGCAATCCCACCTCGATCTTTCTATCTCGTAGCTTGTGTTTCAGATTTTATCATTTTGAGCATATCGGAGCATGAAACATGGAAGCGAATAACTCCAAGCTAGAGACATAGCATCCAAATGAAGCAATGCAAGCTAAAGGATGACATAGCATACACATACCAAGTGCCAAAACTAATAGTGAACGAATTTTTCAGATTGTGATTAGGTTCATCATTGCAAAGCATGCTAAGCTCATCAAGTTAAGTTGCATGATCACAAGAGCTCAAAACTGCATAGTCTAAGTATCATACAAGCAAGTGTGAAAAGAGCATGGTACCAATCTAAACAGGATACAAGTGAAGCTTAGAGAGGCAAGTATGATACATATGCAATGCAAAAGCTAAGAGCAAACCTAGACTGTACATCAAGCAACTAGACTCTCTAAAACTGTACATCAGAAGACCTAAGACACCTACAACTGTACATCAAGCAAACATATGATACAGCAATGTGAACCCACATCTAAAATGGGTAGCACACACCAAGCTCACCTCTCAACCTAGCAAAGGTTGATTGGTCTAAAGGCTTGGTAAAGATATCGGCCAACTGGTTATGGGTCTCTACATATCTAATGTCGATATCACCCTTCTCATAGTGGTCTCGCAGGAAGTGAAAGCGCACATCTATGTGTTTAGTCTTGGAATGGAGCACGGGATTCTTAGCAACGCTAATTGCACTCGTGCTATCACACAGCAAAGGCACTCTTGTCAAGCTAAGACCAAAATCACGCAAAGTGGCAATCATCCAAAGCAACTGGGAACAGCAGCTAGCGGCAGCAACATACTCGACCTCTGTGGTAGACTGGGCAACACTAGACTGCTTGCGAGAAGACCAACATACTAGAGAAGATCCAAGAAACTGAGCCATCCCAGAAGTGGACTTGCGCTCAACACGACAGCCAGCAAAATCCGCATCAGAGTAACCGCAAAGCGAGAGAGAAGAAGAAGCAGAGTACCACAAGCCAAACTCAGGAGTGAAACGAAGGTACCTGAAAATGCGCTTGACTGCCTGACGGTGAGAAGTGCGCGGTGAAGACTGAAAACGCGCACAGAGACACACCGCGAACTGGATGTCCAGGCGTGTCGCCGTCAGGTACAGAAGCAAGCCAATCATACTCCAGTACTCCCTCTGATCAACAGCATCTCCTTCCTTGTCCTCATCAAGAGCTATGGTAGTCGACATGGGCGTCGAAAGAGGCTTGGCCTTGCCCATATCAAACTTCTTCAGAACGTCCTTGGTGTACTTGCTCTGATGCACGAATGTCCCATCTCGGGATTGCTTGATTTGTAACCCGAGGAAGAATGTCAACTCACCCATCTTGCTCATCTCAAATTCCCTGCTCATAAGATCTGAAAACTGGGCAACCAAAGCATGAGAAGAACCACCAAAGATGATATCATCCACATAAATCTGAACAAGAAGTGAGTCATTGCCTTGCTTGAGGAGAAAGAGAGTTTTATCAACACATCCCATTTTAAAACCCTTTGCAAGCAGAAAAGTTTTCAAACGCTCATACCAGGCTCTAGGGGCTTGTTTCAAACCATACAAGGCTTTGTGAAGTTTAAAAATATGGTTTGGAAACTTGGGATTTTCAAAACCAGGGGGTTGTTTGACATAAACCTCTTCTTCTATGTAACCGTTTAGAAAGGCACTCTTGACATCCATTTGGTAGAGTTTAAAACCTTTTGAAGCAGCAAAAGCCAAGAGAATCCTAATTGCCTCCAAATGAGCTACCGGAGCAAAAGTCTCCTCATAATCTATCCCCTCCTTCTGACTATACCCCTGGGCTACTAGTCTGGCTTTGTTTCTCACAACAATGCCATCTTCTCCCTGTTTGTTTTTGAAAACCCATTTTGTCCCAATAGGATGGCAGTCAGGTGGAGGTGGAACCAAAACCCAAACCCGATTTCGCTCAAAATTTTCTAACTCCTCATGCATGGCATTAACCCAATCCGGATCAGACAAAGCATGTCCAACATCTTGGGGTTCAAAATCAGCAACAAAAGCAGAATGAGCAAAGTGAGAAATCTCATTAGACCTTGACCGGGTGATGCGTTCGTTGATGTCGCCGATCATCTGCTCAGGAGGGTGTTGGCGCTGAATGTGTCGTGGCGCCTCTCAAGCAGAAGTAGCCTCCCCCTCAGCCGCAGCTGGTGCTCTCTCAGGTGCATGCTGGAAACCCTGAGGTAGTGGATCGACCGGCCCCCAAGAAGTGGAAGTAGAGGGGTCGGTTCCATGTGTCATCGTCGTAGAGGCAGGTCCCATCGGTACAGCATGTGAAGGAAGCTCTGGATCGATGTGCTCAACACCGTCTTCCTCATCCTCAAAGATAGGACCTCCAAGCTCATCATCACCTGCACGCTCAAATCTAGAAGAGGGACAATGCATGGTCTCGTCGAAAGTGACATCAGAAGTCTCCATGACTTGGTTAGTGTCAAGATTAAGCACACGAAATGCACGAGTATGATTACCATAACCAAGAAAGATACCATCAGAAGCACGAGACTCAAACTTGTCAAGCTTACCCTTCTTCAAGATGAAACAGTGACATCCAAACACCCGAAAGTAGCTTACCTTGGGCAATCTCTCAAACCTCAACTCATAAGAAGTCTTCTTTAGAAAAGCACGGAGGAAAATGCGATTGGAGATATAGCAAGCAGTGTTCAAAGCCTCAGCCCAATACTTCCTAGGAGTCCTATGCTCATCGAGCATCGTCCTAGCCATCTCAACAAGGGTCCGATTCTTCCTCTCAACCACACCATTTTGCTGAGGTGTGTAAGGGGAAGAAAACTGATGCTCTAAGCCCAAAGAAGCACAAAAACGAGCAAACTCAGAGTTCTTGAACTCGGTACCATTATCGCTCCTCAAAGCTCTCATCGAGTTCTTAGGAAACTCATTCTGAAGTCGCAAGATCAAATCCCGAGCAAAAGAGAAGGTTTCTAACTTCTCCTTGAGAAAGAACACCCATGAATATCTCGAATAGTCATCAACGA
Organism: Coix lacryma-jobi var. lacryma-jobi; assembly: GCA_009763385.1. NCBI lineage: Eukaryota > Viridiplantae > Streptophyta > Magnoliopsida > Poales > Poaceae > Coix > Coix lacryma-jobi. The sequence continues at coordinate 127,855,759 of CM019825.1, read as the reverse complement.
CCACAAGCACATACCACTTCCCCCCAACCGAGCTAACCCGAGCCGGACCAACCAAGTCCATATGCAAAAGCTCTCCGGGATGCTTGGTCATAACTTGATTCACCGGATGGTGGGGAGCGGCAACCATTTTCCCGTGTCTACATGGATGGCAAACAAGATCCTTCTCCATGTGTAACTTAGGCAATCCTTGGATCAAGCCAAGTGAGCTAAGCCTTGCAAGCAAGTCAAAACTCAAATGACCGAGTCTCCTATGCCATTTCCAAAGCTCCGAGGAGGATCCGGCCACAAGACAACGAGAAGTGCCAAAAGAATCCGAGAAATTCGCACGAAAAACGTTCCCAAAAGGTGAGATCAAACACACAAGATCACCCAAAGGGTCCAAAATACGACTAAGGTTCGGTTTGAAACGAACCTCATAGCCGTCCTCCAAAAGCTGAGAAACCGAAAGCAAATTGAAGTGCAAATTGGAAACCAAAGGCACATCTCTCAACACAAAGTGCTCATTGACTCGCACCGAGCCACGAGACACAACCTTACCTTTGCTATTGTCACCGAAGGTGATGAACTCCTTGCCGGTGACTAGACTAAGGCTGGAGAACCACTTGGAGTTTCCGGTCATGTGTCTTGAGCATCCGGAATCCACCAACCAAATGCTCTCCAGTCCTCCCACCTACATCAATAAAAGGACATAGGGTGAGCATACGGTCCAACACTGGGGGTGAGAAAAACGTGAAGAGTACCAGTGTTGTCCCGCCTGCTCAAAAGAACGGTCAGCAGAAAAACCATTCCTAGCACGCCTACGGGGAAAGCGATCACCATGAGAGGGAAACCGTGGTCCGCTAGGAGGAGAGCGTTCACCGTGATAGCCAAAATGTGGTGGGGGAACACGCTCAAAACCAAAGCCTCCGCCTCGGGGTCCATAGTCTACAAAGTAGGATCCCGGTGGGCAAAACCTCCACGCGGCCTAGGACCTTGAGGCATTAGACCTCTAGGCCTAGCAAAGCGCCTCTGAACGTTCGGCACATGTATATCATGATGAGGATGATACATGTCCGGGTTGTTCAACTCTCTAGAACAACGCTCCTCTCTCTCTTGCGCCGAAAGCAAAACTCCCTCAAGTGACCATCCCTACCACAATGCTCACAATGGTACCTCACCACTCTCTTTGGGGGTTGTTGGTACTCACGATGTTTGGTATGGATCACTTGGGCTTTTTGTGGTGTCGTCTCCTCTAGAATGGGTGGCATGGTGTCAAGCTTGTTTCTCAAATGGTTAGGCTTAGGAGACCACACTTGTTTCTTGGGTGGAGCTCTCTGAGGTTCCTCATACACTCCATCTTTGGTGGTAGGCTTGAGAGGCTCTTTGGATGGGTTCTTGAGTAGTTTGGGAGTAGTGGTGGAGTTTGGCTTCTCACTCGGCTTGAGACCACTAGACTCTCCAATCTTACCAAAGTGAGCATCGTTACCCGTTCCTAGAGCAAAGCCTACGCCCGGAGCTCCAGCTGCCCTCTTAAACTGAGCTATCATCATACCTAGCTGGGGCTCTCCACAAGACACCCATGACAAGATGGTCCGAAGGTATGTGTTTTCCTCCTCGGTTTGCATCTTGCCATGCTTCACACTAGCAATCTCCATCTCCAAGCCCTCACACAAAGCACACCTCGTCACACTAGTGCAATCTGAGCTGGCCTTAGCAAAGGACTCAAGCTTGGCATTCTTCTCTGCCAACTCAGATTGCAAGCCTGCACAAGACTTGCACGCACCAAGCAAAGCGGGTCTAGACCTAAGCTCGTCGGCCTCAGACACCAAAACAGCATACTTCTCCTGCAAGCTGGCAAGAGAAGTCATGTGCACTCCGCACATCTCACACTCTACCTCCTCAGACACAACAACAGAGGACTTAGCAAACTCAAGCTCCTTCGTCGCATTCTCCCACCTATGCTTGTACTCCTTGCGCTCTCTAGCAGCTTGCTTCAAAAGCCTATCCTGACTCACAAGCGCGGCACTAAGCGTCTCTACCTCAGCTGCAAGATCGTCCATAGATTGCGATACCTGCAAGGTGTTGTCGTCGTCACGGGGAAGCTCCTCCGTCCCGCTCTTGACCTCATCGCTCAGCGCCATGGTACAGAAGCCGTCGGTGTCGGCGAAGAAGCAGAGGCCGTTCAGCTTGTCCTCCACCTTCTTCCTCTTGTCTCCATCGTCATCGCTCGACTCAGAGGTGTCGTCGGAGTCGTTGTCGAGGTCGCTCAACGAGGCGAGGAAGGCGCGCTCCTGGGCCTTGGCCTTCTCCAAGTACTTCCGCTTGATGTAGTCCTTGTTGAAGCCACTCTTTTTATTGTACTTGGAAGAGTGCTTCTCCTTGTGCTTGCCGGAGTCGTACTTGGTGCCATAGCTGCCCTTGCCCTGGGCCTTGCGCTTGGGGCAGTTGGTGACGTAGTGATTGGGGTCGCCACACTCAAAGCATCCTTCCTTCTTGCCTCCTTGACGACGGTTCATACGGTTGTTGTGAAACCGTGAGAACCGGTTGGCAAGCAAAGCCAACTCGTCGTCTCCCATGAACTCCAACTGCTCCTCTGTGATGGAAAGATGTGAAGAAAGAGCAAAACCACCATTAGGGTTAGCGGAGCCGGACACAAGCGCCATCGACGGGCCAGATGGGTTCTCATAGGAAGCTCTTGCCAAAGCATCTACCTCACTTGCCTTGAGCTTGCTAAAAAGAACATCGCACGTAAGGGTCTCATAGTTCGGGGATTCGATGATCGCCTGAACTTTGGAATCCCAAACCGACCGATCCAGAGTATGTAGCAATTTGAGTGCTCTCTCATGATCGTCGTACGACAATAGTTCCTTGTTAGCACGCATCTTGTTGACAATCACCTGAAAGCGAGCGAATAGACTCTCAATGCTCTCGCCAGGTTGATGTCGAAAGTTCTCATACTCACATTTATGAGACTCGAAGAGACGGGTTTTGACTTGAGTGGTGCCCTCATGGAATTGACTGAGGGTTTCCCAAATCTCCCGAGCCGTGGTGAGGTGAGAAACACGGTCGAACTCACTCATACTCAAGCTGGAGTAAAGAGCATTCCGCGCCCGGCTATTGGCTTCGTGTTTCTCGACCTGCTGAGGGGTCACACGAGTAGCTAGGATAACGTAGGTCGGATCATTGCAAATCTCCCAGACCAAAGAGCTCATCCCCTGAAGATAGGCGGACATACGTATCTTCCAGTACGCGTAGTTCGTCCCATCGAAGTATGGGGGTTTTCCTAAACCTCGATCCATGTCGCCTTTCGTGGATCTGGAACCGGCTAAGGTGAGAGATCCATAACCTGCTCCGATACCAATTGAAGGACTGAAAATGCACTAAGCAGGCGACCAGAGGGGGGGTGAATGGGAGCCTGAAATTTCTTTCGAAACTTTCAAACCACTGTCCCAAAGTTCACGCCCAAGAACTCACACACAAGAGACTAGGTGCCCACGACCCTATGAGAGAGGGTGGATGATCACTACGGATCACAGCGAGGCACCCAAAACTATGGAACAAACACGCGAAAGACCGGCAAAGAAATGCAAGAGCCAGGCAGCACCGGACGCTGAAGGCCTTAGCACCGGACGCTCCGGTGACAGTGTCCGGTGCAAGTCCAGTAAGGGTCTGGAACCACCGGACGCGTCCGAGAACTGGCCACCGGACGCGGCGCGGGGTCCGGTGAGTGCACACAGAAGGACGTGTCACACCGGACGCACAGGGTAGACCACACCGGACGATCCAGTACACGAAAAATTTGTCCGGTCAGAGAAGACAGCAAGCACTGGACGCTGGCAGTGCTCGCACCGGACGCTCCGTTGCACCAAGTCCGGTGCAAAACAGAGAGCTCCCAAACTTGGCGGACGAGTCCGGTGAGAGGTCACCGGACGCTCCCCAGAGTCCGGTGCAAACAAAAGCACTCTGACAACACACGTGCCTCAACTCCGTCACACCGGACTCGGGAGTGTCACACCGGACGCGTCCGGTGCTCCCGATTTGGCGTCCGGTGCTGACGAACAGCACGAACTCAAAATCGCCTCGAACACAAAATCGACCCGATCTCCTCCAAATCAAGTTCTCAGCTGCTCAAACTTGACACAGAGGTTCCTTAGGAGGTTGGTGAGGTAACTCTAGGAGATCATGACGCTCCACCAACTAAATCTCCCGGAAACGATCAAACAAGGTGCCAAACTCCAAGAAATTAGCTCGCCCAAAGAACTTGCCCAATCTGCATGCTTAAGAGGACTTAGCAGAATTCCTTCGGTGGAAACACTCTACTCTTAGCCACGAACAGATCAAGACAAGCGGCTCGCGAAATGATCGCCTACACGCGGAGAACGATCGAAAACAAGCAAAGGGCAAAACGAAGAACGCGAAGAATAGATCAAGAACAAGACACAAAACTGATTTCCAGAGGAAACAACGGTGATTACGGTCACCGCTTCCTGAATCACGTTCAGTACACAGTGCAAATGCAACTGCGGATCTCAGTAGCTACAGCAGGGAAAGGGAAATAGGAAACCCTAAGTGAAAATAGCTAGAATAACTGAGATAGGTTGAGGGGTGGGTAACCCTCACTACTTATACTAATCCTTATTCCCACTCTACCCCTACTGCTAACAGAGCGAACCAGCTAAGCCCTAAGACTATTCTGGAACAGCTCGAACTCATCGTCGATCCGACGGCCACGCCCGCTCGACCGGTAGCTTCGCCTTGACGCAAGCCTCCCGATTGCCGCCACGTGCCATCGATCCTCCGGACGTCCACCTCGTGAACTCCGCCGCTGGTTTTGAGGCCCAAACCAGCAAACCCTCCACCAACCTGAGTTTTGTGGCCCAAACTCGGAAACCCAGCAGCACCCCAGGTTTTGAGGCCCAAACCTGGAAACCGTCCTTAGCCTGAGTTTTGAGGCCCAAACTCGGAAACCGGTCTGCCAATGGTTTTTCTAGGGCTCTACCACCAAACCGCCGACGTAGAGGGATGCACCTCCTGTGCACCCCGTCCACCGACACATGTCCTCGGGTCCCCGACCCGAGCAACACCATGTCCCGCGAGTCCTCGCTCGTCGCTGTCCCAGGTTGTCAGCCTCTGCAGTCGATACTCCGGCCACCGGTCCGTCAGCCCAAGTCTGAGTCCGCCCTTCACCGCTCCGGTCCGTCGGCACGACACTCTAGCACTTGACCTTCACCTTACCTTCGATCACCGCCTCCCGGCTCAACACCTGCACAACACAAACCAAGGAACAAGCGCATCAAATCCGTTGACAATCACTCATCACTTCAAGACCCGGATCACAGCCTGTGCATCCACACATGCACTCGGGGGCTTGCGGCCATCACGCTGCGCCAAGAACCTTGGTGGGGAATGCCTTTCGTCAAGGCTTCTACTGGCCAACCGCCATAGGAGACGCCAAGCGCCTGGTTCGAGCCTGCCAAGGGTGTCAGTTCTATGCCAAGCAAATGCACCAGCCCACGCACGCTCTACAGATGATCCCCATCACTTGGCCATTTGCCGTCTGGGGGCTCGATCTCGTGGGTCCCCTCAAGATGACGAATGGAAAGTACACGCATGTGCTCGTGGCCGTCGACAAGTTCACCAAGTGGATCGAGGCTAAGCCTATTGGGAACCCCACCTCCGAGAGGCCGTCGAGTTCATCACCGACATCATGTACCAGTTTGGGGTCCCTAACGTCATCATCACCGACAATGGCACACAGTTCACGGGCAAAAAGTTCATCAACTTCTGCGACGAAAACAACATTCGCGTGAACTGGGCCTCGGTCGCATACCCGCAGTGCAACGGACAGGTCGAGCGCGCCAACGGCATGATCCTCCACGGGCTGAAGCCGAGGCTATTCAAGACCCTCAAAAATTTCGGAAAGAGGTGGGCTGCAGAGCTCCCCTCGGTGTTGTGGAGCCTCAGGACTACGCCGAGTCGAGCCACGGGGTTCACCCCCTTTTTCCTGACCTACGGCGCCGAGGCTGTCCTGCCTACATACCTCGAGTACGGATCCCCTCGACTTCGAGCCTACAATGAGCAAACCAACGAGGAGAGGCTCACCAATGCCAAGGACCAGCTCGAGGAGGCTCGAGACGTGGCACTCATCAACTCCGCCCGCTACCAGCAGACGCTTTGATGCTACCACGACAAGCACGTGCGCAAAAGAGACTTGGCGGTGGGGGACCTCGTGCTTCGACGGCTGCAAGATAATCGAGGGCGCCACAAGCTCACCCCTCCGTGGGAAGGCCCATATACCGTAGCTGAGGTGCTCAAGCCAGGAACATACAAGCTCTATGACGGCCAAGGAAGAATCCTAGCTAACGCTTGGAACATATCTTAGCTACGTCGCTTCTACCCTTAAGGGCCTCGAGCCTTGTACATTTCGTCGCTTTCTACAAACATGTCAAATATGAATGAACAAATTCGTACATTGCCTTTCATTTTACTTAGCAACTTAAGGTAGCCTCGACCCTGCTTTGCTCAGGGTCGAGCCTCCCTTGGGGGCTGACAGGGGGGACCCCCCAGACTCCGGAAAAACGCGCTTTTTCTTTTCAAAAATTCGACCCTTATCTCAATTCGTATCTCGAGCGTGCTAGCAACGTCTAAGTCTGTAGATACCTCGAGCCTCCAAGAGGCGGGGGCGTCGACGTAGACAGCCACCCACGCCCTCGGGCTACGGTACCCTACCTACGCCTCCCCTCGAGGAACTCGTGACGCGTATCGAAAGAACATAGACCAAGCCGGTTGAAACTCGAGCTAGGGACAAAGAGAAATGATCGAACAAGTTTGAAAAGAAGACAACTTCTTTAAACAAATAAGTCATACGCGTATTTTGGCCTCGACGGGCCATAAGTCATGACATAAATTCTTACAAGGGTCTCGATGCCCAAATTTGGCACGCAGGCCTCATTCTTCCTCATCGGTCTAGAACTCCTCTCCAAGCTCTTCTGCTGCGGGGTCAACCTCGACGTCCGGGCTGGGAGGAGGGGAGCCACAAACACCGCTGTCTCCAACTGTAACACCTCAGGTGTTTACATGAATAAAATATTGTCATGCCATCATAAGCATTCCATTCCATAGCATTGTATGCTAGCTCACTTGAGATGCATTCACTAAAAAGAGTTTAATTCCTAATGTGTGAGCATTTTGTTATTGCTTGTGAGGTAGCTCAAAACCCTATTTCGGAATGTCACTATGAAGTAACTTGTATTCATTCCCTTTTGACTAGAGTCATGTAAAGGCATGAATCCAAGTTCAACATTTCAAAAGGTTACAAAGTTTACTTAGCCTAAAAATGGGAAAATCATCAATTTCTATATAAGTTAATTAACCCTTTCCAGTTAACTAAAAATCTGTGCATATTTAGGGGCTGACCCTAAAAGCTTTTTAGTAGATCTTGAGAAGAGGTACAACTTTGGTATTTAAAGTTTTCAAAGTTTCTGTACAAAATAATAAGTAATTTTGAATCTATTCAAACCCTGGAAATGGTCCCCTTTTGATTCTAAACTTGCATTTCAAAAACTATTTGAAATCTGAGTTTGAGGTTTTCATAAAAGTTGTAGAGAATTTAAAAAGGAACATTTCATACATTGACCATTTTTCAAGTGTCATTGCAAAATCAAAAGTAATTTTGCTTCTACTACAAAACCCTAGTTCTGTCCCCTTTTCAAATTTCCAAATTTAAATTGGATTTGAACTGTTTTGATCAATTTGACCTATTTCCAGTTGAAATCAGCCATGGGGTGTTAAAGCAAAGTTGTACAACTTTTCAAACTCTACATTCCATATTTTGGCAAAACTTGAAGTTTAGTTCAAATTTCAAAAGTATTTTAAAAATTTTAGAAAGGGGGGAGAGAGCAAGGAACAGTGCCACAGGGGGAAACGCCTGGAAGCTCGCCAGCGAGCTGCTTCGCCCGGGCCGTGCTCGCGCCGGGGCGCATGCGTCGCGCCAGCGAGCTGCTTGGCAGCTGCGCGCGCAAGCTCTTCACGCCGCCGCCCTCTCCTTCACCCCTATCGTCCCACAGAAGCTCCGCGTTTCGCTTTCTCCTCTGCTCGCTCGCCGTCGCCGCCGTCCCTCTGCCCAGCTACGCCGGCCACGTGAGCGCTCGTCCGTCCCGTTCAACCGCGTCATCGTGTTCGCCTCGTCGTTGCGAAGCCGTAGAGCTAGGTTGCAGCCTCGCTCGCCCCCGCAGCCGCCCGGCGTGGTCGTCTTCTTCATCTCCGGTCCCGGACACCTCCATCGACGCCGCCACCGTGGTCAGCAAGCTCGGGGCCCTATCATCCTCACTTGAGCCCCGTTTTCTCTTCCTTATCTGTTGCTGATGCTCTAGCACCAGGTCGTTGACCTTATCTCTCTCTGTCTCAGCCGGAACAGGTCGCCGCCGTCGAGCTGCACCGCTGAGATCCGCCGTCGTCGTCGGCATCACCGTTCGGAGCCGCGTCAGCCTTGGAAACCTAGCCCGCTAGGGTCGTGGTGAGCCTCTGGTGCTGATGCGCTTGTTCGTGGGCTCGTTAGAGCTCCCAGTTGGTCGGCGTGCCGTCGCCGTGCCGTCGCGTCCGCCGCTGTCGTCGTCGAAGTAGAGAGAGAGGTCGAGGGAGGGAGTTTGAGGGTTCAGCGAGGCCGTGAGGTGAAGGGGAAGGCGTTGAGCTAGTTGGTTTGGCCGGAGAAGGTTACGTTGCTCCGGCGTGCGCGAGCCGAAGCTCGCCGCCGGCAGCCTTGGCATCGGGAACGTGTCGACGAGAATTCGACAAAACCCGAGGGCCTAAGTACAAAGTCGTAGACTCAGTTGAATAGTGCCAAATAGTGTCAAGGGCTTGGTTGTAGTTTTGCTAAAACCAGAGGGCTTTTCTGCAAAGCTGGCAGTGCCAGCGCGGGCAGGCCCGCGTTGGGCCGGCTTGTGCGCGGGATGGGCCGATCGGGCCAGATTCGGCCCATTGGGGGTTTTGTTTGTTTTAAACTTTTTAATCTATTTCTGATGTGTGCATTTTGTTGTTGGTTTTGTTATTTTTGTATGAATTAATCTGTTGAGCCAAAAATTATGAAACTTTTTGTACATGTTTTATGAAATGTATAGTTTTTATTAAAAATATAAAATGGGCATGTTTCTGTATTTTGTTTTGCAGTAAAATTTATGCCTCTTAATTCTTGAATAAGGATTCAATGATTTTTATAAAATCAAGTTTAACTCCAAAAATGCTGAAATTTATTTTGTGCACTGTTTGGGTCATAACCAATCTATGTACCAAGTTTGAACTAATTTGAGCATAGTTTGCTTCACAACTTAATTTCTGGTTAATTAAATTGCTTTCTTTATGGATAAATAAGGTTATAAAACCTAAAAATCTAAGATCTTTTATGGTAGATTTGAAGGTTAAGATAAGTGAATTATCTTGATCTGCTGCTTGATGCAGGCAAGTGTCATTCATAAAAACCATGTATGTTTATATAAGTTAGTTTTGTTGGTTTGCAACTTTACCGTGGAGGCAAGTTGTTGCAAGTCAAGTGTTTATAACCTAGTAAATTTCCATCTTTACCATGATCATATCCTGAGCATTCCATTAAGCATGCACTCTATTATCGTATAGCTTCCGAAGTGATCGAGTGTCCGAACGAGGTTGGTCCGGAAGCTTCAGAGTATCCAGTTGATCCGGATTACCCGGAATTCCAGACTCTTCCAGTCCACAAAGGCAAGCCCCGGTTCATTTAACCATTTCCTTGGTTTTACAATTACACTTACTTTCGATAACCTGATGCATTAAATGTTTATCAAATAAATGCTTTAAACCTGTTGATGCATGACCAACCTTGTTATCGATATATCATTCCTTGATACCTGCTTTATGCAAATGATAGAAATGCTTAGCCCTACTTTTTGAAGCTTTTGATAAATATTTTCGATACTTATCGTTTTGGAATGATAATAAGAAAGAAAGATGGTTAAGACCAGACAGGCACATGCATCGAACCTTGGTTGGTGTAGGGTGACCTGGATGTGTCGGATTAGGGTTAACCGTTGTTGGCCTGCTAGATTGAGAAACTGTGAAGTACCGATCATATGCTACGGTAAGCCCTACCTTGGTGGTTCTTAAATGAGAACGGCTAATCGCGCACTGGGAGTGGAGAGATGGCGGGCGTACTAGCTACCCTCGTGGGTTAAAGTCCCGGATTGGAGGTGTACAAGTACTCTCAGGTGGCGCGGACCCGGTCTTGTTTGGAGGATCCGAGGTTGGGGTTGGTGTATGTGTGATCACGGGTCTACATATATCGTATGATCGTGGAAAACTCCCAGATCTGGTTGAATCGGTTCGAATCGTCGTGCTCCTCGGTTAAGGAGACTCAATCTTTTGACCCGCACCGTAGAATGAAAATGGAACTGGTTTAAGAAAGAATGATGATGATCTTTCACTAATGTTCATCTTCAGTTCTTACCAAATACTCAAGTGATTAAGTAAAATTTGGATCTAGAACTACTTTAGTAAGCTTTTATGCAAATGAAAAATTCTGTTGAGCCTACCCAAGCCCGCATATCTATTCCTTCTCTTCTCTTGTCGGGTAAGCCTTGTTGAGTACCTTTGTACTCAGGGTTTGTTAATCCCCTGTTGCAGGTGACGTTCACGAGCAGCCCTGCTTTGAGGCCTGTTGCGTGACCGTCATTGAGGAGGACGTGTCCGGAGAGGAGTAATGCAACCCTTAGGCAGGGTTGTTTGTGTGAAATACTGTTTTATTAATGTTGTCTCCACTACCTAGGATAAAGTTTGAAACTATCGTTTGTAATAACGACGCAAGTTTGAACAACTGGTTTGTAAAACGTATGGTGTAATACTTCCACACTTTATCTCCGATGTATACTATTTGTGAAATGTTGTAATACTGCAAGGACTCTTGCAATGATCCTGGGAATGTAAGGAAACATGGATGAGTCGGGTTACCCGATGACACGTGGTGGGTCTTTTGGGCTAATGGGCACCGTGTATGCCGGTTCGAGGTCTGTAGGACAAGAACAGGTACACGTGGGCCTTATTAATCCAGGAGGTTCTGTCACAGCTGGTATCGGAGCGATCATTGCAGCAGTCTTGTGGTATTGTTGCAAAACTTCAAAATGATTTGAGTCAAAACTATTTGAATCTAGTTTGATCCAAAATTCTTTTGACTTACCTTGTTCATGCTATTCGACCTATGTCCTGTCTTGAAAATGGTAGATCATGGATTGTTAAGTGGAGCAGCATGATAAGTTAAGCCTTAACTTGAAATTGTTGTTAAATTTCTACTCCTAGATAAGGGAGTATAATTTAAATTTTATATGCTTTATGCGTAAGTACGCTTCATGCATCATGCTTAATCAACTTGTGGTATATGGTATAGTGGGGTAAGGGTTAGAATCCAATCCTTTCTTGCTATCCAAAAAGTATTTTCCTTTATCTACCTAATTCAAAAATCTTATCTCGCTAGGATGCCGCGCGGTAAGGAAACACCTCGCAAGTGTACAGGTCCTCATGGTGTACCCAGGCACCAACTCGCATCCCGCAAGGAGGAAGAGTCCAGCAGGAGTCAGGAGATCAATGAGGACTTACGAGCAGAGGGTCGTGAGTTGAAATCTCAGTTGGCCACCACCTCTCGGGAGAAGAGTTTAGCACTTGCCAAAGCTGGAGGCATGAAACTCAAGCTAGAGGGGGCCAACAGAAGCGTAGTCAATGCAGAAAAACTCATGACTAAAATGCTTGGAGAACGGAACACTGCTTGGCAGCGAGAAGATGCCGCGTTAGCCCGTCTGCATGAGTTGGAGGCATATGTGACGGATATAGAAGCATTCAATGACCAGCTACATGAGGAAGTCCATGTGCTGTATGATCAACTTCATCCACCTCCACCTCCAAATGCAGCCGAAGATGAGATGGGTACACTCACGGATGAGGAAAAGGTAGAAGGGCAGAGTGAGGAAGATCCTGATGTGGTTGAGTCTGCTGATGACAGCGACAGTGAGAGTGGGGGTGACGAGTGAGTCGTCTTCCACTAGAGTGTCAGGCGTGGATCTTAAACCCTAGGGGATAGGGGCTGTGTAATAGTTTAGCTGAACATGATCTTAAGCTAGTTGAATCATGTATAAGTTCTGTTATGCATGAATAATGTAACATGAGTGTGTAAGCAGTTACTGTTTTTGTATCATAACCCAGAGATCAATAAAGTTTGGTTTGTTTATGAGCAGATGCCTCGTACCCGTGCTGCTGATGAGACTGGTTCGTCTCATGATGGGGAGGGCGTTCCCAACGCACCCCTAGTTCCACCAACTCTGGCAGAAGCCATTGCGGCACTCATGCGTGCCACCACAGACAATGCACGTCTGCTACAAGGCCTAGTTCAGAATGCACCATATGGGCAGCGTGGCCGATATCATCATCAGGTTCAGGAAAGTACTTATCAAGATTTCACAGAGACCAGGCCGCCGGTATTCACTAAGGCTGAAGAGCCTCTAGAAGCTGCAGATTGGCTCCGTACTATGAATCAGAAGTTTGAGCTAATCCACTGCACTGAAACTCAGAAGCCAACCTTCGCGGCCCAGCAGTTGAGGGGAGCTGCGGGAACTTGGTGGGCAAACTTTGAAGCTGCACAAGCTCCAGAACACCGCATTACCTGGGATGAGTTCTCGAGAGCTTTCAAAGCTCACTACATTCCAGCGGGTGTGATGCGGATGAAGGCCGAAGAGTTCTTAGCCCTCAGGCAAGGAGATCAGCCAGTACAACAGTATATTGGCAAGTTTAATCACCTGTCTCAGTATGCTTTGGATCATGTGAACACCGATGACAAAAAGCGCAGTTGCTTCATGAGGGGGCTGAATACGAAGATGCAGAAGATGCTGGCAATGTGTGACGATAATATCTCCTTTAATGATGTGGTGAATAAAGCTATATCTGCAGAAGAGAAGCATTTCAAGCATCTCGAAGCTAAAAAGAGAAAGGGTGGGAATTTGATTGGATCGTTTGGTGGCAATAAGAAGCGCCAGCGTGTTATATACCACCCAGTCCAGCACAACCGTCCACAGTACCGTCCACCCCAGCAACAACAAGCCAGCTCACAGCAGTCATCTGCTAAAACTGTTGTGAACTCTAATTATCCACGACAGCCGAATGCCCCTGGCATTCGAACCCAAACTCCCCAGAACCACAATTACCCATGCTACAACTGTGGGAAGCCGGGCCATTTCTCCCGTAATTGCCCGTATCCCGGAAGAGTATCTCAAATACTCCACAGGGGCAAAGTGGTCAGAATTCCCAGCAACGGCCGCAACAACAACCACAGCAGAATCAAGGCCACAATAACAATCAGAAGAATAAGACCGTGCAGAAGACTGGCCGGGTGTATTATGCACAAGTGGCAGATATTCCTAAAGGGGAACCCGTCATGATGGGTATGTTTTCAGTTGCTCACCATCCTGCCGTATTATTATTTGATTCTGGTGCATCACATACCTTTATCAGTAAGAGTTTTGTTGAAAAGCATCATATACCTATTGGGGAAGCGAAGAAAAATTTCCTTATACACACACCGGGAGGTCGTTTATATACAAAGGAAGTGGTGCATCAGGTGCCCGTAGAATTTGCCGGGCATACTTATCCCACTAATATGATAGTGATCAAGGATCAGGATATAGATGTGATCCTAGGAATGAACTGGATGTACCAGCAGAAGGCAGTATTAGATGCCTTGCATAGAACAGTCAGATTGATCATACCTAATAGTACTTCTGAACTCTTTATTCAACTTCCAATTCCCAAGAAAACCGTTGACCAGATGTGCGGCAACGTCTGTGCAACAACAGTTAAAGAGATTCAGGATATTCCAGTAGTCTGTGAGTTTCCGGATGTGTTTCCTGAAGACTTGCCGGGGTTACCACCGGACCGTGATGTTGGGTTCAGCATAGAGCTAAAGCCAGGAACAGCACCAATATCTCGACGAGCCTATAGAATGCCACCTAAAGAATTGGCAGAATTAAAAGTTCAGTTGCAAGAACTGCTTGATAAAGGTTATGTCAGACCTAGTTCATCACCATGGGGCTGTCCTGCTTTGTTTGTCAAAAAGAAAGACCAAACATTGAGGCTATGTGTGGACTATCGTCCGCTTAATGAAGTGACAGTGAAGAATAAGTACCCTTTGCTGCGGATTGATCTTCTATTTGATCAACTCGCGGGCGCCAAGGTATTTTCCAAGATAGATCTGAGATCTGGGTATCACCAGATAAAGATAAGGCCTGAAGATATTGCTAAAACTGCTTTCACCACCAGATATGGCCTGTATGAGTACTTGGTCATGTCCTTTGGGTTGGAAACGTGGATGAGTCGGGTTGCCCGATGACACGTGGTGGGTCTTTTGGGCTAATGGGCACCGTGTATGTCGGTTCGAGGTCTGTAGGACAAGAACAGGTACACGTGGGCCTTATTAATCCAGGAGGTTCCGTCACACCAACGGGAGGCAACACGTCCTCCTCGAAGAGCTTTGCGAGCGCCGCCCCTGGCTTCTCCACCTTCTGTAGGATTTTGTCGACGCGGCGATCATTCCACTCCTCGCTCTTCCCCATGATCTCGACGAAGCCCTTGGCGACGACGTTGACCGGGTAGCGGAAGCCGGAGCGGACGACCGCGAGCTCCTGCTTAACGCCATGGTGGAGAGCGCCCTTGACGCGGTCCCGCGCGGCCAAGTCGAGGAAACACAGGGCGTCAACCAAAGCGTCGCCCCGAGCCACCGAGCCCTTTGCCTTGGCCACCGGGTCAGCACCCCACGAGGAGCAGATCCTGTCGAGGGTGCCACGCGCCCGCTCCGCCACCATAGTCTCGCCTTGGAGTCCCTCTGCCAGAGACTGATTCAGCTCGCGGAGCTCCTCGGCGGCCTTCTCCAGATCTGCGAAACAAATGAGAAAAAAGTAAGTCTGCGGCGCAGCAAGAACCTCAAAACCAAAGCAAGACGAAGCATGAAGACTATGACAATACCTTGGCAGCGCACGCCCATGGCGTCAAAGTCGCTGGTGAGGACCTCGACGCGTCTCTCGAGGGTATGCTTTTGGGACAACGCGTTGAGACTTTCGGCCTTAAGCTCCACCACCAGATTGTCCTTCTCCTCGAGGGCCTGGTCCGTCTTGGTCCCTGCTTGCACAGCGGCCTTAAGCTTGGCGGATGTTGACGGTCCTTAAGTATCAATTTTAACCGTCAACTAATCATGGAAAAGGATCTATATGCAACCCATAGCTAGAATTAGGGTTTATACTAACAGAATTCCACGAGTTTTGTTGAAAGTCTATTTCTGCAGGGGGTTATCAGGAAATATGGAGGAAAGGCCCACATGTCATGTTTACATAGAGATATTAACGTGTGCGGTAATTTTCCATAATCAAGAAGGTTCCAGAAGACAGGAGAACGAACGGGAGGCCGAGCGGGCCCAGGGGCAGAGCGCTCGCCCTACCCCTTGGGGCGGCCGCCCTAGGGTAAGCTCCAATCAGGAACTACCTTGCGGATCGCCCTTCCACCGCCTTTGAGGATGAATAATAATCGATGATCAAGATCGGATCAGATGGATGGACGAGATGGAGCCAAGCCATGGTTATTTGGGCCCAATCTAGGAATTTGGCCTAATTAGCCTATGTGCATATTAATTAATTATGCTAAAGAGTTTAGTACCACATCGCCTGCTGAACTAAAAAGGCACAAAGGCTCCCCCCTATATAAGGAGACCCAGACCCCAGGATTTAAGGAGATATATAATATATTATTATTAGCAAGGAGGGGTTCCTTGAATGGATCTACTCTCTTTAGGGCCCAGCATTCAAGAGTGTTTAGAGTCATAATCTCCATGTGGGATTAGATCTATCCTAGATTGAGAGAGATAGAGTGGAGGTAGAGGTTGGGGAAGCCCGGCATGTCGGTGTCTCCTCTCTGGCTTGTACCCGCGGGATCAAGTCTCCCTAACCCAGAGCTTGGTTATAGGATTCTTCGGTATTTCAACTTCTAATACTAGTAAGTTCCCTGTATTATTGTTTTTTGGTTTACGAGTTTACTTTATTCTCTTCCGGTTGAGGGTAGGGTAATCATCTTTAGCGTAAGCGTGGTGCTTGGGCTAGGGATACTCGTAGATATCCCCTGTCTAGCCGGATTTGTGGTAGTATCTCGGAAAGTGACAGTTCCGTTGGTACCTCTGGAGCCCACGATCCCATTAGCAGGCCTGGTAGGGTTAATAGGCCGGGGGATAAGCATCTTATATGGTGTTTTTCTTATCCTTACGGTTCTCCCCAATAGAACAATAGTGCATAGCTTACATAGGTTAGAATGAGAGTACAGTTGTGATCTTCTCTATATCGCTCATATCAAGTTATCTTGCTTGCAGCTCTGGGGTAGTAGCAATAGACTAGGTTAGTCAGATGCACGCTTTCTCCCTGCGGATAAATAAATAACGATACTCAGGAAATATCTCCCGGGTGAAGTGCTCACCGATATCCGTGCGCTTGCGGATTATTCTGTCTGCGTTATCAAATATCAACAAGCATTTCTGGCACCGTTGCCGGGGAGAAAGATGGTCTGCTGAGATAACCTCTTTGTCTTGCTATTGTCTTGTATTATACTTTTATCTTTTTTATCTTTTCTTTTCTATCCTTATGGATAACTCAAATTCCACGCCTATCCTTAAATTCTTTGCACCTTCAAAGATCAGCCATAGACCATGGGAGTCAACAAAGCCTTTCTTTGCCCCTAATTATGATCTATGTCTGAAGTTGTTTGCAACAGGTCAAAACCAACCCTTTTATATAGCCACGGTCCTATCTTCTAATCAAGAAGATAATGAACTTTTGGCTACACTTAGGGAATCTTTTAATCTTCCTATAAATTCAGGTTCAGACCTATCCTTACAAGACCCTATTTTACGTCAACATTTTTATACTGGTCTTAATCATATCACCTTTGGAGGAGTTTTCCTTTCTTTATCTGCTAGTAAAGTAAGGTATGTCCTCGTTGGTGGACACCCTTCTTGTACTAGCCTTCATGAAAAATTCCTAGAGATAGAGAAGGAATCATCTCCCAATCAAGGAGAGGAAGTTTCAATAGCTGAAATCCACACTTTTCAATCCCATGATTCGGCTATCCACCCCAAACTAGTAGTGCTTCAAAATCATCCAAGGGAAGAAGAAATTCTACCTTTAGAAATTCATTCTAGTAATAGTTTTGGGAGGAGCTTAAACTTCCTGCTGCGTAAGGGACCTTTGAGTGCATATAGTCTAAACCTTATCAACAGGAGATCTCTTAGAAAGCATCTCAAATCCAATCCCTTTTATGGACATTTAGAAAGACTCAAGGATGGCATCTTAAGTGATACAATAGGAGAGCAAAGCCATTTAGAAGAAAATTCTATCTTCTCCCCTTCTATGTTCTCAAATCATGAACCCATCCTTGACCTCATAGATTCCTCTTATCCTTTTCCTTCCCAGTCTCATGATGATCCTAGAAATTCACCAAGACAACAGGAGCATAGGAGTCATGAAGACCACGAGGATGATCAAGAGATGCTACGACAATGGCTAAAATGCGTAGGATGGATAGACAAGGAAGAAACCTTAATGGATTCCAACCTTGGCTCAATCTCAAATGGTGAGTCTTTAACTCCCTTTGAAGATGAGACTCATCTATCTATGGAAGAGAACGAAGATGAGACCAATCTAGGTGAAACTTCAAACACTCAGATTGGAGATGAAGATAACATCAATGAGAATGGAATCTATTCCATAACCACCTCATCCTATCCATGCTCATATGAGACGTATTCCCAATCAATTGGTCTTTTCAGCCTCACCGCAATCAAGATCTCCAACCCCCTCTTCCTTTCTATTTATAAAAACTTTAAAAGGGCGGTTGTCGATGCTTATGTCTATAATAAATATTGCAGATCTCGTTGTGATCTTGTGATAGGTATGCATAGGTTGGTGATGGAGGGGAAACCACTTCGCCAACATAATAATAATTTCATGGTTTCCCAAGGACAAGCTTAGTGTCCTAAAATAAGCGCTTACCAGATCATAACATGAGTTTCCATTTGTTTGCAACATTGCCTTGTGAATTGAGCATAGAGATATAATTGTAAAAATATTCCTTCAGGTATTCTTGTCACTAACCTTTCCAGGACTGGAGCAAGAGATCGAAGGAATGATAAGTACAAGGTATGACCAACCAATCACCGTGCAGCATTGAATTCATCCAAACTTGAATTTTGTAAAATTCAAGCTTGGGGGAGTACCTTACATAAAACATCCTTTGCTACGTTGCTATGTTGGTTGTCCTTACCTTTAAAAACATGCGCAATTTGTTAAATGCTAAATCACACCCTTTTATGTCCACATGAGTAGATCTCTATAATGCCTTCATGCTACCTTTGTCTAATGCTAGTAAGTGTTAGTTTGGAAGTTCTGCGCATGCTTCTATTGACTTTTAAATTAAGCGTGGTGCTTAGGTTAAATAGCCTTCCTTAATCTGATTAGACATGGAGTCTAGTTTGGTTATTGAAACTAAAAATTACTTGTATAGACATTGGTATATTTTGTCGGACTAACCCCTGTAGGAAAAACTTTCAATATCAAAATGGGAAGTCCTGAGATAAACTCACACTGGAGATGAATAGAGAGACACACGTGAACTTCAACAACTTGCACAAGGAAGACAGCTCATTCATCATGATGAGATCCATGGAACAAGAAGAAGAGTGCCGCAATAAGATACAATCAAAGCACTCACTCCATAGAAATGGTTGAGCAAATTTCCACCAAGCTCCTTCAAGACAAAGAACATCATGGAAATCCTCAAGACAATGAAGGAGTGCAACAAGGAGATAAAAAGTACATGGACAAGACCATGAACCAAGGAAGACTTCCACAAGGTGATACGATACCATCACTCTTCAATAATTAAGGTAACATCTCGAGGTAAGTACTATCACTTTTAAAAAGCTTCTCCTTGATTCTGGTATGCATGAAGAGCCAAACATGTTATTACAACTTTGCTTGATCCAACCTGGTTAACCCAACATGTTAAGTGCGTTAAATTTGTCGCTAGAACCACTTCTAGAATCTCATTGTCTTAATCATATGAGCTAAAATGTTGCACATCCAACCTTTGGAAGATGATAGTCATATAAAGGAAGATCATAAATAAATTATCTTTTCATAGGTTGAGCGATCTGATCTAACAATTGTTTTCGATGCTATACTCATCTTATGATCTTATCACCCATCAACTTTATCTTACTTGCTATGTTTAAGGTTAGAGAAGAACGAATAAACTTTTGGTTCTGTTGGTGTTCTCCACCAACAGAGCCCATGCACTTGATCTTTGCCTTGTCTCTATGAGCAGGGTACATTTCGAGCAACATGGAAGAGTTTTCAAACTCCCAAATTCAACCAAGTGAAGGACCTGAATCTATGAGAACATACATACTGAGTAAAGATGTTGCCAGCTTCCACACTTAACGCTTCACTTCAAACCGCTGAGCAAATGAAGAACATGGGTGCCATTAGATCAAGAAGTGCAATTATCAGAGGATGCACCTAAAGGAATGACATGGTAAGAAGTCCTGTTTAGAGGACTCAAAACACTAAACCCTCACCGGGATGTAAAATCGGTAGTTATCCATATTTACCTTTTCTGCATTACCATTTTATTAAGAAAATAAAAATATTTTTTCGCTGCACTGCATCATAAAACTTAAAGCCCCATGTGGATACGCTCGTGGCATAAAAACCATTAGTATATTCGCTGTGGTGGCATAAAAATAAAATAAATATATTTTTGTTTTATAAACCAAAAATACAAAAATATTAAGTTTATGATCCTGCTAGAAAGATGACATTTATTAGAGAAAGCTCAAGACTAGAATTTATAACTAACGCCTAATCAGTTCCACAAGTTGTGCTGTCTATTTGAGCTCCGCAGAATTCAAGGATCAAAGGAGAACAAGGACCAGAGGATATCCTACTCGCTGCCAGAGTACTGTCCCCACAGTCGCTCTGACAACAAATGCACCTCTGCTACCTGCCAGTTACATCAGAAAGAAATTACGTCAAAATCCAGCTTGGGGGAGGGCACCCCCAATATACTCAGCTAAGTATTTTTCATAGGACTTTATACCTATAAAAAATAAAAAGATGCATAACCGTAGAAAAACTAAATAAATATTTTCCTTCTTATATATATCTTTGCTTAGATTAAAATTTTTGCTAAATAAAAATAAAGTAGCTATGCTAAAATGAACTTCAATTATTAACATGAACATGATGAATAGTTGCTCTACCATACTTAGTTTTCAATTTCAAACTCTCTCCCAAGTTTAGGTATAACTGTTATGATTTGAAATTTGCTCTAAACCTGAACTTGTGGGTAGAGAACCTAACCTAAAGTCTAAGTTGTTGACCGATATGATATGGAAAGGTTCGAGCTACTATTTATCTGTTCCTAGAGATACTAGAATTCTAGAGAATTTATTCTTTGAAAAACTTTAAAATGATGCATGATGAGTTCCTGTATGACGAGAGTTTAAAATCCTACCACAGCCATGCAAACATGTTTATTGCGAAACCACACTCCTACATTTTACTATTTATGAGCATTGAGTATGGTCGAGCTGTGTTGACCCTCAGGAGCTAGTCATGTTGTTTGAATCAAGATTCACTTACACGTTCACGCACATCCATCTCCAGAAAAATATTTATCCTATTCATATAATTCCCTGTAAAGCAAACGCTCCAGTTTTATTACTACCACTTGCTTTGTTGCTTAAGAAGGACGAGTGCTCGAAAAAAGAGATCGAGGAAATAAAAAGGGGCAAGTGCCCGGAACCTCAAGAAAAAAAAGAAAGAAAGACGAGGAAATAAAAAGGGGCAAGTGCTCGGAACCTCGGAAAAGAAAAAAAAAGTATGAGACGAGAGGTAAAATGGACAAGTGTCCGGGAGTAGAATTAGGGGTACAAAGATACCCACCTGAGTGAAAAAAAATTCGAGCATCTCATCTCTTCAAAGGCTTCAAGTGCAAGAAAGGTATGTACTCAAAAAGAGCAAAATAGATTTTTCACCACTGATTTACCCATCATCATCATTCATCCACCACACATGCACATCTTGATTTGACTTTATGACTCGTTCCTCTGGATCCATGGTTTGACTATGCAATAAATGTCTTGTATGTATGTATATGCTATCTCCCACCTATGAGCTCCAGATATCATAAGCCTTGTTAAAAGTAAGGTGAGAGAAAGGCATACACCATTAATTGCCTTGGTGAGGATCCAGAAATACCACAAAAGAGAGATCTGAGAGAGTCATACAAGGAATCTCTGAGTTTTATTTGAAAATCCACAAAACTCCGGAATTATAGTTGATCAAAGAGCAAGACACATGGCGCTTGACTTGACCGTTCTATCCTTCAACTACTCAAGACACAGGTAACGGTTACAAGCCCCATGGTAGAAGGTAAAATGAGTAAGTTTTGATTCTTAATAGTTTATCTATCCGGAGATGAGATCTTATTCGAAAGCATGTGTACCTTTTAAAGCTTGGATGCTTCGCAGCAACTCCTAATTTGTCGCCGAGTTTATGTTTGCTCAGGGACGAGCAAAAGGTAAGCTTGGGGGAGTTGTTGACGGTCCTTAAGTATCAATTTTAACCGTCAACTAATCATGGAAAAGGATCTATATGCAACCCATAGCTAGAATTAGGGTTTATACTAACAGAATTCCATGAGTTTTGGTGAAAGTCTATTTCTGCAGGGGGTTATCAGGAAATATGGAGGAAAGGCCCACATGTCATGTTTACATAGAGATATTAACGTGTGCGGTAATTTTCCATAATCAAGAAGGTTCCAGAAGACAGGAGAACGAATAGGAGGCCGAGCGGGCCCAGGGGCAGGGCGCCCGCCCTACCGCTTGGGGCGGCCGCCCTAGGGTAAGCTCCAATCAGGAGCTACCTTGCGGATCGCCCTTCCACTGCCTTTGAGGATGAATAATAATCGTTGATCAAGATCGGATCAGATGGATGGACGAGATGGAGCCATGCCATGGTTATTTGGGCCCAATCTACGAATTTGGCCCAATTATCCTATGTGCATATTAATTAATTATGCTAAGGAGTTTAGTACCACATCGCCTGTTGAACCAAAAAGGCACAAAGGCTCCCCCTATATAAGGAGACCCAGTCCCCAGGATTTAAGGAGATATATAATATATTATTATTAGCAAGGCTGGGTCCCTTGAATGGATCTACTCTCTTTAGGGCCCAACATTCAAGAGTGTTTAGAGTCATAATCTCCATGTGGGATTAGATCTATCCTAGATTGAGAGAGATAGAGTGGAGGTAGAGGTTGGAGGAAGCCTGGCATGTCGGTGTCTCCTCTCTGGCTTGTACCTGCGGGATCAAGTCTCCCTAACCCGGAGCTTGGTTCTAGGATTCTTTGGTATTTCAACTTCTAATACTAGTAAGTTCCCTGTATTATTGTTCTTTGGTTTACGAGTTTACTTTATTCTCTTCCGGTTGAGGGTAGGGTAATCATCTTTAGCATAAGCGTGGTGCTTGGGCTAGGGATACTCGTAGATATCCCCTATCTAGCCGGATTTGTGGTAGTATCTCGGAAAGTGACAGTTCCGTTGGTACCTCTGGAGCCCACGATCCCATTAGCAGGCCTGGTAGGGTTAATAGGCCGGGGGATAAGCATCTTATATGTTGTTTTTCTTATACTTACGGTTCTCCCCAATAGAACAATAGTGCATAGCTTACATAGGTTAGAATGAGAGTACACTCGTGATCTTCTCTATATCGCTCATATCAAGTTATCTTGCTTGCAGCTCTAGGGTAGTAGCAATAGACTAGGTTAGTCAGATGCACGCTTTCTCCCTGCGGATAAATAAATAACGATACTCAGGAAATATCTCCTGGGTGAAGTGCTCACCGATATCCGTGCGCTTGCGGATTATTCTGTCTGCGTTATCAAATATCAACAGTGGACAGGTCCTTAGTACGGTTGAGGGCGTGCACCATGTCGACCTCGAGGCCCTGGATCCTCGTGCGGGCGGTGGTTAGGGCTTCCTCGGCCTCTTTCCTGGCTGCCTCCACCGCAGCCAGGGCGGTGGCAGCCTCGCCCCTGGCCTTCTCGATCTCCTTCTTCGCCGCCTCCGCCGCGGCTCGGGCAGCAACGACCTCACCCCGAGCATCCTCGACCTCCATCCTCGATGATTCCGCCGCGGACTGGGCGGTGACGGCCTCCCTCCTGGCTTGGGTGGCCTCGTCATGAGCCTTCTGAGCCTCCACCTGCGCGTCGTTCAGCCGGACTGCCATCTGCGCGTTCCGGCCAATCTCAGCACGGATCTCACCAAGCTCACCCTCCGCCTTCTCCAGGGCGGCCGCCATCCACGCGGTCTTGTTCGCCTCCTCCTTCAAAGCCTTCTCTATCTTTACCCGGAGCTCAGTCATTTCCCGGACGAGCCCCTCCTGGGTCGCCTAGTTAACCTACAGCTGATAGCGCCCCTCGGTCCAGGCCTCGTCCGCGGCCTGGATGTACTCGGTCTTGGCCCGGGAGGCATTCATCAGCTCCTGCAAGATGAACCAGAAAGGAGTAAGAACCAGGAGAATGATGGAAACAGCAGAGAAAGAAGGAGGACTCACACGCCACTTACCCGGTGGCCTCGGCCCATGTCACCGGAAGCAATGGCCAGACTCATCCTGAGAGTCTCCACCAGATGCACCCGGAACGACTCGAGCTGTTTCCACCACGTTGCCTCGTGCCCCTCATCCAGGACCATGGTCGACCCCGCCGGGCCTCGAGGGTCGGGCAGCTCGAGCTATCTGTTGCCCCACTCAGGAAACGCCCGGACAAAATGGGTGTCCACCACGTCCGCCACGTAGGCAACCGCTTCACGCGAGATCGCCCACTGAGCCAACCGCTCAGCAGGGGCAACGGCCTCGGACGAGCCCTCCCCCACGAACTCGAGAGGGACAGAGGCGGCCGCCACGATGGACCGGCCTCGTCGTGGTGTGAAGACAACCAGGCCAGTGTGGCGCTGCTCGGGGCCGCTTTACCAGCTATGTCGCCTGGGCGGGAGCCGACGGGAACTAGGGTGGCCTGAGGCACCAGGGGCATCGAAAACTCCTCGACGATACGTAGCTCCCCCTCCTCCGACTCTGACTGCCCAGACGGCAGCACGCCGTCCAGCCGTATCGGCTGCGGCCCCTTCTGACCCTCGCCGCCGTGCGACTGCTCCGTCCCCTCCTCCAGTTGATCCGCCAGCGCCATCTCTTTCTGAGGAGATGGTGCGGCGTCGCGCGGGGACGAAGGCTCAAGCGGTGGTGGGTCGCTCGTAAGGCGGCTTGACGCCAAGCTCCCCTCCGCTCCTGCAGAAGGGTCGGTCGCCTTCTCCACCCGGACGCTCTCCGGCGTCTTCTCCTCCCGCTCCTTCACCGGATCCACCGGCGTCTTGTCATCCCCGGCCGGCGCCCCGAGTGCCCCCTCCAGCGCTGAGCCCTCGACCGAGTCTGGCTCCTCCTCCAGCTCGTTCAGCAGTTGCTCCATCGTTGGTCCCTCCTCCACTAACACCTCCTCCACAGTTCCCTTCTCCGCGGGCGCACGAGGCTCCGTCGATGGGGGATCTTGTCCTGCGAGCCGGCTCGCGTCGGCTGGAGCCTCGAGGGCTGCTGTCCCCTCAGCCCCAGACACCGATGGGGCCGCGCTTGTCTCAGGAACTTCCCCCGAGATAGGCGTCATGGTGAGGGGAGGAATGGCCCCCTCCGTAGGCGCCACCGGGGGAGGAGGAGGAGGAGGAGGAGGAGGAGGTGCTGCGGTGGACGCGGTTGCGGCGGGCTTGGCGCTAGGAGCCGCAGTCCCTGCTGAAAGAAGAACAACATCATCAGAGTCAGGGAGAAACCTCGACCCCCACGGTCGACTAAGCGTCGGCCTCACCAAGATCCGTGGCGGCCATCTGACTCCCTCGAGCCATGGCTGCTCGAGCCTTCACCAACCAAGCGGCCATTTCAACGGAAGAAGGAGCCATACCTCGAGGTGCTTGATCTTCAGCAGAGCTCGAGGTCTTGGCCCACTTAGACACCGCGGGATCCGCCTCCTGTCGGGTGCGCTTTTCCCTGAAGGACCAGAAACGGCACACATCACCAAAAGTTAAAAGGTAAAGCTTCACTACCGACGGAATCAAGAAACGTTACTTACCCGAAGCGACGGTGGGACTTCTTCCCGAGTCGTCGGACCCGCTCTAGGGCTTCGAGCCTGCCCCATAGCTCGAGCCATGCCCTCGAGCCATCTCCGTGTGGCTTGGGCGCGGGGAAGGCTCCCGGTGCTTCCCGTAGCTCGAACCCGACAGGGAGCTCTCCCTATGTTTCTTGTCACTGGGGGACAACCGCGTCTCCCTTGAGCGGTCGTCGCGACACCCCTCCTTATGCGGACTCCAGGACCTGCTCTGGCGGTCGCGCCCCCCTGCGTCTGCCTCCTTCTCCCAGCGGTGGCGTGGGGAGGGACTCCGGGATCGCTCGCGACTCCCGTCACGAGACGACCGGGAGCTCCCCTCTCGACGGTCGTGGTGGTGAGGGCTCGACGCCCTCTGATGTTGCCCGCTCCTCCGCGGGCTCGACGCCGTCCTCGAGGGCTTAGGGCGCTCAGACTCGGTGGTCTTCTTGGTGTGGTGGCTGCTCCTCAAGGTCCAGCGCTCCTCGAGGCCCCCCGTCCGGGTCGACGCGGTGGTCGCCTCCTTCTGTGCCGCGGTGATGGCGCTCCACGTCCGAGGCCTCTTTAGGGCGGGGGGGGGGGGGGGGGTACGTCTGGCACGGAGCTAGACATCCCCTGGTCCTCCGACGGGGTGGGGTCTGGCGTGGCCTTCCGCTGTTGTGCCCTGCGCAATCCATTCGCCTTAGGGACCTCCAAGATGTTCTCCTGCGAAGAAGAATGGTCAGCATTGGTGTCGACGACCCCCACGCGCCTCAAATGCGCATCCATCCCTTCGTCATCACTCTCATCGTCATCATCCTCCTCCTCGTCCTCCGAGCTCGAGTAATCGAGCTCGGGGGACTCCTCCCCGGGCTGCCTATTACGACGAGCCTTTGCTAGTTTCCGATCCCGCTCTGTCCGGTGCAGGTTCCTCTCCTTTTCCTTCCTCCTCTTTGTGTCCTTACTCTGTTTGTCTTTCTGAGCAGAGAGACGCCTCACCTGGCTTTTCGCGGCATCCTCCTTCACCGGAGGCCTCGACGCGCGATAGTCGAGCGCTCCCTGCGAAAAGAAACTTAAGGGAAGGATCGCAAAGAATATAGACAGGACTCGAAGAAAGAGGAAGAGGGGAGGCTCGAAACGACCTAGCTCGAGGGAACTTACCGGGACGTAACACCCATCGTCGGGTGCCATGGCAATCAGTTTGGCGTCCTCGGGGTACCATGTCCCCGAGACCGCGGTCGTCACCCGGGTGACTCCCTCGTTCTGGGATAGCTCCTCCTCGGACATCCTCATCCTATTCAATGGCTCAAGTGGGGCGTCTGGCCCCATATCACACATGAGAAGGGGGCGGTCTGCCCGAGGAAGAACCCTCCAATGGTGGAACGCCCAAACAACCGCCTCAACGGTCAGTTTCTCCTCCATCGCTAGCTTCCACATCGCCTGCATTAGCGGCATCAGGTGGCGCTGCCTGTCCTTCTCGACGCCCCACAACCACTTCTCTGGGCGCTTGGCGATGATCCTGCCGGTGTACCACGGAAAGAGCCCGTCCTCGTTCCCAGGTAGAACCAGTGGTCATCCCACCCCGCCTGGTTGGTGGAGAGCTTGTAGTGGAGGTAATGGCGGGGGACGTGACCCGCCGAGGCACTGCCCCTCGCAGTGATAGCGAGGGAACCCGCACGCACGAACCGCTTCCCACTCGTCTTCACGGCTTTGTGGAAGAGCTCGCCCCGGAAAATGTGGACGAACATCTCCCAATGCAGCTCGATCCTCAGGTACCCCTCACACACCATGACGTAGATGGCGGCGTGCGAGATGGAGTTGGGGGAGAAGTGCTGCAACTCCACCTCGAAGTGATGCGTCAGCACTCGCATGAAGCGGCTCGGCGGAACACCGAGCCCCATGCGGTGGAAGTGCGTGAAGCTCACCACATACCCCTCCGGCGGGTGCGGCTCCTGGTGATCCACCGGCGGAAGGATCCACCACGCCGGTCCCCCCTCCGGATTGGGGCGGAGAAGCCCCTGCTCCACCAACGACTCCAACTCCGGCAGCGTGGTCCTCGTCGGGCACCAATCCTCAGCCGAAAGCACCTGGGACTGGGTCGACATGGCGGCGGCGCGGATCTGGGCGGCGGATGGACGACCGGGAAGGTTTCCAATCGCGAGCTTGGGAGGTAAGCGTTTGGAAGCTGTGGCGGCTGAGAAGGCAAAGGCAAAGTGAAGAGTCCCTCACCCCTCACTCGATATTTATAAAAGAAAACCCCAATGGACGGGGTCTCCCGCGGTGGAGAAAAAAGGTAACCGCACACATTTAATGCGCCCGCCTAACCACGTCTCGAGCCGGTTGACAGGTACACGTGGCGGTTCTCCACTCGCTCCACTACGAGGGCCCACCACGACCGCCGCTTTGGCTTCGCGACCGTCGCCCTGGTGCCACGATCTCCACTCCCTGACAGTTTCCGCCTAAAAAGGTGCGCCCAACGGGCAGAAGGACTCCAGACGACGGAGGCTTCCACGAGAAGGTAAAAACGGGCCCCGGCCCTTCAAAGTCTCGAGGCAGCGAAGGCTGGCCCTCGAAGAGGGTTTGACAGCCGGCCTCGAGCACCCGAGTCAGGGACACCAAGGGGCACCACACGCAGCATCGCTCGAGGGCCAAGCTCTCGAGGCCCCTCACGTGTATCCAAGGCAGGGCGCACGACATGTAGTGAGATCCCCTCGGAGGGAGGCATCGAGCCACCGGGTCCTATCGAATGGACCCGACACTCCTGCAGACCGAGCGCCTGCGCTTTATGAAATCGCCTCCGGGCTTCAGTCGACCCTATCGTACGGGGCACAAGGTCTCACTTGGATTCCCCTGTTACCAGCTCACCGGGAACCTCGATACTCGCCCGCTCGAGGTAGTACGAGGCATCCCCCCTCGCATCCGACCGAAAGGACTCGCGGGATGAAAAGCCAGGGCAGCTGATGTGCCGGACAGCTCGAAGAGCCGGCCAGACAGTTCAGCCTGGCACCCCTCGACGAAAGAGGGTCAAAAAACTCGGGGGCTCGACACCCCCGAACCTAAAAAACGTAACTAACACTCACACTCACGTAAAAGCCCACGAGGGAGTCCTAACCACTCCCCCGTGGCCTCAGGGGCTACACCCGCGGGTGTCGCTCACACGACACCCGCAGAATAAAAACAACCAAACCCTTGAGAATCAGTTAGCTAACCATCGAGATCCCGGTAGGGAGCCCCTGCTCGAGTGCTAGCACTCGAACAAGGGCTCAGGGGCTACTGTCGAGGGACCACAAAAGGGGTACCCCCAATCAACGCAAAATAAATAAGCTAAGCCTAGAGCACCAATTAATAAAAGCCTAGCAAGCCTAAAACACCAGCAAACCTGACCCTCGAGGCCTGTGGAGCCGGCCCATCACCAGGGAAGCCCGGGCCCACCAACTCCTTAGCTAACATCCATGGCAGCCCACCTCTCGAGCCCCGGCACGTGAGCCTCAAGCCTACCACAGCCGTACACCGTTCCTCGAGCCCCCGCATGGGGGCCTCGAGCCCCTCTAACGCGGTAACCTACCCCTCGAGACGTATCATACCTCCCTCGAGCCGCGCTAGACATTGGATACCAGCCCCGTACTACGCATTTAATGCGTCTACCTACTCCAGTCAAATCTCCCAGTACGTGACGCATGCCACAGTGAGGCACGCCAGAGTCAAACCTCGTTTTCACCACAGGCATGGGTAAAAAGAGCACAAGTACAACACTTTTTGACCATACCCTGCACTGTAGCACCCTCGAGCTACACCTCGAGGCCTGGATTCCCGCTGTACGACCGGGTTTTCGGGGACTCGCCCATACCCGCGGGGGCTCGAGCCCCCCCGCAGGCGCCACCTCGAGGCCGGCCCTGCGCCCCTCGAGCCCTAACTACTCTCACGCTATTGGAGGACAGGTACCCCAAGACCCGGAGGGCCCCTGCCACGTCCTGTACGTGCCGATATGGTCGTTGTACGGCCTCCACGTCGCCATGCCTCCACGTCCGCGCTTGGGACGGACACCACGCTTCAAGGACGCCTCAATAGCAACCCCCACGATGGCTACAGTGACCTCGACAAGACAGAATTCCAACTCCACACCGTATTGGACAATGTATATCACACTCTTGTATAACCCTGGCCTCCCCTTGTTCTATAAAAGGGGACACCAGGGTCCTTCACGTGCACGACACACAACGCACGAGTCCAGACTCTCAACCACGCTCATTGAGGTATCGATTTCCACGGGGAACGCGAAGTGTACTAGAGCAATTAAGAACATCCTAGAAAAACAAGGATATATGGGTAGAGAGGGTTTTTAGGGTTTTCTAAGCAGGTCTATCTAATTAAAGGCTTACTATACTTTACTTACTTTGGAGCAGCAGGTCCTTTCCAACTCTCGAAAAAGACTGGGAAGAAAGCAGTTGGGGGAAGGCTGCCAAAAGCTCTACGAAAACACCAACCCGAACGTGGTGGATTACAAAGGCCTAACAGAGCTGTCACCTCTGGGGCTACCACAACTATCCGTGGGATTGGGCGCAAACTCAGGTAAACCCTAGCCTAGACACCATGTCTACACTAACGTCTACTACTCTAATTACCTAGGATAATTAGAGCACTCAATACGAGCGGAGATCCAGTAAATAAAATAAAGCAAGAACTGAAATTAAATATAGAACTTAGAAAAGAAATATTGAAGAACCTGGAGATTACTTGAAGACGAACCAGATGCTGCAAAAGTACAATGTTGAGGAAGATCCGACAGATCCGGCTCCTCCTCAGCTCTCTCCTCTCCTCTCTCCCTTGATCTCTAATTACAACTAGATGAACTAGACAACTAGAACTAGAACTAGAAGATGAACTAGAAGAACTAGAACTAGAACTTGAAGAACTAGAACTAGAACTAGAACTAGAACTAGAACTAGAACTAGAACTAGAACTAGAAGAGATTCAACTAGAGGGATCTCTACTTCTACTTGAAACCCTAGTTTTTGATTTGTGGATGAATAATGAGAAGGAGATGCCTCCCAGGGGGGGTCTGCCTCTGTTTATATAGTCCGGTGGGATGAACCGCAGCCCTTGGATCAAACCGACTTGCCTCGGCGGCGGAGATGCAAACCCTAGGTCGGTTGGAAGTCGGTGGAGAAAGGCGGAGGGGATGCCAGGTGGGCCCAGGCCGGCCGGCCTGGTGGTGGGGCCGGCCGGCCCCACCTGTCATCCACCGGGTCCCGTCTTCGTTCTGGTGTCTTCTGGAGTCTTCCACATCCCTCTAGTGCGGCCGTCGAGTCGGTTTGCGAAATAGACCGAGTTGGAGTAGAATTTCTTGATACAGACTTGCTGTCTGGTCCCTGGAATTCTCTGATTTGCTGTAGCTGCTGAAATTCTGTAGATTCACCCCTGGAATTGATGGTTCCGGAGTCTTCCAGAGTCTTCCAAGCCAATCTTCTCTTTAATTGTAAATATCTTCATCTCTGGGACTCCGATTAGGGCAAACCATATGTCCGTTTCGATCATCTCGACGAGCTCTTTGCAATGGTGTGTCTTGTTTCATCACTTGTAATACTTTTATTCATGAAATATTGTTATATCTGCAAAACAAGTGAGAACAACACAACTCGTGGAACTTGTTAGGTCAAAACCCTACAACTATGCATTTATATTGATTTTATTATTATTTCATGCACTAGTTGATGATATAATGTTGATGTTAAGGACCGTCAACAAGTTCCCCCAAGCTTACCCTTTGCTAGTCCCTTAGCAAAGCCAAACTTAACAATGGATCAGGAGTTGCTACAATGCTTTCATACTTCAAAATTTCACAAGTGTTAAAACAAGAATCCTTCTCCAAACTTGAATAAATTGTTCCAACTTTCAAATCTACTCACCTTTCAATCTTGGAGTTTGTTACCTTCACTTGAGCCTTAGGTGATTGAAAGATAGAACAGTCAAATTAAATACTATGTCATACTTCCGATCCACTTTCCTTCTGGAGTTTTATTTATTTATTATTTTTTTTTAATTTTAATAAATTTTTTTATTTTGCTAAGTCAACTCTTGGATCTCGGGAGAGCAATGTCATACTCCTAGATCAAGTCCTTTAATCCTTTTTGAAAATTTTGTCATCTCTTGCTGGCATATTGTAATTAAAGGGACCATGGGCTATATTTTTTTCTTTTTTTTCTTCTTTTTTTCAGGTGGGTACCGAGATACCCCTAATTCTACTATCGGACACTTGTCCATTTTTACCGCTCATGTGGGTAATCTTTGTACCCCTAATTCTACTATCGGACACTTGTCCATTTTTACCTCTCAACTCTTTTCTTTTTCGCGTTCTTCGTTTTGCCCTTTGCTTGTTTTCGATCGTTCTCCGCGTGTAGACGATCGTTTCGCGAGCCGTTTGTTTTGATCTGTTCGTGGTCACGAGTAGAGCATTTCCACCGTAGGAATTTGGCTAAGTCCTCTTGACCATGCAGGTCGGGACACTTCTTTGGGCGTGCTGAGTTCTTAGCGTTTTTGCATCTTCTTCGATCGATTCCGGGAGATTTAGTTGGTGGAGCGTCATGATCTCCTAGAGTTACCTCACCAACCTCCTAAGGAACCTCTGTGTCAAGTTTGAGCAACTAATAGCTTGATTTGGAGGAGATCGGGTCGATTTTGTGTTGGAGGCGATTTTGTGTTCGTGCTGTTCGTCAGGACCGGACGCTGAATCGGGGGTCACCGGACGCGTCCGGTGTGACCATCCCGCGTTCGGTGTGACGCCGGTGCGACACGTGGTGTGTCAGGGACTTTGAGTTTTGACCGGACTCTGGGGAGCGTCCGGTGTGGGGTCACCGGACTCGTCCGCCGGTTTTGGGTACTCTCTGTTTTGCACCGGACTCGGCTCAACAGAGTGTCCGGTGTGAACGCCTCCTGCGTCCGGTGTACGTTGTCCGCTCTGACCGGACTCGGAGATCGAGTACCGGAGCGTCCGGTGCTTGTTCGTAGGAGCGTCCGGTGTGACACGCTCTTAGACCGGACTGGGTGTAGCGTCTGGTGCACCTCCAGCGGACGCGTCAGCTGCGTCTGGGTGCTTACTGGACTCGCACCGGACTCCACCACCGGAGCGTCCGGTGTGAGGAGCTCCAGCGTCCAGTGACTCTAGGGTTTGGTTTTCCTCGTCGGTTTCTCGCGTGGTTGTTCCGTTGTTTTAGGTGCCTCACTGTGATCCGAAGTGATCATCCACCCTCTCTCATAGGGTCGTGGGCACCTAGTGTTTTTCTTGTGAGTTCTCGGGTGTGATTTTGGGACAATGGTTTGAAAGTTTCGAAAGAAATTTCAGACTCCCATTCACCCCCCCCCCCTCTGGTCGCCTGTCTTGTGCGTTTTCAGTCCTTCAGGATCTCAAGTATAGTCCCGGTTTACAAGAAAAATGGGAAGATGAGAGTCTGCATTGACTTTAGGGACCTTAACAAGGCCACTTCGATGGACAGTTACCCGATGCCAGTTGTTGATTTGCTAGTCGATGTAGCGGCTGGTTATGAAGTTATTAGTTTTATGGACAGTAATGCTGGCTATAATCAAATCTTTATGGCGATTAAGGATATTTCAAAGACAGCTTTTAGGTGTCCTGGTCATATTGGTTTGTTTGAGTGGATTGTTATGACATTTGGTTTGAAAAATGCTGGTGCAACTTATCAAAGAGCCACGAATTACATTTTTCATGAGTTGATCGGCAAAATTGTTGAAATCTATATTGATGACGTAGTGGTCAAGTCTACGAATCATGAGGGATATTTAGCCGACTTGAGAAAGACTCTAGAGTGCACCAGGAAGCTTGGTTTAAGAATGAACCCGAATAAGTGTGCCTTTGGAGTCTCGGCTAGTGAATTTTTAGGATTTCTAGTCCATAAAGGAGGAATTGAGGTTGGGAAGAAAAGCATGGAAGCAATAGATAAAGTTGTGCCTCCAACCAACCTCACTGAGTTGCAATCATTGCTAGGCAAAATCAATTTTGTAAGGAGATTCATATCTAATTTATCAGAAAGGGTTTTGGCATTTTCTCCATTGTTGAAGCTTAAAAAGGATCAAAAGTTTGTATGGAGTGACGTGTAACAAAAGGCTTTTGATGATATCAAAGAGTACATGAAGGCACCACCCATTTTGGTACCTCCACAACTTGACAAGCCTTTCAAGTTGTACGTGGCGGCCGATAGACTAACGATAGGATCGGCCCTTATGCAAGAATTTGAAGGAAAAGAGAGAGTGATAGCCTATCTTAGCTGAAAGCTACTTGATCCAGAAACAAGGTATTCAGCTATGTAGAAATTGTGTTTATGCGTGTACTACTCATGCACTAAGCTTCGGCACTATTTGTTAAATGCCGAATGTGTAGTGATTTCTAAATTTGATGTAATAAAACACATGTTATCAATGCCTATTCTAAATGGAAGAATCGGTAAATGGATTTTAGCATTGTTAGAATTCGACTTGAAGTATGAATCGGCAAAAGCGGTAAAAGGTCAAATAATTGCCGATTTTGTGACCCAGCATCGTGATCCTTCTGCTGACATGATAGATGTGGCACCATGGACTTTATTTTTCGATGGTTCATCTTGTAACAAAGGTGGTGGTGCTGGTATTTTCTTGATTTCTCCACAGGGGCAATTTTTAAATATGCTAGCCCCATTGAGTTCCATGTCACTAACAATCAAGCAGAGTACAAAGCATTACTCAGAGGACTTCAGCTTCTTGTTGAAATAAGAGCTTTTGTTGTTGAAATTTTTGGGGACTCTGAATTAGTGATTAACCAATTGATTGGCCAATATGAATGCAAAAGTGATTTATTGAAAGAGTATTATGAAAAATGCCGAGAGCTTTTGAAATGTTTTTGTTGGGACGCACTTGCCCCACCTCCGCACTCGGGCAGGGGAAAGAGCGAAGGCGGCCAAGTGTCGGATGCAGTAGCGAAGGTTAAACGGAAGTGGAAAGTGCTCGAATTCCCAAAAAAAGTCGTCCCTTACACTGTTCATCCCCTTGGTATTTATAGGGAATGCCAAGGGGCACGGGCCAAATTACAAAAGGGTACAGCAAAGATTCCTCGCCTCCGCGCAGGGAGGAAGGGCATAAGCGTAAATACACAGCTGAGGTGGAAACCCTAATCGGTCACACTCCAGCGCGCCGCCACCTGGCCCTTGTTCACCTTCGGGGAGAGGTGCGGCGGTCTTGACCTTCGGCCGCGCTCGCCCTTGGGCCCGCGCACCTCCGCCATCTGCCGGGCCTCCGGCTTTACTTGCCTCCGGGGAAGAAGAACGAAGGTTTAACCTTCGGCCGTGCTCGCCGGACCTTCGGCTTCGCTTGCCTCTGGGGCGACGCACACTTGCCGCTTGCCTGGACCTTCGCTCCAAGCGAAGGTGGCGTCGTCAGTCAGCGAAGGTTTCCTGCAGTGCGATCGTCGTCTTAGACCTGCACGGAAGCACAACAAAGCGACGAGGGTTGACCCCGTATCCGGGGGTCAGGGTAACGGTCTCCAATAGGAGAGGGACCTCGCAAGCACACCAGGCGTTACGCGAGGGCTAATTTCGAGCACCAGTTCGGGCGGCGCTTCTGCCGAGGGTCCTTTCCCCCAACAGTAGCCCCTCGTTGTCTTGGATCTAAAAGAACGTGTTTAGGCCCAAGCAGCGCCTTTTAATGGGGACAAAAATGGGGCCCTCGGCAGCGACGCCCGCGGCTGCTTTGGGCTGGGCCGTTGTGGTGTTGTTTTATACTATTGAAGCCTGTTTCGTTTTTTGCGCCGCGTTCTTTGGTTGTCGTGCCGACTTCGTCGGGTGAGGGGCTCGTCTCCCGGCCTATAAATAGAAAGAGTGGGGAGTTTTGATTGTGCCTTCTGCTGCTATAGCCATCCTGCTGTTGCAATTTGCTTTGTAGCGAAGGTTTGTTTTAGCTTGTCTGCGAGGGTTGAGACAGGCGTTCGTTGTTCGGTAGCGTTAGCAGCTGAAGAGATGGCTAGGTTGAAGCAAACTGCTCGCGCTGTTTCTCCCACAGCCGCGGATGAGGGGATTACCTTCGAGGTTGGTCCTAGCCGGGTTTGCGCAAGTGAGATTGCATCTTATGTGCGGTGGGGCTGGGTTGAGGAAGGCAAGGCGAGGGCCAGCAGTGGGGAGACCGTGCCGAAGCCGGACGCAGATGAAGTTGTGGTATTTGAAGAGTTCTTTTCGGCTGGCCTTCGCTTCCCAGCTGACTCCTTCGTGACTTCGGTCCTGCGGAGGTTCAACCTGCGGTTTCATCAGCTTACGCCTTCTTGCTTTACAAAGATGTCGGTCTACGTCTGGGCCTACAGGTCTCAGGGGGTTGTTCCTCATGTCGAGAGTTTTGTTCGCACTGATCGCGTTCACATGCAGCCTCGCAAGATTACGGACAGCGAGGGCAAGACCAGCCTTGGACAATTCGCGGTGTACACTTTTTGCCATCGCGCCGGCGCGGAGCTGCCGGTGCAAGCGCAGAAGAACAAGTGGAGCAGCGGGTGGCAGGAGTTCTGGTTCTATTACAAACTCAGTGACAGCTCCGAGCTTTGCGGCGAGCTTCCGGTGCTTGGAGATGTGGGCGCCGAAGCTAAGATGAGCATCGAGGCCCATGCTGCTGTTGATTGCCTGAGGGTCGTTGCGCGTTCTCAGTGTGCGCGTGATTTAGTGGAGGAATATTGCTGTGCCAAGATTTGGCCTCTTGGCCGGAGGCGGACTTGGTTCGTTGTGGAGAATGACCCAAGGTACGAAGGTAGGGGCTTGAAGAAACCTAGTTTGGATCTGGAGAAGGTTTGGGAAAAACGCTTAAGAAATTTCCGAGGCGCGAGGACGGGAACGAAGCTGTTTTCAAGCGAGTTCAGCAGTGGACGGACGAGCTCGTGGGGAAGCTTTCCCCACTGGAAGTGAAGGCTATCCATAGCTTGGTGGGCGGCGAAGGTCGAGTGAACAGAATGTTTGACATTCTTGGTATTCGGTACGCCGACTGGCCCGCTCCTTCGAGCGACGACGCGCCGAAGAAGAGGAAGCGTAAGGCTTCGGGAGGAACGGAGATCGTCTCTCGGCCGAAGAGAGGCCGTGGTCGAGGCCGTGGCGTAGCTGGTGGCCGAGCGAAGGTGCTTGCGATGAAGGTCGCTGCTGGCTCTGTTGCTGCGGGCACTTCTTCCTTGGCCGTGGCTCGGAGCGGCCGGGGTGCCGGTTCAGTCGGGGGACGCGTGCCTCGCGTTGGAGGGATCGGCGCTTTGGTCCAGACTTCGGGCGACGAGGATGAAACTGATGATGATGAGGTGGAGGAGCAGGACGCAAAGGAGGGGGAGACGGACGAGGGTTCGTCCGATGAAGGCAGCGAGGGTTCTAGTGAAGGGCATGACACGGATGAGGAGGTGTCTATTGGAGGCGGAGCCTCGCCTAGTGTTGGTGCGATGGTTGCCCAGGGCGCAATTGAGATTGTACAAGATATTGAGCCAGGTAGCCCTCGACGAGGTGCGGTTCCCAGCTTTGCGGGCTCGCACCTTTGGGTGGAGGGGTCTGAGTTTGATGGGGAACTTGACTCTGCGCGATCCCGGGGAAAAAGACCGTTTGGCGAGGCTAGCCGGTCGAGCCTTCCGGAATACGCTAAGAGGCTTGGGATTTCTGATCCGGCAACTGCACTGTTCACCAGTCCGGACCTTCGGGATTGCCATTTGCAATGTAGCCCGGAGGAAAGGCGTTTTCTGGGCCGGATCTTCGGCCGCATTTGTGTGCCGGAGGCGGAGGTTCTTCTTGCAGACCAAGCGGTTGGCGACACCTTTGATGATGTTGACGTCAAATTGGCGGAGCTAATGCTCTTGAACCGCTCAGCGAGGCGGAAGGTTAGCTCCGACATGGAGTTTATGAGGAATCATATTACTGAACTTGAGAAGGAGAATAGCAAACTGGCGCGGAGTCTAGAAAACAAAGAGAATGAAATGAAGATTGCTTCTGAGAAGGTTGCGAAGGCTCGAGAGGAGGCGGTTGAGCTGGCAAAGCGTAATGCTGATCTGATTGCCGCGGGAAAGGAGAAGGACAAGGCTTTGGCTGATGCCGAGGGTCGGCTAGGTGATTTGAAAAAGTCTTGGCGAAGGAGCATGGAGAACGTTAAACGTAAACTTGATTGTTGTCTGACCGAGGCTGGGGGCTCAGCCGGAGAGCCTTTGCCTGCAGCTGATGCAGAGGCCTTCGAGGGCTGGCTGGGAAACGAGCTTGATGTGTTTAGCTCGCTAGTTTCCAATGCAGCCGATTTTGGTGGCTACGCCGGGGCCTTGGCAATGGCGAGCACGCTTCGACTGGCGGATTGTGATCATCTTCGCAAGGTCAAAAGGCCGAGCCATGTTTTTCCGTCGGTTGAAGAGGTTCGTCAGATGAAGGTTAATGATGCAGAAGTTCGGAACTGTGCGATGCGCTTGCTTCGCAAGTTTTGGATCTCCGGAGGTGGCCGAGCCCTTGCCTTCGAAGAAGCTGCCGAGGCTACGCGTCAGGTTTGCATTTTTTTTAGAGGGGTTGTTTGTTGATTTTGGCGAGGTTTGTTTTTGTTTTGTTTATAGGCTCGACGAGATGCGATGTCCTCGCCGCCTACGGGAGTTGCAGCGAGGGGTGACTCCGAAGCCGCCCCCGAGCCAAGCTGTGCGGGGGTTACGCTCGCCGAGATCGAGGCGTTGACCGGGGGCGGGCCGATCGTTGAAGGAGATGCTGCGCGGGCGACGGCGATGGAAGAGGAGACTACGACAAACATCGAGGCTGCTGCGGAGGGATCCACGGCGGAGGAGGCGTCAGCTGGGACCTCGACTGTCGCCGCTGGCGAGGGTTTGGACATCAACCGAGGGGAAGCTGGGCAGGTGTGATGCCTGGGTTTTTTGGGGCGAGGGAGGCCTTTTTGTAGATACTATGGTTGTTTGTAAAGACTTGATGAGGCTGAGACATCTCGTATTTTTGTGCAACATGCAGGTTCCTGATGGAACCGTGCTAGACGTTTTCGATGTGACCCCGCTGATGTTGAACTACCAAGATGTTTTTATAACTGGTGAATCATGGGCTCGCGCTAGATTTAAATATCCTTCGCTTTCCTTTGAACGTTTTTGGTGGTCGAAGTTGCGGAGATATGATTTAAAAAATAATAGGTCGAGTCGATTTTGGCGCGAAACAGACTATACAGACCGCCAAGCCGATCGTTATTTGTTTGGGTCTTCTTCGACCTCGCAAGCTGGCGGTGATTATGATATTGACGAGAACACAGCTTTGGAATATTTGTTCGGGCAGAGGGAGCTTGAAGTTGGTTCGGATGGGGCGCTTGTGATCCCGAAGGAAGAACCTTCGGAAGTTAACGAAACGAGGCATAGGTACATGTATAGGGCGAGGGTTTTACCCGGGGAGCTGCCAATTGTCCCTGTAGCTCCTTTGTTGTGGGGACCCCTGGTTCCAGTGGAGGTGGGGTTTGAGGTGGAGGCCGAAGGTTTGGATGATTTGGTGTTAATTGAGAGGAGCGGTGATTCCTTGTAGAGATTTTTTATTTTGGGATATGTTCTTTGTTGTAACGTTATTTTGTAACGGTGTGAGAAAAACGTATGGGTTGTGTGCCATGTTTGCTGTGCTATTTTGACGTTTCTTATGTTGTTTTAACGGCGACGCCCTGCTTTATTTTTGGCGAGGCTCGCGCGCTTGGTCGTGTACTTGCTCGTGTAAGCTTGTTTTGAAAAAACGGCGACGCCCCCTTTTTCTTTTAGCGAGGCTCGCGCGCTTGCTTGTGTAAGCTTGTTTTGAAAAAACAGCGACGCCCCCTTTTTCTTTTTAGCGAGGCTCGCGCACTTGCTTGTGTAAGCTTGTTTTGAAAAAACAGCGACGCCCCCTTTTTCTTTTAGCGAGGCTCGCGCGCTTGCTTGTGTAAGCTTGTTTTGAAAAAAACAGCGACGCCCCCTTTTTCTTTTAGCGAGGCTCGCGCGCTTGCTTGTGTAAGCTTGTTTTGAAAAAACAGCGACGCCCCCTTTTTCTTTTAGCGAGGCTCGCGCGCTTGCTTGTGTAAGCTTGTTTTGAAAAAAACAGCGACGCCCCCTTTTTCTTTTAGCGAGGCTCGCGCGCTTGCTTGTGTAAGCTTGTTTTGAAAAAACAGCGACGCCCCCTTTTTCTTTTTAGCGAGGCTCGCGCACTTGCTTGTGTAAGCTTGTTTTGAAAAAACAGCGACGCCCCCTTTTTCTTTTAGCGAGGCTCGCACACTGCTTTTTAATCGCGTTGATGTGGCCCCGCCCGAGGCCTGGCTTGGAGGGCTCGGGCGAGACGGAGGAAGTTGGCCCGCCCGAGGCCTGGCTTGGAGGGCTCGGGCGAGACGGAGAAAGTGGGCCCGTCCGAGGCCTGGCTTGGAGGGCTCGGGCGAGACGGAGAATGTGGGCCCGCCCGAGGCCTGGCCTGGAGGGTTCGGGCGGGTCGGAGAAAGTGGGCCCGCCCGAGGCCTGGCCTGGAGGGCTCGGGCGAGACGGAGAATGTGGGCCCGCGCCGAGGCTTGGCCTGGAGGGCTCGGGCGAGACGGAGAATGTGGGCTCGCGCTGAGGCTTGGCCTGGAGGGCTCGGGCGAGACGGAGAAAGTGGGCCCGCCCGAGGCCTGGCCTGGAGGGCTCGGGCGGGACGGAGAAAGTGGGCCCGCGCCGAGGCTTGGCCTGGAGGGCTCGGGCGAGACGGAGAAAGTGGGCCCGCGCCGAGGCCTGGCCTGGAGGGCTCGGGCGAGACAGGGAAAGTGGGCCCGCGCCGAGGCTTGGCTTGGAGGGCTCGGGCGAGACGGGGAAAGTGGGCCCGCGCCGAGGCCTGGCCTGGAGGGCTCGGGCGAGACGGGGAAAGTGGGCCCGCGCCGAGGCTTGGCTTGGAGGGCTCGGGCGAGACGGGGAAAGTGGGCCCGCGCCGAGGCCTGGCTTGCATGTGCGAGAATGCTCGACATTTTGGACTTCGCGCCTTCCCTTATTTCTGGCGGAGGTGAAGTTTGCTTTTTTGCGAGCCCCTGTCGTTTGTGCCAGGGGGCTCGACTTTCCTCCCCTTATCTTAGGCGGAGGTGAGTTTGCTTTTTGCGAGCCCCTGTCGTTTGTGCCAGGGTGCTCGACTTTCCTCCCCTTATCTTAGGCGGAGGTGAAGTTGCTTTTGCGAGCCCCTGTCGTTTGTGCCAGGGTGCTCGACTTTCCTCCCCTTATCTTAGGCGGAGGTGAGCTGCTTTTGCGAGCCCCTGTCGTTTGTGCCAGGGTGCTCGACTTTCCTCCCCTTATCTTAGGCGGAGGTGAGTTGCTTTTGCGAGCCCCTGTCGTTTGTGCCAGGGTGCTCGACTTTCCTCCCCTTATCTTAGGCGGAGGTGAAGTTGCTTTTGCGAGCCCCTGTCGTTTGTGCCAGGGTGCTCGACTTTCCTCCCCTTATCTTAGGCGGAGGTGAAGTTTGCTTTGAAAAGAAAAGGAATGTTTTTCGAAGCAATCTTAGCAGGTTTTCATCGAATGTAGCGCTCTTTGAAAGAGATCCACTTTTTCGATGCTTGGGAGTAGAAAGTTGGAGATTTTGCTTTTTTTGGGGGCTCTAGCCTGTATTAATGCTTTGGATACTGCCTCATTAAAAAACCTTACGCCCCCTCGTAAGGAAAAAGAGTGCAGCTCCTGTTTTTGTTAAGTACATGAGAGTAGATAACATAGAAAGTGACAAAGATTACATAACGCGAGAGCTCGCTAAGGCTCCGCTATGGGTAGAATTTGCGAAGGTCGTCGATGTTCCAGGTGTGTGGTAGGATACTACCTTCGCTGTCGGAGAGGTGGAAAGAGCCTGGGCGATTGCATTCTGTGATCAGGTACGGGCCTGTCCACTTAGGCTGGAACTTTCCGGCCATGCTGGCGTTTTGTTTACGGATGAGGACGAGGTCACCCTTCTGCAGGTTTTTGATTCTGACCTTTTTATCTCTCCATTTTTTGGTCTCTTCCTGGTACTTGCGAAGGTTGTGAACTGCGCTGCATCTTGTTTCTTCTAGCAAGTCTTTGTCAGTTAGCTTGGCTGGCTCATCACTTGCGAGGGTTGTTCTTGGTGAAACGTATTTTAGCTCCTCTGGTAACACGGCTTCTTCGCCGAACAAAAGTTTGAATGGTGTGAATTTGGTTGCTCTGCATTCGGAGGTATTGTGAGACCAGGTGACTGCAGTTAGCTCGTCTGCCCATTTGCCTTTGGGTCTGCCTTGCAATTTTTTGGATATGGATTGGAAGATTGTTGCGTTGGCTCTTTCGACTAGACCGTTGGACTGCGGGTGTCGGACTGAGGCGAAGCATAGAATTGTTCCGATTTGTGCACAGAATTCTTTGAAAACCTCGCTGTCAAACTGGGTGCCGTTGTCGACGGTTAGATGTTGGGGGACTCCGAAGCGACAAACTATCTGCTGCCAGAAAAACCTTTTTACTGCGAGGGAGGTTATGGAGGACAGCGGTCTTGTCTCGGTCCATTTGGTGAAATATTCCACGGCTACCACTGCATAGCGAAGGTTCCCCGGAGCCGTCGGTAGTGGGCCCACGAGATCCATTGCCCACCTTTGTAGAGGCCAGGTTGGGCATATGAGGGTTGTGGGAGCCCCTGGGGCGTTTTGGTTTTTTGCTGTCAGTTGACAACCTTCGCACTTCTTGACGATGGTTTCAGCGTCTCTCAGTGCAGTTGGCCAGTAGAAACCTTGCCGGAAAGCTTTTCCTACTAGTGCCCTCAGGCCATTGTGTGAACCACATATACCTTCGTGGATGAGTTTGAGAATCTCGTTACCTTCGGACTGTGACACGCACTTGAGCCAGGGTGAGGTTACCGAAGCTTTGAACAAGGTGTTATCCACAATCTTGTACCCTCTCACTCTTTGCTTTAGTCTGTTCTCTTCTTCTTTGGAGCTGGGTTCATGAAGTCCTTTGATGTAGGCCATGATAGGTGCTCTCCAATCCTCGCATTGAATTGTGTTGATCAGCTTGATGCTGATTTCGGAAGCTTCGAAGGCTGACCGAGTGGAAACCTCGTAGAACACGTCCGGAGGGAGCTGTAGCTGCTGCGCTGCTGCTTTGGCTAAGCAATCTGCTTCGCTGTTTTCAGTCCTCGATATTGCTTTTACTGTTATGCCGAGGAAGAAAGATTCTAACCTTCGTACATATTGAAAATACTTTTGAAGCTCTGGATCTTTTGCTTTGTAGTTCTTTTCAATGTGCCCCGCAATGACTTGAGAGTCTGTGTTGATGAGTGCCCTTCGGACTGATAACGACCGTAACCTTGAAAGTGCCAGAATCACAGCCTCATATTCAGCGGAGTTGTTTGTGCACTTGAAGTCCAGCCTTCGTGCGTATCTCAGCTTCGACCCGGAAGGCGAGATTAGAATGGCCGAGGCACCGGCTCCAGTTGCGCCCCAGGCCCCGTCGACGTAAACGATCCAAAATTGGTCCTGTTGCAGCTCACCGGGGCGAGGGTCGGGTGTCCATTCTGCTATGAAATCAGCCAGCACCTGCGATTTGATCGCTGCTCTGCCAACGAAGGTTACAGCATAACTATTAAGCTCGACTGCCCATTTTGCTATTCTTCCAACGGCTTCGTTGTTTTTGAAAATGTTCTCGAGAGGGTACGTCGAAGGTACATGTATCTCGTGCGCCTGGAAATAGTGCTTTAGCTTTCTTGATGCCATGACGACGGCGTATGCTATTTTCTCGAGCTCCGAATAATTTCTCTTTGGGCCTTCGAGGGTTTCTGAAACATAATAGATTGGGGCTTGTCTGGTTCTGTTGTTTTCGCGGAGCTCCTTGATGAGGACTGCGCTTGCAGCGTGTGGCGAAGCTGCGACGTAAAGTAACAATAAGTCTCCCTTGCTTGGGCTGGTTAGGGCAGTCAAGCTGGTCAGATACTTTTTCAACTCCTCGAAGGCCTTTTGCTGCTGGGGACCCCAGTTGAATGGAGCGTTGCTTCTGAGTGTTTCGAAAAATGGCAACCCTCGCTCTGCGGATCTTGAGATGAATCTGCTAAGTGCTGCCAAACGACCGGTCAGACGCTGAGCTGCTTTCTTGGTCGTCGGAGGTTCCATGTTCATGATGGCATCAATCTTCTCAGGGTTGGCTTCGATTCCTCTGGCTGAGACGATGCAACCTAGCAATTTGCCTTCGCTTACCCCGAAAACACATTTCTCTGGGTTTAGTTTCAGTCCGGCGGACCGGAGGTTGCTGAATACCCTCGATAAGTCTGGTATGTGGT
The DNA here is from genome assembly GCA_009763385.1 of Coix lacryma-jobi var. lacryma-jobi. NCBI lineage: Eukaryota > Viridiplantae > Streptophyta > Magnoliopsida > Poales > Poaceae > Coix > Coix lacryma-jobi. The sequence continues at coordinate 127,812,290 of CM019825.1, read as the reverse complement.
TCTCTTTTAGTTCGCTTTGAACGACTAGGTCGTCGACATAGGCGGAGACAGCATGCTCATCCTTGAAAACTTCGGAGGTCATGCGAGCGAAGGTTGAGCCTGCATTTTTCAAACCTTCTGCCATCCTTCGGAAGCAAAAGGTGCCCGAGGGTGTGATAAAGCTTGTTTTTTCTTCGTCTTCTTCATTCATCCAGATTTGGTGATAGCCTGAGAAGCAATCAAGGAGGGATAGCATTTGGCAACCTGCCGCTCTGTCGACCAGGGTGCTTATGTTTGGGAGGGGGAAATCATCTTTCGGACAGGCTTTGTTCAAACAAGTGAAATCGACGCACATTCGCCATTTTTTATTCTTCTTTTGGACTAGGACCACATTTGAGAGCCAAGTTGGGTATTTGACTGGGCGAATGACGCCTGCGTCCAGAAGCCTTTTTACCTCAGCCTTCGCTGCCTCCTTTCTTTCTTCTGACATCTTGCGAAGCTTTTGTTTGATTGGGCGATAACCTGTTTTGATGTTCAGGCTATGCTCGATCATTGATCTGTTGACTCCTTTTAGGTCTTCTGCGGACCAGGCGAAGGTGTCGGAATTTTCTCTGAGGAAGGTGACGAGGTTGCCTTCTGATTGAGGGTCTAGATTGGCTGAGATGATCACCTTTCTTTCGGCATTACCCTCGAAGAGTTGGACTTGTTTGGTTTCGTCCTTTGGCGCCGCCTTCACTCTGTCATTGCGGACCTCGCCCTCGACGCTGATACCGGGGGTTTGAGGTTTTGACAAATTGTGTACATTACGCTGCCCCGGGGCTACGTTCCCTTCGGCTGTCCTTGCAATGTCCTGGTCCCCAAATACCGCGACCACACCCTTCGGAGCGGGAAGTTTCATGCATAGGTAGGCGGGATGGATGACCGCATTGAACGCGTTTGTGACCCCTCGGCCAAAAATGGCATTGTATGGGTAGAACATGTCGACGACATCAAATGTTATATGTTCCGTCCTGCAGTTGATTTGGTCGCCGAAGGTCACGGGCAGAGAAATTTTCCCGACGGCTCTCACTTGTTGACCACCGAAACCGTATAGGGGGTTGTCGGCCGGTTGCAGAAGATTTCTGTCAAGCTTCATGCTGTCGAAGGTTGAAGCGAACAAGATGTCAGCGGAGCTTCCTGTATCGACCAGTATTTTGGTGACAGTCCACCCAGCGAGGTTGGTTTCGATCACCATGGCGTCTGTGTGAGGGTAGTCTCTTAGCTTCATGTCACTGGAATCGAAGGTTATGGGGATGTGGGACCAACGACCGAATTTATGTGGTCCTTCGACGGCCACGTGGTGAACGCGTCTGGCGTGTTCCTTCCTCTGCCGTTTGTTACCATGGTCTTCATTTGAACCTCCGGTGATAGCTAGAATCACACCGAAGGTCGATGTTGGATTGTTGATGGTCGTTTGGCTCGAGGCTTCGGCTTTCACAGGTTGTGGTGCTGGTAAAGCGGGGATTGGCGGTGGTGGTGGCGGAGCGCTGGTGGCTTGGTGGGTTGTTGGAATTTGGTTTTGGGGGGTAGCTGGGTATGTGACTGTGTAAGGTGGGTTTTGGCGTTGTGCGGTGGTGGTTGGCTGATAATGGGTTTGGTTGTAGAGTGGGTGGTGGGTGTAGGGGGTTGTTGCGAAGGTAGGCCGTAGTTTATGGGGTATAGTGGTATGTTGGATTTGGTGGGTGGAAGCTTGGTTTCCTTGTGTGGTTTATGGTTCGGGGGTCTGACAGAGCAGGTTTCCTGGATTCCTGGAATTCTTTTCCCTTGGCGAAGCATTCGCATTGCTTTGTTGTGTGCCCCTTTCCCATTCCGCAGAAGTGACAATACATTTTGGCAGGATCTCGCTGCTGGTAGCGCTGGTTCGTCAGAGGTGGCAAAACCTGCGGGGCTTGGCTGCTCGGGTGTTGAGCGTCCCGTGTTTGATGTTCGTAGTTTGTTGCTTTGTTGATTGCACCGACGTTGCTTTGCTCTTGGCGAAGGTTGCTTTCTCTCGGTTGAGGCCTCGGCTGTGGCCTCTGCTGAGACCTCCGGGCGTCGGACTTCGCTCTGAAATCCATATCAGCTCTACAGTATCTTTCCATTGTTTCATGCAACTCCTCGATTGAGTTTGCCGGTTTTCTGGCGAATTTTGAGGAGCATGGTCCTGGGCGCAGGCCACTGACTGCAGCGAGGATGACAGCCTCGTCAGATATCCCAGGGGTCCTTGCTCTGATTTGAATGAACCTTCGCCAGTAATCTTGGAGCGGCTCGCGTTCTTCTTGCTTGCAATTGAATAGCTCGATGGGGTTTAATGGGGCTGGAGTGATGCCCTTGAAGTTTGTACACAGCTTGTCTCTGAGGGAGGCCCAGGAATCCACAGTTCTGGGGCGAAGGTTGCTGTACCAAGTTTGTGCGATGTCCCGCAGAATGATGACAAAGGATTTTGCCATTGTTGATTCGTCACCGCCTGCTGCGGCAACCGCTGCTTCGTAGCTCATGATGAACTGGCGAGGGTCGGAAAGTCCATCATAGCGGGGTAGGTTTTGTGGATTATAGCATGGTGGCCAGGGCTGGGTTTGGAGTATTTGGGAGAGTGGTGACTTTGGATCGTACGGCATTTGGTGTTGCTGATGCCTTCGCTGAATGCGAAGGTTTTGTTCTCTCTCATCTGGGTAGGGTTGGCGGAAATTTGGGTGTCTCACAGGATATGGCTCTGGGTGTACTGGTGGTGGTGGGGGTGGTGGATGGTGACGAAGGTTATCTTGATTCGGCTCCTCATTCCCCTCTCGCAACGGGGGTATCTCATTATCCCAGCCTTCGGCTTCGGCTTCTGCCGCGGCGAGGGATTCCTCCATACGGCGAAGCTGCTCCCTGGCCTCGTCTGCCCTCTGTCTGATCGAGCGCAGTCGGTTATGTCTCTCAAGCTGTTCCAGGCGCCTCTTCTTCTCTTGCAGCTCAGCCTCGAGCCTTTCAAGGGCCTCGAGGCCCACCTCTTCTTCTTCTCCCTCTCCTTCTCCCAAAGTGTGCGGGTGTGGCTGCGTCGCCACTCGGGCCTGGGGGCCCAGGGATTGGGGTTCCGGGGTGACATTCTCTCCTCCCGAGGGCTGTGTAATTTCCTCAGCAGGCGGGACCACCGCCGCCGCCTCCCTAGCAACGCGCTGGTCCCTCGTCGAAAGTGCTCTCCTGTTTCCCGCCATTTTAGACTTCGATCCCCACGGTCGGCGCCATACTGTTGGGACGCACTTGCCCCACCTCCGCACTCGGGCAGGGGAAAGAGCGAAGGCGGCCAAGTGTCGGATGCAGTAGCGAAGGTTAAACGGAAGTGGAAAGTGCTCGAACTCCCAAAAAAAGTCGTCCCTTACACTGTTCATCCCCTTGGTATTTATAGGGAATGCCAAGGGGCACGGGCCAAATTACAAAAGGGTACAGAAAAGATTCCTCGCCTCGCGCCAGGGAGGAAGGGCCAAAAGCGTAAATACACAGCTGAGGTGGAAACCCTAATCGGTCACACTCCAGCGCGCCGCCACCTGGCCCTTGTTCACCTTCGGGGAGAGGTGCGGCGATCTTGACCTTCGGCCGCGCTCGCCTTGGGCCCGCGCACCTCCGCCATCTGCCGGCCTCCGGCTTTACTTGCCTCCGGGGAAGAAGAACGAAGGTTTAACCTTCGGCCGTGCTCGCCGGACCTTCGGCTTCGCTTGCCTCTGGGCGACGCACACTTGCCGCTTGCCTGGACCTTCGCTCCAAGCGAAGGTGGCGTCGTCAGTCAGCGAAGGTTTCCTGCAGTGCGATCGTCGTCTTAGACCTGCACGGAAGCACAACAAAGCGACGAGGGTTGACCCCGTATCCGGGGGTCAGGGTAACGGTCTCCAATAGGAGAGGGACCTCGCAAGCACACCAGGCGTTACGCGAGGGCTAATTTCGAGCACCAGTTCGGGCGGCGCTTCTGCCGAGGGTCCTTTCCCCCAACAGTTTTAGAGTGGTAACATTGCACCATATCCCTAGGGGCAGAATGAAGAAGCAAACAAATTAGCTCAAGCTGCCTCTAGATATCGGGAAGATCAAGAGATTATGACTGTGGAGAAGGATCGAGTAATTGATGATTGGAGAAGTGAAATTGCTGATTACTTAAGAAATCCATCACAAAAAGTTTCCTGAAAGCTCAGGTACAAAGCTCTTAAGTTTGTGCTCCTTGATGGTCAATTATACTATAAATCTATAGATGGACTACTCCTTAAGTGCCTAGATCAAGAAGAATCCAAGAAGCTGATGTATGAAGTGCATGAAGTGTTATGTGGTGCACACCAATCGGCTTACCGAATGAAGTGGATAATTAGAAGAATTGGTTATTTTTGGCCAACCATGCTTGAGGATTGCTTTGAGTATTACAAAGGATGTCAAGATTGTCAGAGGTTCGGTAATATTCAAAGAGCCCCAACATCGGCTATGAACCCAATTATCAAGCCGTGGCCATTTAGAGGATGGGGCATAGATTTAATTGGTCAAATTCACCCTCCTTCTAGTAAAGGGCACAAGTTTGTGTTGTTGGCCACAGATTACTTCACTAAATGGGTTGAGGCTATACCCTTGAAGAAAGTTACATCAGAAAATATGATTGATTTTGTTAAAGAGCATATAATTTACAGATTCAGCATTCTCAAACTATCACGACAGATCAAGGAACTCAATTTACTTCATCTGAGTTTTGTGATTTTGCCGAATAGATGGGGATTAAGCTTTATAATTCTTCTCCTTATTATGCACAAGCTAATGGTCAAGCCGAGGCATCAAATAAGATTATGATCAAGATTATTCAAAAGAAGATTGACGAAAAGCCGAAGAAATGGCATTCGGTTCTTAATGAAGCCTTGTGGGCTTACCGAATGGCTTGCCATGGGTCCACTCAAGCATCTCCCTATGAGATGGTTTATGGGCATTGTGTTGTTTTGCCGTGGGAGTTATAATCAGAATCAAGGCGAGTTACATTGCAGAATGATTTGAGGAAAGAAGATTACAAAGATTTGATGATGGATGAATTAGAATATTTGCATATGATTCGTCTTAAGGCATTAGAGAATATTGAGAAGAATAAAATGTGTATTGCCAAGTACTATAACAAGAAGGTCAAAGAAAAGCAGTTTGCAGAGGGATACTTGGTTTGAAAGGTTATACTGCCGATTGGAACGAAGGATAAAGCATTCGGCAAATGGTCTCCCAATTGGGAAGGACCTTATCGGGTGGTACGTTGTGTGCCTGGTAATGCGTACATCTTGAAGACTTTGCTGGGAGAAGAGTTTGCTAGAGTTATCAATGGAAGATTTCTTAAAAGGTTTCACCCCAGTGTTGAAGTTAGCGCATAAATTGACTAAAAATCCTATGCGTATGACAGCCGGTATTAAGATATCACCTTCAGCCAAAAAAATACTCCAAGAATTTGGAGGATAGCCGATTCAACATGAATCGCCTTTAGAACAAAAATGCAAAGAGAATAATGCAATTCAGAAGACGGACAGGAGATGTCATGCAGAAACCAGGCGTTGTTATAATAAAGAGTAGTTTTTACACAAGTCCCTGAGTACAAACTACTCAAACATCTTGTTCAAGACAGTTTGGGCGTCGGTGACTTGAACAAGGGCAGCCGCGTGATCGTCATAGCTATCCAGAAGATCGTCGATGTCTTCAACATCTTCTGGACGCGCACCACCACGGAAGCCGACTAGGAGGAAGGAGAGGTCTTCGTTGGTCCGAGTCTACATTACCGATAGCCCTAAGGCGACGCCGCAGTGTACACTGCGGAGGGCGAATTGGTCGATCCGTGCATCCAGATCATAAAGACGGGCCTTGGCGGTATCCCCATCAGCGTTCACCTTGTCGGCAACTCTGTCTATCCCGACCTTGAGGCGTTCCAATTCCACGGACAGTTCTGAGTCAAGAAAGAACATGCATTAAGTTGATAAACTCAATTGGGAAAAGAAGATTCGGGTGAAGACGTTCACTAACTTGTGATGGCATCGCAGAACTGCTTCCGTTGATCCTCCCACTCAAGCTGTGCGATGCCATGTTTCTTGGACACGTCACCTAGCTCCTTTCGGGCTTCATCCCTCTCTCTCATGAGGCAGCAAGCATCTTCATGACTGTAGGGTGGAGCGCTGCCCCGGGGCCATGAAAGGATGGGGTTCCGAAGATTCCGAGGAACCTGAGGAGCCCGAAGAGCTGGATGAGCCAGAAGAACCGGATGGCGGGTTCTCCGGCTGAGCTGCTGCCGATGTAGAAGGGCGGTAGCCAGAGAACTAATAAACCTGATCCTGAAGAATGATGAAGAAAAAATCAATCAAGAGCTGAAGCGATTGGGCATGAAATCACAAAGGGGAAAAGGGACTAATATTCACCCTCGGCGCCAGAGGCAAGCGGCCCGGCTTCCTTCCGCCTCGTCCTCAGCGGGACGCTTCCTGCTCTCATTGTCGTTTGCCATTGATTTGGTGGAAGACTAGGGTTTACTCTGGAGGTTGGATTTGGAAATGAAACCGCAGAGAGTGGGAGCACTTTTCTTGAAGTGAGGATTGAAGCCAGAGAAAGGGCTTATTTATAAGCCAGAAGAGGAAGTCGTGGCAATTTCTACGGAGTAATGAAGTGGGAATGCCGAACGACGGAGTGGGATTTTTCTTTGACTGGGCCGTTACTGGGCCAGGTTTGGATAACCAAGCGTCGGACGGTTAACTTCCTGAGTGGATGATTGTGAATCGATCGATTACCTCCTTGATCGGCTAAATGAAAACTGGTCGGTTATTTTCTTAGTCGACTAAGTGAAGCATCAATCGGTTATGATTACAAGTTTGTACAAGACGCGGTGATTAGCCGACTATTGCAACATGAGAACAATTGGTTACGCCAAAGAGTAAGAATAAATAACTGGTTGTTCTCTTGTGTAAACAAGAGATGACACAGAAGTCACAATGATTGTTTGGAAGGACAAGTTGCATTACAAACAATTTGTTATAAGCCCAGAAACATATTGGCTCAAGAATTGGTTGATCACTTCTATGGCTTCAGGTCTGATTCAACTAACATCATCCAGTACCTTCTGATCATCTTCTTCGGTGCTCTGGATACTGGACAATTTTTTCTTGAACTGATGATCTTCTTTGAGAGCTGAAGACATTTTTGATGAGATTTCTTCTATCCTCTGAGGCAAATCGACCATGTTGGCCTTGTGAGACTGGATTTTTGTGTTTAAAATAGCTAACTGGGCTTCCAATATGCTCTTCTCCTCCTCCATAGCCTTTAACTCAGGCTCCAATGTTTCAAAGGAACCTCTTGCAGTTTGGAGCTGGGTATACAGATCTTTGATTTCCAATTTCTTTTGGGACCTGCTGTCCTGAAGAGCAAACCTAGAAGACATGTTCTTGATGGCCCTTCTTACTCTACCCACATGATCATCAAGTTGGGCAGCAGATCTTAAGGAAGCTTCAAGAGTAGAAGGGAGGTCTTGATCAATTAGCTCAAGCATGTCTCTTATCTGATCAGCATCTTGAACCAAACTAAGGTTTTCTTTGTTCAGTAAAATGATTAAGCCTTTCAACCTAGCTTGATTCACTGCTGAAAAGGTTTGCCGAGAAGTAGTCTTCACCTTTTTCGATGATAAAACCATCTATGGTGAAAGAATAGCTATTAGTCGGCTTAGAGTTTTCCTTGAAAAAGGAGGAAGATATGTTAGTCAACTTAATAAGCTTGCTAAAGAGTAAATTTGAGACAGGGTGCTACTTGTTGTAGTGGCTGATCGACAGGAGGGGTTGTATTTTGGCCAATTGGAGAGTTCGGCTGGCTGTTTGCAGGAGGAGGACTTGGAGCTTGAATGGTGGAGGCTTTGTTCTCCAAATTTGTGAAGATGTCCTCTGTTTTCATGAAAAATGATGATAATGAGTTAGTGTAAATAAGATAGAAAGGAGGTTTGTCGAATATGTGTTACCCATGGTTACTTCAGCCTTAGGAATCCTTGGACTTTCGGCTTCTTCAGTTTCTGAGGTCTCAAGGTCATGAATCTCGATTTCAGGAATCCTTGAGCCTCCAGTCTCCTGAATCTCTGGAGCTTTTGGGACATGAGTTTCAGCTTTATCAGTAGGGGCTTCAAGGGTTGGTTCTGCTGATGCTAAAGTATCTTCAGCTTGAGACTGCAACAAAAGTGTCAGAAGGTGCAGGCATGATCAGGATTGCTGTTGCAGAGTGATGTCAGTACAGTATTGCCACTCATACCTTGGGAGATGGCTTGGCTTTCTTGGTCCTTGGTTTTGTATGAATGTCTTCTAACAATTTCCTTTTGCCTTCACCACCTGAAGATACAGCAATTGAATCGGCAGGAATTTTCATGAATTTCTGCAGATTTGGAGCATTATGTCCCAGAACCGGCTTGGGCCCAGCTGTGTAGTACTTAAAGGTCCTGACAGGTGGAGCAAGTACCAAATCCTACATTTGGATAAATATTAGAATAAAGCAAACCAAAAGGAAACAAGAAAGAGATGAGTGTAGCAGAATTACCTCACTATCAGAATTAAAGCCATCTTGCAAATCCTGGCATAAAGGGTGGACTAGTGTGTTGAAGATATGAGTGTGTAATTCTTGTCACCAAAGAGTAAAGAAGGGGTGAGCAACATCTATTAGCCCAAATGGGACTGGTTCAAATCTTGGTAGATGACATCCCAGCTCAAAGACCTTCTTGGAGTCCATCTCTTCTTTCAGTGTCTCCCTGGGTCTGATAAGTGTTGAGAAGAAAAATTTGGGAGGCAACTGACCACACCCTAATTGTCTAGCTACTACATTTGGATTGTAAAATTCATAAGTAGGGGGCACTTGTCTCCCATGATGAAATTCAGCTGGCAGAATACAAGGCTTCATGAAGGCATTAAAGATATCTGTGGACATTTCATCAATGCAACCAGAATCATAACTGAATTTGCAAGGAAGGGTAAAATCTTCACATTCCTTGTAAGGGAACCAGATGACATTGCCGAATCCTCTAAAAAACAGTTTGAATATATGGCCTATGTCTTTTTCAATGATGATAACTGAAGCTGCTTCCCCATAAGTAAGACAGGACCTGACTGCTGGTTGTTGACCTTCAGCATAGTTAACCGAAGGGAAGTGCAAGATGGGGAGCTCAACTGGGATAATCTTATGCATGTATAGCTGAAGCCACATCTGCACCAGCCACCAAGGGCCATTCACGCAGGGGATCTCTGCACCTTGGTGCATGTAAACTGTGATTTGGTGCATCATGTGATACACAGATCCTAAGACGTACTTGCCCAGAGGGATCAACTTGCATGCAGCCAAATCTTCAGCCATAACCATGTGATTGAGAGTCGGCTCATTGGATTTCCCGCAGAAAATGAATCTGCATAACCACATGTTCATGAAAGCCTTGTGCTCTTTTTCATCGACAGGGCCCGATGGTTTCATGTAATCCCAGATATATTTTGCCCATCCGCCCTCCGGTTTAACAGCCTTTTGAGTACTCTTGCTCTGATACTTGTGGGGGAAGACCGGCTTGGTCACATTTAGCCCAGTCATCATAAAGATGTCGGCCAAGGTGATCGTCATTATGCCATGTCCAAACACAAAAGCATTCAAGGCATCTGACCAGAAGTGGGAAGCCGCTATTAAAAGGGGAATGTTCTTGGAAATCTCTGATAGAGAAAGGTCCAAACAGTGATTGATGTCCTGCGCCTCCTAGTGATTGCTGGCCCTTCTGGACATTCTTCTATACCAATTCCTCCATTCGATGATTGGAGGAGATGGCCAAGTCTTGAATGTGCTTACCCAACAATTTGGCCGAGTGATTCCGGATTTGAAAGGAATTCTCTGTGATTCTTTCTCAATGATTTTGAAGGGGTCCGGATTCCCCATTGGACCGAGAAAGTAGCAGTTAGGGTTGGCGGCACAAGGAATCAAGATCTCGTCCTTAAGAGCCTTCAAAGAAAAGATGAAATTGGGGAAAATGAGCCGAAGACAGGGCATGACTGGCTAGAAATTGCCGAATGAATTCGAATGAGTAAAGATTTTACCTCCGGGATTGTGTCCTGGGTCGCCATTGAAGATTTGAAGATTGATGGGAGACTTCGCTATGGCTTGGGTTTCTCGAAGTGGCGGCTGTGGAGTTGAACAGTGTTTGACCTAAGTGGAAGGAGAAACTTATGGTCAATTTCGGAATAAAAGGATTTTTATTCCGAAATTGAGGGGGCATGTGTTAACACTGGATTGTTGCACGCTTCAGGGGATGACAAGTGGGCCAGCAGCAACGTTTGGAATGATTCGGCAAACAATCGTGCGGTCGGCTAAATTCCAAAGGTTCGGCAAAGAGGCTATGCGGTCGGTTAGTTTGGAATAAGGCGGTTTCCATCAAAGGATGACGTGTAATAGCCGATCGGGTCACGTAATTGCGACAATTAAGACAAGGAGGATTCCAAAGGAAACCAAAGGCCGGAGAAGTCGTGTTTTCCTTTTTAGTTTATGCACGTGTTCTTTTTGGACTCTTATTGTAATCAGGGTATAAATATAAACCCTTAGCTATTGTAAAAACGTTCATAACCAATTCAATACAACCGGCCCTGTGCCACCTTCGAGTCCTTTAGCCGTGTCGCCGAGTTCTTCGAGAGGAACAACCGATCCGTCGGCCTCTGTAAGTTCCGACAACCTTGCTATCATGTCTAGTATCATGTGGTGGATTTAGATCATGGTGCAAGTAGTCTTGTTTGTTTTGCTTAGTATCATGCGGTGGATTTAAGCTTAATGATGAGAATCTTGTTTATTTTCAATGGTCGTGCGGCGGATTATTGTTACTGATCAAGAAGTCTTCACTTATGTTTTGTTTACAAGTAAATACCATGCGGCAGGCGTTTGCTTGGCAAAATTAACATGAGTAAGATAGTTATCGGCTCTATTAGATATGGCAAAATCTAATAGATTCATTAAGTTACCACGTGTTGCATGTTTTAAGATGTTTTCATATATTTGTAACACTTCTACCCAATTTAGATTGATATTGTTCGGCTTTACTTCTTAGATCTACTTGTAGTTCAATAATTCCCACTCCTTAAGTTGTGTTTGTAAGTAGATCACGTGTTCTTGCAATAGCCGAATCAGTCTCAATCTAGATTGCCACGTGTTGCGGGTTCATGCATGTGGATCATGTTTTTGGGCTTTGATAAAACTAGGTATCGTGCGGCAGATGCAGGTTTTAGATTAGTTTAGATCGTGTTTACTTGCATGTTCCTTCTTCATGGACCCCAACTCGGTTTAATTGCCGAGATTGGTTAAGCTTTAACGCATATTCAATTCCCACGTGTTCAAATATGTTTCTTCATGCATGTGCATTCGGCAATCGATTATCTGTATGTGTTTCTCTTTATAAAGTAGCTGAATGTATCTACAACTGTTGGTAGACAGCTTCTATAGCTGTATGTCGTCATAAGTGGCTTTAGGGCTGTATATTTGGAACTGTCTGGTCTCACCCGACACGTTCCAACTTTGAATTTAACAATTTTCATCCCTTGTTAATTTTAGGTCAAACTGACTGGCACGCTTCTGGATCTCAAAGCACCCGGGCCACCGTTGGAAGCCACGCATTCCGGCTTGCTGTGTGATTGGCACAGTGCGCCATATTTTGTGTCAATAGTAAAACTTTAGTATATTATTTCCTACTCATTTTTAGTATATTGTTTTTAGGGTATTTTAATAATGTGGAGGCTGCTGAATTCATAGTCAAAGCAACATGTGTTCTATAATGTTGGTATTGGATATTTTGATGAAAGAGGTCTCTTTTGGATAGATCTTACCAACAACAATAACCTTTTATCCCAAGCAAGTTGGGGTAGGCTAGAGCTAAAAACAAAAAAAAAAGAAAAGGAGAAACACAAAAAAGGAAATAAAAAACAACAAAGAATAAAAGGTCACGAGACAGAAGGAAGAGTTAGGGGAATAGAAAAAGAAACGGACGTCACGGTTCTAGCACGTTAATTGCTAGTCTTCAAACGCTCCTATCCATAGCTAATTTCTTAGGGATATTCCACTCCTTAAGATCTCTCTTAACCGACTCGTCCCAAGTTAGTTTAGGTCGACCTCTACCTCTCTTTATATTATCAATCGGCTCTAGAACCCCACTAGGCCACTACGCACCAGCGCCTCAAGAGGCCTCCGTTGGACATGTCCAAACCATCTCAACCGATGCTGAATCAATTTCTCCTCAATTGGTGCCACCCCGACCCTATCCTGAATATCTTTGTTCCGGACTCTATCCATTCTTGTGTGCCCACAAAACCAACGTAACATACGCATCTCTGCTACACTTAGTTGCTGGACATGTCACCTTTTTGTAGGCCAACATTCAGCACCGTATAAAATCGCCGGATGAATCGCCGTCCTATAGATCTTACAAAAAATATTTTTTGTCTAGTCTTACTTGGGGCCTTTTCCAGCTTATGTTTGTAGTTGTATACTAAGCATTCAGATTACTAGCAGAATGCAATGAGGATATGTATCTTTGGCAAGTGCCCCTGCACCGCCGAATCGCTCAATGCCACCATGAAGGTACTGCTGCGAGCATGGATGTTTGATGAGGCTCTATGGTTGTTCGAGGAGGGTCCGGAGAAGTACACTGTTGAGCTGGATGACATGTCATGTAACACGGTGGTGGATTGTGACGGAACCTCCTGGATTATTAGGGACCATGTGTACCTGTCCTTGTCCTACAGACCTCGAACAGACATACACTGTGCCCAATAGCCCAAAAGACCCAACACGTGTTATCGGGTAACCCGACTCATCCACGTTTCCTTACATTCCCAGGATCATTACAGGAGTCATTGCAGTATTACAACATTTCACAAATAATATACATCGGAGATAAAGTGCGGAAGGATTACACCATACGTTTTACAAACCAGTTGTTCAAACTTGCGTCGTTATTACAAACCATAGTTTCAAACTTTATCCTAGGTAGTGGAGACAACATTAATAAAACAGTATTTCACACAAACAACCCTGCCTAAGGGTTGCATTACTCCTCTCCGGACACGTCCTCCTCAATGACGGTCACGCAACAGGCCTCAAAGCAGGGCTGCTCGTGAACGTCACCTGCAACAGGGGATTAACAAACCCTGAGTACAAAGGTACTCAACAGGGCTTACCCGACAAGAGAAGAGAAGGAACAGATATGCTGGTTTGGGTAGGCTCAACAGAATTTTTCATTTGCATAAAAGCTTACTAAAGTAGTTCTAGATCCAAATTTTACTTAATCACTTGAGTACTTGGTAAGAACTGAAGGTGAACATTAGTGAAAGATCATCATCATTCTTTCTTAAACCAGTTCCATTTTCATTCTACGGTGCGGGTCGAAAGATTGAGTCTCCTTAACCGAGGAGCACGACGATTCGAACCGATTCAACCAGATCTGGGAGTTTTCCACGACCATACGATATATGTAGACCCTCGATCACACATATATCAAACCCAACCTCGGATCCTCCAAACAAGACCGGGTCCGCGCCACCCGAGAGTACTTGTACACCTCCAATCCGGGACTTCGACCCACGAGGGTAGCTAGTACTAGTACTCCCGCCATCTCTCCCACTCCCAGTGCGCGATTAGCCGTTCTCATTTAAGAACCACCAAGGCAGGGCTTACCGTAGCATATGATCGGTACTTCACAGTTTTCTCAATCTAGCAGGCCAACAACGGTTAACCCTAAACCGACACATCCAGGTCACCATACACGATCCAAGGGTCGATGCATGTGCCCGTCTGGTCTTAACCATCATTCTTTCTCATTATCATTCCAAAACGATAAGTATCGAAAACATTTATCAAAAGCTTCATAAAGCAGGGCTAAGCATTTCTATCATTTGTATAAAGCTGGTATCAAGGAATGATATATCGATAACAAGGTTGATCATGCATCAACAGGTTAAAGCATTTATTTGATAAACATTTAATGCATCAGGTTATCAAAAGTAAGTGTAATTGTAAAACCAAGGAAATGGTTAAATGAACGGGGCTTGCCTTCGTTGACTGGAAGAGTCTGGAATTCCTGGTAATCCGGATCAACTGGATACTCTGAAGCTTCCGGACCAACCTCACTCGGACACTCGATCACTTCGGAAGCTATACGATAATAGAGTGCATGCTTAATGGAATGCTCATGATATGATCATGGTAAAGATGGAAATTTACTAGGTTATAAACACTTGACTTGCAACAACTTGCCTCCACGGTAAAGTTGCAAACCAACAAAACTAACTTATATAAACATACATGGTTTTTATGAATGACACTTGCCTGCATCCAGCAGCAGATCAAGATAATTCATGTTTTATAACCTTATTTAACCATAAAGAAAGCAATTTAATTAACCGGAAATTAAGTTGTGAAGCAAACTATGCTCAAATTAGTTCAAACTTGGTACATAGATTGGTTATGATCCAAACAGTGCACAAAATAAATTTCAGCATTTTTGGAGTTAAACTTGATTTTATAAAAATCATTGAATCCTTATCAAGAATTAAGAGGCATAATTTTTACTGTAAAACAAAATACAGAAACTTGCACATATTATATTTTTCATAAAAACTACACATTTCATAGAACATGTACAAAAATTTTCATAATTTTTGGCTCAACAGATTAATTCATACAAAAAATAACAAAACCAACAACAAAATGCACACATCAGAAATAGATTAAAAAGTTTAAAACAAACAAAACCCCCAATGGCCGAAACTGGCCCGATCAGTCCATCCCCGCACAAGCCGGCCCAACGCGGGCCTGCCCGCGCTGGCACTGCCAGCTTTGCAGAAAAGCCCTCTGGCTTTAGCAAAACTACAACCAAGCCCTTGACACTATTGGCACTATTCAACTGAGTCTACGACTTTGCACTTAGGCCCTCGGGTTTTGTCGAATTCTCATCGACACGTCCCCGATGCCAAGGCTGCCGGCGGCGAGCTTCGGCTCGCGCACGCCGGAGCAACGCAACCTTCTCCGGCCAAACCAACTAGCTCAAACTACCCCTACACCTCACGGCCTCGCTGAACCCTCAAACTCCCTCCCTCGACCTCTCTCTCTACCCCGACGACGACACAGGCGGACGCGGCGGCACGGCGGCGACACGCCGGCCAACTGAGAGCTCTACTGAGGCTATAGACGTGCGCATCAGCACCAGGGGCTCACCACGACTCTAGCGGACTAGATCTCCGAAGATGACGCGGTTCCGAACGGTGTGATGACGACGACGGCGGCGGATCTCAGCGGTGCGGCTCGACGGCGACGACCTGTTCCGGCTGAGACAGAGAGAGAGAGACAAGGTCAACGACCTGGTGCTAGAGCATCAGCAATAGATAAGGAAGAGAAAACGGGGCTCAGGTGAGGATGATAGGGCCCCGAGCTCGCTGACCACGGTGGCGGCGTCGATGGAGGTGCCCGGGACCGGAGATGAAGAAGACGACCACGCCGGGCGGTTGCGGGGGCGAGCGAGGCTGCGACCTAGCTCTACGGCTCCGCAACGACGAGGCGAACACGATGACGCGGTTGAACAGGACGGACGAGCGCTCACGTGGCCGGCGCGTAGCTGAGCAGAGGGACGGCGGCGATGGCGAGCGAGTAGAGGAAAAAGCGAAACGCGGAGCTTCTGTGGGACGATAGGGGTGAAGGAGAGGGCGGCGGCGTGAAGAACTTGCGCGCGCAGCTGCCAAGCAGCTCGCTGGCGCGACGCATGCGCCCCAGCGCGAGCACGGCCCGGGCGGAGCAGCTCGCTGGCGAGCTTCCAGGCGTTCCCCCTGTGGCACTGTCCCTGCTTCTCCCCCTTTCTGAAATTTTGAAAATACTTTTGAAATTTGAACTAAACTTCAAGTTTTGCCAAAATATGAAAAGTAGAGTTTGAAAAGTTGTACAACTTTGCTTTAACACCCATGGCTGATTTCAACTAGAAATAAGTCAAATTTATCAAAACAGTTCAAATCCAATTTAAATTTGGAAATTTGAAAAGGGGACAGAACTAGGGTTTTGTAGTAGAAGCAAAATTACTTTTGATTTTGCAATGACACTTGAAAAATGGTCAATGTAAGAAATGTTCCTTTTGAAATTCTCTACAACTTTGATGTAAACCCCAAACTCAGATTTCAAATAGTTTTTGAAATGCAAGTTTAGAATCAAAAGGGGACCATTTCCAGGGTTTGAATAGATTCAAAATTACTTAGAATTTTGTACAAAAACTTGAAACTTTGAATACCAAAGTTGTACCTCTTCTCAAGATCTACTAAAAAGCTTTTAGGGTCAGCCCCTAAATATGCACAGATTTTGAGTTAACTGGAAAGGGTTAATTAACTTATATAGAAATTGATGATTTTCCCAATTTTAGGTTAAGCAAACTTTGTAACCTTTTGAATTGTTGAACTTGGATTCATGCCTTTACATGACTCTAGTCAAAAGGGAATGAACACAAGTTACTTCATAATGACATTCCAAAATAGGGTTGTGAGCTACCTCACAAGCAATAACAAAATGCTCACACATTAGGAATTAAATTCTTTTTAGTGAATGCATCTCAAGTGAGCTAGCATATGATGCTATGGAATGGAATGCTTATGATGGCATGACAATATTTTATTCATGTAAACACCTGAGGTGTTACATCCTTTCCCCCTGAAAGAAATCTCGACCCAGATTTCACCACAAACTAAACCAACTACTAAAGTTGTGGGGTATGGGGATAAAGATTACAAACTTTTTACAAAAACTCAGAACACGTTCTATTGTCAACCTCTTTCACTGCCCTGACAGTATGGTTGCATAGAATTCAGGAAACTGCTCTATCAGAAATTCCTCGGTTTCCCAAGTTGCTTCCTCTTCAGAATGCTGACTCCATTGAACTTTATAGAACCTGTGAGTGTGTCGTCGAGTTACCCTATCTCGCTGATCCAGCATTTTGATGGGATATTCTGAGTATGTCATATCAGGCTCAAGTTGTACCCCTTCAACATCAACCACTTGATCAGGAACTCGTAGACACTTCTTCAGCTGAGAGATGTGAAACACATTATGGACCTCTGACAGATGAGCTGGTAGTTGAATACGGTATGCCACTTTGCCACACTTGGCCAGAATTTGAAATGGTCCAATGTAACGGGGAGCAAGTTTTCCTTTGACCCCGAAACGATAAACACCCTTGGTGGGTGACACCTTTAGATACACAAAATCTCCTTTGACAAACGTCAAAGGTCTACGCCTTTGTCTGCATAGCTTTTCTGTCGAGATTGTGCTATTTTATATTTCTTTGTATGAGTTTGACCTTCTGTTCAGTCTCTTGAACTAGATTGACACCAAAGAACCATCTTTCACCAGGCTCAGACCAATGTAAAGGAGTCCGACACCTTCTGCCATATAAAGCTTCAAATGGTGCCATACGGATACTCTCTTGATAGCTATTGTTGTATGAGAACTCTGCTAATGGTAAGCACTCATCCCACTTAAATGGAAAGTTAAGAGCACATGCTCTGAGCATATCTTCTAATATCTGATTTACTCTTTCAGTCTGACCATCTGTTTGTGGGTGGTAAGCTGTACTGTGTAAGAGTTTAGTGCCCAGAGACTCATGTAAACTTTCCTAGAATTTTGAAACAAACTGAGTACCCCTATCTGAGACAATAGTCTTAGGAACTCCATGCAGACTCATAATCCTCTGAAAGTATATCTTGGCATATGTGGACGCTGAGTAGATGGTCTTGACTGGTATAAAATGTGAAACCTTGGTCAGACGATCTACTATAACCCAAATAGAGTCGTAGCCCTTAAATGTTCTTGGTAAACCCACAATAAAGTCCATACTGATGTCCTCCCATTTCCAAGCAGGAATTGGCAATGGCTGCAGTTCACCAGCTGACTTAAGATGAATGGCTTTGACTCTCTGACAAGTATCACATCTGGCTACATACTTTACAATCTCAATTTTCAGCTTAGTCCACCAGAATCTTTGCCTAAGATCCTGGTACATTTTTGTACTTCCCAGATGAATCGCAAACGGGGTAAGATGAGCTTCATCCAGAATCTGCTTCCCCAATTCAGGATTCTTCGGAACGACCAGTCTGTCTTTGAACCAGACCACTCCTGCTTCATCGACTCGGAAGCACGAAGCTTTGTCTGATTTGACTTTCTCTTGAGGTGAACAATACCCTTGTTTTCTTTCTGAGTAGCTACAATCTGGTCTTTGATAGATGATTGAACTGATATATTAGACAAACTGCCCTGTGTGATCATCTGAATACCCAGTTTTTCTAACTCGGAACAAAGAGTAAGATCTACTGGTCTGACAGTGATACAGTTGCAACGAACCTTCCTACTAAGAGCATCGGCTACCACATTTGCCTTCCGGGATGGTAATGCACTTCAAGATCATAGTCCTTGATTAGCTCTAACCACCTCTGTTGTCTCATATTTAACTCTGACTGAGTGAATATATATTTCAAACTCTTGTGGTCGGTGTTATATGTGACATGTGTTGCCCAAGAGGTAATGACGCCAAATCTTTAAGGCGTGAACAACTGCTGCTAACTCTAAGTCATGAGTTGGATAGTGTTCTTCATGACGTTTTAGCTGTCTGGATGCATAAGCTATCACTCTGCCCTCTTGCATCAAAACACAACCAATCCCAATACCAGAAGCATCACAATACACATCAAACGGCTTCTCAATATTGGGTTGGGCTAAGACTGGAGCTGTAGTTAAGAATTCTTTTAGCTTTTGAAAAGCTTTTTCACATTTATCCGACAAACAAACTTGACTTCATTCTTTAACAACTGAGTTATAGGTTTGGCAACTTTGGAGAAGTCTGGAATAAACCTCGCGGTAATAACCTGCCATACCCAGAAAACTGCGAACTTGATGAATAGTTCTGGGAGACTCCCACTCAAGAATTTCTTGCACCTTGCCTGGATCCACAGCTACACCTTCAGCCGATAATACGTGACCCAAAAATGGAACTTTGTCTAGCCAGAACTCACATTTACCGAACTTTGCATAAAGCTGATGGTCTCTCAAACGATCCAACACTACCCTGAGGTGTTCAGCATGTTCTGGTGGAGTCTTGGAATATATCAGAAAGTCATCAATGAACACCACTACAAACTTGTCTAATTCAGGCATGAAAACTGAGTTCATCAGGTACATGAAGTGAGCTGGAGCATTGGTCAACCCAAAGGACATGACCAAGTACTCATACACGCCATATCTGGTGGTAAAAGCAGTTTTAGCATTATCTTCAGGCCTTATCTTTATCTGGTGATACCCAGATCTCAGATCTATCTTGGAAAATACCTTGGCGCCCGCGAGTTGATCAAACAGAAGATCAATCCGCGGCAAAGGGTACTTATTCTTCACTGTCACTCATTAAGCGGACGATAGTCCACACATAGCCTCAATGTTTGGTCTTTCTTTTTGACAAACAAAGCAGGACAGCCCCATGGTGATGAACTAGGTCTGACATAACCTTTATCAAGCAGTTCTTGCAACTGAATTTTTAATTCTGCTAATTCTTTAGGTGGCATTCTATAGGTTCGTCGAGATATTGGTGCTGTTCCTGGCTTTAGCTCTATGCTGAACTCAACATCACGGTCTGGTGGTAACCCCGGCAAGTCTTCAGGAAACACATCCGGAAACTCACAGACTACTGGAATATCCTGAATCTCTTTAACTGTTGTTGCACAGACGCTGCCGCACATCTGGTCAACGATTTTCTTAGAAATTGGAAGTTGAATAAAGAGTTCAGAAGTACCATTAGGTATGATCAACCTGACTGTTCTATGCAAGGCATCTAATACTGCCTTGCTGGTACATCCAGTTCATTCCTAGGATCACATCTATATCCTGATCCTTGATTACTATCATATTAGTGGATAAGTATGCCCGGCAAATTCTACGGGCACCTAATGCACCACTTCCTTTGTATATAAACGACCTCCCAGTGTGTGTATAAGGAAATTTTCCTTTGCTTCCCCAATAGGTATATGATGCTTTTCAACAAAACTCTTACTGATAAAGGTATGCGATGCACCAGAATCAAATAATAATACAGCAGGATGGTGAGCAACTGAAACATACCCATCATGACGGGTTCCCTTCAGGAATATCTGCCACTTGTGCATAATACACCCGGCCAGTCTTCTGCACGGTCTTATTCTTCTGATTGTTATTGTGGCCTTGATTCTGCTGTGGTTGTTGCTGCGGCCGTTGCTGGGAATTCTGACCACTTTGCCCCTGTGGAGTATTTGAGATACTCTTCCTGGGATACGAGCAATTACGGGAGAAATGGCCCGGCTTTCCACAGTTGTAGCATGGGTAATTGTGGTTCTGGGGAGTTTGGGTTCGACTGCCAGGGGCATTCGGCTGTCGTGGATAATTAGAGTTCACAACAGTTTTAGCGGATGACTGCTGTGAGCTGGCTTGTTGTTGCTGGGGTGGACGGTACTGTGGACGGTTGTGCTGGACTGGGTGGTATATAATACGCTGGCGCTTCTTATTGCCACCAAACGATCCAATCGAATTCCCACCCTTTCTCTTTTTAGCTTCGAGATGCTTGAAATGCTTCTCTTCTGCAGATATAGCTTTATTCACCACATCATTGAAGGAGATATGATCGTCACACATTGCCAGCATCTTCTGCATCTTCGTATTCAGCCCCCTCATAAAGCAACTGCGCTTCTTGTCATCGGTGTTCACATGATCCAAAGCATACTGAGATAGATGATTAAACTTGCCAATATACTGCTGTACTGGCTGATCTCCTTGCCTGAGGGCTAAGAACTCTTCGGCCTTCATCCGCATCACACCCGCTGGAATGTAGTGAGCTTTGAAAGCTCTCGAAAACTCATCCCAGGTAATGTGGTGTTCTGGAGCTTGTGCAGCTTCAAAGTTTGCCCACCAAGTTCCCGCAGCTCCCCTCAACTGCTAGGCTGCGAAGGTTGGCTTCTGAGTTTCAGTGCAGTGGATTAGCTCAAACTTCTGATTCATAGTACGGAGCCAATCTGTAGCTTCTAGAGGCTCCTCAGCCTTAGTGATACGGCGGCCTGGTCTCTGTGAAATCTTGATAAGTACTTTCCTGAACCTGATGATGATGTCGGCCACGCTGCCCATATGGTGCATTCTGAACTAGGCCCTGTAGCAGACGTGCATTGTCTGTGGTGGCACGCATGAGTGCCGCTATGGCTTCTGCCAGAGTTGGTGGAACTAGGGGTGCGTTAGAACACCCTCCCCATCATGAGACGAAACCAGCCCATCCGCAGCACGGGTACGAGGCATCTGCTCATAAACAAACCAAACTTTATTGATCTCTGGGTTATGATATAAAAACAGTAACTGCTTACACACTCATGTTACATTATTCATGCATAACAGAACTGATACATGATTCACTAGCTTAAGATCATGTTCAGCTGAACTATTACATAGCCCCTATCCCCTAGGGTTTAAGATCCACGCCTGACACTCTAGTGGAAGATGACTCACTCGTCACCCCCACTCTCACTGTCGCTGTCATCAGCAGACTCAACCACATCAGGATCTCCTCACTCTGCCCTTCTACCTTTTCCTCATCCGTTGAGTGTACCCATCTCATCTTCGGCTGCATTTGGAGGTGGAGGTGGATGAAGTTGATCATACAGCACATGGCTTCCTCATGTAGCTGGTCATTGAACGCTTCTATATCCGTCACATATGCCTCCAACTCATGCAGACGGCTAACGCGGCATCTTCTCGCTGCCAAGCAGTGTTCTGTTCTCCAAGCATTTTAGTCATGAGTTTTTCTGCATTGACTACGCTTCTGTTGGCCCCCTCTAGCTTGAGTTTCATGCCTCCAGCTTTGGCAAGTGCTAAACTCTTCTCCCGAGAGGTGGTGGCCAACTGAGATTTCAACGCACGAACCTCTGCTCGTAAGTCCTCATTAATCTCCTGACTCCTGCTGGACTCTTCCTCCTTGCGGGATGCGAGTTGGTGCCTGGGTACACCATGAGGACCTGTACACTTGCGAGGTGTTTCCTTCCCGCGCGGCATCCTAGTGAGATAAGATTTGAATTAGGCAGATAGAGGAAAATTACTTTTTGGATAGCAAGAAAGGAGTGGATTCTACCCTTACCCCACTATACCATATACCACAAGTTGATTAAGCATGATGCATGAAGCGTACTTACGCATAAAGCATATAAAATTTAAATTATACTCCCTATATAGGAGTAGAAATTTAACAACAATTTCAAGTTAAGGCTTAACTTAACATGCTGCTCCACTTAACAATCCACGATCTACTATTTTTAAGACAGAACATAGATCGAAGAGCATGAACAAGGTAAGTCAAAAGAATTTTGGATCAAACTAGATTCAAATAGTTTTGACTCAAATCATTTTGAAGTTTTGCAACAATACCACAAGACTGCTGCAATGATCGCTCCGATACCAGCTGTGACGGAACCTCCTGGATTATTAGGGCCCACATGTACCTGTCCTTGTCCTACAGACCTCGAACAGACATACACTGTGCCCAATAGCCCAAAAGACCCACCACGTGTTATCGGGTAACCCGACTCATCCACGTTTCCTTACATTCCCAGGATCATTGCAGGAGTCATTGCAGTATTACAACATTTCACAAATAATATACATCGGAGATAAAGTGCGGAAGGATTACACCATACGTTTTACAAACCAGTTGTTCAAACTTGCGTCGTTATTACAAACCATAGTTTCAAACTTTATCCTAGGTAGTGGAGACAACATTAATAAAACAGTATTTCACACAAACAACCCTGCCTAAGGGTTGCATTACTCCTCTCCGGACACGTCCTCCTCAATGACGGTCACGCAACAGGCCTCAAAGCAGGGCTGCTCGTGAACGTCACCTGCAACAGGGGATTAACAAACCCTGAGTACAAAGGTACTCAACAGGGCTTACCCGACAAGAGAAGAGAAGGAACAGATATGCTGGTTTGGGTAGGCTCAACAGAATTTTTCATTTGCATAAAAGCTTACTAAAGTAGTTCTAGATCCAAATTTTACTTAATCACTTGAGTACTTGGTAAGAACTGAAGGTGAACATTAGTGAAAGATCATCATCATTCTTTCTTAAACCAGTTCCATTTTCATTCTACGGTGCGGGTCGAAAGATTGAGTCTCCTTAACCGAGGAGCACGACGATTCGAACCGATTCAACCAGATCTGGGAGTTTTCCACGACCATACGATATATGTAGACCCTCGATCACACCATATATCAACCCCAACCTCGGATCCTCCAAACAAGACCGGGTCCGCGCCACCCGGAGAGTACTTGTACACCTCCAATCGGGACTTCGACCACGAGGGTAGCTAGTACTCCCGCCATCTCTCCCTCCCAGTGCGCGATTAGCCGTTCTCATTTAAGAACCCACAAGGCAGGGCTTACTGCTACGCATATGATCGGTACTTCACAGTTTCTCAATCTAGCAGGCCAACAACGGTAACCCTAACCGACACATCCAGGTCACCATACATCGATCCAAGGGTCGATGCATGTGCCCGTCTGGTCTAACCATCATTCTTTCTCATTATCATTCCAAAACGATAAGTATCGAAAACATTTATTCAAAAGCTTCATAAAGCAGGGCTAAGCATTTCTATCATTTGTATAAGCAGGTATCAAGGAATGATATATCGATAACAAGGTTGATCATGCATCAACAGGTTTAAAGCATTTATTTGATAAACATTTAATGCATCAGGTTATCAAAAGTAAGTGTAATTGTAAAACCAAGGAAATGGTTAAATGAACCGGGGCTTGCCTTCGTTGACTGGAAGAGTCTGGAATTCCCTGGTAATCCGGATCAACTGGATACTCTGAAGCTTCCGGACCAACCTCACTCGGACACTCGATCACTTCGGAAGCTATACGATAATAGAGTGCATGCTTAATGGAATGCTCATGATATGATCATGTAAAGATGGAAATTTACTAGGTTATAAACACTTGACTTGCAACAACTTGCCTCCAAGGTAAAGTTGCAAACCAACAAAACTAACTTATATAAACATACATGGTTTTTATGAATGACACTTGCCAGCATCCAGCAGCAGATCAAGATAATTCATGTTTTATAACCTTATTTAACCATAAAGAAAGCAATTTAATTAACTGGAAATTAAGTGTGAAGCAAACTATGCTCAAATTTGTTCAAACTTGGTACATAGATTGGTTATGATCCAAACAGTGCACAAAATAAATTTCAGCATTTTTGGAGTTAAACTTGATTTTATAAAAATCATTGAATCCTTATTCAAGAATTAAGAGGCATAATTTTACTGTCAAACAAAATACAGAAAACTTGCACATATTATATTTTTCATAAAAACTACACATTTCATAGAACATGTACAAAAATTTTCATAATTTTTGGCTCAACAGATTAATTCATACAAAAAATAACAAAACCAACAACAAAATGCACACATCAGAAATAGATTAAAAAGTTTAAAACAAACAAAACCCCCAATGGGCCGAAACTGGCCCGATCAGTCCATCCCGCGCACAAGCCGGCCCAACGCGGGCCTGCCCGCGCTGGCACTGCCAGCTTTGCAGAAAAGCCCTCTGGCTTTAGCAAAACTACAACCAAGCCCTTGACACTATTTGGCACTATTCAACTGAGTCTACGACTTTGCACTTAGGCCCTCGGGTTTTTGTCGAATTCTCATCGACACGTCCCCGATGCCAAGGCTGCCGGCGGCGAGCTTCGCTCGCGCACGCCGGAGCAACGCAACCTTCTCCGGCCAAACCAACTAGCTCAACGCCTACCCCTACACCTCACGGCCTCGCTGAACCCTCAAACTCCCCTCCCTCGACCTCTCTCTCTACCCCGACGATGACACAGGCGGACGCGGGCGGCACGGCGGCGACAAGCCGGCCAACTGAGAGCTCTACTGAGGCTATAGACGTGCGCATCAGCACCAGGGGCCTCACCACGACTCTAGCGGACTAGATCTCCGAAGATGACGCGGTTCCGAACGGTGATGACGACGACGGCGGCGGATCTCAGCGGTGCGGCTCGACGGCGACGACCTGTTCCGGCTGAGACAGAGAGAGACAAGGTCAACGACCTGGTGCTAGAGCATCAGCAATAGATAAGGAAGAGAAAACGGGGCTCAGGTGAGGATGATAGGCCCCGAGCTCGCTGACCACGGTGGCGGCGTCGATGGAGGGTGCCCGGGACCGGAGATGAAGAAGACGACCACGCCGGGCGGTTGCGGGGGCGAGCGAGGCTGCGACCTAGCTCTACGGCTCCGCAACGACGAGGCGAACACGATGACGCGGTTGAACAGGACGGACGAGCGCTCACGTGGCCGGCGTAGCTGAGCAGAGGGACGGCGGCGATGGCGAGCGAGTAGAGGAAAAAGCGAAACGCGGAGCTTCTGTGGGACGATAGGGGTGAAGGAGAGGGCGGCGGCGTGAAGAACTTGCGCGCGCAGCTGCCAAGCAGCTCGCTGGCGCGACGCATGCGCCCCAGCGCGAGCACGGCCCGGGCGGAGCAGCTCGCTGGCGAGCTTCCAGGCGTTTCCCCCTGTGGCACTGTCCCTTGCTCTCTCCCCCCCTTTCTGAAATTTTGAAAATACTTTTGAAATTTGAACTAAACTTCAAGTTTTGCCAAAATATGAAAAGTAGAGTTGAAAAGTTGTACAACTTTGCTTAACACCCCATGGCTGATTTCAACTAGAAATAAGTCAAATTTATCAAAACAGTTCAAATCCAATTTAAATTTGGAAATTTGAAAAGGGGACAGAACTAGGGTTTTGTAGTAGAAGCAAAATTACTTTTGATTTTGCAATGACACTTGAAAAATGGTCAATGTAAGAAATGTTCCTTTTGAAATTCTCTACAACTTTGATGTAAACCCCAAACTCAGATTTCAAATAGTTTTTGAAATGCAAGTTTAGAATCAAAAGGGGACCATTTCCAGGGTTTGAATAGATTCAAAATTACTTAGAATTTTGTACAGAAACTTTGAAACTTTGAATACCAAAGTTGTACCTCTTCTCAAGATCTACTAAAAAGCTTTTAGGGTCAGCCCCTAAATATGCACAGATTTTGAGTTAACTGGAAAGGGTTAATTAACTTATATAGAAATTGATGATTTTCCCAATTTTAGGTTAAGCAAACTTTGTAACCTTTTGAATTGTTGAACTTGGATTCATGCCTTTACATGACTCTAGTCAAAAGGGAATGAACACAAGTTACTTCATAATGACATTCCAAAATAGGGTTGTGAGCTACCTCACAAGCAATAACAAAATGCTCACACATTAGGAATTAAACTCTTTTTAGTGAATGCATCTCAAGTGAGCTAGCATATGATGTTATGGAATGGAATGCTTATGATGGCATGACAATATTTTATTCATGTAAACACCTGAGGTGTTACATGGATGTGTTGAAATATTAGGTAATTTCTAGATTAAAATCAGAATATAAATCATGACGATCAGATGAACTAGATTAAGCATGTGTTCTAAACGAGCATGATCAGACAGCATATTGCATAACATGAACATGATTACTGGTATAAACCTTGCTTGCATACCAGATAGATTAGATAGAAGGAACATTAAAATTAGATCGCGTGAATTATACCTTCCGATTGTTGGCGTAGAAGATGATAGTATAGGTGCTGGTGAAGCTGGTTCGAGGTTGAGATCGTCGAAGGAGAGATCTTTATCGTAGTCATCGAAGGGGTGGTCGAGATACGGGTCGATGAGCGGTGGTGGAAGACTTCGTTGAAGCTGACGACGGATACGCCGGGACGTAGAACCACCTGACTTGAACGGAAGACGACCCGTCGTGAGGTTTGGGAGCAGTCGCGCGGAGAGCGCTTCCCAAAAACCTTATTCACCTTCTCTCGGTGCAGGATTGCAAAGACGAGGGTTCTGGAGACCTGCTCGCCCGGTCACTGGTGCACGCAAGCGATCAGACTAGAGAAACGACGGCGGCAGCACAACAGCGAGAAGAAGGCAAAACCCTAGCCCTAATCGATTCATTTTGGCATGGCTGGTAGGCTGCTTATATAGTCCAGTCCAACCGACCTCGTGTCGTGATCACGATCTAAATCGTTTAGGATGAGTAGGACTCTACAGTCTTGGAAGCCAAGAAAGCCAAAAACAAAATCTGCAAAAGGAGGCCACGCCCCCGCAAGGCGAGGAGCCGGATTTCGGCGGACCATTCACGCAGGTGCCGCGCGCCCACGCCCTTCGCCCCGCCCCGCCCGTCCTGGCGAGGCGATGCGAGCGAGCGCATGTGGGCTTCTCTTTCTCCTCCTCACACTAGACTTGAGGAAGTGGAGGGGACTTCCATATTTAAGTATGGCTACCTCCACTTCCACAAGCAAGGTGGGACTAAAGAGTTTTCACTCCGCTCCTTTGCTATCTCATGAATGGGCCTTTGATATTTACTAGGAATTTTTGAAATTGTTATTGGGCCAAGCCCATAAATTCCAACAATCCCCCACCAGATCTCAAATCCCATTCGGAATCTTGCCTATTCTCACCACTGTTTGATATACTAGTGTTTCGGCAGAGACTGTGAAGTTGAACTTCCACCTAGAACCTCAAGCTACACTCATCCACAACTTGAACAATGGAATATGCCTTGAATTGCAAGCTTTGTGCGAATAAGCTTTACTCAAGGACAAACTAGTACCTGGCTACCAGTAGCCTTACTCCGTGGGTGGAGCATATATACGTCGTACTCCCTGGTCTCTTCATAAGCTTATTAAAGATCACCCAGATCTCATAGACTACAACGTTATACAGTTAGGTCTCATATAGGTATGTTCTTTCAAGAATGCTCTGTAGGACAGCATCTTCGCTAGTTATAGCCAGTAGAACATATTAAAGCATTTAGCCAACATACCATACAGTGCCTCATTGCTATGAGAGTATTGCATCTTCACTTAGAGAGGGTTATAATTATACTCTCCTCAGTTTACCAATAGCTTGTTCTTCCCAGATCCTTAGTCACGGGATCTCCGATCAAAAAAAGGCTGGGTTACTACTACTGTAAACTCATATGGGTCTCATACCCATCTCCCTTGATGCAATTTCTATCACATTACGTGATAGCCCTTTTGTAAAGGGATCTACCATGTTTTTATCTGTCTGGACATAAGTCACAGCTATTACTTCAGAGTTTCTCAACTTTCTAACAGATTTTATACGTCTTTTAACGTGTTTTGTTGACTTTGCATTATCCTTAGCACTATTCACTTTAGTGATCACAGTTTGATTATCACAATTCATATGGATAGCCGGAATTGGTTTTTTCAACCACCGGTAAGTCAGACAAGAGCTCACGTAGCCATTCTGCCTCTGCAGTAGTTGTATCTAAAGCAGTAAGTTCTGCTTCCATGGTTGATTTAGTCAAAATAGTCTGTTTACAAGACCTCCATGACACTGCACCACCTCTAAGAGTAAATACATACTCACTTGTGGCGTAGATTTGATCAATATTAGATATCTAGTTTGCATCACTATATCCCTCAAGCACAGCAGGATGCCCAGAATAGTGAATTCCATAACTCATTGTACCTTTTAGATAACGCAAGACCCTTTCAAGTGCACGCCAATGATCATCACCTAGGTTGGACGTGTACCTACTCAACTTGCATACAGCAAAAGAGATATCTGGTCTTGTTGCGCTAGCTAAATACATGAGTGAACCAATTATCTGAGAGTATCCCAATTGGTCTCTAGCTAACTTCTTGTTCTTTATTAATGTCACACTAGGATCATAAGGTGTTGGAGAAGGCTTGCTATCTATAAAAACAAATCAGCTCAAGACCTTCTCAACTGTAGGACCGAAAACGTACAAGACAGGCGACCAGAGGGGGGGGTGAATGGGAGCCTGAAATTTCTTTCAAAACTTTCAAACCTCTGTCCCAAAAATCACACCCAAGAACTCACAAGCAAAACACTAGGTGCCCACGACCCTATGAGAGAGGGTGGATGATCACTACGGATCACAGCGATGCACCTAAAATGACAGAACAACCACGCAAGAAACCGGCGAAGAAATCCAAACCCTAGGAGCACCGGACGCTGGAGCTCTGCACACCGGACGCTCCGGTGGTAGAGTCCGGTGCGAGTCCAGTAAGCACCCAGACGCAACTGACGCGTCCGCTGGAGGTGCACCAGACGCTACACCCAGTCCGGTGAGTGAGCGTGTCACACCAGACGCTCGCTCAAACAAGCACCGGACACTCCGGTACTTGATCTCCGAGTCCGGTCAGACGCGACAGTGGACACCGGACGCTGCAAAGGCTCACACCGGACGCTCCTGTGAGCCGAGTCCGGTGAGAAACAGAGAGTACCCAAAAACAGCGGACGGGTCCGGTGACCACACACCGGACGCTCCTCAGAGTCCGGTCCACTCAAAAGCTATCTGACACAACACGTGTCAAGACCCCGTCACACCGGACGCGGGAGTGCCACACCGGACGCGTCCGGTGCCCCCGATTTGGCGTCCGGTGCTGACGAACAGCACGAACTCAAAATCGCCTCGAACACAAAATCGACCCGATCTCCTCCAAATCAAGTTCTCAGTTGCTCAAACTTGACACAGAGGTTCCTTAGGAGGTTGGTGAGGTAACTCTAGGAGATCATGACGCTCCACCAACAAAATCTCTCGGAATCGATCACAAGGGGTGCAAAAACTCCAAGAAATCAGCTAGCCCAAAGAACTTGCCCGATCTACATGCTTAAGAGGTCTTAGCCAAATTCCTTCGGTGGAAATGCTCTGCTCTTAGCCACGAACAGATCAAGACAAGCGGCTCGCGAAACGATCGCCTACACGCGGAGAACGATCGAAAGAAAGCGAGAGGGCAAAACAAGAACGCGAAGAACAGATCAAGAACAAGACACAAATCTGATCTCCAGAGGAAACAGCGGTGATTACGGTCACCGCTTCCTGAATCACGTCCAATACACAGTGCAGATGCAACTGTTGATCTCAATAGCTACATCAGGGAAAGGGAAACAAGAAACCCTAAGAAAATAGCAAGTGTCTGAGATAGAAACTGAGATAGGTTGAGGGGTGGGTTACCCTCTCTACTTATACTAATCCTTATTCCCACTCTACCCCTACTGCTAACAGAGCGAACCAGCTAAGCCCTAGGACTATTCTGGAACAGCTCGATCTCATCGTCGATCTGACGGCCACGCCCGCTCGACCGGTAGCTTCGCCTCGACACAAGCTCCCCGATCGCCGCCACGTGCCATCGATCCTCTGGACGTCCACCTCGTGAACTCCGCCGCTGGTTTTGAGGCCCAAACCAGCAAACCCTCCACCAACCCGAGTTTTGTGGCCCAAACTCGGAAACCCAGCAGCAGCCCAGGTTTTGTGGCCCAAACCTGGTAACCGTCCAACGCCCCGAGTTTTGAGGCCCAAACTCGGAAACCGGCCTGCCAGTGGTTTTTCTAGGGCTCTACCACCAAACTGCCGACGTAGAGGGATGCACCTCCTGTGCACCCCGTCCACCGACACGTGTCCCCGGGTCCCCGACCCAAGCAACACCATGTCCCGCAAGTCCTCGCTCGTCGCTTGTCCCAGGCTGTCAGCCTCTGCAGTCGATCCTCCGGCCACCGGTCCGTCAGCCCAAGTCCGAGTCCGCCCTTCACCGCTCCGGTCCGTCGGCATGGCACTCCAGCACTTGACCTTCACCTTGCCTTCGATCACCGCCTCCCGGCTCAACACCTGCACAACACAAGCCAAGGAACAAGCGCATCAAATCCGTTGACAATCACTCATCACTTCAAGACCCGGATCACAGCCTTTGCATCCGCAATCTCCCCCTTGATGAGTGCATTGTCAACAACCAACACAAATCATAAACGGAAAAAGAAAAGAGAAAGAAAAGAAGGAAGAACTCATCCAAGTGACCAAGAAGCGTAGCAAAGCCGAAGAAGGTCAAGTGGATGAAGCAAGAGAACTTGGTTCCCAAAGACATGGGCAACGGCTCAACGCAACCAAGCAAAGCAAAACTAGCCCTCAAGAAGAGGCAACACGGGCTCAACACCGCTAGCAAAAGTATCGGAGCCACAAATAAGTATCGGAGCAAAACGAGAATTGAAGGACCGAGAAGCAACCAGAAAGCGACCAGAGGGGGGGTGAATGGGAGCTTCCAAATTTCCTTACGGAAACTAGTAGCCACTGTCCCGAGAATCACCCCAAAAGACAAACCCTAGAGCTTGCTAATGTCCACGACCCTAGATGTAGGGTGGATGCTTCCAAGAAGCACAGCGGGACACTACACAACTCTAGAAAGCCAACGCAAAAGACGGAAACCAAGTCCGACAACGAACGAACGAACCGCGAACGAAACAGCGCAAAACAGTCACGACCGGACTCTGATCAGCGTCCGGTCAGCAGGGACCGGACGCGTCCGGTCACACAAAAACCGATCTGGGACCTTACTGTTTCTGACCGGACTCACAGTGGGAGCGTCCGGTCTCAACCAGCCTAGCGTCCGGTCGTCTGAAAAACCCGATGAACAGTAATGACTGAGCGTCCGGTCAGTGATCAACAGATGCGTCCGGTCAATACACAGAAAAGAGCTGCGAAGAACATTCAACGACCGGACTCTGACCGTGCGTCCGGTCAGCCCGAGTCGAGCGTCCGGTCACCACGACAGCAGCCTGTTCGTCCACCGATTCGACTCGATCTCACCTAAAACGAATCCTCTAGGGATCAAACTTGGTGAGAAGAGTCAAAAGGA
Source organism: Coix lacryma-jobi var. lacryma-jobi (assembly GCA_009763385.1). NCBI lineage: Eukaryota > Viridiplantae > Streptophyta > Magnoliopsida > Poales > Poaceae > Coix > Coix lacryma-jobi. Next base: position 127,780,486 of record CM019825.1, on the reverse strand, counting down.
GTATAGTGAGCTATCCCTAAGAGATCATGGCTCGAACCTATCTCCAAATCGATGAATCAAAGAATTTCGGGGGAAAGGAGAAAACTTGACCCGAAACGAAAATCGATCGATCTCCTAGACCGTGAGGTTAGAGGTGAATTCCTTCGGTGGAAAGAAGTGCCTCACGATCTAGAACAACTTGGTTCAAATGGTTTTGCAAAAGATGAACCGAGCAAAGAGATCAAGCGACGGGAAAATCGTGGAGAAAAAGGATTCCGTAAAGAACACAAACGAAACGCGAATCACAACCACGAACTGCAACCGTGTGGCTACCACACGCTACAACAGTGAGATTACGGTCTCACTTCCTCAAAATCAACAGTACACAGAGGCAAGTCTCTCTGCGGATCTCAGCTAGCTACAGCAGGGGATGGGAGAGCAGGAAACCCTAAGTGCGAAAGAGCAAATGACTGAGATCAATGGGAGGAGGGTGTCTCCCGACTACTTATCCTACTACAAGCCTAAGTCTATTTCCTACTCTACCCTTCTCTATTCTAATTACAGAGCGAACCAGCTAAACCCTAGGGTTATTCTGGACCAACTCGGTGGTAGGTGTATCCGACGGCCATGCCCGCTCGACTCGAAGCGTTGCCTCGACGCAACCTCCAGATCGCCGCCACGTGCCGCCCTCGCTCTGCACCCCCGGTTTTGTGGCCCAAACCGGGAAACCAGCCTTTTCCAGCCAACCCCCGGTTTTGAGGCCCAAACCGGGAAACCAGCCCACCAGCTTCTGAGTTTTGAGGCCAAACTCAGCAAACCCTCAGCGCCCAGGTTTTGAGGCCCAAACCTGGAAACCGTCCTCAGCCCGAGTTTTGTGGCCAAACTCGGAAACCCTCAGCCCGAGTTTTTTTGGCCAAACTCGGAAACCGTCCACGCCCAGGTTTTGAGGCCCAAACCTGGAAACCGTCCATCCGATGGTTTTTCCCTGGCTCTACCACCAAACCGACGTCGTAGAGGGGATGCACAGCCCGTGCACCCCGTCCACCGACACGTGTCCCTGAGTCCACGACTCAGGCAACACATGACCGCACTTCTTCACTTGTCGTCGTCACAGGCTGCCAGCCACCACAGCTGATCCTCGGGCCTCTGGTCCCTCAGTCCAAGCCTCACGTCCGCCCTTCACCGCTCGGTACCTCAGCATGGCACGTCCGCCGCACGGCACGCCCATCCTTCACCGCACCTGGTCCATCGGCACGGCACGTCTCAACTTGACCTTCACCTCGCCGTTGGTCACTGTATCTGTGCTCGACACCTGCACTACACAAGCCAAAGAACATGCGCATCATCCCAGTTGACAATCACTCAACACTCAGAGACCCGGCATACACCCATGTATCCGCAATCTCCCCCTTGATGAGTGCATTGTCAACTACTCACACAAATCATAATGAAAAGAGGAAGGAAGAAGGAGGAAGGAGAGAGAACTCGACCAAATGACCCAAAAGCATAGCAAAGCCGAAGAAGGTCAAGTGGAAAGAGCGAAAAACTTGGTCCCCAAAGACATGGGCAACGGCTCGACGCGACCAAGCAAAGCAAAGCTAGCCCTCAAGAAGAGGTAGAACAGGCTCAACACCGCTAGCAAGATACCAATCGAAAATCGGAGCATAAAATGGCAAAGTGCTAGTCCCTCAAGATAGAGGCACAGAGGCTCAACACAACTAGCAAGAAAAACCACTCCGAACCAATCGAAATCAAACTCGACACCAATTGAGGAAAAATGTTTGCTAGTCCCTCAAGACAAAGGCAGCGGCTCAACACAACTAGCAAACTCCCCCTCGACAAGTGCAAGCAACCAGGGACTCCCCCTTAGGTCCAACAATAGAAGAGCACAAAGATTTGAAAATCTCCCCCTTAACAAAAGCTTTCCCTTAGTTGAACACCGGGAGACATATGATTTGCAAAAATTCTCCCCCTTAGTTGAAAATGCACTTATCAAGTACAGGAGCCATTCAAAAACCCTTCCCTCAACGAAATCTCTCCCTTAGAAAATGCATATGAAGTCAGAAATGCAAGTTAGGAGCTTCGTGCATATAATCAAAAGAGTGCAAAGATGCTCTAAACAGTATAGCTCCAATGACTCAACTAAGCACTCAAATAGCGAAGGCTCAAACTGATCACACATACGAAATGTGAACATATGAGCATGTGAGCAGTCTTTAGCCAAAGAGATAGTCACCATCAAAATAGCACTACACATGTATAGACAGGAATCCAAACAAGTGCTAAACATGTATACAAGGTGAACTACCCCTAGCAAAGTTCAATCATCATGCATAGGAATGAAGCATATACTTGTGATTTCATTTTTATATCGGAGTTGCAGCGGTGAAATTACACAAGTTTAATTTCAGCATGTGATTGCGAGAGGTTGAAAGCTTGTCTTTGCCTAACTTTTCAACCGTGCGAAGCCTATGCATATGCAATCAGAAGCTTAAAGCAACGGTTTCGGTCATACACTACACGGCTCAAGTTTAACTCAAAGTGCAATGAGAAACCGTCTCGATACCGTGAGGTGTTGACAAGCAATCCCATCTCGATCTTTTCAATTCACTAAAACTTGGTTCAAATTTTAAACATGATATGAACAGACCAAGCAAGTGAATGACTCATAACTAGAGACATAGCAACCTAGCATATATGAAAAGCACGAGTGAACTCAACATATCCTACACATGCTAGTTGCATATCTCAATGGTGAACATTTTCAGATTGTTAGTTATTAAGTGAATTCACCATTTTAAAATAGCTCAGCTCACAACATGTACTAGTGATCAGAAGGAGCATAAGCTACAAGCATCAATATAAGCATCAGAGCATACTACATAGAGCATAGTTACATTCTAGTGATTATAAACATGAAGCTTAGAATGTGAATGCGTATGCTGAAATGCAAAAGAAAAGAAAGACAAAAGAGTCAGTCAAATATACAAGATCCAAAATGTTTCCCCCATCTAAAAAGGGAAACACACACCAAGCTCACCCCTCAACCGATTAAAGGTTGATTCGTCTAAAGGCTTGGTGAAAATATCAGCCAGTTGATGATGAGTATCGACATGGCGAAGGTCGATATCACCCTTCTCCTGGTGGTCTCGCAAGAAATGAAAGCGCACATCAATGTGTTTGGTCTTCGAGTGAAGCACGGGGTTCTTAGCAACGCTAATGGCACTCGTGCTGTCACAAAGCAAAGGCACGCGAGTAAAGCTCAGACCAAAATCACGCAAAGTGGCCATCATCCAAAGCAACTGGGAACAGCAGCTAGCCGCAGCAACATATTCAGCCTCTGTAGTGGACTGAGCGACACTAGACTGCTTGCGAGAAGACCACGAAACAAGAGAAGAACCAATAAATTGGCAAGTCCCAGAAGTGCACTTGCGCTCAATACGGCAACCAGCAAAATCAGCATCCGAATAACCGCAAAGAGAGAGGGTGGAGGAAGCAGAATACCAAATCCCGAATTCAGGCGTGAAACGAAGGTACGTGAAAATCCGCTTCACCGCCTGACGGTGAGAGGTGCGCGGCGACGCCTGAAAGCGCGCACACAGACACACCGCGAACTGGATGTCCGGGCGTGTCGCCGTCAGGTAGAGGAGCGACCCGATCATGCTGCGGTACTCCTTCTGGTCCACTGCTTCTCCATCCACATCCGCATCCAGGGCAGTCGTGGTCGACATGGGTGTTGGAAGAGGCTTGGCCTCACCCATATCGAACCGCTTCAGCAAGTCCTTGGTGTACTTGCCCTAGTGCACAAACGTCCCCTCTCGGGATTGCTTAATTTGCAACCCGAGAAAGAATGTCAGCTCGCCCATCATGCTCATCTCGAACTCCCTGCTCATAGTATCTGCAAACTTGGCAACCAAAGCGTGAGAAGAACCACCGAAAATGATATCATCCACGTAAATCTGGACCAAGAGAGTGTCTTTGCCTTGCCTAAGGAGAAAGAGCGTTTTATCTACACATCCCATTTTAAAACCCTTAGCAAGCAAAAAGGTTTTCAACCTATCATACCAGGCTCTAGGAGCTTGTTTCAAACCATATAAAGCTTTGTGGAGTTTAAAAACATGGTTTGGAAACTTAGGATTTTCAAAACCGGAGGGTTGCTCAACATAAACTTCTTCTTCTATGTAGCCGTTTAAGAAGGCACTCTTGACATCCATTTGAAAAAGTTTGAAACCTTTGGATGTAGCAAAGGCCAAGAGTATCCTAATTGCCTCCAAACGAGCTACAGGAGCAAACGTCTCCTCATAGTCTATCCCCTCCTTCTGACTATAACCCTTCGCTACAATCCTGGCCTTGTTTCTAACAACGTGGCCATCCTCTCCTTGCTTGTTTTTGAAAACCCATTTTGTCCCAATAGGCTTACACTCAGGAGGAGGTGGAACTAGAACCCAAACCCGATTTCGCTCAAAATTTTCTAACTCCTCATGCATGGCATTGACCCAATCCGGATCCGTCAAAGCGTGTCCAACATCTCGGGGCTCAAAATTAGCAACAAAAGCAGAATGAGCGAAGTGCGAGATTTGCTGTGACCTGGACCGAGTGACCCGTTCGTCGATGTTGCCGATCATCTGCTGAGGCGGGTGCTGGCACTGGATGTGTCGTGGCGCTTCCCTTGCCGAAGTGGCCTCCCCCTCAACAGCAGCTGGTGCCTCCCCGGGTACAAATGGTACTGCTCGGGGTGGCGGATCCCACGGCCCCCAGGAAGAAGAGGTGTCGGGGCCGTGAGTCGTCGTAGAAGCCGCTCTTTGCGGCACTGCAGGTGGAGGAGGTGCTGGGTCATCTATCTCTTCAGCACCTTCTTCATCATCACCAAAAAGAGGCTCGCCAACCTCATGATCACCTGCACGTTCAAAGTGAGAAGAAGGACAAACCATGGTCTCGTCGAAGGTGACATCGGATGTCTCCATGACTCGGTTAGTGTCAAGGTTAAGTACACGATAAGCTCGAGTGTGAGTGCCATAACCCAAAAACACACCGTCAGAAGAACGAGACTCAAACTTGTCCAAGTTGCCCTTTTTGAGTATAAAACAATGGCAACCAAAAACTCAAAAATAACTCACCTTTGGCAGTTTTCCAAAACGCAACTCATAAGAAGTCTTTTTCAAGAACGCTCGGAGAAAAATGCGATTGGAAATGTAGCATGCAGTGCTCATAGCTTCGGCCCAATATCGCCTAGGAGTCCTATGCTCATCGAGCATCGTCCTGGCCATCTCTACAAGGGTCCGATTCTTCCTCTCTACAACACCATTTTGTGGCGGTGTGTAGGGGGAAGAAAACTGATGCTCTAAACCCAAAGAGTTACAAAACTTCTCAAAATCCAAATTTTTAAATTCGGAACCATTATCACTCCGAATTGCTTGCATCGAGTTCAAAGGGAACTCGTTCTGAAGACGCAAAATCAGATTGCGAGCAAAGGAGAAAGTCTCGGTCTTCTCAGCTAAAAAGAAGACCCACGAATATCTCGAAAAGTCATCAACAACAACAAGCACATACCACTTCCCCCCAACCGAGCTCACCCGAGCCGGACCAACAAGGTCCATGTGCAAAAGCTCTCCAGGGCGCTTGGTCATGACCTGAGTCACTGGATGGTGGGGAGCGGCAACCATCTTCCCATGTCTACAAGAGTGGCAAACAAGATCCTTCTCCATATGCAACTTGGGCAATCCTCGGATTAGGCCAAGTGAACTAAGCCTTGCAAGCAAGTCGAAGCTCAAATGTCCAAGTCTCCTATGCCACTTCCAAAGATCAGAGGAGGAAGGTCCAGCCACAAGACAACGAGAAGTGCCAAAAGACTCCGAGAAATTCGCACGAAAGACTTTTCCAAAGGGCGAAATCAAACACACAAGATTGCCCTGAGGATCCAAAATACGACTGAGATTCGGTTTAAAACGAATCTCATAGTCGTCGTCAAAGAGTTGCGAAACAGAAAGAAGGTTAAAATGCAAGTTAGAAACAAGAGCAACATCGCGCAACACAAAGTGCTCATTAACTCGCACCGACCCGCGAGACAATACCTTACCTTTGCTATTGTCGCCGAAGGTTATGTACTCCTTTCCGGCAACAGGGCTAAGGCTGGAGAACCACTTGGCGTTTCCGGTCATGTGCCTCGAGCAACCGGAATCCACCAACCAAATGTCCTCCAACCGTTTTACCTACATCAATAAAAAGACATAGGGTGAGCATACGGTCCAACACTGGGGTTAGTGAAGTAGGAAGAATACCAGTGTTGGGCCGACTGCTCAAAAGAACGGTTAGCAGAAAAACCATTCCTAGCACGTCTACAAGAGGAGCGATCACCACGTAGAGGAAAACGTGGTCCGCTAAGGGAAGAGCGTCCATCGCGATACTCAAAACACGGTGGGGGAAAACGCTCAACTACAAAGCCTCCGCCACGGGGTCCATAGCCTACAACTGCAGGCTCCCGCCGGGCACGCTCTCTACGAGGCCTAGGCCTAGGGACTTGAGGCTCAACACCTCTAGGCCTAGCGACTCTCCTCGGAGCTCTCTGCTGCCTAGGCCTGGGAACTTGAGGTTTTGGACCTCTGGGCCTAGCAACACGTCTCGGTGCTTTCCTCTGAACATTCGGCACATGTACATCATGGAAAGGATGGTACATGTCCGGGTTGTTCATCTCCCTAGCACGGCGCGCCTCTCTCTTGCGCCTAAAGCAGAACTCGCTCAAGTGACCATCTCTCCCACAGAAATCACAATGGTACCTCACCGCACGCAAAGGGGGTTGTTGGTACTCATGGCTGTGGGTGTGGATCACTTTGCCCTTCTGTGGCAACTCCTCCTGGATAGGTGGCATTGTGTCCAGCTTGTTCTTTAGGTGGTTGGGTTTGGGATGCCACACTTGGTTCTTGGGTGGAGCTCTCGGAGGTTCCTCAAACACCCCATCCTTGGTGATAGGCTTGACCGGCTCTTTGGATGGAAGCTTGGTCAGTTTGGGAGTAGTGGTGGAGTTGGGCTTCTCACTAGGATTCAGACCACTCGACTCTCCAATCTTCCCAAAAGCAGAAAGATCAACACCCTGGGCAAGACCTACACCAGAACCTCCAGCAGCTCGCCTAAATTGGGAGATCATCATCCCGAGCTGCGGCTCACTACAAGAGACCCATGACAAGATGGTCCGAAGGTATATGTTTTCCTCCTCGGTTTTCATCTTGCCATGCTTGACATTCGCAATCTCCATCTCCAAACCCTCACACAAAGCACACCTAGCCACACTAGTGCTACCTGAGTTGGCCTCCTCAAGAGACACAATCTTGGCATTCTTCTCTGCCAACTCAGATTGCAAGACAGGACAAGTCTTGCACGCACCCAACAGAGAAGGTCTAGCCTTCAGCTCATCCACCTCTCCTACCAACGCAGCATACTTACCTCTCAAAGTGAGAAGGTCAGTCATGTGCGTGGTGCACATCTCACACTCAACCTCCTCCGACACGACCATGGTGGACTTGGCAAACTCAAGCTCTCTCACCGTGTCCTCCCACTTCTGCCTAAACTCCTTGCGCTCTCTAGCGGCACGCCTAAGCAACTTGTCCTGACTAAGGAACACGGCAGTAAGCTTCTCAACCTCAGCAGAAAGCTCGTCGTGGGTGAGGGATACCTGGGAGGTGTCGTCGTCGTCGTCGTCCCGAGGGGTGTGCTCCAGCTTGCCGTCGACCTCATCACCAAGCGCCATGGTGCAGAAGCCGTCGTCGTCGGCGAAGAAGCAGAGGCCGTTCAGCTTGTCCTCGATCCTCTTCTTCTTCTCGGACTCGTCATCGCTTGAGCAAGCGGAGTCGTCATCCGAGCCGTCGACGTCGCTGAGCGTGGCGAAGAACGCACGCTACTCAGCCTGGGCCTTCTCCAAGTACTTCTTCTTGATGTACTCCTTGTCGAAGCCGCCCCTCCGCTTGTGCCTCGCGGGGACGTACTTCTCCTTGCGCTTGCCGGAGTCGTACTTGTGCCCATGATCGCCCTTCCCCGAATGCTTGTTCTTCTTGGGGCAGTTGGTGATGAAGTGGTCGGGGTCGCCGCACTCATAGCATCCTGAGCGTCCTCCTCCGCGGCGATGGTTCATGCGGTTGTTGTGAAACCGCGAGAACCGGTTGGCAAGCATTGCCAACTCGTCATCCCCCAAAGACTCAAGCTGGTCCTCTGTGACAGAAAAGAGAGATGAAAGAGCAAAACCTCCAGAGGGGTTAGAAGAGCCAGAAACCAAAGCCATAGTCGGGCCAGAAGGATTCTCATAAGAAGCCCTCGACATGGTGTCAATCTCACTAGACTTGAGCTTACTAAAGAGCTCGTCGCAGGTGAGGGTCTCATAGTTAGACGATTCGATGATCGCTTGGACCTTTGAGTCCCACACTGACCGATCAAGAGTGTGCAAAAGCTTCAAAGCCCTCTCATGATCGTCAAAAGGCAACAGCTCCTTGTTCGCTCTCATCTTGTTGACAATAACCTGAAAGTGAGCGAATAAACTCTCTATGCTCTCGCCAGGCATATGTCGAAAGTTCTCATACTCCCGCTTGTGCGACTCATAGAGGCGGGATTTGACCTGAGTGGTTCCCTCATGGAAGCGCATGAGGGTCGCCCAAATCTCACGAGCCGTGGGGAGGTGAGAAACGCGATCAAACTCAAACATGCTCAAACAGGAGAACAAGGCATTACGTGCCCGGCTATTGGCCTCGTGCTCATCGATCTGGAGCTGAGTGACACGAGCAGCCAAGACAACGTAATCATCCCTGTTGCAAATCTCCCAAACAGAAGAGCCCATGCTCTGGAGATAGGCCGACATGCGTATCTTCCAATACACATAGTTCGTCCCATCAAAGAACGGCGGTTTGCCCACGCCGCGATCCATGTCGCCTTCCGTGGATCTGGAACCGGCTAAGGTGGAAGGTCCTTAACCCGCTCCGATACCAATTGAAGGACCGAGAAGCAACCAGAAAGCGACCAGAGGGGGGGTGAATGGGAGCTTCAAAATTTCCTTACGGAAACTAGTAGTCACTGTCCCGAGAATCACCCCAAAAGACAAACCCTAGAGCTTGCTAATGTCCACGACCCTAGATGTAGGGTGGATGCTTCCAAGAAGCACAGCGGGACACTACACAACTCTAGAAAGCCAACGCAAAAGACGGAAACCAAGTCCGACAACGAACGAACGAACCGTGAACGAAATAGCGCAAAACAGTCACGACCGGACTCTGATCAGCGTCCGGTCAGCAGGGACCGGACGCATCCGGTCACACAAAAACCGATCTGGGACCTTACTGTTTCTGACCGGACTCACAGTGGGAGCGTCCGGTCTCAACCAGCCTAGCGTCCGGTCGTCTGAAAAACCCGATGAACAGTAATGACTGAGCGTCCGGTCAGTGATCAACAGATGCGTCCGGTCAATACACAGAAAAGAGCTGCGAAGAACATTCAACGACCGGACTCTGACCGTGCGTCCGGTCAGCCCGAGTCGAGCGTCCGGTCACCACGACAGCAGCCTGTTCGTCCACCGATTCGACTCGATCTCACCTAAAACGAATCCTCTAGGGATCAAACTTGGTGAGAAGAGTCAAAAGGAGTATAGTGAGCTATCCCTAAGAGATCATGGCTCGAACCTATCTCCAAATCGATGAATCGAAGAATTTCGGGGGAAAGGAGAAAACTTGACCCGAAACGAAAATCGATCGATCTCCTAGACCGTGAGGTTAGAGGTGAATTCCTTCGGTGGAAAGAAGTGCCTCACGATCTAGAACAACTTGGTTCAAATGGTTTTGCAAAAGATGAACTGAGCAAAGAGATCAAGCGACGGGAAAATCGTGGAGAAAAAGGATTCCGTGAAGAACACAAACGAAACGCGAATCACAACCACGAACTGCAACCGTGTGGCTACCACACGCTACAACAGTGAGATTACGGTCTCACTTCCTCAAAATCAACAGTACACAGAGGCAAGTCTCTCTGCGGATCTCAGCTAGCTACAGCAGGGGATGGGAGAGCAGGAAACCCTAAGTGCGAAAGAGCAAATGACTGAGATCAATGGGAGGAGGGTGTCTCCCGACTACTTATCCTACTACAAGCCTAAGTCTATTTCCTACTCTACCCCTCTCTATTCTAATTACAGAGCGAACCAGCTAAACCCTAGGGTTATTCTGGACCAACTCGGTGGTAGGTGTATCCGACGGCCATGCCCGCTCGACTCGAAGCGTTGCCTCGACGCAACCTCCAGATCGCCGCCACGTGCCGCCCTCGCTCTGCACCCCCGGTTTTGTGGCCCAAACCGGGAAACCAGCCTTTTCCAGCCAACCCCCGGTTTTGAGGCCCAAACCGGGAAACCAGCCCACCAGCTTCTGAGTTTTGAGGCCAAACTCAGCAAACCCTCAGCGCCCAGGTTTTGAGGCCCAAACCTGGAAACCGTCCTCAGCCCGAGTTTTGTGGCCAAACTCGGAAACCCTCAGCCCGAGTTTTGTGGCCAAACTCGGAAACCGTCCACGCCCAGGTTTTGAGGCCCAAACCTGGAAACCGTCCATCCGATGGTTTTTCCCTGGCTCTACCACCAAACCGACGTCGTAGAGGGGATGCACAGCCCGTGCACCCCGTCCACCGACACGTGTCCCTGAGTCCACGACTCAGGCAACACATGACCGCACTTCTTCACTTGTCGTCGTCATAGGCTGCCAGCCACCACAGCTGATCCTCGGGCCTCTGGTCCCTCAGTCCAAGCCTCACGTCCGCCCTTCACCGCTCGGTACCTCAGCATGGCACGTTCGCCGCACGGCACGCCCATCCTTCACCGCACCTGGTCCATCGGCACGGCACGTCTCAACTTGACCTTCACCTCGCCGTTGGTCACTGTATCTGTGCTCGACACCTGCACAACACAAGCCAAAGAACATGCGCATCATCCCAGTTGACAATCACTCAACACTCAGAGACCCGGCATACACCCATGTATCCGCAATCTCCCCCTTGATGAGTGCATTGTCAACTACTCACACAAATCATAATGAAAAGAGGAAGGAAGAAGGAGGAAGGAGAGAGAACTCGACCAAATGACCCAAAAGCATAGCAAAGCCGAAGAAGGTCAAGTGGAAAGAGCGAAAAACTTGGTCCCCAAAGACATGGGCAACGGCTCGACGCGACCAAGCAAAGCAAAGCTAGCCCTCAAGAAGAGGTAGAACAGGCTCAACACCGCTAGCAAGATACCAATCAAAAATCGGAGCATAAAATGGCAAAGTGCTAGTCCCTCAAGATAGAGGCACAGAGGCTCAACACAACTAGCAAGAAAAACCACTCCGAACCAATCGAAATCAAACTCGACACCAATTGAGGAAAAATGTTTGCTAGTCCCTCAAGACAAAGGCAGCGGCTCAACACAACTAGCAAACTCCCCCTCGACAAGTGCAAGCAACCAGGGACTCCCCCTTAGGTCCAACAATAGAAGAGCACAAAGATTTGAAAATCTCCCCCTTAACAAAAGCTTTCCCTTAGTTGAACACCGGGAGACATATGATTTGCAAAAATTCTCCCCCTTAGTTGAAAATGCACTTATCAAGTACAGGAGCCATTCAAAACCCTTCCCTCAACGAAATCTCTCCCTTAGAAAATGCATATGAAGTCAGAAATGCAAGTTAGGAGCTTCGTGCATATAATCAAAAGAGTGCAAAGATGCTCTAAATAGTATAGCTCCAATGACTCAACTAAGCACTCAAATAGCGAAGGCTCAAACTGATCACACATACGAAATGTGAACATATGAGCATGTGAGCAGTCTTTAGCCAAAGAGATAGTCACCATCAAAATAGCACTACACATGTATAGACAGGAATCCAAACAAGTGCTAAACATGTATACAAGGTGAACTACCCCTAGCAAAGTTCAATCATCATGCATAGGAATGAAGCATATACTTGTGATTTCATTTTTATATCGGAGTTGCAGCGGTGAAATTACACAAGTTTAATTTCAGCATGTGATTGCGAGAGGTTGAAAGCTTGTCTTTGCCTAACTTTTCAACCGTGCGAAGCCTATGCATATGCAATCAGAAGCTTAAAGCAACGGTTTCGGTCATACACTACACGGCTCAAGTTTAACTCAAAGTGCAATGAGAAACCGTCTCGATACCGTGAGGTGTTGACAAGCAATCCCATCTCGATCTTTTCAATTCACTAAAACTTGGTTCAAATTTTAAACATGATATGAACAGACCAAGCAAGTGAATGACTCATAACTAGAGACATAGCAACCTAGCATATATGAAAAGCACGAGTGAACTCAACATATCCTACACATGCTAGTTGCATATCTCAATGGTGAACATTTTCAGATTGTTAGTTATTAAGTGAATTCACCATTTTAAAATAGCTCAGCTCACAACATGTACTAGTGATCAGAAGGAGCATAAGCTACAAGCATCAATATAAGCATCAGAGCATACTACATAGAGCATAGTTACATTCTAGTGATTATAAACATGAAGCTTAGAATGTGAATGCGTATGCTGAAATGCAAAAGAAAAGAAAGACAAAAGAGTCAGTCAAATATACAAGATCCAAAATGTTTCCCCCATCTAAAAAGGGAAACGCACACCAAGCTCACCCCTCAACCGATTAAAGGTTGATTCGTCTAAAGGCTTGGTGAAAATATCAGCCAGTTGATGATGAGTATCGACATGGCGAAGGTCGATATCACCCTTCTCCTGGTGGTCTCGCAAGAAATGAAAGCGCACATCAATGTGTTTGGTCTTCGAGTGAAGCACGGGGTTCTTAGCAACGCTAATGGCACTCGTGCTGTCACAAAGCAAAGGCACGCGAGTAAAGCTCAGACCAAAATCACGCAAAGTGGCCATCATCCAAAGCAACTGGGAACAGCAGCTAGCCGCAGCAACATATTCAGCCTCTGTAGTGGACTGAGCGACACTAGACTGCTTGCGAGAAGACCACGAAACAAGAGAAGAACCAATAAATTGGCAAGTCCCAGAAGTGCACTTGCGCTCAATACGGCAACCAGCAAAATCAGCATCCGAATAACCGCAAAGAGAGAGGGTGGAGGAAGCAGAATACCAAATCCCGAATTCAGGCGTGAAACGAAGGTACGTGAAAATCCGCTTCACCGTCTGACGGTGAGAGGTGCGCGGCGACGCCTGAAAGCGCGCACACAGACACACCGCGAACTGGATGTCCGGGCGTGTCGCCGTCAGGTAGAGGAGCGACCCGATCATGCTGCGGTACTCCTTCTGGTCCACTGCTTCTCCATCCACATCCGCATCCAGGGCAGTCGTGGTCGACATGGGTGTTGGAAGAGGCTTGGCCTCACCCATATCGAACCGCTTCAGCAAGTCCTTGGTGTACTTGCCCTGGTGCACAAACGTCCCCTCTCGGGATTGCTTCTGAGTTTTGAGGCCAAACTCAGCAAACCCTCAGCGCCCAGGTTTTGAGGCCCAAACCTGGAAACCGTCCTCAGCCCGAGTTTTGTGGCCAAACTCGGAAACCCTCAGCCCGAGTTTTGTGGCCAAACTCGGAAACCGTCCACTCCTAGGTTTTGAGGCCCAAACCTGGAAACCGTCCATCCGATGGTTTTTCCCTGGCTCTACCACCAAACCAACGTCGTAGAGAGGATGCACAGCCCGTGCACCCCGTCCACCGACACGTGTCCCTGAGTCCACGACTCAGGCAACACATGACCGCACTTCTTCACTTGTCGTCGTCACAGGCTGCCAGCCACCACAGCTGATCCTCGGGCCTCTGGTCCCTCAGTCCAAGCCTCACGTTCGCCCTTCACCGCTCGGTACCTCGGCATGGCACGTCCGCCGCACGGCACGCCCATCCTTCACCGCACCCGGTCCATCGGCACGGCACGTCTCAACTTGACCTTCACCTCGCCGTTGGTCACTGTATCTGTGCTCGACACCTGCACAACACAAGCCAAAGAACATGTGCATCATCCCAGTTGACAATCACTCAACACTCAGAGACCCGGCATACACCCATGTATCCGCAAGAATCAGAGCAAACACAAGGCTGAAAACCAAGCACAAGAGCTAGTCCCTCCAGAAAGAGGCAAAGGCTCAACACAACTAGCTCCAAGTAAAATCGCTCGAAACCAAATTTGTTACCGATAGCCACTCCGAACCAATTGAAGAACCGTTACCGGCAGAGAGCCAAAGTCAAGCAAGGACCGCTCCAACACAAATTGAAAACCGAAGAACCGGCAAGCCGAGCATAACACAAGCTCCCCCTGGGAAGATGCACATACAGCAAATTTTAAATTTCTCCCCCTTTCTAAGTACTCCCCCTTTGTTGATTTTAAACATTACACTCCCCCTTGACTCATGCATATCCCCTTTGTCTCTCCCCCTTGTTGATACATAGGGTGACTGATTTGTGGGTTTTTCTCCCCCTTTGTTGATAATGCACAAACAAGGGCAAACATGGTAGCCTGAAAGTGACTAAATGCAAATGCAGGAGCTTCACAAGTAGACTATCCGGAATGAGAAAATGCTCTCTTTGCACAAGCGAACAAGTAAAAGAGCCCTAATGCCAACATAAGCTCATCATGATCATACATCTCACAAGATTTGCAAAGCAGTTTTAAATTTGATACCAATTGGCAACAAAAGGATCATGTTCACCATAGCATGAGCAAGTAGTATGTAAGGAAGCATGTCATACAAGAGCCAACATCACTACACCGGTGAACTACCTCAAAGCATGTGTCACTCATCAAACCATATTCAACTCAAATTATGGATCAATTGTAGCATTTAGCACAAGAGTTTCATATGACAAGTGAGTGCGAGGGGTTGAGAGCACCACAAAGCCTAACTTTTCACCCAAGCGAAGCCTAAGTCATAGACTATCAGAAGCTTAAAGCATTGGGTTCGGTCATGCACTACATTGCTCGAGTTCAATCCAAAGTGCAATGGAAGGCCGTCTCGATACAATGAGGTGCTGTGATGCAATCCCACCTCGATCTTTCTATCTCTTAGCTTGTTTTTCAGATTTTGTCATTTTAAGCATATCGAAGCATGAAACATGGAAGCGAATAACTCCAAGCTAGAGACATAGCATCCAAATGAAGTAATGTAAGCTAAAAGATGACATAGCATACTCATACCAAGTGTCAAAACTAATGGTGAACCAATTTCAGATTTACATTAAGTTCATCATTGCAAAGCATACTAAGCTCATCAAGTTAAGTTGCATGATCACAAGAGCTCAAAACTGCATCGTCTAAGTATCATACAAGCAAGTGTAAAAAGAGCATGGTACCAATCTAAACAGGATACAAGTGAATCTCAAAAATGCAAGTATGATACAAATGCAAATGCAAAAAGCTAAGAACAAACCGAGACTGTACATCAAGCAACTAGACTCTCTAAAACTGTACATCAGATAACCTAAGACACCTACAACTGTACATCAAGCAAATATATGATGCTACAAAGTGAACCCACATCTAAAATGGATAGCACACACCAAGCTCACCTCTCAACCTAGCAAAGGTTGATTGGTCTAAAGGCTTGGTAAAGATATCGGCCAACTGATTATGGGTCTCTACGTATCTAAGGTCGATATCTCCCTTCTCATAGTGGTCTCGCAGGAAGTGAAAGCGCACATCTATGTGTTTGGTCTTGGAATGTAGCACGGGGTTCTTAGCAACGCTAATGGCACTCGTGCTATCACACATCAAAGGCACTTGAGTCAAGCTAAGACCAAAATCACGCAAAGTGGCAATCATCCAAAGCAACTGGGAACAGCAGCTAGCGGCAGCAACATACTCGGCCTCTGTGGTAGACTGGGCAACACTAGACTGCTTGCGAGAAGACCAACACACTAGAGAAGATCCAAGAAACTGAGCCGTCCCAGAAGTGGACTTGCGCTCAACATGACAATCAGCAAAATCCGCATCAGAGTAACCGCAAAGCGAGAGAGAAGAAGAAGCAGAGTACCACAATCCAAACTCAAGAGTGAAACGAAGATACCTGAAAATGCGCTTGACTGCCTGATGGTGAGAAGTGCGCGACGAAGACTGAAAACGCGCACAGAGACACACCGCGAACTGAATGTCCGGGCGTGTCACCGTCAGGTACAGAAGCGAGCCAATCATACTCCGATACTCTCTCTGATCAACAGCATCTCCTTCCTTGTCCTCATCCAGAGCTATGGTAGTCGACATGGGCGTCGAGAGAGGCTTGGCCTCACCCATGTCAAACTTCTTCAAGATGTCCTTAGTGTACTTGCTTTGGTGCACGAATGTCCCATCTCGGGATTACTTGATTTGCAACCCGAGGAAGAATGTCAACTCACCCATCATGCTCATCTCAAATTCCCTGCTCATAAGATCTGAAAACTGGGCAACCAAAGCATGAGAAGAACCACCAAAGATAATATCATCCACGTAAATCTGAACAAGAAGTGTGTCATTGCCTTGCTTGAGGAGAAAGAGAGTTTTATCAACACATCCCATTTTAAAACCCTTAGCAAGCAAAAAAGTTTTCAAACGCTCATACCAGGCTCTAGGGGCTTGTTTCAAACCATACAAAGCTTTGTGGAGGTTCTCAGTTGCTTAAACTTGACACAGAGGTTCCTTAGGAGGTTGGTGAGGTAACTCTAGGAGATCATGACGCTCCACCAACAAAATCTCTCGGAATCGATCACAAGGGGTGCAAAAACTCCAAGAAATCAGCTAGCCCAAAGAACTTGCCCGATCTACATGCTTAAGAGGTCTTAGCCAAATTCCTTCGGTGGAAATGCTCTGCTCTTAGCCACGAACAGATCAAGACAAGCGGCTCGCGAAACGATCGCCTACACGCGGAGAACGATCGAAAGAAAGCGAGAGGGCAAAACAAGAACGCGAAGAACAGATCAAGAACAAGACACAAATCTGATCTCCAGAGCAAACAGCGGTGATTACGGTCACCGCTTCCTGAATCACGTCCAGTACACAGTGCAGATGCAACTGCGGATCTCAGTAGCTATAGCAGGGAAAGGGAAACAGGAAACCCTAAGAAAATAGCAAGTGTCTGAGATAGAAACTGAGATAGATTGAGGGGTGGGTTACCCTCTCTACTTATACTAATCCTTATTCCCACTCTACCCCTACTGCTAACAGAGCGAACCAGCTAAGCCCTAGGACTATTCTGGAATAGCTCGATCTCATCGTCAATCCGACGGCCATGCCCGCTCGACTGGTAGCTTCGCCTCGACGCAAGCTCCCCGATCGCCGCCACGTGCCATCGATCCTCTGGACGTCCACCTCGTGAACTCCGCCGCTGGTTTTGAGGCCCAAACCAGCAAACCCTCCACCAACCCGAGTTTTGTGGCCCAAACTCGGAAACCCAGCAGCAGCCCAGGTTTTGTGGCCCAAACCTGGAAACCGTCCAACGCCCCGAGTTTTGAGGCCCAAACTCGGAAACCGGCCTGCCAGTGGTTTTTCTAGGGCTCTACCACCAAACCGCCGACGTAGAGGGATGCACCTCCTATGCACCCCATCCACCGACACGTGTCCCCGGGTCCCCGACCCGAGCAACACCATGTCCCGTAAGTCCTCGCTCGTCGCTGTCCCAGGCTATCAGCCTCTGCAGTCGATCCTCCGGCCACCGGTCCGTCAGCCCAAGTCCGAGACCGCCCTTCACCGCTCTGGTCCGTCGGCACGGCACTCCAGCATTTGACCTTCACCTTGCCTTCGATCACCGCCTCCCGGCTCAACACCTGCACAACACAAGCCAAGGAACAAGCGCATCAAATCCGTTGACAATCACTCATCACTTCAAGACCCGGATCACAGCCTGTGCATCCGCATCAACATAGTGATATTGCAATAAAGTAATCCCACTCTCATCCTTAAGCAGCTTAATGTTAAGAATCACATTAGCTTCTTCTAGATCTTTCATGTCGAAACTCTTAGACGAAAAAGACTTGACTTCATTTATAACATCAATGTTTATTCCAAAGATTAAAATATCATCAACATATAAACATAATATAACTGAATGACCCCCACCATGTCAATAGTATACACATCTATCAGCCTCATTAACAGCAAAGCCCGCACTAACAAATGTAGTATCAAACTTCTCATGCCATTGTTTAGGTGCTTGTTTCAAGCCATACAAAGATTTCAGTAACTTACACACTTTTTGCTCTTCACCCTTTACTACAAACCCATCAGGTTGATCCATATAGATTTCCTCATCTAACTCTCCATTAAGAAAAGTTGTCTTCACATCCATTTGATGAACGAGAAGACCATATGAGGCAGCCAAGGAATGTAGTACTCTAATGGTGGTCATTCTAGCAACAGGTGAATAAGTATCAAAGAAATCCTTGCCTTCTTTTTGTGCATAACCTTTAACCACAAGCCGAGCCTTGTACTTGTCAATAGTACCATCATGCTTTAGCTTCTTCTTGAACACCCACTTGTAGCCCACAGGTTTACAACCAAAAGACAGCTCAGATAACTCTCAGGTTCCATTAGAAAGAATTGAGTTCATCTCACTACGGACAGCTTCTTTCCAATAATCAGCATCTGGAGATGCATATGCCTTTACAATAGAAGTAGGAGTATCATCCACAAGGTACACAATGAAATCATCACCAAAAGATTTTGCAATCCTTTGTCTCTTGTTCCTCACAGGAACTTCATTGTCATCCTTCTCAAAGACTTCATTAAGTGGTTGCTCAATTGACTTAATAGGATGCTCGATAGGTGTATCAAAAACAAGAGCTAATTCATCAGAAAATTTAGCATTGCTACGCATATCTTTCATAGGAAATATGTTCTCAAAAAACATAGCATCACGAGATTCTATATTTGTATCAACATGCATATCAGAAACTTCAGATTTTACTACTAAAAATCTATAGGCAATGCTCTGGTGAGCATATCCTAGAAAGACACAGTCCACTGTCTTTGGTCCAAGCTTGTGCTTTTTATTAATTGGAACGTTGACTTTTGCCAAACATCCCCACGTGCGCAAATACGAAAGTGATGGTTTCCTACAATCCAATCTTCATATGGAGTTGTTTCTTTATGTCTGTTTGGAATTCTATTCAGGACATGACTAGCAGTCAACAAGGCCTCCCCCCCCCCACCATGCTTTAGATAAACCAGTAGTGTCTAACATGGCATTCACCAAGTCAGTTAGCATGCGGTTTTTCCTCTCAGCAATCCTGTTTGATTCGGGTGAATAGGGAGGTGTCCTCTCATGAATAATACCATGTTCCTCACAGAAATTGTCAAAGAATTTAGGAAAATATTCACCACCATGATCTGACCTTAGACGCTTGACCTTTCTCTCTAGTTGATTCTCAACTTCAGCCTTATAGATTTTAAAGTAGTCTAATGTTTCATCTTTAGTTTTAAGCAAGTAAACATAGCAAAATCTAGTAGCATCATCAATTAAAGTCATGAAATATCTCTTTCCACCTTTTGTCAACACACCATTCATCTCGTATAGATCAGAATATATGAGTTCGAGAGGTGCCAAGTTTCTCTCCTCTGCTGCCTTATGAGGCTTTCGAGGCTGCTTAGATTGCACACAACTATGGTACTTAGAACCTTTGGTAATAGTGAACTCTGGAATTAATCTCATGCTAGACAATCATGATATCAAACCAAAATTCACATGACATAAACGAGAATGCCAAACACTGGAACTATCATTAATGGTGCCATAAATATGATTCACTGATTTATTACAAAAATCTACTTAAAGATAAGCGGAACAAGCCTCCGTAGTCATAGCCTTTACCAATAAATTGTCCATGCTTAGACATCACTACTTTATTGGACTCTAACACTACCTTAAAACCATCTCTCAAAAGAAGGGAAAAGCTAACAAGATTCTTGTGAATAGTGGGGACATGCTGCACGTTCTTCAGCTGCACGATCTTTCCTGAAGTAAACTTTAGATCTACCGTGCCAACACCATGAACAGAAGCATGTGACCCATTCCCCATCAGGACAGAGGAACCTTGGATCCCCTGATAAGAAGAAAACAAAGAGATGTCAGCACACACATGAATATTAGCACTTGTATCAACCCACCAACTTGGAGATTGAAACACTAATAGTACAGTAGGATTACCATACCCATCATCAGCATTAGCTTGATATAGTTATCAGTAATATTCAACGTAGGCACCTTAGAATTCATGGCACCCGAGCCCTTTGGTGAAAACTACAATGAGTTAGTGGATATATACTCTTTTGGCATATGTATGCTTGAGATGGTGATTGTTCCCTTATAATGAATGTCAAAGGCTAGTAAGTGAGCTCTCACCTAGATAATACTTGTTTGTCTACTTCAAGAGTTAGCTAGAAAATATCCAAATAGTTCCCTTTAGTTGTATATGAATGGTACTATAATGGTATAATTGCAGGGTGTAAAACCAATTGCTATCTCCAAGGTCAAAGATGTAGAAGTAAGAAGTTTTATAAAGAGTTGTCTAGCTTCAACATCTGATAGATTGTCAGCAAATGAGCTCTTAAAGAGCCCTTTTCTCATTAAAGATGACATCATCACCAATAATAAAATCTCTAATCTTGTGGAAAAACCTATATAATTCGGACAAAATTTGGATCTAGATCTTAAGTTACACCAATTTTTCTCCAATGGTAAATATTATCTTTGCATTGCATAATCTCCATGCACTAACAATATGTTTTTATTCTTTTGACCTTGTACAGATAAATTTAAAAAACATCGAGTTTGCATTTGATCTACAGAATGATACAAATCTTTCAGGGGCTATAGAGATGGTGTAAGAGCTTGAACTATCTTCTTGGAGCATAACTATTGTGGTGAAGCTAGATGCATTCTTGCTTAGAACTGTTCATGGTTGGAGGTCGTGTGTTTAGGTTGGTCAGATGATTCAGTCTATGTAAAATGCTTTATCCACAAATGGAAAATACAAGTGAATCAATATTTATAACTAATGCATTATTTTGTCTCTTATGTAAATATATCATGCTCGAATACGATGTTAAGCATTGCTAACTAAGCATATATTCTTTTATCTGATGATGGCAAAATCTTGGGCATGATTACCATTAGAATAGTGGTATATTTTATATTATTTTCTATTCCTATTGATAGAAAGAGGCTTGAGAATAAGTGAAATTAAGAATCCTGTAACAATAATCCTTATTTTGATTTGCTCAATTTTTTTAAAAAAATATTATTATGACTCGATGTGTTGCAAAGCCATTAACAAGTCATTTTAATATCTTAGCAATAGCAATCATAAAAAAGTAACATTAACAAACCAAATACAATGACAATTCAAATTTATTTTTGAATTATATTAATATTTTATTGATAAACCTTATAAGTTATTACTTTAGATAAGTTTATACCTTTTACCAAATAATTTATTTTTTAGCTCTATATTTTTATAAAACTATAGTACTTCATAAATAATCTTTTAATATTGTGAATAAATTCAAAATATTGAGTGATAGTGCAAACTAAAATGGTTATTTATGCAAGCAAGGGTGGAATGCCAAAATGTAATGGAGGCAAAATTGAACCTCTTCCCCTCCCTCTTGCTTGACAGTGTTGGAAAAGCAATTCCCGATCAGATATTGGAAAGAGGAGTGGAGACGATTAGGGTTAGTCAATCAAAATTAGAAGGGGGAGCCAGCCCTCTTGCCCTCTTTCTCTTGGCATTTATATAGGTAAGGGTAATTTACAAGCAACCCCCCGATGGAGTGGTAATTACAAGTCACTACATTAGCCCCCTAATGGACCTCTTCTAGGGGAGTTGGCCCATATGGAAATAGACTCCCCCAACAGTAGCCCCTCAGCTACTAGGTTATGGTCAATACTATATGGTCTAGTGGTGGGTAATTTCTCCGTGAATTGTTCGAAAAGGACTGCGGGTTGACACTCCCACTGATAGACTGTCCAGTCGCTGGCGGGTGGCCTCTGGCTTGGCCCAAGGCCCAAGCCGGGAGTAGGTTTCGGACATAATTATTTTTGATAAAGTTGGACATCCGGTGATACTCAATGTGGTTTTTACATCTAAATCATAATTTTTGGTTTTTTATTTACACTTCGTGATACTCTAAGACTCCAACTTTAATATTGCTTAATTATACTATTTTTTTGACATTGGACCTAAATAAAGTATGTCTAGGTAAGTTCTCGGTTATATTAGGTTCATCGATACTCACAGCTCGTAAGTCATATTAAACCACATATATATATTTCTAATATAAAACACTTTTAATCTAACTTAGAATTCTTTTCTCATAAAATTAGAATATATTTATTAAGTATAACAATTTCTATTGTAGCTTTGAACTGTTTTCTCAAAAGGATACAACATTTTTTTATTAAACTTTTTTTTAAAAAAAATCTAATAAAGTTGGAACATCTGTTTTGTTGAATGCAACGTTATTTAGCTTGAAACAAATTTCTTCATGAAGTTGAATCTTTTAATTAACTATATGATACTTTTTTTTGTCGAACGAAACATATTTGGTTGTAACTTGAGAAGTGACAACGTCTATAACCTAACGAGTGACACGATATCTCATCACAGAGTCATGCTTATATTAGGTACGTCTGTTCCATTCTTCCTCCGTCTCAAATTATAACGTGTTTTGACTTTTCTAAATTCAAATATTTTGTTATTATGTATCTAGATATAATATATATCAAGATACATAACAAAAGATATGAATCTAGAAATCAAAACGTCTTATAGTTTGAAAGGAAGGGAGTAAAATGGAGAGTATGTTCTGTTTTTACTTTCCCGTATATAAGTACTTTTGTGATTATTTGTGGGAGTACGTGACAAGGGCGCCACAACCGTAGGTGTATGAGTGTGACTGCCGCGCGAGTGTGGTGTATGCATGAGGGCACCAGACAAGTAGGGAAAAAAGAGAGCACAAGTGATGAGCCAAAACGCTCTATTTGGCAGAATTTATTATGGTTGCGGCTGATTTATTATGAGAGAAAAATATTATTTTATTATTGAAAAATAAAACTAATTTTGGCTGAGAAACTCAAGCGAACAGTTACCAACCAATAGCACACCTACAGAAGAGTAATTCTTCAGAGTATGGCCAATTTATTATTGTGGTAACAAGGAGTACTCCCTCTATACCCCAAATTGTTGACGTTTTGGGCCCTTGGCCTGTTTTCACAAAGGTTGACGTTGTGAGAACTCGCGTTAAAAAATAAATGCGCCTGCCCCAGGGTTCGAACCCTGGCCAATGGCTTGAGGCTGCTATGGTTTAACCAACCATACTATGGAGTCTTTTTGTCTATTGGATACACGCAGCCATATTTAATAAGGGTAAAGCAGGAAAACTAACCCCTAATTAATCACTCCTTGGTAAGCACAATCTTGTCCAAAACGTCGACAACTTCAGGTATGGAGGGAGTATGTATGTTTTAAGGACAGTAAGGAATCACGCCTTATTAGTAACGCCGGCGCACTACGCTTGCGGCGCATCTTGGCCACCAGCGACGTCAGTGTCACCATCACCACGGCCGTGCAGAAAGAGGCAGTAGAATCCTGCGGCCATCGTGGCGCCGGCCATTGTCCAGACCAGGCAAGCCATGTGGCTGGGCGCCTGAGCGAGCGCGGCGACACGGTGCGCGAAAATAGCCGTGAGCGCCGCGGACTGAGCCCACGCCTCGGCCTTGAACAGGCCCCGTCGCCTGTCCTCGCGCGCTCGCTCGTGCGCGCGCACCGTGGCGAGGAGAGCGGTCACAAGCACCGTGGCGGCCTAGCGCTCGGTGCATTGCGACGCCCGAGTTGAGCAGGAACAGCGCCAACGCTAGAGCGGCCAGCGCGGATGACGGTGGCACTGTGCACACCCACATTGTGACGGTCTCTAGGAAATGGAAAAGGGAACAGATGGTATATAAAAGAGAGTCGAAATTAAGGAAACTAAAATCTCTTGGGATGCAACGCTGCCGTGTGCTTATATAGCGGAGAACCGGAGCTGGCTCCTTGCATGAGAGGCTGTTGACGGTTGGCAGAAGCAGCTTGGTCTTCTCAAAGATTTGGAGGATAATTTGAGTTTACTGGAAATTACTTGGGCAAGGTTTATCTGCTTTCTAACTGTCATGACTCACGAAATTTAAGCGGCCTTAGCTCATCGCGATGACGTATAGCTAGACCTGGACGGACGTGTAACTGGTCAAGCAAGGATTATGTACCCGTTGGCTTGCAACTTGCAAGCGAAAGCAAAGAAGTTCCAGAATCGTGCTTCTTCTACACATCATTTTTTACCAGCCAAAAAAAAAACAGTTTACCAATTGACTTGGTCGGGAGTCAACACAGGTGGTCAACCTTTGCATTTGCAGAGCATTTTCCAGGGATCTTTTCTTGCACGCAGCAAATACGCATGATTCTTCACCAAGCATCATCATAGTGTGACGTCATCTAAACATCGTCATCATCTTCAAACCAACAATGCAACAGCCAACAGCTTCACGCAATTCACAACTGCCACAGCGACAAGAAACTCCTACAGAGAAGAGAAGGTAAAAACGTCTCAACTTACCTTTGCCCCGCGGCCGCCGCCCGACAAACAACCTATAGCTATAGATGTCACAACTCACACAACTTGGGCAGAGCTAAAGAAAAATTCCAACACAAAGATCACTCAGTAAAAAACAGCAAAATCTAATCTTACATCCAGCTTCAATTTCCTCACTCCTGGATTTGCTCCTCAGATGTGTGCTGGTGGTGGTTACCCAATGCGCCATCACCTGGCGCACCTTGTGTTGAGCTCCCCTGTTCGATGGGCTTCATGTTCAATTTCTTCTGCTGCTTCTGTACCACTTGTCGAGGCATCACCTCCAAGATGAAGCTGCCACCATTCCATGTCGACGCGCACACCACGTGCATCCAGTAGGACAAGAATATAGGGACGGTCAGGGCCATTGTTGCCACTGTGAACAGCGCCTGGAGCAGTATGTACATGACCTGCCGATTCCGGTCACCCAGCAGTCCGCTCAGCCTCCACCAGATGTTGTTCGCTTTCTGTGCTTTCTTTGAGAGCTCCCTGACAAACAGTTCATAAGATAAAAATTTGGTTCTATGTTGGGATCAGGATATTCGAGATTCAAGAATACCAACAGTTACTCAAACCAAATGCAAACTTAAGGCACACAACACGAGAATAGTTTTTGTATACAAATTCAAGGTCTAACTCGACCATCCAAACTACATTAATGTAAGTGTGACAGTCATTACTGCAAGGAATTATAATTTTTCACTGTTGCTTGGGAGCCGACAAGAAATTCAGAAAAGGCCTCAACACTACACTTGTTGCTTGGTTGCTGTGCAAGCATTGTTACGACTGTGTATCCAGTCATACGTACCGCTCCCCATATGTGATTATGGTAGTTAGGATGGTGGCTGAAGAAGGAACTATCCATGTGCCTAAAAAGATTGGTGTGCCTAGCATATATAAATTTGTGTGTACATGCCAATAGCGTTTTGTATCATTTTTCTTCCCTTCTTTAAATGATGATACACAGCTCTCTCGCATGTTTGAGAAAAAAAAAGAAATGCAACTTCATCTGTGATTAACTAGATTAATTAGGTCTAATATCATTATTCACTGGTTACCAAGTGATGCATACAGTAAGTGTGTCAGGGGCAAACACAAACCCATCTTCCCTCTGTTGCTATTTCATAACCCTACCCTTTTGGTTTTGGCTATTGAGTTCATTTCTCTCAGTACAAAGCAAGAGAGCATGCAACAATACAGATGCATAGCAAGCAAAACAAAGTATAGTGCATGCTAAACCTTACTAAAATTAAAAACATGTACCTGTAGGATGTCATCACTTCAGGGTCCCTTAACAACCTCTGTCGACGCAGGACATTAACTATGAAGAAATACATAAGTTGCCACTGGGTGTAAGCAGCTAGTGGAACAAAAAAAAGCCATGTCCACAGATATGATTTGTCCTCCACATATGGCCATGTGTCTCTGGCATCTCTTCCTTCTGGGTGCATGGCAGCAAACATTTGTGGATTCCACCACCGGATAGTGAATAGAACAATCCCTGCAGAGGTACTCAATCAGTCATGAAGCCCGACCAATATTCAGAAACAAACTGCAACTGATGCAGAACAGAACTGCATAACCCTAGTATACCAAGGACCTATAGGAAATTTGAGAAGGCATCAAATATATCCCAAGACCAAACTTCAGGATGAGCCCTTCTGTAGTACAACTGAATCTTAAAGGGCCCAATTGAGCATTTTTGTTGGATTCCTCAGATTAAGTGTCAATAATTTTGTCTCATTGTTTCATATTTTGGCATCACCACTCCATTTGTAGTTTCCTTGAAACTTTCAGAGATAAAGGAAGAAGGAAATTCAGCCAGACAAAAATGTGATGTGTGGATTAAAGAATCATGAGCGAGAACACTAACATCACACACTAATTAACAAAGCAAATAAATAATTTAAATTCAAATAATGTAAAGTCCCCATATATTACTCACACAACGGGTCAAACTCAAACATGTCAATAAACTGAAATGGTTACATAGTTTCGCTAGACCAGAATGATGTTATACCTCAAAAAGTAAAATACTGTATGTATTGAATCCAGATATTCATGTCTCCCACTTAGGGTCATATATACTCACTTCTCTAAAAATAAGTGTCGTTTTAGATATTTATGCTGTAAGTTTCACTCAGTTTGTAAAAAAATGTGTAATATTTATATCTCTAAATAAATTTGTTAAAAATTGAACTTCAAGATATTCTGATGATATTAATCATGTATAATAAATATTAATTCTCTTTTATATATATATTTAGTTAAAGTTATTTTTTGAGAAGTGAGAACCACAGTTATTTTTTGAAGGATGGAGTACGTTTCTAATATATAAGTCCTCGCAACGTATTCCACACTGCAATAAACTAAGCATCACTGAGATTTGAGAGGCATGGACTCCCTTGCCATACTAGCAACTGTGGACACAATAAGGTCCAAGTGGGAGACAAGACTTGTTCCAAGTTTGAGCTGTTATTTCCACACGCATCCCGTCCATATTTGATACTGCCATGGACTTTGAACATGTAGAGGGTGTTTAGTTCTCTTTGGATTTTAAGTTTGGATACTGTAGCATTTTCGTTTGTATTTAACAAATTTTATCCAATCATAGACAATTTAGACTCAAAAGATTCGTCTATCCAAGTATAGTCAAACTACGCAATTAGTTATTTTTTACCTATATTTAATGCTTCATGCATACGTCTAAAGATTTATGTGATAGAGAATTTTGAAAAATTTTAGATTTTGAGATGGAATTAAACAGGGCCTAGTCACGAACAGCAGCCAGCAGGTTGATGTCGCCACTGAACATGACGCGGCCGGTGACTTCTGTTGCAACCATATGGCGGACTGCGGACAGGAGAGGAATGGACTTATGGACATGAGGTCGATCATCTGGAAAAAAATCCTAGATTCTTATAAGCTTGCAATACACTACGCTAAAATGGAGCTTGCGCAGCGGCGTCATTTAGGGCTCCGTGACAGACACTCTTTTTGTCGGGCACAATTATTCGGTGGCCGGCCACGTCCGGCTGGTCACCGAAGAGCCCACTGCGGTAAAGAATTAATCGCAGTGGGCATCATAACGCGCCCGCTGAGGATTAACCGTAGTGGACGTACTTAGGTGCCCGTTGCAGTTAATACTTTTACCGTAGCGGTCACCTAAGGACGCCCGCTACGGTTAATCCAGATTAACCGCAGCGGGCAAGTTACGATGCCCGCTGTATTTAAAACCCGACGGCCTCCTCCATCAAGGCCATGTCTTCTTCCTCCTTTCACAAAAATAGGGGGAGAACTTTTATCCAATTTTTTCACCAAATAATTGAATTTTGAGGGTTTTTTCTTTGATTTGGAGGAGTACTTCACAACAGGTACACAAATAATCTCCACCCTCTTTCCCTATCTTTTTCTCTCTATTTAGCACTCCTCTAGATCTAGATTCATGCAGGAGAGAGAAAACTAGTGTTTTTTTGCTCTAAGTTAATCATGGATGCATTAATTAATTTTTTTGTCGTCATTTTTCAATCTAGATTCATCATCGATGCATGAATCATTATTTTTTTTATCTTTTTGGATATCTATCCTCTTTCCTCCTCTTTTCCTCTCTTTTTAGCCCCCTCTCTAGATCTAGTTTCATGGAGGAGAGAGAAAACTAGTGTTTTTTCTCTAAGTTTCTCATGGATGCATTAATTTTATTTCTCGTCATCATTTCTCTCCCTAAATTTATATGGATGCACAAATCATTATTTTTTTATGTTTTTGGATGTGAATCATTATTTCTTCACGTTCTTTTTCATGGTTTTGGATGTAAATCATTACATTTTTCATGTTTTTGGATGTAAATCATTTTTTCTAATTCTTCTCTATTTTGTGATCGATGTATATAAGGTTCGCATGTATGATGGACCGGTCGGAATGGATGTACAAGATCATTAGAGTACTTGATATGTGGTATCTTGCTAAAGTGAGAAAATTTATTGCCGCTATGAAGGTTGATCGTGAGAGATCGAACCAGACGACAATCATATGTCCATGACATCACTGCAAGAAGCTGACAGTTTTTAAAGATGAAGGCACGGTGCAATCTCATTTGATTCGTTTAGGTTTTGTGGAGGATTACATGGCATGGACTCGTGATGGAGAGAGAGTCGATCCGAGTGTTGGGGCGACATCTGGAGTGAGCTCGGCGTTAATGACGGTGAACCAAGATCCTAGAGCATACATTTCATCTTTAGCAACAGCAGCACAGGCTACATCGACAGTAGTGCTTGTGACTACATCGCTATGGAGAATGTACTCTAGGATATGGCAGATGGTGGTGGAGATGTTGAGGAGGCTACCGTGCAGGAACCCGAGCATGTGCAGTTGTTTGAGGATTTACTCAACCACATCGATGAAGATGGCATCGTGTATGGCTTCCCGAAGTGGTTGGAAAATTCAAGGAGATGAAGCAGGTGTCACTTGATCCTTTGTATAAGGACAACGGTGAATGTCCAAAGGAGTGCATGGTGCTCCGTTTCAACCTTCATATGTTGATGATGAAGGCTCGACATGGGTGTTCTAACAGTAGCTTCGATGAGCTGTTAGGTTACCTTGCTAAAGCGTTCCCGACAAGTAACAAACTTCCCACAAATACCTATCGGGCGAAGAAATTGATCCGGCCAGTGGCGATGAAGCTTAGAAAGTTCGATGTCTTCCCTAACCACTACATCCTATATCGGGGCACGGAGTATGAGAATTTGACGAGTTGTCCGCAGTATGGTGCCAGTTGTTACAAGAGGAATGATGGCTGTCGCGTGGATGCAAACGATGACGAGGCCTTGTGGGGTGGTCAGAAGAAGAAGAAAAAGAAGAAGAAGAAGGGGCCAAGAAGAGCAGTGTTGCAAGCAATCGCATCTCGGCTTAGCGGGACGAGGAAGAAGAGGATTACATGCTAAGGAGAAGTTCGGCACTGTCAATGTGATACATGTCAGTGATCGACTGCCTATGTGCGCTCTTCAGGAATCCAGAGGATGCCAAGCTCATGTCCTGACTTTCAAAAGAAGTGCTTGCTATCCTTTTCAAAGAACAAGAGTAACAAAGTTTTCCAGAAACAACTACTTCCAAGGACTCTTCTCCCACATTAGTCTGATTATACTGAAGAAGATGTGAGAAGAGTGCAAGAATTGGTTTACAAAGCCATATCAGATACCATGAGAAATCATCAGATGACTTTCTTGAACACTTTTTGGCAGATTATGATACACAGTTTTGGCCCAACGGCTGATAAGTATTTTGAGGAGAACACTGGCCCAATCCAGGGACCAGTATTATTCCCTGTGCTGCAATGCCAAGAGAAAACTGTTGAAGATACTAGACCTAGTGCAAACAAAGGAGGAATGGTTCCTCACCAGAAGCAGCAGCCTCCATTGACCTACGGGTAGCTCACGTTCGGTACAATAGGAGATGTCCCACAGTCAGCTTGCAAGGGTCTCCGGCAGCAAACAGGTTGTAGAAGAACATGTACGGGGATGGTTATCAGGAGTTTGTTGATTACAGTGCTATTGAAGCTCTTCCGAATCCAGGCTATAAGAGTTTGGGTGGTTTACCTCTTGGGGGGCAAGCGCATGGTGCTTAGGATTCAAATCTTGACCTTTTCATGCACAAGATGGCAGACATGATGCAAAACCAGTTTGGTTTGAAGCCGAAGAAACAGACTTATGCATACAAATCTCCTTACCCAGAGTGGTATAACCGGGTGGCACTCCCTCCAAGGGTCAAGCCTCCCACCAATCTGACCAAGTTTTCAGGCCAAGATGACACCAGCACTGTGGAACACACCAGTACTTAATGCAGCTTGGGGAAGCATCTGCAGATGAAGCTTGGAGGATTCGGTATTTTCCCATGTCACTAACTGGACTAGCCTTCTTGTGGTTCACATCACTACCGCCTAATTCCATTGGCACATGGGTAGATTTGGAGCAGAAGTTCCACGCATATTTCTTCATGGGAACTAATGAGAAGAAGTTAGTCAATCTCTAGACCTTGAGGATGAAGACTACTGAAACACCGCTGGAGTATTTGTGCAGGTTCAGGGAGACCAAGAATTTCTGCTATTCCCTAAATATACTAGATGATCGGTTACCAGCCATTGCTATAGCCGGTATGTTGCCGAGTATCAAGGAGAAACTATTTGGTCAGGAATTTGAGGACCTTGGGCAATTGATGCAATGATTAACAACAATGAGTAATCAAGCTCAGAGTTTCAAAAGAGATAATCGATTCTAGAAAGGCAACGCGACTAGTGAAATGTATCAAAGTTTCTTGGAAGAAGCAGGAGAGTATGAAGATGAAGATGAAGATGAAATAGCCGCAGCCGAATTGGCATGGGCGAAAGAGCCGACTCAAGTCAATCAACGATACTTAAGGTAGCAGAAGGGTACTTATGACTTTGATGTCTCTAAATAAGATAAGTTGTTCGAGCTATTGGTAAGAGAAGGGCGTATCAGGCTGCCAGAAGGCCATCCCATGTTGCGCCCTAAGGGAGTAAAAAATAAGAAATATTGTGGATTTCACAATACTAACTCTCACTCTATAAATGATTGTTGAGTGTTTAGAATGCGGATCCAAAAAGCTATTCAGGAGGAACACTTGAAGTTCGATGGTAAGATGAAAGTTGATACTAATCCTTTTGCATAGAACATGGTGTTTTTCTCTGTGAACATGGCTGCTATTGATGACCCCAAGGGCAAAGGTAAAGTGAAAGTGTTGACCTCTGATAGAGTGAGAAAGACTGGTGTTGTTGATCCCAGTCGGCAAATTACGAATGAGGAGTTTCGGCAACGCATTCGGTTCCAGAATAGCCGAACTGAACAGGGAGAGGCTTTCAAGCCCAGAGTTACAACATGAATTCTATTGAATAAGTGGTGACAGGAGCAAGAAAAGCACTAGAAGCAGAAGTATTATGAGGAGCAGAGGTTCATAGAGGAGCACCGGAGGTACAAAGAAGAGATGTACCGAAGGGAACAAGAATACATTAGGGAACAGGAGCAATCTCATTGGGGATGCCCGTTCTTCAAACATTGTTGGAATGAAGGCTTGAAGCTGCCTGCCAGAAACAATTGCCCTAAATGTAGTGATCAATATTCAGAATATAGGCAGTCTCGAGTCAACCGCCGTCCCGTCCATGAAAGACTTGGAACACACTTTCCTGAGGACGATCGACACTTAAAAATAGGCGACTCTGGAAATCGGCAAGGCAAAAGATTTGCCGATCGGGATTGGGTCCATTATCAAGAGAGTGCTGAGGAAGAAGGACACCGTGAATATGTATGGCAAAAGGGACAATGGTGCCTACATGGGTTGAGGAAGATCTAGAAGAGAAGAGTGCAACGCTTGAGGAACAGAGAGCTGGCGCAAGAAGTTGCCGAAAAGAAGCAAATATGGCGTCCTAAGAAAAAACCTGATAAGCATGATCATTCGGCTGATGCATGCATGGCTTTCTTCCTCCCACTAGAGTTCATAGCTCCTGAAAGCCAGGATGTTCAAGAAGAAGTATACTCAGATTTTGATGAAAGTGAGTACCAAGATCTGACAGCCCAACTTGTCTTGGCTCAACGGGCAATTTTTGACAAACCGGCTAAGCATCGACATTTGAAGCCACTCTATGTGAAGGGATATGTCAATGGCAAGCCTCTGACCAAGATGTTTGTTGATGGAGGTGCTGGAATCAATATCATGCCATATACCACATTCAGGAAGCTTGGAATGACCACTGAAGAGTTGTTAAAGACTGACATGGTGCTTAGAGATTTTGCCGGCAATCCTTCTGAAACTAGAGGGGCTATTCATGTCAATTTGAAAATTGGATCAAAAACTTTAACTACTACCTTCTTTGTCATTGATGGCAAGGGGGCATATAGTTTGCTCTTGGGCAGAGATTGGATCCATGCTAATTGCTGCATTCCTTCAACTATGCATCAGATTCTTATCTAGTGGGTTGGAGATGAAGTTGAGATCGTCAATGCTGATGATTTGGTAAGTGTTGCTGCTATGGAACCTACTTACTGGGAATATGATGACATCGATTGTTTCTCTGGAAAGGTGTGGGAAGAAGGTCCTGTGAATGTTTTCAATAAGGATCAACAGCCGATCCAAGCAGTCGGCTCTCAAAGCAATTTTTAATGGGGAACCCAATCGATGGCAACAATGGGAAGCTAGGATGTGGCTTTATGTCGGTCGATAAGCTAGAAGAAATCAATGTTGGTGATGATATCATCAAGGCTGAGTTATATCAGTACAAATTTAGATCCAGAATATAGATTGGAGCCGATAAATCTCTTGAAAGAATTCAAAGATTGTTTTGCTTGGGATTACTCAGAGATGCCCTGATTGGATCGTTCTATTGTTGAGCATCGATTGCCGATTAAGCCTGGGTATCGACCTTATAAACAACCTCCTTGGAAAATTTTCAAAGAGGAGGTATTGGCCGATGTGAAGAAAGAAGTTGAAAGATTATTAGAAGCAAGTTTTATTTGGTCATGTAGGTATGCAGAGTGGATTTCAAGCATAGTTCCGGTCTATAAGAAGAATGGAAAAATGAGGGTTTGTATTGACTTTAGAGATCTCAATAAAGCCACTCCAATGGATAGTTACCCGATACCAGTTGTCGATTTGCTCGTTGATGCAGCGGTTGGTTATGAAGTTATTAGCTTTATGGATGGTAATGCTGGCTATAACCAAATCTTTATGGCAATAGAGGATATTTCAAAGACAGCTTTTAGATGCCCTGGTCATATTGGTTTGTTTGAATGGATTGTTATGACATTCGGGTTGAAAAATGCCGGTGCAACTTATCAAAGAGCCATGAATTATATTTTTCATGAGTTGTTCGGCAAAATTGTGGAAATCTATATCGACGACGTGGTGGTTAAATCCAGAAATCATGAAAGACATTTAGCCGATTTGAGAAAGACTTTGGAGTGCACTAGGAAACATGGTTTAAGAATGAATTCGAACAAGTGTGCCTTTGGGGCCTCGACTAGTGAGTTTTTGGGATTTCTGGTCTACAAAGGAGGAATTGAGGTTGGAAAGAAGAGCATAAAAGCAATAGACAAAGTTGTTCCTCCAACCAACCTCACTGAGTTGCAATCACTGCTAGGCAAGATTAATTTTGTAAGGAGATTCATATCCATTTTTTAGAAAGAGTTCTGCCCTTTTCTCCACTATTGAAGCTTAAGAAGGATCAAAAATTTGTATGGGGTGACGTACAACAAAAGGCTTTTGATGAGATCAAAGAGTACATGAAGCACCACCCGTGTGGGTACCTCCACAACTTGACAAGCCTTTTAAGTTGTACGTGGCGACCGATAGCCTAACAATAGGATTGGCCCTTATGCAAGAGTTTGAAGGGAAAGAAAGGGTAATAGCATATCTTAGTCGAAAGCTACTAGATCCAGAGACAAGATATTTGGCTATAGAGAAATTGTGCTTATGTGTGTATTACTCATGCACCAAGATTTGGCACTACTTATTAAATGCCGAATGGATAGTGATTTCTGAGTTTGATGTAATAAAACACATGTTGTCAATGCCTATTCTAAATAGAAAAATCGGCAAATGGATTTTAGTGTTGTTGGAATTTGATTTGAGGTACGAATCGGCAAAGGCGGTGAAGGGTCAAATTATTTCCGATTTTGTTACCTAACATCGTGATCCTTCTGCTAACATGATAAATATTGCACCATGGACTTTGTTTTTCGATGGTTCGTCTTGTAGCAAAGGTGGTGGTGTCGGTATTTTCTTGATTTCTCCACGAGGGATGATTTTTAAATATGCTATCCCTATTAAATTTCATGTTACTAACAATCAAGCGGAGTATGAAGCATTGCTTAGAGGGCTTCGGCTTCTTGTGGAAATAAAAGCTTTTGTTGTTGAGGTTTTTGGGGACTCTGAGTTGGTGATCAACCAACTGACCGGCCAATATGAGTGCAAGAGTGATAAATTAAGAGAATATTATGAAGAATGCCGGGAGCTTTTGAAGTGTTTCAAGGTGGCAACCTTGCATCATATCCCTAGGGGGCATAATGAAGAAGCAAACAAGTTAGCTCAAGCCGCCTCTGGATATCGGGAAGATCAAGAAATTATGGCTTTAGAAAAGGATTGGGTAGTTGATGACTGGAGAGGTGAGATTGCCGATTACTTGAAGAATCCATCACAGAAGGTTTCCCGAAAGCTCGGGTATAAAGCTCTTAAGTTTGTGCTCCTTGATGACCAATTATACTATAAATCCATAGAGGGAGTACTCCTTAAATGTTTAAGTCAAGAAGAGGCTAGAAAGCTGATGTATGAAGTGCATGACGGATTATGTGGTGCACATCAATCGGCTTACCGAATGAAGTGGATAATTAAAAGAACCGGTTATTTTTGGCCAAACATGCTTGAAGATTGCTTTAAATATTATAAGGGATGTCAAGATTATCAAAGATTCAGCAATATTCAGAGGGCTCCAGCATCGGCTATGAACCCAATTATCAAACCATGGCCGTTTAGAGGATGGGACATAGATTTAATTGGTCAAATCCATCCTCCTTCTAGCAAGGGACACAAATTTGTGCTGTTAGCCACAGATTATTTCACCAAATGGGTTGAAGCTATACCTTTGAAGAAAGTTACATCAGAAAATATGATCAACTTTATTAAGGAGCATATAATTCATAGATTCGGCGTTCCTCAAACTATCACAACAGATCAAGGGACTCAGTTCACTTCATCTGAGTTTTGTGATTTTGCCGAAGAAATGGGAATTAAGCCATGTAATTCTTCTCCTTATTATGCACAAGCCAATGGCCAAGCCAAGGCATCAAACAAAATTATGATTAAGATTATTAAGAAGAAGATTGATGAAAAGCTAAAAAAGTGACGAATCTATGAAAGTGATCAGCAATTGCATCATGAACAGGGACTAGACCTCGGGAGATCAGTCATTTTTAGCTTTGTTGCCGCCACATATCAAACAGAGATGAGAGAGCATGATCATGGTGAGGATTTTTTTATTATTTTTTTATGCAGATGATATGAATGTATGCAGGGAACTAAACATGCAATGGATGAGAAAATATTAAGTAGATGGAGTGAATTCATAAATTGTTAAACATGCAATGGAATGCGAGAAATTAAAAAGATAACTACTCATAAAGTTTAGAGTCCATGAGCAAGACTATCTCACCTTTCTTGATCATACTTACCATGACTCATGGATGTGAGTGGTGCAGCTTTTATATCGTCACGAGAGATGTGAGTTGTAGTCTTGTGACGATGACCTTTTCTTCAATCTACACATGGTTAGAATAATATATATGTATACACAAACCTGTGAGATGGCAGGGTTCCAATGTTAAATGATCATGAATGTTTAGGCACCCTGGGTTCTTCAATGTCTCCTCCATTTTTTTCTTTTCTTGTGGAAGCTTGCCGGACGGTCGAGATGGCTTCAATTGTCCTGTCTATTCCACAACTCAACAGAACAAGGGGTAATCCTACTAAAGCTAGTGATCCACTAATTTAGCAGATATCAAGATCACTATCAAAGTCTTTACGCCAATTGCTTCCCCGGCAACGGTGCCAAAAATGCTTGTTGGTATTTATTAAGTGCAATTAGAAAATGAAGGTTTCCGCAAGCGCACAGAAATACCATTGTAGCATTTTACCAGGAGTATTCCAGGTATCGTTATTTATATTTTACCACAGGGAAGCTATGGATAAAGAATCTGATAACTCACTATCATGCATCCACTAACTTAGTAAACCAACTAGCCTAAAGCAGGGGTAAATGATATACAACGGATATATGAATGGTAGCACACACATGATAATTCTATAATGAATGAGTAGCTAGCTAAAGTGAGAGGACAACGGGAGAGATCAAAGTTCCTAGATACTTCTCTATTACTTTGGTTCTATGTAACAGAGGTATGGGTAGATATAGCAATCACACACATGACACTTTGGAGCAACAGGTCCTTTCCAACTCTCGAAGAAGACTGGGAAGAAAGTAGTTGGGGGAAGGCTGCCGAAAGCTCTACGAGAACACCAACCCTAACGTGGTGGATTACAAAGGCCTAACAGAGCTGTCACCTCTGGGGCTACCACAACAATCCGTGGGATTGGGCGCAATCTCAGGTAAACCCTAGCCTAGACACCATATCTATGCTAACGTTTACTACTCTAATTACCATGAATAACTAGAGCACTCAATACGAGCGGAGATCCCATGCCAAGATGTAACAACTATACTAATCATACATATGAAGGGCATAAAGTAAATAGAGAAGATGAATATATTTATTAAAGCATAAATCTTGCAAAGAGTAGATACAAAGACATACCGAATCTCTGAAGACATCTCCAGAACCAGAGCGTAGCTCCGCTCTCCCTAACTCTCATCTAGAACTAATCTACTTCATTGGAATGTCTAGCCCTAATTCTCTAGAGATGAGAGATCATCCATTCGAGGGACGCCTCTACATCTCCACAATAGAGAATGAATAATGAATTAGGGTTTCTCCCAGGGCCAAGGGCCTTGCTTATATAGCCTCCTCAAGTGAACATCGGCCGTCGGATCCAACCGACCTTAATCGTGTGGTTTTAATTGATCCTTAAAGGCGGTGGAGCATGATCCGCGAGGGGCATCCTGATTGGCGCTCGGGGTAGGGCGGCCGCCCTAAGGAGGAGGGCACCCGCCCTGTTCATGGGCCCAAATGGGCTCATATTTGGTGGGCTGGTAGATCTCTTCGTTAGCTTCGATTTGACTGGTGGATCACCTCAAACAGAGTTCGGATGAAGGAGATATGCCCGTTTTACTCCGGACTGCTCTTGGAGCCCATTTGCAATCTTCCGGAAAACGTAACTTTGTCGTCTGGACTCCGATTTGGATGAACCAAAACTCTATTTGATGTGTCTCAATGAGCTCTACGCAATGGTGGACTCCAATTCATCATTTGAGATACTTTTATTTGATGATATAGGTCTTCTTTGGTTCTTTTCAGGTGACACCCTACAGAAACAGACATTCACCAAAACTCGTGGAACTCGTTAGTTTCAAACCCTACAGCTATGCATTGTGGTTTATTTTCTATCATTTTATGTAATAGCTGATGGTTAAATATTAGCATTAAGGACCGTCAACACTAGCCCAACACCTTTAGTGGCTTAATTAGGATCTTGAAAGGTGTTGAAAGTCATAGGTAGAGGGGTGTAGTCTTGGCTAGACCAATAGTTTTTAATCCGCACTTAGTTTTGGTAAGCTGGTTCAATTAGTTTTAAAAAGGACTATTCACCCCCCCTCTAGTCCGCCATCTCGACCCTACATCACGTCACTTTTGGCATCGACTACACCAACGCCAACGATTCGACCGCCACTCCTGCGGTACAAGGGGCGACGCATCGACAATCAAGACCTGCTCGATTTGATCGACCAGGTCACCACGGGCATAGCTCAAGCCTTAGCCCTTGTAGATCCATTAGTCCCTTGGATCGTAAAGCGACCAAGAATCATGGCTGACTCCTAGGTGGCCAATACGAGCAAAGCATCCGGCGCAACTCGACGATGATGAACATGCCATGACAACATCAAAAGAATGACCAGCTCATCATCTACTAACGAAGCTGGTCCTGGCAAGTTTCCCATATGGAGTCAAAAATGTTGCAATGACATATGAGGCTGGTGCCTCCAAGCTGTTTAAAAGCATCGTTCAGCTGGGGAAACAGCAACATCATATCATCAACATGGTGGAAGGGATTCAAGCTCCCCAGGCGTCTGGTGACCCATCCGTTCACATCAAAACAACATCGACCTCTGGTACTGGATCGACTAGATTGGAACGGAAGAAGGTAGAGGACACGGGCATGAACAATTGGCCGCCACATGATCCCACAGCCCCACATGAAGAAACATTGGATTATCCTCTAGGTTTCAGCCCCATACCTCGATATAAACTATCATCAGGTCACCAGATTTTTCAGATTAGCATCGATGAAAACACACCAGCTGACGGCATAGAGACCGATGAACAATGACAAGAGCGAGAGCGCAAGAACGCTGATCGCGAACGACATCGGCAAGAAGAAGCACGTGCGTGACAAGGGACTCCTGAGCGTATTCTTAGGTGCAATTTGGATCAAATTTTTGACATGTGAGACAATCGGCCTGTCTATAGCACACCTTATGCCAATATTGCTGCAGCAACAGCAATTATCGACCAACTATCTGTAGGGGCAAGGCGCGACGAGCTATGTGCGCATGTATAAGCAGCCTTATGTTAATTTGAGGGCATGATCCACTCTGACTCAAGCAAATGAGCAGTCACTTCAAGGTTGACCAAACATGGATCAAGACTCAACTACAGTGTGAGCCACAATGGGAGACCAAGGTGACAAATTGAAGTCAATCAGTTTATTCATCAAGGGGTTGATCTTCGAGATATCCTTAATAGGCGCCATGATCGAGATCTTCGCAACAAGATCTACAATAACCATAATGACTGGTATACTGTAGAGCTATAATTCCAGAGACATTTTGATGAAGATTTTGGTCCTCTAGGCAGCGTCATGGATGTACGTCCGTTATCACTAGAACTGTGACGGGTGGTACGACCCAGGGGTTTCAAGCTCAATGATCTTACTCCATATGATGGGAAGGCAAATCCTAGGATTTGGCTCTAGCTCTATGAAATCGCTACTCGAGCAGCGGGGAGAGATGAACACACTATGGAAAATTACTTGTTCGACATCTTAAATTCAACAACCAACCAATGGTTCAACAATTTAGCAGAAGGATCCATCTCCTCGTGGGCTCAGCTAAAGGAGAAATTTGTTGAAAATTATATGGCTACTTGTCAGCAACTGGCGAACAAGTTTGATCTCGAACACCTCAGGGACTCTTCGAATGAGTCACTCCGAGGGTACATACGATGTTTTTTAGAGCTCAGGGTCAAAGTAACAGATGTAACTGATTACGAAGCCATCAACTCGTTCATAAGGGGGCTCCAGCATCATGATGATCTCCAAAAATGACTCTTCCAAAAGCGGCCAGATTCGGTTCAACAATTGCTCTCCATTGCAAAAAGTTATGTAGTCACTGACGATGCTGAATACAATATGAGAAAGAAAGAGGAACCCCGGCCAGAAGGGCATGATCGTGACCAGACCAATAGTCATACCGATCACTTTGATGGACGGCCCGGTCGCAGGGATGGGAGGCCTCAGAGGTACCGAGATCACTGAGAGCATGAGATCAATAACCTGAAGATGAGGTTCAAGCATAATTATGACAATACGTATGCAAAAATCCTTAGCAAGCGTTGCCCTCTGCACCCAGAATCTAAACACACTATGGGTGATTGCTGTAATCTCCCGGCTATCTATCAGAAAGGAGGCGACAATAAGAGGCCTCAACCTGATAATGGAGACAAGACGAAGGACAAAAGGGTGCCCCATATCAAAGAAAAAGAGAATGCAGACAGGGGTCAAGAAGAAGAAAATCGCAACAAGAATCACAAGCATAACGCCTATAAGGATCCAGAAAAAGAGATCATGATCATCTTTGGAGCAAGAGCCACTGCAAAATCCAAGCGAGAAAGGAAACTTATGACCAGGGCAATCATGGCCATTGCCAAAATAGAAGGGCCGATATCAGATCCTAAATTT
Organism: Coix lacryma-jobi var. lacryma-jobi; assembly: GCA_009763385.1. Classification (NCBI taxonomy): domain Eukaryota; kingdom Viridiplantae; phylum Streptophyta; class Magnoliopsida; order Poales; family Poaceae; genus Coix; species Coix lacryma-jobi. The sequence goes on along the minus strand of CM019825.1, from coordinate 127,740,241 downwards.
CCAATGTGGTCACATCAATCGATTACCTTTGATCGGTCTAACTTTAAAGGAAAGCTTCCTGAACCTGACCGATTCACACTGGTCGTGAATCCAGTCATTGGAAGGCATCGGTTTGGTAGAGTGTTGATCGATGGGGGAAGTTCTCTAGACATCTTGTTTTGCAACACCCTTGTTGATCTAGGGATTAAAATCGAAGACCTCGAACTGTATACACATCCATTCTGGGGTGTAGTTCCTGGGGAATCTTCCATGCCGCTGGGATAGATATCACTCAGAGTCTAATTTGGGAACAAGGAACACCACCGCATAGGGTGGATGAATTTTGTGGTTGCTAATTTCAATGGAACATAACGCATTATACTTGGTCGGACGATGCTTGTTAAATTTATGGCCGTACCACACTACGCATACCTAGCCCTCAAGATGCCAACTGAGAAGGGCATCTTGACGATTAGAGGGGATCCAAATGCAGCATATGCATGCAAGGTCGAGAGCCTTTCTTTAGCTGAGTACAATGACCTCAATATCCTGATGCAAGATGCACCAAAAGACACAAAGAGAAGAGCACTGAAAAAATCCAAGATCTCAGAGATTGAGCAAAGGAAGATAAGTACAAAAGATAAAGACGCAAAGGAAGTCGACGTTTTCATGAAAGACCTTGTCTAGATCGGTCATATCGGGATCAACTTCAAAGGCATCCTCAAAAGAACAATATCAAGATCACGCAAGGGCATACTCAAAACACTTTCGACTGTTCTATCTTCTAAATTTTTTGTAATTTGAATTTTCATACTAATAAAGTTTGGTTTTGGCGCTCTTGACTGCATCTTCATAGCGATAAAACTTTGTCAAGGTATAACTCGACCTATTTTATTTTAGTTCGAACATCTTAGATAAAGGCACCGTCTCTGGCCTCACCTTATATGTGCATGAGATCAGTTGTCTATGTTCCGGGTGGTCGGTGTTGGTATTTCTTAGCGTAAGCAGAAAAGTCCGCAAGCGCATGAAAGTATCGTTGTAGCACTTCACCTAGAGTATTCCAGGTATCGTATTTTCCATAGGGAACAGTGTACTGTAGCCTCCGGGTTTAGCAATTCCTGGTGTATGATGAGAAGAAGAACGACTTAGGGTAGCAAGGTTTCTCTAAGTAACAAGTCCTTAGGAGCACTAATTTCAACTAACTTAGCTTGCTTCAGTCAATGGGAGCAACTAGTCTGCCAGTTGATGTCGATACAACTCTATCTGAACTCTCGAACGTGGGTGGATTACAAAGGACGGATAGGGCTGTCACCACCTACCACCTACCTCCTCAACCATGGAGAGACGGGCAACCAACCTGTAATCGCTTAGCCTAAACATCGTGTTTACGCTTAGCCTAAACTCAGGGTAGCTAGGACTTGCACCCTCTTACTAGAGCACTCACCCGAAGATGAACGATCAGTCTAGCAAGCTAAATAAATGAAAATCTAGAACACGTTAAGAATTTGAACACAAAGATTAACACAAACCTTAATACTTCAAGTAGTATGGCGATTCAACGAAGTACAAGCATAGTCGTACCAGCGATTCCAGTAGTCCTTCCGCTAAGTGTACACATACAGGAGGTAGCCAACAACTCCGGTACTTCTCCACTTGCACTCACTCACTCCCTAATTCTAGAACAAGATTGGAGCACTACTTGTTCTCTTGAATGCTTCCTTCACAAGGTGGAGATAGAACTATTCTAAGCTATACTAGAGGAGGAAGAAGAATGAATGAATTGAATGTTGAATGATGATGTTAGAGGCTCTATGGGGTCTTCTTTTATAGTGGAGGTGCCTTGGAGGGGTGTAGTTCCTCTTCTCCTCACGTGGAAAGGTGCAAACCGACCTCCCAACCGATGTTGCAGGTACATTGAACGCGGACGCACGTCGTAACCAACCTTAGAATGGCGGTGGGAGGCAACCGACCAAAGTGGAGGCCGATTGGTCCCACTAGTGGTGCGGCCGCACTAGGGGTGCGGGCGCACCCCTAGCGGCCTACCTTGCCACCGTCTTTCTTAGGTGGGCTCCTGGGCTGATCCACATTGATGTTATATGGTGCCCCAGCTCTGGTTTGGAGTTTTGAAGGCCCACGTGCTCTTTTCTTTTTCTTAGATGGGCCAGAAGTGCTGGGCTTGGGTAACTTGAATTTGTTGTGCACTTTTGTCCCATCTCAAGTGTAGTTCTCCTTGTGATTCCTGCAAAACATATGAAAACATCCAAAACTCATGGAAACGGTAAGTTTAAATCCTATTGCTAAGCTTTGGTTCCGATAGTGCAGGTTTTATATAAAAGTTGGCGATTTAAAATGTGCGTTAAGAACCGCCAACAAAACCCCCCACACTTAGCCCTTTGCTCATCCTCGAGTAAAGCTCAGACTAAGGCGGATCATCTCCTTTGACTGAAAAACGTGCACACAAGTTAATTCAGGCTTCACCTACATCTGTGAATATTCAAATTGTCTACCAGATCATCTTGGGTGATTGGATAATGGAACAGCCTGGATTTAGATCCCCCTGCATAACTCTTCTCAAAGAAACTTGGGTTTTTATGAATTTGCAAAACAAATATAGCATATGTTCCTTGTATGATCCACTCGAGTCGCTCATAAATTTTTGTATGTGTAGGTGGATCCTCACCAAAGGCTTTGTTTGCCTTTCTTCCTACCTGCTACAAGGTATATGTGGAGCTGTGGGTAGGAATGATAGAATGGCATACTTGTATCACATAATATTGCTAAGTCAAAAACCGAACTACATGGAGATGCAAGGCATACACTTTAATCGAGATGTGCAAGTGTGTGGAACTTTTTGTTCTTTTATGATCTTGATGTCAAGATCTCTCTCTTTTTGGATACTTAGAAACCACGGGCTATCTTTTTCTTTCTTTTTTTCAGGTGGGTATAGATTATACCCCTAATTCTATAGGCAGGCACGTGCCCATTTTTTCCAACACGCCCTTTTGGCGTGGATTCCTTTTCTCTCTTTTTTTGTCGCATACCGCATTGGTATGGAGTTTTATTCTTGCATAGCCCGTAGCTTTAGTTTGGGGAAACTTTTGTGAGAGAGATGCATGAACAACATAAACAGAACTTATTTATGTTGGACGAATGTCATGTTTTTGTGTAACTCTTAGTGTAAGAGTTAGCAATATATGTGGTGTGCACGTGAATCTCGTATCATAGGTGCATGACAAGAATCTCATCATAAGTCACAACAATTTGACAAAGCTCAACATGATGACAAGTAGCATATGAATGTAAGGTGTTTGCAGAACTCGGCATAATTCATATGGCTTTGGTAGGACGTAAACATCATGGAGGAACATGCTATTTGAACTTTTTGTATTTGAAAATGAAATTCCCAAGTTCTTTTTGCAAAAGATAGCAAGAGTCAAATCATCCTACTATATCACATATTCCAATGACTTAGATAAAATAGAGTCCCTATAAAAATTGTTCACAGATTGCAGGAATTTTAACCGAATTTAACAAGTGCGCAAATTTTTGCAATCAAAGGTAGAATGGTGTATGGGTTTATTATTTGAGAAGAAGTAGTTTTATTAAAAATATTTATTTTCTTTTTAAGGAGCAGCAAGGTGCGTAAAAAAATATTGTATAAAAATATTAATTAAAAATTTTTATTTGTACGCACCTGCGTGACGAATCGGGAAGTGCCCCTCCACACTTGCTTTTGTACTTGTCTTGTATTTTTTTGCAGAAATATGTGTATACAAAAGCAAGTGGACAAATTTGCACAATGACGAAAAGGGAACAATTCCATTGATAATAAATGATAAATACAGGCATCGTTATAATAATTGAAAAAGATGAAGAGAAAAATGCTGAAAATAAAGCGATGCCTATGTCTTATTGGCGTGGAGGGTGTCTAGTGGTCGTAGGGATTAAGATGCCCCTCCACGCCTACAGCATGAGCTACTTTTGCTATCCGGTTTCCAAGACCGAATTTAGCGACTTCTATGTCTCGCTTTAGCTCGCTACTCTTTAGCTGCATATCCGCCATCTCCCCTTTCTGTGACTCTATGGTGTTGTGAAGAGACTGCAGTGAAGTGTGTAGCGAGGCGATTGTTGGCCCCCCAGGCGGGGTGACCGTCTCGCTATCGTGGGAGAAGGCGGTGGGCTGCCTGCTAATGACCTTGCGCGTAAAGTGCAGCGGTTGTGGGGAGGACCCAGCCGACTTAGCGGCTTTGGGAACGGGAGCGGTTAGCGGCACTATCTGTCCTGGCTTATGCATAAGTTCCTTCCCGTAGCCACCACCAGGTTTCTTGACCCCGACTATGGTGTATGGCGGGGAGGCACGAGACGTGGATCCCGTCCCAACTAGACTTGTCCCTAGCGTGCTAGAATTTACAATGCCTGTAGGTGGTGTTTCTACTCTTCTAGCGTCACCGAGGTTGACGGTCCTCCGGTTGCTGCTGATAGGTGGCTCGCGTCTTGCCAGTGCCATCCTCCGTGGTGCAGCGGAGAATCACGTGGACGTGTAGCTCTCGCTAGCACCGCTGCATGGCGGTGGCATGATGGCCAAGGGCGCCACCGTCGCCAGCATTTCGTCGACATCGTCTCTCTCCAAGCGGTACGACGACCCATGGACGTCAGAAGTGGAGCCAAGGTACAAAGCCATGGCGTGCTCCATTGCTAGTTCTACTAAAACTTTGTTAAATGACCAAAGTTTTGGAAGGAGAGAGGGAAAGCTCTATGGCTTGACTTGAGGTGTGAAGAAATGAGAGGCCATGGGTGTGCTTAAGTAGGAGGAGAGGGTCTCTCTGGAAAGGAAGATTTCGCAACCGATGTAGCACACATCGTAACAGGGATCTTCAAAACATGGAAGGCATGCCTGAGAAGATTGGGGGCAAGCGGGCCCAGGGGCGGTACGGCAGCACCCCCAGGGGCGCCATGTAACACCCCTGGTGTTTGCTCTCAGCTAAGCACTGGGTTTGGACCTAATTGAATGATGTTAAGTTATAATCATGAGCCCTTGGAGCTAGTTATACTTGGACGATCATCTATTGAGCCCAATGCTCTCAAGTCCAGATCAATTCAGTTCATTGAAAGCCCTCTGATCATGGCCTTGCTTATATATGTGACCCAAACCCATGTTATAGCTCAATCATGTCAAATATGTCCCTCTCATATATCTTAAGGTCAATTCATGTCTAACCTAATCACCCAAGAAGTCTCATTAAGTTTGGAGTTAAGTAACCACATGAAATGACAAGCCCTACCTTGCTTAACTTGCCCTATAATGAGAACCACATCATATGAGACCAACCAAGCCATGCCATGTTGACCAAACAACTCTACATGAACTCTATGACAAAAGTTATTAAGGGTCCATGTTGAGCAAATGTCCAAAAATGCCCCTGATCAAGCTAAAACCCTAAATCAAGCTTAATTCAAGTTGCTGCTTTGACCAAGCTAAAAGAATAGTCTCTGATCATAATTAGAAGTTTGACTAATTACCAAAGTTTAAGTTAAGTTTATATACAACAACTTTGCTATATTAGCCTAACCCTAATCATGTTCCTAAACATGCTAAATAGTGCCATCAAGTTTGAAAGTGCTGCTGATTTCAATGCCTTAATTGTGACAGTCTGAAAACCCTAGCCGACGCATTGGCATGCCTCGTTCTCGTGTTTTTGTATAACAAGTGAAGTTTGTCCAAATATAAAAGTTGTCACAAACAGGATAATGAACAACATACCAAAAGATGGCATGCTTACGGTGTTGTTTGACAAGGTTTTGACGTCGATCAACATCGTTAATTAGCGCATACCTTTATCTTCTAAACCAAAGCCCTTATGACCATGCCCATGTGGACAATCTTGTAGAGCACGACAAAATGAACAAGTTTGGTATATTGCCCCCAACCTGGTTCAAACCCGAGCTTGCCCAAACCGGCCACCGAAGCTGCCCACAGACTCGCATACCACCTGCTCGATGTGGGGCCTCACCCAGCGCACGCGGCCACCATGCAGCGCGGCAGCACTCCACGCGTCCGCCTCCACTCCCCTCGCACTGCCGCGTCACAAGGCCGAAGTGGAGCGGCACCCAGCCATGTTCCTCATTCCCCACTCCCTCCCCCTCCTTTCTCCGCAAGTCCCCCTCGCTCTCCTGCCCTGTAAGCGTGGGAACGGACGCGAGAAGAGCCCAGCACGCGCGGCCGCCTCCATTGCCAGCCCGGGAAGCTCCTGCGCCGGCCGCTCTGCTCCCTCTCCGCCGTAGCCAGACCCCGCGCGAGCTCCCCCACCTTGCTGCGACCCCGCGCGCCCTCTCCCCGGCCCGATTCCGCCGGCCGGTCGCCCTCGCCGCCGGTGCCGTCCGCCCGGTGCCGCGAACGCCTCGACTACGCGCGCCCGGGCCAGCTATGCGCGGCGCTCGGGTGCCGGCAGGCTGCGCCGGCCGCGGACCCCGCCCGCGTCTCCCTGCCGCCCAGCGCCGAGCCCCTGGTCGCCGGAGAGCCGCCATGCCGGCCGGCCCTGAAGCCCCCTCCCCTGCTCTGTACGCTGGGTGGGAGGAGGAAGAAGGCCAGGGACCTCCCCGCGCGCAAATAGAAGAAATGATGTTGAGGTAGACGCAGCCAAGGGCAGGACCTGGGGGTCGGTCACTGAACATCCTGGTGCTGATGGCCATATCTCCGGGGTTGCGAAGTCCGCTCGAGGCTGTCGTGAGATGATCCAAAGGTGATCCAAGGAAAAATGAGTAACTTTGATCAAGTTACTTTGGGTTTGTGTTGGGAATGCCCCCTCAGCTGAGTAGGAATCGATTCGAATCGCCGTCGTCCCTGGATAGTGGGCACTTGATCGGGTGGAGGTGAATAGATCTCACTAATAACTACTTAATAATAATATGATGCACATGTTGATGATAGCCTAATGAACTGGATATGTTACTACTATTGTGATGCTTAATAATATCAAGTGATTGCTTAGTTCAGGTGCCAACCTAGATGGAAAGGTAAACGACTAAAAGTGGATGCTAGAAAAATAAAAGGTTGAACTTATAATTGCTATCTTTTATGCAAACATGTGTCAAGCCAGCTCCACTTATATATCAGCCTTGCATACTCCTTGGTGTCGCTTTATTTTCTGGTTTAAAGACGGGTAAGTCTAGCTGAGTACATTCTCGTACTCAGGGTTTATCCCACCGAGTACATTCTCGTACTCAGGGTTTATCCCACCTTGTTGCAGTACATTCTCGTACTCAGGGTTTATCCCACCTTGTTGCAGGTTGAAGTTTAGCTGCTGTGGTGTGCTGTGGTGGAGATAAGTGCCGGTGGGCTCGGCCTTCTATACTTCTCATCTGTGCTACTGTTGGAGAATATGTCGGCTATGCTAGCAATGTATTGTGCTACTGTTGGAGAATATGTCGGCTATGCTAGCAATGTATTATCAAACTATGTTACATTAATGATTTCAAAGCTATGTTGCTTTTGTACTCGATTTGTAAAAGATACTTATATTTGTGAAATGCAATTGCAACGTGTTCCGCTGCAACTCTCCGAATGTTTGAACCGTTGTTCATTCGTCGAGATCCTGATATTCAGTTGTGATTCCGAGATCCGTCGTGATCCTCGGCAGACTACCGGAGTTATACAGGCCCAGGTTCGAAGTTTAATCGTTTCGGCGAAAATTTTTTGAACCCGTGTCTGTGTGACTTGGGCGGTTCTGTGACAGCTGGTATCAGAGCGAGATCAAGTGAAAAACTGTCATTCACACTCGTTTTAAAACAAAAACTTTTGTTTTAAATCAACCTATTTTGCTTACATAGCTGCTTATCGCAAAAGTTTATCAAAACTACTTTAAAAAACTATGCTAGCGACATTCTCCAGTAAGCCCTAAATTAAGGACTACTAGGTGGCAACTAGAAACTAACTCTAACTATGGGGGGATTTAAATTTTGCATCTATGCCCAGGCCAAGGTATGTATGTATGATGACCGCACTACGCTGCCCTGTGGTCTAATGGTCGAGGCAGCCCTCACGTATGATGTACTCATATACGTGGGGTAGATGATTTACTTTTATGCAACGTCGCACCTACGCTCAGGTAAGGTGAGTTGTGAGTGCATGGTTGCCCAACCGACAACCTAGGGAAGTGCTTATAATAACTACCTGATGACCTACATGTTTCAAACCATGTAGCAATCAAGGTACTTGTGCGGGTTTTTACGTTTTCTTCGGGTAGATGGTAAATGGCTCTCTAGTCACCCGATGGCCTGACGGAAGTGGTGGTGACCTTCATATAGCAATATATGAAGTATAAACTGTTTTACCGCTTTCCTTTGTGTGATATATATACCTATGTGGGATGGGCTGAAATGCAATCTTCTGCAGGTACACTAACCCCGAAATACGTAAGCTTAAATGCATCTATCGACTAGAAGTCGAGAGAGTACGTAGATATGCCACCGAAATAGAATGTGATTGCCACCATAGGTGTGCAATTTGGTGAGAACGAATAGGACGAGCATACAACATGCATCATGATTATTGTTGTGTCTAACACATGCTCCTCTCACCCTTGCTCTAATAATAAAACGCTTGCTACAACTAAATGGTTGAGGTGATGCTTTACCTCTCATGAATGCTTGTGTGAACTTGCAACCCTCATAACTTAAGCTAGAAATATTCAATTTGAGTGAACCAAATTGTGCTAGCTTTGTTATGAAATGCTTCACATAATAAAACTCTAAAACTTGCTGGTTGCAATTGTTTGGTGGATTGTTATGGCAGCATTGTCATTGTTTGTCCAATCTGCCCTAGAACTTGTAAATTACGAAATTCAAGCTAGGAACATCCAAGGCTTATGATTCTTATTTTGTTAGCTCCACCTTGACATATAGTAACTAATAAAAATACTAAACATGCATGTTTGCTGCTGCTACTATGATGTCTTGCTTGAATCGCTAAAAACACCGCAATCTGTCCTGCGGCTTGTTAATTTTGCATAGGAAGTTCTAACTATCCAACTGAGCTAAACATTTGACAGTAGCCTACTAAGTTCATTAGTAATCTGCTGTAATTTTTGCAGAATTTTCTGGGTAGTTTGAAATTTCGAACTTTTGCTAGCTCTATAATTCAATTATTAAAGAAAAGCAACTTAATAAATGAATTTGGATAGCCAAATATTTCCTAGCATGTTTAAGATATATATTAACCATGGATATGCTTAGCTCACTTTCAGAATTAAGTTTGCATATCTATAATGCACTATAGTGCTCTCTAATGCTCTTGTCAAAACATTTTCCTAAATTGCAAGTTGCATGAGTGTGGTGCTCACTTGTTGCATGCTTGAGTGATATGTTGGTTGATGCTTGCTATATGAAGTTGTGTTGTGATGATTGCTATGAGTAACTTGGTATAACCTAGTGTTAAAATAGAATATATTAGGTTACACCCCTATCTTGCTCTCAGAGTTAGAGGTTGTGAGCTAATATATGAACGAAAAGTTGCTTAGCATCAACTAAGGTTATCTACAGTAAAGCTAATGCATGCCCACCCTAATGATAAAATTTAAGTGCTCGCTAGTGCTTCTTCAAATATTGTCATATAACTTAAGTGTTGCATAAAGCTTGATGTTTGCTTAATGCTTACTAGTGTGCATCTATGTGCACCAAATTAGCATAACCAACTAAATATAGCCCTTACTCTATGCTATGGAGTAACCTTGTCGAAATGCTTGTGGTATGCTGAAGGGTCGAGATGGCGGACTAGAGGGGGGTGAATAGTCCTTTTTAAAACTTAAACATAATCGGAGCGGCTAACCGAAACAAATGCGGAATTAAAATTATCGGTCTAGCCAAGACTACACCCCTCTACTTATACTCTATGACACCTTACAAAAGAACCTAAACAAAGCAAATAAGGTGTCGGACTAGCTAGAGCTCACCTAAACAATTCTAGCTTGCAAGGTTACACAAACCTAAGCAACTAGTACTCAATCAACCGGGGAGCTCCTACACATGCCACTAAGCAAAAAGCACAAAGCCTAAGCTCACTAGCAATGCTCAATAACAAGGCTACACAAGCCAAATTAGAGAGCTCAACTTAGCTACACAAACTAAGCAATGTGACTAGCAAGACTACAAGTCAACTAGTCACTCACGGGATCAACTTCTATGCTACACAAGCAAGGAAGATAACTAGCAAGCTACACAAGCTAACTAATTACAAGAGCAACTACACAAGCACAATATATATGAAAGTAAATACAAGCTTGTGTATGGAGATAGCAAACCACCGAGAAGATGTAGACAATGTTGGCACGGTGATTTTATCCCGAGGTTCACTTGGTTGCCACCAAGCTAGTCCCCGTTGTGTCGACCACACACTTTGGTAGTTCGGCGGCTAATAGGCACCACACCTAGCTCGACACTCGAGCGCCGCAAGAACTCACCCACAAGTGAGGGTAACTCAATGACACGCGCAATCCACTAGAGTTGCTCTTCGCGATCCCCGCGGGGCGAGCACAATGCCCCTCACAATCCTTCTCCGGAGCCACGCACAATCTTCACGCGGGCTTCATGACGGAGACTCGATCACCAAGCCGTCTAGGAGGTGGCAACCTCCAAGAGTAACAAGCACCACCGGCTTGCAACACGATCACCTAGTGCCACTTGAAGCAATCTCTCAATGAAACGCACTAGCGATCACTCACTCGCTATCGATTCGCACACTAGCAAGCACAAGCGAGTTAGAGGGCTCCCAAGCACATCCACACAAGCCACCAAGGCTTTGGAGTGCTCAACCACCAGCCCAAGGCCGGTTACCAACGCTATTTATAGCCCCAAGGGCTAACTAGCCGTTGCCCCTTCACTGGGCAGCCTGCGCCACCATCGGACGCTCCGGATCGGGACCATCGGACACTGAGGCCAGCGTCCGATGCTTGGATGCTCGCCACGTGTCCCCCACGTTCAACTTCGGTCGAGCGATCCCAACGGCTATATCACTTCCCGCTCCAGATAAAGTGGCATCGGACGCGCCGATGCCTAGCATCGGACGCTCCGATGCCTCTGCTCGATTCTGCGCAAAAACTGCTCTCACATCGGACGCGCCGGACCCTTAGCATCGGACGCTAAGGACCAGCGTCCGATGACACACCAGAGAGGTTCCAGAACGCTCCCAACCACATCGGACGCAGGCCAGCGTCCCATGCTCCCAGCTAAACCTGCTCACGCCACGTCACTGCCATCGGACGCTTGGACCAGCGTCCGATGCAGCGTCCGATGCTCCCACTGCAACAGACTGAAACTAGGCTTTGCCATCGGACGCTCGGCCCAGCGTCCGATGCCCCTCGGACCAGCGTCCGATGCTCCCCGAGCATAGCACTTCACCTCCGAAAACCGCTGAATCCTGCCTCGCAAGCTCGGCAGGAGGGGAGAGGGACTATACACTAGTTTCTCCCACTTCTCCTCACCTCCTTTCAACACGACTTCTTTTCCAACAACTTCTCCTCTGCAAATGTGCCAACACCACCAAGTGTACATCAACATGTGCATGTGTGTTAGCATTTTCTCAATTAGTTTTCAAAGGATTAGCACTTGCACTCACCACGCCACTCGATCCTAGTAACATCGCAAAGTTAGATCGCTCAAGTGGCACTAGATGACCGATATGCAAACAAGTTTGCTCCTCTTAATAGTACGACCATCTATCCTAAACCCGGTCATAAACTTCTCTACACACCTATGACCGGTGAAATGAAATGCCCTTACAATTATACCTTTGCCTTGCGCATTCCATTCCATCTCCTCCGGTGTTGATGCAACACATGCACCAACCTCTTCATCAAATGATATGATCCACTTCATATCATCACATAGCCTCCATGGTCCATCGATCTTGACATCACTTGCTCTTCACCATCGCTTCGGTCCTTCGGCGCCAAGTCTTGCTTAAGCCTCCTGACACTCGGTACCAACGGCTTCAAAGCCTCAACTTGCCCTTCACCTTCGCAACCGGTCCATCAAGCCAAGTCTTGCCTTGATCTTCACCATCTTAGCCACATGACCACATGTCATGTTTCATGTGCATTAAGCTCCTTCTTCACATGTGTGAGCGTTGCAACATATTCCAAGCCATTTCTCCTCTATGGCATATGTTGCTCACACATGATCACCTGTGGACTAATCACCTGTGTAATTCACTTTAAACACATATTAGTCCACCTAAGTTGTCACTCAATTACCAAAACCAAACTAGGACCTTTCATATGCTCGTGTCAGGATACTAGTTCACACGTGTGCTAGCATGTCGCGAGAAACTAGAATGTATCTTCTATCTTATGTTATGTGCATGATCTTGTCCTTGTGTTGGTGATGAGCTAGTTTGTTGTGCGCAACTAGACATAGGCTCCTTACCCTATGTGGTGCAAATAGTTTTGTTGTATTTGCATGCTACGTGCTTGTTTTGCCTTGTTTGTATGTGCTTGAAGCTAAAGCAAACCATAAACGAGCATCCAACTAAACACACCCAACTTAAGAGGTGAAATCTAAAATCCGCAATGCACTAATGACCCTTCATGGACCTTTTAATTAAAGTGCCTTGCTAACCAAAATGATACCCGACTGTCCAACCACAGTTGTCTTATAAGCCTACAAGTTGGTTGGCCCTCTTTTAAAAAAATAGATAACCTTAGATGTCCCGCCCCTTGTCCACAAGGAAGCTTTTGCTTGTGCACCCGTGCTATCTTCGGAAAGCTAGTGCCACAAGAAGTTTATGTCCTGCCTCTTATAGCCCCTTTTGCTGACAAGACATTGAAGGCCTGTACTTCTAAGCCTTTAAACAATGAACATATGGCTGACCCTAAATGTGTACAAGAACCCTTGTCTTGACCTGTGTGCCTTTTGTTAAGACCGCCAAACAAAGCCATGTTATCCTAGATGTTTGACTCGGACTGTCCTTACGGTAAGCCTTGAACCGTGTCTAACTCTAAAAATAGACCTCCTTATTGCCTAACATGACCCAAAGCAATGCTAAATCTTTATCAAACTCAGTCATGTGATCCTCTTTCCCGATCGTGGAGTTGCCTTGTTCGCTAATCCTTGGTGGTATAGCAACTTTTTCTTATTGAAATCGTGCTTGCTACCTCATATTCCTTGGAACCATGATCTTTTGGTTAACCTTAATCTTATTTTGTTGCCTAATCTGGCCCGAGTCTTGCTCTGGTTGTCAATCTGGCAATCTCTTGTTGGGCAGGAGTTGTAGGTGAAGCCAACAATGAAGGTCTTCGATCTTTAGTCTTCGGCTAAACCTCGATTTCCTCTCCTGTTCATGTCCCCTGATCCTTGATCTTGCCCTTGATTATCGCTTAACCTCATGCTATCCCTGTTGCTTCTCTGGGTAATTTGTTTGCTCAGATCCGCTTACTCTGCGCCACGCTGGATATCTCGTTGGTTGTGTGCTCCGTAATGGTGTTGTGGTTAGTAGCTAATGGTGCCGCGACGAAACCGAGAGCCCCCTGTGGCTGCAGACACCTGGTGCTACTCGGCACGCGCTGGTATCGTTGTTGCTAGTCATAATCCATTATAGAACTACGTCGATGTGTTATCCATCGTGAGCATCCCCAATCTATCCTTTTGTGCTCTGTTAGAAGAACTCTCTTGTCAGAATTAGATGCAGTTGAGTTTCCTTCTGAAGCTGCAAAGAGGATGACCTTTGAGTAACAGAGATCAGATACGAACTACAGTCAAATGTCAGAGCTAGCGGAGAACAACACTCAGAATTGCTGGACAAATAGGAACTACCTTGTAGAAGAGAATGCAGTAGATGACATGTGTTTATCTCCTAAACTAGATAGAACCCTTGGTAAACCCACCTTTGAGGATAATTTCGAAGAGCAAATATTCAGAAAGACAAATCCCAATGAAGATAACATAAGAATGAACTCAAGTTGGAAACAAAATGCTAGTGCCGCGAATGATTCTGGTAGTAAGGTAAGTGCAAGCTACTGTTTGAAGCCTGTAGATCAAGATAATTCGTGGGAAGTGCATGCTAAGGTGCAGGATAATTCCACTGATTGTGAAGCTGAAGTACCAAGAACAACCAACAAATAAGGCAGTTATGACTGGAAAACCAACCGGAATAGATATGCTAGACACTGTGATAACTAGCAGAAGAAGACAAATACTGATTATGATTCCTCCCATAACCAGGTGAAGCCACCCTCAACTATTTTTGGAATGCTAGAAAGGGAATTAGAAGACTAAATGCCAAGTCTAAATGTCATATTTAGCTTGACCAAAGGGGTAAATAAGTGTTGATGACCCTCTAAAAGTCCAAATGAGTCCATAACTCACAAGATTGACACCCAAATACCTCCTAAGATGACCAGATAGCTGTCGAGAATCCTGTTTTACAGCAAAGTCCATGGAGTAACGTGACAATCCAGAAGAATGATACTCTAAAATGGTTCTTAGACTGACAAGAATGCAATACAAATGCCTGCTGAGAACTCACAAGGTACTGCTCAATAGAAAGAGACAACTAATTCTGGTAACAAGGACTAGAAACCTGATGGATGGAGTGCCAAATCTAGTAACTGAAACAAGTTGTAAGAGTCAATTTAGAAGATTACAACGAGAATATATGAGTTTACCTCCACCAGACAACGGTTTGAACTAACACTAGAGGAGAAACTAATGTCTGAAGTCATTACCTTATGCTCGGTACTACCAACATATGTCAATGGTGCCCTACATAAGGAAGATTACTGTCTTGGATTCCTCCCAAAGTAACAATGTTATACCAAGGTAACCTCAGAATGACTTGAAGAACCAGCAAAATTGCCCTGTTCCTGAATCATCTCTTAGAGGTACAGGAGCTTGAAGCAACCTTGTAATTGTCACCACTATTGCAGAAAGGCAGATGACCTCAGCTGTTAGTGAAAGAATGTGCAAAATCAACCCCTTGTTCTTGAGCAGTCAAGGTGTTCTACACCGTCAACTCATAGAAGCTCAGTGAAGTCAACAATTGTCATACTACAGATTTTAGATCATGTTGGGAAAATCTCTGACCTTGGGTTGTTGATTGATCCTAAGAAGGAAGACTTCAATGTTACACCTAGTTCAACCAGTTAGGTTTGCTTGCTTGCAGCTATCCTATGCAGAGATTGGACTGATAATAGAGGACCGCTTCTCAAACTATGTCAATAAACACTCAGCCATTGAAGACACATGATGAAGAAGCTTGCAAGTGATGTGAAGTCAGTACGTCAACAACCTCAACCCCCAATGATAAGTTGGTGTATTACATGCTTCTCTCTCTTATGATCTATCGTTCCAAATCTCGGGACGAGATTTCTTTAAGGGGGGAAGGCTGTAACACCCCTGGTGTTTGCTCTCAGCTAAGCACTGGGTTTGGACCTAATTGAATGATGTTAAGTCATAATCATGAGCCCTTGGAGCTAGTTATACTTGGATGATCATCTATTGAGCCCAATGCTCTCAAGTCCAGATCAATTCAGTTCATTGAAAGCCCTCTGATCATGGCCTTGCTTATATATGTGACCCAAACCCATGTTATAGCTCAATCATGTCAAATATGTCCCTCTCATATATCTTAAGGTCAATTCATGTCTAACCTAATCACCCAAGAAGTCTCATTAAGTTTGGAGTTAAGTAACCACATGAAATGACAAGCCCTACCTTGCTTAACTTGCCCTATAATGAGAACCACATCATATGAGACCAACCAAGCCATGCCATGTTGACCAAACAACTCTACATGAACTCTATGACAAAAGTTATTAAGGGTCCATGTTGAGCAAATGTCCAAAAATGCCCCTGATCAAGCTAAAACCCTAAATCAAGCTTAATTCAAGTTGCTGCTTTGACCAAGCTAGAAGAATAGTCTCTGATCATAATTAGAAGTTTGACTAATTACCAAAGTTTAAGTTTATATACAACAACTTTGCTATATTAGCCTAACCGTAATCATGTTCCTAAACATGCTAAATAATGTCACCAAGTTTGAAAGTGCTGCTGATTTCAATGCCTTAATTGTGACAGTCTGAAAACCCTAGCCGACGCATTGGTATGCCCCGTTCTCGTGTTTTTGTATAACAAGTGAAGTTTGCCCAAATATAAAAGTTGTCACAAACAGGATAATGAACAACATACCAAAAGATGGCATGCTTGTGGTGTTGTTTGACAAGGTTTTGACGTCGATCAACATCGTTAATTAGCGCGCTGGCACTGCCACTTTGGCATACCTTTATCTTCTAAACCAAAGCCCTTATGACCATGCCCATGTGAACAATCTTGTAGAGCACGACAAAATGAACAAGTTTGGTATATTGCCCCCAACCTGGTTCAAACCCGAGCTTGCCCAAACCGGCCACCGAAGCTGCCCACAGACTCGCATACCACCTGCTCGATGTGGGGCCTCACCCAGCGCACGCGGCCACCATGCAGCGCGGCAGCACTCCACGCGTCCGCCTCCACTCCCCTCGCGCTGCCGCGTCACAAGGCCAAAGTGGAGCGGCACCCAGCCATGTTCCTCATTCCCCACTCCCTCCCCCTCCTTTCTCCGCAAGTCCCCCTCGCTCTCCTGCCCTGTAAGCGTGGGAACGGACGCGAGAAGAGCCCTGCACGCGCGGCCGCCTCCATTGCCAGCCCGGGAAGCTCCTGCGCCGGCCGCTCTGCTCCCTCTCCGCCGTAGCCAGACCCCGCGCGAGCTCCCCCACCTTGCTGCGACCCCGCGCGCCCTCTCCCCGGCCCGATTCCGCCTGCCGGTCGCCCTCGCTGCCGGTGCCGTCCGCCCGGTGCCGCGAACGCCTCGACTACGCGCGCCCGGGCCAGCTACGCGCGGCGCTCGGGTGCCGGCAGGCTGCGCCGGCCGCGGACCCCGCCCGCGTCTCCCTGCCGCCCAGCGCCGAGCCCCTGGTCGCCGGAGAGCCGCCATGCCGGCCGGCCCTGAAGCCCCCTCCCCTGCTCTGTACGCTGGGTGGGAGGAGGAGGAAGGGCAGGGACCTCCCCGCGCGCAAATAGATGAAAACGCAGGGGCCAAACTGCAGACCGCAAGACACAAAGGAATAGTATGCACAGTGTCGTCGGGATTCGAAAAAGATCCAGGGGTCTCAGTGCAAAACTGCAATTCCTTTCTTTTATTCTTTTTCAGAAATTGCTTGGATCTTGTGAAATTCATAGTAATTCGTAGGAAAATCAGAAAAATGCAAATGAGGACTTTTTGGAAAGCCCTTGAGTAGATCTACATGTTTATGCAATAATATGATAGCATCCAGTGGAAAGTATTTGCGTGAAAAATAGATCTATGCTATCTAGGGTTTATTACTTTGCCACTGTTTGGTTGCTCTATTTGCTGTGAAATTTCTGTGGTAGTTTCTCTATGTGATAAACATGCTCTGTGATTATTTTGGTGATTTTTAGTGCATTAATTTACGAGCTATTAAGTAAACCTTGCTCCAACCGATTAAAAAGGTTTATTTATATATAGTGTCATGCATGTGTGTAAAAATAGAAAAGATGATTCTAACACCTTGCTAATATGTTGTAGTAACCATTTCATGCTTAAAATGGTCATGTGTTTATGTGAAATATAAAGATACCTATTCATCTTGCTCTCACCTAGTAATTTATAAATAGAAACTAGATTAAAATATGGCCATCAAACTATGGTTGCATGCATGCAACTTTCTAACCTTCGCTCATGTAGTAATGCTATAATTTATCTCTGAGGAGGTGATATATGATTTAGGTATGCATGACATATCCTAATTATATGTATATAGGCCATGCATATGCTAGTAAAGGTGAAATAGTGTTCATAACATCATGCATGTGCAGTTTCTGATTGTAAGCATGTTATCCCTAGGCATATGGTATGTGCTGTGAACATGTGCTATATGAAAGTTGTAAATAACTTGTTAATCTTGCTTGTCACCAAATTGCATGGTCATAGGCTTAATAGTTTAAGAGTTATGGCCATTGCAAATTGATTGTCAATCTGTGCCCACATTCTGTCCAGATCTGAATGTTTGGCTTGTTTCACCTAGTTAACTTGTGATCCATGCTTAGGTGTTAATAAAAGAGTTATAGTTCTTTTCATAAGCTTTCTAAATTGTCTTAACTCATGTTCACTAGATTTATATAGCTCAAGTTATAGCTGTTTTAGTGCAGATGGTCAAATCTGTCCAAAGTTTGGACAGAGATGCCTATTTGTACTAATTAGACCTTGTTAACTTGTGAATCATCTTAAGATGATTATAAATGATTTGTATACAATTTGATAACCTTTCTAAAGAGTCTATGGGAAAGTGCCCAGGTATTATAGATCTTTAGTTATGGTTGTTTTAATTATGGTTGTTTTAAGTAACTGTTAATACTGTGTGGCAGGTTCTGTCCATGTGTGGACAGAGCTGCACTAATTGTGTCGTTTGACTTTGTTAATGGTTGAATCACCCTGAGCTAACAATAATAAAGTTTTAGATAATCTTGTAAGCTTTCTAGAATGTCCAATTGCATGCTAATGTGATGTTTATTTAGTGAGTTATGCTTATCTGAAGCTCTGTCTGTCCTGCTGTCCAACAGCTGGACAGAGCTGCATTGTTATCTGTTTTTGAGCTAGATAACCTTTGAATTAGCTCTTGTGGTGAATAACAAAGTTGTAGGCAATTAAGTTACCGTTCCAGAAAATCTTAGATCACCTTGTTTGGAGTTCTGTAGCTTGAGTTATATTCAAAAGAATGGACTGCTGTCTAGCTGTCCTAACTCTGGATGCTTGGTTGTGTGGCATAACTTGACTTGTGTGCTTGTATGTGTGAAGTTATCCCGATTGTTTATGTGAAACAAAGATGGATGCTTACTAGTAATTGCTTGTGCTATATGCTTGTTTAATGTGTTGCTTCATAAGCATTCATACATATGCATTGTGCATCTCATATCTAGGTTCGCTAGATGGAAGAACGTCAAGCGAAGGACGTGGTGGTGGAGACGAACCTAAAGACGATGGTTTGGTGATCCACCCGAAGATGGTGTTCATGGGCCACAAGTGCATGGAAGTCATGGTGTTGCCGCGAGAAGGCTCCTACTAACACTAGCTTAAGTGTTGTGTCCAGGCAAGCCCCGGAGCATCCCTAAGTCTCCTATGTTTTGCAAAATACACTTGATTAGCTTTTATATGTTTGATGCATTAAGTGGTAGGAGTTGATTGAAAACCCTTGCTGCATATATACCCTTCCTTGACTACTAAAGATATACCGTGAATCCTAATTAAGTTCAGGATCGACTGTTGGCTTACCCCTGCTTGATTAGCTCGGTAGAAGTCGGGTGATATCCTGTCATCCGCGAGCTATAGGTGGCTACTTATATCTCTCTGGTCACGGTTGGCTATATGTGCTATCGTGGAAAAGAACCATAAGTTAATTAACCTGAGGCCCGGACAGGAAGAAGATAGAAAGCACCTGGACAGGACGGTCTTGGTTGTGGAGCTATCCCCCTACGGGCTCGACCTCAACCAGCCGCCACAAGAAGATCCCAACGCTAGAGCTCTAGTCCCTGTCCACGATGCTCGCCCGCTCGCCGCCATTCCTCCAAGACGGCGTAGCTATGGCCAGTCCTTCTACGCTCATCCTGTCCTCACTGCGCCACCACAACCGCTGCTGCTCACGGGACCAAAGAAGGATCCCGTCGTCGCTGTGCCTGCCGGAACCAAGATCCTCCCGCCAAGGCCAAATGAGAGGATCGTTGGAGTCAAGACCAATCGCCTCGGGGAGCTCTCTAGTGTCAAGTACACTACTGAGGAGGAGCACCCCTACTTCGAAGGTGTCCGCGCTGCTAATGTCAGATTCATTCCACCGAAGGAAGCACCGAAGAGCTCACTCAACTCTTTTGAGTCACCGCCAAAGCGCCGCAAGACCGTCACGGATCTAGATAAAGAGTTTCATGAGAGGGACAGCACGATCATATCGCTTCAGACCGATGTTATCTTTTTGAATAGGAAGGTGTCACACCTGAACACCATAGCTGATAGCCTTCTATGTAGGATATCTTCACTCGAAGATAGAGTGAAGACCCTAGAGCACCGCTGAGTGAGTCACTCAGTCATACGATCGATGAGGCTTAGCTTTGCTAGATTTGTTTAGATTCATTCAGTTTACTTTCAGTCATTAGTTAAAGATTAGTTTGCTTGATGTAATAATTGCCTCAAATGAGATCGAAATAAAGATTATTTCTATTATTATTGTGCTCCGCTTGTCTCCACTTTGTTTTGTATGCAAGAGAACATGAAACAAGTATGGGGGAGACCCCCGATGACGAAATGAACAAATTCAACCACAACGATCAACAGCTCTGCACACGCAGGTTTGCATCCTATACATTTTAATTTGTGCAGTGAACTAATATGCTAAACATGATGAATTAAAATGATAGAATATTTCTAATCATGCTTATGATGTTTTCTGGAGTTCTGCCACTGTTAAGAATTTATTTAGAAACTCCATGTTGCTTAAGTCGTTGTGGAATGAGAGATGGTAGAATATGAGAACCTGATTCTTGATATCTGTGTCGCTTGGAGAATTTCTTTTCAAAACAAATAGCTACCATCGTCTATAGTCTTGCATATGCTTATCAAAGTTAAGAATTTATTATCACTGTGCTACTAGCTTTGTACTGAGTTTGTTCAAATCAAGTTGACCCTTGTTGAGAGTTTTATCATGCTCTGAAGATCAAGTACTTTCTTTTCAAAAAATAAAAGATTCACTCTTCCGAAGTAATATTGCATTAAGAGGCATGGGCTATGCAAAAGTATGAAAATTCGAGGAAATAAAAAGGGGCAAGTGCCCGACAACCTCGCTGAAAAAATGGACAAGTGTCCGACAGTAGAATTAGGGGTACTTCGGCACCCACCTGAAAAAAAGAAAGAGAAAGAAGAAGAAAGAAGAAAAGCAAAAAAGAATGATAGCCCATGGTCCCTCTAATAGCAATATGCCAGCAAGAGATAACATGTTTTCAAAAATATCAAAAGTCTTGATCTTAGAGTATGGCACTCCTCTCCTCGGATCCCGTTTTGACCAGGTGTTGACGGTCGTTAAGTATCAATTTCTATATGTCAATAAGAACTAAAAAGGGCTTAAAGGAATTGCCACCATAGACTTAGGGGGTTTACTAACAGATTTCCATGAGTTTTGGTGAGTTTATGTTTTTACAGGGAGTTATCAGGAAAATAACCAAGGAAGGCCCACATGTCATGATTACATAGAGATATTAACGTGTGCGGTACTTTTCTATCATCTAGAAGACTCCAGAAGCCACGGGACCGAAGCGGGGGCCGAGCCACCTCAGCCCTAGGGCGCCCGCCCTAGGGGGTGGGGCGGCCGCCTGTAACACCTCTGGTGTTTAATCTGTAATTAACCTGACATGTCATCATCATTAGTCATAATCATTCTTGTCATGCATTAATGTTTGTCTAGTGGTTGCTTGCCTTTACCTTTTCCTAAAAGGTATTTTGTGTGTAGTGATCCCTTTTTCTAAAAACCCTAAAAGCCCAAATCTTCCTATAAGGGCAAAATGGTAATTTCAACTCTGTGCCTAGTCTTGTGTATTTCTTGTTCAGTTTGATGTCTTGAAGCTTTGTTGTGTTGTTCAAAAATCAAAATCAAAAATCAGATTTCAAAGTCCTTTTGAAAAACCCTAATTTCCAAACCCTGGCTTTTACCCCTCTTTTAATAATTTTAAAAAAACTATTCAAAATTTGGACTTGGTCCAAAAAGCAAAGTTGTAGATCTTGTCAAGAGGAACAACTTTGGTTTTTACAGATTTTCAAGTTTCAATATAAAATTAAAAGTAATTTTGAATTTATTCAAATCCCAAAAGTGTTCCTTTTTCTGATTTCAAATGTGGTTCAAAAACTATTTGGATTTTGAAAATGTTCATATTGACAAAGTTGTAGATCTCTTTTTTCTGAACAACTTTGATGTTTTGAGTTTTTGTTGTCCAGTTCAAATTTTGGAAGTAATTTGCAAAATACAGAAATCAGTTCAAAAAGTCAAACCCTAGCCTACCCTGTTCATCTCCTACCTCGCGTAGGGGGGGGGGGGCGGCCATGGCCCGGTCGCCGGCGCTGCGCGCGCCACGCGCTCGGCCGCCGTTCGCCTGCCCTCGACCTACCGCCGCTGGTCCCGTGATGATTTCGCGCCCGCACGCGCCGAGCGCTGACCTTGCCCCGTCCCCCACAGTGCCCAGCGAGTCGCCGCCGCGTGTTCAACGCCGGCGAGCTCACGCCCGTCCCCTGCACGCACGCCAGCCCTTCCGCCAGCGCGCAATCGAGTGCGCACGCCTCTGCCAAGCTTATCCGCCTGTGCGCGACGCTTATCCACCCCCGAGCACGCCTATAAAACCCACCGCCGGTGAGCCGGAACCCTCACCCGCCTCCGCCACCATCGACACACCAGTCCAGAGCCTCTCCCACCAAACCACCTAGCTCAGAAGCTCCGTCGTGTTCTTGCGAAGCTTTTCCCCTCCTCAATTTTACCGCCGCCGCCCCCTATTGCCCGGCGTAACCTCATCTGCTCGGATTCCGGCGAAACGCCGGTGAGCACGGATTCGGGAAATCCCCACTCTCCGGCCATGATCATCTTTCTCCGACCCCTGTGTCAGCTTCCCTGTCTTCTTGCGGCTCTGACCGTGCCATTGTGACCTCGTGCGGTGCACAGGATCGCCGGAGCGCCGAGCGCCGCCGTGAACGCCCGCCGAGCTCCGTCGACCACCTTGTTCCGTCCCGCCGAGTCCTGCCTCCGACCCGTGGTAAGCACTCGAAGCCCCCGGTCTCTGCTTCCACTCCGCTTCGCCCGAGCCAGGCCTCGAGCAAGCACTCGCTCGAGCCAGGCCTCGAGCAGACACGTACCCTCGCCACTTCACCGAGCCCAGCCTCGAAGCGGACTCACACACCGCTTCGCCCGAGCCTAGCCTCGAGCGGACTCACGCACCCTCAGCTTCGCCGAGCCTAGTCTCGAGCAAGCATGCACCCTCCGCTTCGCCCGAGCCTCCCGGCCAGGCCTCGGACGAAACGATCGTTTTCCGTCTCGCCCGAGCCTCCCGGCCAGGCCTCGGACGAAACGATCGTTTTCCGTCTCGCCCGAGCCTCCCGGCCAGGCCTCGGACGGCCGTTTGTTTCCGCTTCGCTCGAGCCCTGCGAGGGAGGAGCACAGTGCTCTTTTCCTTTTTGAAGTTGTGAATTGTGTTCCTTTTTCATCTTTTTGTATGATTTTCTGTATTGCTCTAAAAATTCTGAAAATTTTACAGTTGAGTCTTTATACTATGTAGTATTTTATAAAAATATGAAACTTGACTTTTCTGCAAGAATTTGAAAATGTAGAATCCCTCTTTTAATTAATAAATGGATGGTTTTGGATTTTTAGAAAATCTTTTATAACTCCAAAAATCACGAGATAAATTTTTGTGAGCTTCCTATGCCATGTTTAGTCTTTGGTGAAATTTTGAAGTCTTTTGGAACAAGTTGATTTTTGAGCATTTATCTTTAATTGTTAAATAGTGCCTTTTGTTAATTAATGTCTGATTTTATTTGAGCACCTTGATGACCTCCAAAAATTATGAAATTTGTTTTGCCATCTATCTACACCATAATGAACTTATGTGATTAATTTGGTAATTTTTGGAGCAACTGCATAAAATGACCTTTTTAAATAATTAAGAAAAACAGAAAAGGTGATCAAGGTTCATGTTGTATGCCCTGTGTTGCATTGTTCATGCTAGCATACTCATGAGCATGCATTATTGCATTCGTATAGTCACCGAAGAAGGCGTCAAGATCGAGGCAGCCGCTGACGAACCTGTCCCTGAGGCTACCCCGAGCTCCGACAACTGCCTTGCCGCCCTCGAGCCTGCCCTCTTTGCTCTTCAAGGCAAGCCCCGGTGCATTTAACCCCTTTCCTTGAATTTATAAAATAAATTCCTTAAATGCTTTTGAGTTAAATTATTGCATTAGGTTTATAGGAGTTGTGTGCTATCCTAATTGATGCACTATCCACCTTGACCACTGATACACCCGATACCTGTTTTTCAAAAGTATTTGAAAAATGCTTAGCAATGCTTATTGAATTAGACTTTGCAATAAAATGCCATTTTCAAAAGTGTGATCACTGAAAGAATTTTTTTATGGGAATTTGGCTTTACTTCCCGTTCGATGACTGCTTGCCTAGCTAGCATGTGGTCATTGTCGAGAAGAGGTTGTCCGCGCGTACGTTGCCGTCATGTTGTAGTCCGGGACTCAACAGTTGACACCGACCGGGACAGGGTTGAAAAACCGACAGAACCTGTACTCTTGGGTTAGAGTCCCGAGGTGCTTGTTGCTGACGGAAAAACTTTAGGGACCATCCGTATAGGGGCCTGCTGGTCAAGACTTGTAACTATTCACATACTTCGGAAAGCTCTGGCTCCGAGGAATCCTTTATTGGACCGACAACCGCGTGCTGGGAGTGGAGAGATGGCGGAAGTAGCATGTACCCACGTGGTCGTCGTACCTGGATAGGAGTGGTGTACTGTACTTCCGGGTGGCGTAGGACCGGGCCCAATCTTGGAGGAATCGTGGTAGACGAGTTGGCATATGCAAGCTTGGGTGCTACATATGCAGTGTGGATAGGGATCCTCAGCTGAGTATTATTTATCCGGATTAACGTTGCTCCTCGGTTATGGAGCCTGGTCACTGACTGTCATCGGAGAGTGGTTCTCAACTAGGGATGTTTTGAAATGTAAAATGAATCATGAACGATGAAGAATTGAGGAATACTGAATCTTTCCAAAATAAAATAAGGTTTACAAAAATGCTTTTCTGCAAAATACTTGATCTTGCTTAAACCTTACCTTGACTACCCTAAGCCTCTCATTCCTGAGTCTTCTCCTTTTTTCTTAGTCGGGTAAGTCTTGTTGAGTACCCCAGTACTCAGGGTTTGTTACCCATGCTGCAGGTATGACAGAGTCCCCGATGTGTCTTGCACCCTGCTGCGTGACCATCGTCCAGGGAGAGGCCGATGAGGCCGAAGAATAGTTGTACACCCTCGGGCTGGGTGATTATAAGTATCTTTGCTGTTCTCCACTATGTTGCCTTTGTCTATTTCTATTATCAGAACTTGGTTTGTAATAACTGCACCTTAATTTCTATTTGGAACCCTGCTTTGTAAAACTAATGTTATTTAAGTCTTCCGCTCTTTATTCCGATGTTATTTGTAAAAGTATGCAATGCTGTAACCGAATTGTGAGATGATCCTGCGGACATTGGGCACTGATGTAGCCCGGTGGCGAACAGGTCTTAATCACATGGAACATGGGTTCGGCTGTCAGAGGTTGACAGGGACACGTGGGCCATGAGATTAGGGCCGTTCCGTCACAGAGTGGTATCGGAGCATCTCACTTTAACGTTGCAGTGTTCGTTTTTGCGAAAACTTCAAAAGACCTTTTGAGTTCAAACAAACTAAACTTGACTATTTTGAGTCCAAATTGCTTCTCTCATCTTGTCTCTCATATGGCAACACTAGCTAGTGGAACAACATATTTTAAGCCCTATGTATCTTATTTATTTATTGCATTGTTTTGTTCCGTAGGAACGATTCATGCATCATGTCATAATCACTTAAGTTAACTTCCTCTCTAAGTTCGTTGGGGTAGTATGTCTTTACCTGTTCTTGCTAGCCTTTCTCATCCATCTTCTCTTATCCAGACATGGCTCGTATCAAGTTGACTGCTCGCAAGTCGACTGGACCCAATGGCGTGCCGCGCCATCAGCTGGCACCACGCGTTGGAGAAGAGACTGTCGAATCTTCCAATGGTCGTCGTTTTCCCCGCCGCACCCGTAAGAACCTGAAGGAGGAGATCAAGGATCTGAAGGCTGAGCTGAAGAACTTGGAGCATGACTTCTACCACTCACGCCTGGAGTTTTATGAGGCACGAGCTTCCCTGGAGCAGGCCAACCAGAACACGGTTCGCGCTATCGAGCAGCGCAATGATGCTTGGATCCGCGAGGACGTCACCAGAGCCGAGCTCCACGGACTGTTGCAGTACACAGCTCAGATTGAACAGTTCAATGATATGCTTCATGAGGAAGTACATCAGCTGTATGATCAACTCCACCCTGTGACAGAACCGCCCAATTTATATAAGATTAAGTATGGTTGTCCCCGCTCAACACGTTGACACACACAAACTTTCACTTATACAAACCCGGTAGTCTGCCGAGAGTCACAAAGGACCTCGGTTAATCACAACACAACCAAGATCGCAGGTTTAAGCAAATACATATCACGTACACGGAGCTTGGCAGCGGAAAATAATATTACAATAGAGTTCATAAATAAGGATACAAGTTTGAGTTTCACTTAATTTAGAAGAAACAACATAGCTTTGAAATGAATACAATAACATAAGTTGAAATATATTGCTAGCTCAAATGACATCCTCCAATAAAAGCATAAAGAGAAGAAGTAGTATGGAATCACCGAGCCCACCCACACTTAGCCACCAAAATTAAGCAAGCCGAACCAACACCTGCAACAAGGGGGAAATAAAACCCTGAGTACATGAGGGTACTCAACAAGACTTACCCGACTAAGAAAAAGACTCCAAGGGCATGCTGGCTTAAGGGATGTAGTGAGGCTAGCAGAAGAGAAGAGCTTTGCAGAAAAAGTTTTCTACTTGTTCATCCTATTTTCAAATTTTAGCGGTGCATTAAGTTATTAAGCAGTATCCACTTTGCACCTATCTAAATCAAACACTTGTTTAAGCATCACATCTCATGATAAACTTCTCTTGCCATCATCTTCACTTGATTAAACTACGCTGAAGGTGCGAGGACGAGTCTTCTTTTCTCGTGGAGCAAACGACGATTCGAACCGCTTGATCTACCCAGCTGGGGCTTCCTTATCACACGACATGTGCGAGACCGAACTCGCATATATCAACCGTCACGTGGATCCGCTCAAACCGGACCGGAGCCGCGCCACCCGGGAGTACAGTACACCACCGCCCTACCTCGGCCTTGCTGAGTCCGTCCAACAGGGGACCGAGCAGGGTGGGTACACGCTACTCCCGCCATCTCTCCACTCCCAGTGCGCGGGTGCGCCGTTCCAGTAAGAGCATAGCCACAGTAGGGCTTACCATAGCATGTGACCAGTACTAACAAATAGTTCTCGATCCAACGGGCCAACAGCGGACGGATCCTATGCGACACAGGCGGAAACACTACACCAGGACTCCATTCCTGTGCAAGTTACCCGCCCGGTCTCAGTTTAATAGTTATCATCATATTAGGGTTCTCACGACCCATAGACAGAGTCGAAGAGAGAAAAGGTAAAACCTATATCTCGTGAACGATGAAACCATCGATCGACTTCTACCGAAGTCTAAGCATTGCTAAGCATTTGAGATCGTCTTATCACTACTGATAGGATATCATCAGGGGATTATCTGGAAATCAAGGTATTCATGCAGCAACGGTTTCGTTCAACTCCTACTTACTTAATGCACATTCCACAAGACCTACAGTGTAATAAAGTATTTGTAAAACAGAGAGTGGGTGTATGCACCGGGGCTTGCCTGGGAAACAACACTTAAGCTAGTGTTAGTTGACACCAACATCGGGAACATCACCGCTCCAGGAACTTGTGGGGTTCGCCAAACACCTTCTTCGGGATGGCCACCCAACACCATCTTTAGGCTTAGCTCCAACACCACACACTTCACTTAACGTGTTCATCATCTAGCGTACCTAGTATGAGGTGCACAATGCATATGTATGAATACAAGGGATGTAACATGATGCAAACATAAGACCTATATCAAGTACTACTGACTAATTCACCTGAGTACTCAAAATAGTTTATAAAAGATGGGGTCTAGCTTAATTATTAACCTAGCACACAACAAAGCATAATTAGTTTGAAAGATTATAATTATAGTAGAGTGCTACACAAGGTCCATTATGTTTATATGAAAGCTACTATGACCATCAACCAAGATTACATTACATATAACTCCTAATAGAAAACACATGCATGAACATATAACTGATACCTTTAGTTAAGTAAGTTAACCCACACTATGCATAATATTTTTATACAATATCTCAGGTTCATTAATTTATAAATATGGAATGTACAAGCTAATTACTAACAAGGCAAGAGATGTCACCAAGATCATATAAGCAATATCAAATTAAAGCAATCAACTTAGGTTCATTCACATGTTCTGGACAGCAGCACAGTAGTCCATTAAATTAACCATAACTCAAGAAATAGACTTCCAAACAAGGTGAACTAAGACTTTCCTAAAAGCTAACAAGATTACCTACAACTTTGCTATTCAACACAAAGGCTAATTCAAATGTTAACTAGGCCAAAAACAGTAGACAAAGCAGCTCTTTCCAAATCATTGGACAGAAAAGTTGTCAGCTTCAGAGAAGCACAACTCAAGATATAAATATCACATAATCATACAATTAGATATTCTGGAAAGCTCACAAGATTATCTAAAACTTTCTTGTTATTAGCTAAAGGTGAATCAAAGGCTAACCAAGTCAAATGACATGATTAGTGCAGCTTGGTCCAAACATAGACAGAACTTGTTACACAACATCAACAGAAACTTAAGACAACCATATCAAAAGATATATAAAACCTAGTAATTTGGAACTAGACTTTTTAGAAAGTTTATCAAGTTGTATACAAATCATTTATTATCCACTTAAGGTAATTCACAAGTTATCATAGCCAAACAAATCAAGGAATGCATCTCTGTCCAGACTTGGACAGATTTAGATATCTCACTTAAAACAGTTATAACTACTAAACTACTAAGACAAATACCACCAAATTTTAATAGAAAGTAGGTTATGAAATTATTTACAACTTTATTATTAACACCCAAAGCTAATTCATAGGCTAACAAGACCAAATTACACCAAGAAGCAGACCTGCGCACACAAGGACAGAAAACTGACATAAAGTTCAAAAATGCATAACTGAAGTTCTACACATCCAAAAAGTATGAGCTAAGACAATTTATAAAGAATATAAAAATAACTACAACTTCTCTATTAACATCAAAGGATGATTCAAAGTTTAACTAGGCCAAACAATCCACTCTTTTAGATCTGTCTAGAGAGCAAGCAACTCTGGACATTGAAATTGCACAAGTTATAACTCCTAAACCACTTGGCCTAAAATCATGACATTTTAGGACAAACAAGATATGAGAATTATATACAACTTTTATATGGATCACATCTATATAAAACAACATTTACATCACAAAGTAACCACTCCAACTGAAACCACACATGCAGTCCATTCAGCACATTGACATATCAATCTAGACTACAACAGCAGCTGATTACTTGGACCATAACTGAAGCTATACTCATCCAAAAGATATGAAACAAGACAATCTAGAAAGATTATAAAATTTCCTACCAATCATCTTTAAACATCTCAGTATGATTCACAAGTTAACATGGTCGAACTAAAGCATTTCTCAAATCTGGTCCAGAGATTTCAGAGAACACCTATTTCTGAAACTGAACTTTGCACAGCCATAACTCCTAATCCAATTGACCAAAAATCACCAAATTTTAACACAAGATATATTATGCAATTATTTACAACTTTGTTTTTAACAAACTTCCCAAGAGGACTCCTTATCAATATGTAATTCAGACAGTTCCAACAACTGTCCAGAGTTTGGACAGATTTAGTCATCTAACTTTGAGCAGCTATAACTAGAGTTCTATAGCACCAAAAAGCATGATATAAGACATTTTGGAAAGCTTATGGAAAGAATATCAGTCCTTATATTAATACCTTAACATGAACCACAACTTAACATGGTGAAACAAGCCACTCATTCAGACTTGGACAGATTTTAGGCAAAACCTGACAGCAACTTGTAAAATCCATAGCTCCTAAACTATTTGGCCTAAAATCACGAAATTTTAACAGCAGCTAGATCATGCAATCTTCTACAACTTTTGTATTGACCAAACCTACAGAAAACATAATTTAGATCACAAAATTACCACTCCCACAGAAACTATGCAAGCAGCCAAGATTCAGCACATCAACAAATTAATCCATCACTTGCTTGGCTACCATTTGAGCACACATATGCCATAAATATACATCAAACACTAAGGAAAAGAGTAAATTATTTACACATTCAGTCACATAGCAAGCATGAAAGAAAAACGAAAATCATCTCCAACTTAACCCTAGGGTTTGGGGCTGCTGCTATGGGGAGAAAAGGAGGACAAGGGCAGGGGAGAGGAAAGAGTTGCTGCTGCTGCCTTGCTTACCATGGGAGAAAAGGGGAAGGGAGCAGCAACCATGGAGGGGAGGGGGAGGATGAAGCTGCTACAGCCCTGCTGCTGCTACTCGTCATAGAAGAGGGGGAGAAAGGGAGGAAGGAGATAGGAGAAACAGAGGGCCGCCAAGGAGGGGAGCTGCTGCCCTGCAGCTTGCTGTCCATGGGAGGAATGGAGGAGGAAGGGAGAGGAGAAGCTGCTGCCATGGAGAAGAGCAGCAAGGAGGGAGAGAGGGAGCGCTGGAAAGAGAGGAGGGGCAGGAGGCATGTGATAGAAGGGAGGGTGCTGCCCTTTTTATTTCTTTTTAGAGACCCTCTTCCAAAAATAATTCTCCCGCAAAAACTTTTCACTATTTTCCGAAATCACGATCCGGGTCCAAACGAATTCCGAATTCGACGAAACATATTTTGTTGTTATTGTCTTGATGAGTACTCCAACATCCCTTAAAAGAGCTTAGTCAAATTCTCAATTGTTGGTGAGACAATAATTATCGACGGAAACTCTGCGGTGCCCGGAAATTCCAATTTTTGGAACCGTGAAATCAGCACTTAATCTGATCTTGGGAGCTCTGTTTCGCTATTTTCAGCACCGATCCTGGTCTTGACCATTAAACAAAGTTTGTTTCTCTCGATCTCTACTACAACTTTTGTTTAGGGCACACTGTCATGCGAAATTTCCAAAATGTCTTTCAAAGCTGGTCAAAGTAATCACCCGATAGAGTCTGAATTAGGGTTTCCAGTCGACAGGGTATTTTCTGGTCATATGCCCAACATGGACTTTTCATAACTTTTGTTCGTGAGTCCATCTATAGTCGTTTGGGCAAGGTTGCAAGACTTGGTTGATCTCCAATATTCTCCTTCAGCTTATCGAACCTTTTGAGCAAAAACTTGGATTTTATCTCCGGGGTTGATCCCAACTCGTATATCACCACCGACAATACTTGAACTAATTACTTGATCGTTACTTGATATAGTTTGTCTGTGCTCAAACCCACTGCTTAATTCGAGACTAACACCTGGGGTGTTACAAACAAACCCCCCTTAAAAGAATCTCGTCCCGAGATTCAGAGCGAAAGACTTTTCAAGGAAGATAAACATGTGATCCATTCTTCCACAACTGTGACACCATAGGACTACTTAACTTTGGAGACTTAATCAACTTTCTGATCCTTCATATTATTTTGTGGTCACTCTTGTCTAAATAATAATTTGCTTTATAGACTTCCATGAATCATTGGTATGAAACTCAAGGCACCACTATTAGGTCGAAAGGATCCAACATTGCATTGCTACTTTGGGAGGAATCCAAGATAGGATTATTGCAAGTACTTGATCTTCATCCAGACTGTGACTATAAACAGAGCAAACATCCTTTTAAACGGTGGAGAACCGACTGACGAGAAACCACTGTTTAGACCATTGGTGAATGTTTGTTCGCTCCAATGATAGTCGATGGAAAGCTACATAAGGTTCCATGTGTGCAGTTCTCTTTCTCCGATGACAACACTGTATTATTTGAGTCTGTTGATGTTTACATCAGTGACCTACTTTCCAAAAGTTGTCCTCTCTACAACTTCAGAAGGAAACACTGCCATACCTGCTCTGACATATGGATTTTCTGAGAGATCATGGAAGATAACAAGGAAAGAATCACGAGAAGATAACACATTGGTGCAGTTTCCATAATGGATCATGACTAGAACCCATGATACCAGCGCGTGCCGAGCAGCACAACCATGTGTGCGCGCCCACAGGAGGCCCTTGGTTTCGTCGCGGCACCATTAGTTCTTAATCAAGACACCGTTATCGAGCCTACAACCAATGGAATATCCTACATGACAGATAGATCTTGCACAGGTAAGCATCACGTGCAAGACAAGTAGCAATCAAGGATGATCACAAGGTTTGGGACTGACAAGGCGGAGATATGAAGACGAAACATGGCAGGAGGCAACATTTCAAAGGAATAGCTCAGGCTTACGAGTCAAGCAAAGGCATGGATTCATAAGCAAGCATAGGTTTGGGAAGCTAAACTTGGAATAGGTGGTAAAACAAAAGGCTTAGAAGGGCATGTCATTTTTTTTGCACAAGCATTTAAACTATTACAATTAGACGTACAAGAAGAGTGACATTACATCAGACATTTGATTCTAACAAGACATTGCAATATGAGAAACTTCTAGTGACTAGGAACTTATTTTATCTAACCATTTTTTAAGCAATCATTTAAGCAAAGCATGACAAGACAACACAAAGTAACCACACGGTACATTCTAGCAAGACTATCTAATCAACATCAGACATGGCAATTATTCTAGCCTATCACAAGTAGTCTAGCACATCACATTACTCACAATTTTGATAACAACTTGCTTATTATTGGAATAAGGGGGAGATAAGCATGTTTATGCGCACAACAACTGATGCATCTCGTCCTATACGCCCTCCAAATTGCCAGCCTAAGGTGGCAATGACGTTCTAGTTCGGTGGCATAACACGCACTCTCGATATAACTAGTCGTCAACTACACATACGCATTCGAGGTTAGCGTACCTGCATAAAATCATTTCAGCCCAACCCCACAACAGATATAAATATATTGCAGAAATTAAAATTCTAAGTACTCCCATGTATACATACCCATATGCATACATGTAGCACAAGGACTACCCGAACGATATATCTACCCACAATTAAATACTTTCATATATACATGTGTGTAACATGTATATAGTCCAGTACCAATCTAGCACTCCCCTAGATCAACGGTTGTTCGATCATGCTCTCACAACTCACACTTACCTGCACGTAGCTGCGACGTTGCATAAAATAAATTCAACTACCCCACATATATGAGTACATCATATGTGAGGGCTACCTCCAACATTAGACCACAGGGTAGCATAGTGCGGTCATCTACACGTACCTTCGGCTCGATGTGTCGTTGCAAGAATGTAAACCCCCAAAAGTTAGCATTACTTTACTTAGAGCCACCTAGATATCCTAATTGGGCTTACTGGAGGTTGTCGCTAGCATAGTTTTGCAAATAATTTTTTGACAATTTTCCTATGAGCTAAAAGTTTAAGTCAAAATAGGCTTTTCAAAAGCAAAACTTTTGTTTTAAAAACCATGTACATGACAGTAATTTGCTTAACCATGCTCCGATACCACTTCTGTGACAGAACCGCCCAATTTATATAAGATTAAGTATGGTTGTCCCCGCTCAACACGTTGACACACACAAACTTTCACTTATACAAACCCGGTAGTCTGCCGAGAGTCACAAAGGACCTCGGTTAATGTTGGGCATTCTTAACGTCATTACCAAAAGTAGACTTAATTCTCTAATTCTGATAACGGCGCCAAAAATGCCAAACCTATCCCTCATGCCACTTAAGCCAAGTTGTCATCCCCAGCATGACATGAGAGACGCGGTATTGAAATATGCAATTGCTCATCAAGATAAATAAATAAAGGGAATCTGCAAGCGCACAGATTAATACCGATGCAGCATTTTACCGGGAAGTATTCCAGGTATCGTTATTTATATTTTTACCACTGGGAAGGGATTCTAAGCATCGTAGTTGATCGTGGAATGAGAATATAGAACTGAGTATCTATCATTGCATGTATAATATAGAGCATCTATCTATCTCATCATACAGGGATAAATGTCACATAGAATATAGATAAATATGAATAGTGACAAGGATAATTAATCTGATCAGCATAACTAGCCACATATATAATGATAAGCACCTCAACAGATATTCTAGCAAGTCATTAGCATGGAATTAGGATGAACTACAAAGATATTCCCTAAGTAATTATAACTATAAGTCTAGCATTATCATAGTTAGTGCAATTATACTTGGCAATCATAGCGAGAAAGACTACACCCATGCATAGTGAATATTAGCAAGGAAGATGAAGACATAGCAATCACTCCCCTGTAATAATGTTGCTCTGCCTGCCCTATACACGAGAGGGGGACTATATAAGAATCAACGAAGCTGTCACTATCGCGAACTACCCACCGATCCGGCATATAGGGTGCAATCGCAGATAAAGACGGTATAGACACCACGTCTACACAATATTTATCATTCACCCACTGCGCACATGGATAAACGCTATACGATCCTAGGCATGTATATAATTCCAATCTAACTATGCCAAGCATATAACTACGATAACTAAGAACAATATAATTGCTAATATAATCAAGTAGAGCAAAGTCATATTCAATATATTGAAATAGAACAAAGTAGTATTCATAATATTGAAGAACAATGATGAACAATTGAAGAACAGGAGAGAAATTACCAAGAATCCTCTTGACAGATCCGGGAACCAATCGAAGATTGACTCCTTCTAGTTCTAATCCTATGTAGCTATGCTAAAACTAGAGATCTAGTTGATGTGGTGGCTCTAGGGCTTGATCAGAGACTCTCTCCTCCTGATGACTGAATTAGGAACTGAATAATGAGACAGAGGTGCCTGCTCCAGGGTCCAGGGCCTTGCTTATATAGTCTTTTCGGGTGAATCTGGGCCGTTGGATCAAACCGACATTGAACGGACGGTTTTCCTTAATCCTTTAGGTCGGTGGAGCATAATCCTCGAGGCGGAGCCTGATTGGCTGCAGCAGCAGGGCGGGCGCCCTAGGGGGGAGGGCGGGCGCCCTGTCCCCGGGCCGCTCGGCCTCCCGCTCGTTCCCGTGGCTTCTGGACTCTTCCACATTAAGGAAAATTGGGGGTTACGTTAATTATCCGTCATTAACCCGACATGTGGGCCTTTCCTTCATATTTCCTGATAACCCCCTGCAGAAATAGATAAACAGCAAAACTCGTGGAATTCTGTCAGATAAACCCTAAGTCTGGGTGTTGGTTTCATTTAGATCCTTTTCTCTATTTATTTGATAGATATAATTGATACTTAAGGACCGTCAACAAACTCCCCCAAGCTTACCTCTTGCTCGTCCCTGAGCAAGGATAGTCTCAGTGATGGATCAGAAGTTGCTGAATGCTTTTGAATTTTGACGGTACACATGCTTTCAAATAGAGTCTTATCTCTGAATTAGAGTAAACTGTCAAGACTTAAAACTTACTCATTGTGCCTTTCACTATGGGGCCTGCAACTGTCACCTTTGTCTTGAGCGGTTAAAAGATAGAACAGTCTAGTCAAGCGCCATGTCTCTTATTCTTGATCAGCTATAGCTCTGGAGTTTTTGCAGATTTTCAAATAAAACTCAGAGATTCCTTGTATGACTCTCTCAGGTCTCTCATTTGTGGTATTTCTGGATCCTCACCAAGGCAGTAATGGTGTTTGCCTTCTCTCAAAGCAAAGTATGTAGTATTTGTGGTATAAGGCAGAGTGACATTGCCTTCTCTCTCAACCTATCCTAATAAGGTTTTTGATATCTGGAGCTCATAGGTGGGAGATAAGGTATACATACTTACAAGACATTTATTGCATAGTCAAACCATGGATCCAGAGAAACAAGTCAATAAGTCAAATCAAGATGTGCATGTGTGGTGAATGAATGGTGTATGGTGATAATGGTGATAATGGTGATAATGGTGGAGAGTGTCTAATTCTACTTTTGCTCTTTTTGAGGGGATACATACCTTTCTTGCTTTTGGTGCTCTTTGAGGAGATGAGATGCTCTATATTTTTATTTATTATTTTTTTTTCTTTCCTCTCAGGTGGGTATCTTGTACCCCTAATTCTACTGTCGGACACTTGTCCATTTTTACCTCTCTTCTCACACTTTTTCACTTTTTTTTTTCATCGAGGTTCCGAGCACTTGCTCCTTTTTATTTCCTCGTAATATTTTTTTCTTTTCGAGGTTCCGGGCACTTGCCCCTTTTTATTTCCTCGGATAGAGCACTCATCTCCTTAGAACAATTTAGCAAGTGGTAGTAACCAAAATAACTTGAGCATTTATTTCACAGGGAATAACAGGAAATAGGAAAAATGTTTTTGGCTATTCTCTCCCGGGTTAGGAGTAGAATAATTTTGTGTGGATCTGGAGATGGGAATGGATGTATGTGGATGCGTACTTCCGGAGTAGAAGCAGCATATATGAGTGAACGTGCAAGTGAATCTTGATTTAACCACATGACAAGCTCCTAAGGGTCTACACAGCTTGACTACACTCAATGCTCATAAGTAGTAAAAAGTAAATGTATAGCTTAAAGTCTAGCAAGCATGTATGTATGGCCGTGGTAGGAATTTAAACTCTCATCATAAAGGAACTCATCATGTAGCATTTTAAAGATTTTCAAAGATAAAATTCTCCAGAATTCTAGCATCTCTAGGAATAGATAAACAGCAGCTCAACCTTCCCATATCATATCCGTTAACAACTTAGACTTTAGATCAAGTTCTCTTCCCACAAGTTCAGGTTTAGAGTAAGCTTTTAAATAATAACAGTTATGTCTAAACTAGAGAGAGAACTTCTAATTGAAATTAGGCAGAGCAACTATTCATCATATCCATGCTAGAGTTTTATTATCTAGATTCATTTTAGCATAGCCACTTTATTTATTTATTAAACACACTAAGCAAAAGATATATATATATATATAAGCACAAAATCTTTATTTGGTTTTTCATCGTTTTATTTTAATATAGTATAAGTATAAATATAAAGATAGATATAGAAATACTTAGCGAGATAACGGGGGTGCTCTCCCCCAAGCTGGATCTTGACGTAGTTTCTCTTGATGTAGCTAGCAGATAGCGGAGGTGTATTTGAAAGTCGGCAGCACCCTGACAGCGATTAGAATGTCCTCCGTCTGCCAGTCCTCTTGGATTCTGTGAAGCTCAAATAGACAACAAAGCTTGTGGAACTGATTAAGTGTTAGCATAAATATCTAGCCTTTATCATGTTGAGCCTCCTTGATTATTTTTATGTTTTCATTTTATAAAACAGAAGAAAATATTTATTTATTTTTTTATGCCACCACAGTGAATGTACTTATGGGTTTTATGCCACTCGTATACTCACATGGGGCTTCTAGAGTTTTTTTAACATTTTTATTTTCTTTCTAAGATAACATGAATATGATTAACTAAACAAACTATTAAGTAAATATCTGAGAAGGGAAATGGATAACTACCAAGTTACCTCTTGGCAAGGCGTCCGGCATTTTTAAGTCCTCCGAACGGGACTCTATGTGTACTCAGTTGTCTTGGGAGTCAGTGGATGGCGTAGTCGGTGGTTCCGGCAGCGCCTCCTCCTCGTGTTCAACTGTCTTTTCTTTCCACACTTGTCTTGGTGCTTCGGTCTCTTCAAGACAGTGCTGATTGAGTGGTATGTCCTCAGATCTTACCACTTCTCCTTCGTAGTCTGCCCATCCATCCTTGATGACCGGTTGCTTCTGGTTGCGGTTCCGCCTCCTTCTCCTTGTCCTGACCTGCTTAGATTCTTCAAATACGTAGTTGGGGTCAGTAAAGTAAAGGCGTACCTTCTCAGAGGGGAAGTACATGTGGACTTCTCCAGTTCCAATGTAGATGATTGCTTTGACAGTACTGAGGAACGGTCTTCCAAGGATGATAGGTGGATCATACTCGTCTTCTCCCATGTCAACAACTTGAAAGTCTGTATGGACAAAATGATCGTCTATCTTGACAGGGACGTCAGTTACTGTACCTTCAACCTGTCGGAATGTCTGATCTGCCATCTGGAGACGAATGTATGTCGGCTTCAAGGGCATGGTTCCGAACAGCAGTTCATAGGTGACCTTGGCCATTATGTTGACGCCCGACCCAGTGTCGCATAGTGTCTTGTAGAAGTTGTACCCATTAATGGAGCAATAAATGCTTGGCATACCTGGGTCGTCCTTCTTGTCCAAGAATGGTGACTTGAGTTGGCGATCTTGACCTTTGTGCACGACAGTGACCATCTTGACTGATTCGGTCCACACTTGCTTTTTGCTCTTGTTCCTCTTGTTGGTCCTCCTTGGTTCATATTGGGGTTGCTCTAGGATTTGTACGGTCTTGTTCTTGAAGGAAAACATTTCCTTCCTCCCCTTTATGTGGAAACTGATCTTGGCAGCACTAGCATAGATGACAGCTCCCGTGGTGTTCAGGAATGGCCTCCCTAGGATGACGGGAGCCCTCTCGTCAGAACCGGTCTCTATTACTACGAAGTCTGCTGGAGCGTACGAGGAACCAACTCGGACACAGATGTTCTTCAAGATTCCTCTTGGGTAACTTAGTGTCCTATCTGCAAGCTGCAAACACATGGTTGTTTCTAATAATGGTTGTGAAAAGAGTTTTTCGTAGAGTACCCTGGGCATGATGTTGACGCTTGAGCCAAAGTCACAGAGTGCTTCTGGGAAGTCTCGTATGCCGATGGAGATCGGGATGACGGGGCGTCCTGGGTCGCCTCTCTTGACTGGCAGAAGTTCAGTACTTACCTCAATGATGGGGTTACTCCAGTAATCTCCTGCATCAAATATGTCTACAAGATTTGCAGATTCTAATGCATCCGGTTGTGATGGTATACCGGGTTAGTAGCAGGAACAGCAGCAGCTA
Source organism: Coix lacryma-jobi var. lacryma-jobi (assembly GCA_009763385.1). Taxonomy (NCBI): domain Eukaryota; kingdom Viridiplantae; phylum Streptophyta; class Magnoliopsida; order Poales; family Poaceae; genus Coix; species Coix lacryma-jobi. The sequence goes on along the minus strand of CM019825.1, from coordinate 127,701,337 downwards.
TTTGATTCAATTGAGATTCAATCATTTTATTAAAGCTAATTTGATTCTTGATGGCAGTAGAAAAATTATCCATTCTATTATTTATATTTTCTAGAATTTTATCATTAGATGCCAATTTCTTAGACATGTTATCCATTAGCTTTCCTTGATTAGACACTAACTCTCTTAAAGGTGGATAATTATTATTACTGAAAGAATTGTTACCTTGGTAATTACCTGAGTAGTTAGGCCTTTGTTGATTCCAACCTTGATTCTGCTGAGGACGGTTGTAGTAGTTATTGTTGTTGTTGTTGATGTAGTTCACGTCCTCTAGCAACTCGGGACAGTGATTGCCCGAATGTCCAACACCTCCACACTCCTCACAAGTCATGTGGGAGTCGTAGACGTGCATTACTTCCTTCTTCTTTCCAGCTCGGTCATCGAGCTTCTTCATGAGTAGGTCTAGCTTGGCAGACAGCATGTCTACCTCCTTGAGCTGATGCATACCTCCACCTCTCTTGCGGGTCTGAGTTCTCTCTTCATTCCAACCTTGGTTGGACGCCATCTTCTCCACAAGAGCTGTGGCTTGTGGTATGGTGAGTGATAGGAATGCTCCTCCAGCTGCAGCATCCATGGTCTCACGGGCACTATTGACGAGCCCATGATAGAATGTCTGCATCAGCAACCAGCTCTCCATTCCATGATGGGGACATTCTAGGATGTAGTCTTGAAAGCGCTCCCATGCTTCTGGAACGGATTCATCGTGCTGTTGCTGAAAGCTTGTAATCTTCCCACGGAGAGCATTTGTCTTGCCCATGGGAAAGAACTTGGCTAGAAAGTTCGTGGAGCAGAGTGCCCACGTAGTATTCTTCTCCTTTGTAGCGTAGAACCACTGCTTCGCTCTCCCAACAGTGAGAATGGGAAAAGGCGAAGTAGTATGGCGTCTCTAGGAACATCAGCCATGGTGAAAGTGCTGCAGATCTCCAGGAAGTGTTGAAGATGAGCACTAGCATCCTCGTGTGGCTTCCCACAGAACTGGTTAGCTTGCACCATGTTGATGAGCCCAGGCTTGAGCTCGAAGTTGCGGTCAATCTCCACAGCAGGTCCAGTGCGGATGTTGTCCGTAGTGGGAGCTGAGAACTCGCGGATCGACTTGTTCGCCATAGCTTCGAATTCAGCTGACAAGTTCCGGACGAAACTTCGGCGGTCTTCTGATTTGGATGAAGTTTTGCGCTGAAGTGTTGACGATTTGAGCTTGGCTCTTGTTCTTCTGAATAAGGCTTCGGGGTCGTCAACAAAGTTGTCTGGAAGATGTCTTCTATTCATACATCACCCTGAAATAAAATAAAAAATGAAAATGCAGGGGTAAAACTGTACGAGAGAATTGATAAGCTCGAATATATTAGTGATGCGAATGATGTCTCAAAGTTCTTTATTCATTCCAACTTAGAAATCAACCTTCCCCGGCAACGGCGCCAAAAATGCTTGTTGGGCATTCTTAACGTCATTACCAAAAGTAGACTTAATTCTCTAATTCTGATAACGGCGCCAAAAATGCCAAACCTATCCCTCATGCCACTTAAGCCAAGTTGTCATCCCCAGCATGACATGAGAGACGCGGTATTGAAATATGCAATTGCTCATCAAGATAAATAAATAAAGGGAATCTGCAAGCGCACAGATTAATACCGATGCAGCATTTTAACCGGGAAGTATTCCAGGTATCGTTATTTATATTTTTACCACTGGGAAGGGATTCTAAGCATCGTAGTTGATCGTGGAATGAGAATATAGAACTGAGTATCTATCATTGCATGTATAATATAGAGCATCTATCTATCTCATCATACAGGGATAAATGTCACATAGAATATAGATAAATATGAATAGTGACAAGGATAATTAATCTGATCAGCATAACTAGCCACATATAATAATGATAAGCACCTCAACAGATATTCTAGCAAGTCATTAGCATGGAATTAGGATGAACTACAAAGATATTCCCTAAGTAATTATTAACTATAAAGTCTAGCATTATCATAGTTAGTGCAATTATACTTGGCAATCATAGCGAGAAAAGACTACACCCATGCATAGTGAATATTAGCAAGGAAGATGAAGAACATAGCAATCACTCCCCTGTAATAATGTTGCTCTGCCTGCCCTATACACGAGAGGGGGACTATATAAGAATCAACGAAGCTGTCACTATCGCGAACTACCCACCGATCCGGCATATAGGGTGCAATCGCAGATAAAGACGGTATAGACACCACGTCTACACAATATTTATCATTCACCCACTGCGCACATGGATAAACGCTATACGATCCTAGGCATGTATATAATTCCAATCTAACTATGCCAAGCATATAACTACGATAAACTAAGAACAATATAATTGCTAATATAATCAAGTAGAGCAAAGTCATATTCAATATATTGAAATAGAACAAAGTAGTATTCATAATATTGAAGAACAATGATGAACAATTGAAGAACAGGAGAGAAATTACCAGAATCCTCTTGACAGATCCGGGAACCAATCGAAGATTGACTCCTTCTAGTTCTAATCCTATGTAGCTATGCTAAAACTAGAGATCTAGTTGATGTGGTGGCTCTAGGGCTTGATCAGAGACTCTCTCCTCCTGATGACTGAATTAGGAACTGAATAATGAGACAGAGGTGCCTGCTCCAGGGTCCAGGGCCTTGCTTATATAGTCTTTTCGGGTGAATCTGGGCCGTTGGATCAAACCGACATTGAACGGACGGTTTTCCTTAATCCTTTAGGTCGGTGGAGCATAATCCTCGAGGCGGAGCCTGATTGGCTGCAGCAGCAGGGCGGGCGCCCTAGGGGGAGGGCGGGCGCCCTGTCCCCGGGCCCGCTCGGCCTCCCGCTCGTTCCCGTGGCTTCTGGACTCTTCCACATTAAGGAAAATTGGGGGTTACGTTAATTATCCGTCATTAACCCGACATGTGGGCCTTTCCTTCATATTTCCTGATAACCCCCTGCAGAAATAGATAAACAGCAAAACTCGTGGAATTCTGTCAGATAAACCCTAAGTCTGGGTGTTGGTTTCATTTAGATCCTTTTCTCTATTTATTTGATAGATATAATTGATACTTAAGGACCGTCAACAGTTAATCACAACACAACCAAGATCGCACTTAAGTTATTAAGCAGTATCTACTTGTTCATCCTATTTTCAAATTTTAGCGGTGCATTAAGTTATTAAGCAGTATCCACTTTGCACCTATCTAAATCAAACACTTGTTTAAGCATCACATCTCATGATAAACTTCTCTTGCCATCATCTTCACTTGATTAAACTACGCTGAAGGTGCGAGGACGAGTCTCCTTTTCTCGTGGAGCAAACGACGATTCGAACCGCTTGATCTACCCAGCTGGGGCTTCCTTATCACACACGACATATGCGAGACCGAACTCGCATATATCAACCGTCCCGTGGATCCGCTCAAACCGGACGGAGCCGCGCCACCCGGGAGTACAGTACACCACCGCCCTACCTCGGCCTTGCTGAGTCCGTCCAACAGGGGACCGAGCAGGGTGGGTACACGCTACTCCCGCCATCTCTCTCACTCCCAGTGCGCGGGTGCGCCGTTCCAGTAAGAGCATAGCCACAGTAGGGCTTACCATAGCATGTGACCAGTACTAACAAATAGTTCTCGATCCAACGGGCCAACCGGACGGATCCTAAGCGACACAGGCGGAAACACTACACCAGGACTCCATTCCTGTGGAAGTTACCCGCCCGGTCTCAGTTTAATAGTTATCATCATATTAGGGTTCTCACGACCCATAGACAGAGTCGAAGAGAGAAAAGGTAAAACCTATATCTCGTGAACGATGAAACCATCGATCGACTTCTACCGAAGTCTAAGCATTGCTAAGCATTTGAGATCGTCTTATCACTACTGATAGGATATCATCAGGGGATTATCTGGAAATCAAGGTATTCATGCAGCAACGGTTTCGTTCAACTCCTACTTACTTAATGCACATTCCACAAGACCTACAGTGTAATAAAGTATTTGTAAAACAGAGAGTGGGTGTATGCACCGGGGCTTGCCTGGGAACAACACTTAAGCTAGTGTTAGTTGACACCAACATCGGGAACATCACCGCTCCAGGAACTTGTGGGGTTCGCCAAACACCTTCTTCGGGATGGCCACCCAACACCATCTTTAGGCTTAGCTCCAACACCACACACTTCACTTAACGTGTTCATCATCTAGCGTACCTAGTATGAGGTGCACAATGCATATGTATGAATACAAGGGATGTAACATGATGCAAACATAAGACCTATATCAAGTACTACTGACTAATTCACCTGAGTACTCAAAATAGTTTATAAAAGATGGGGTCTAGCTTAATTATTAACCTAGCACACAACAAAGCATAATTAGTTTGAAAGATTATAATTATAGTAGAGTGCTACACAAGGTCCATTATGTTTATATGAAAGCTACTATGACCATCAACCAAGATTACATTACATATAACTCCTAATAGAAAACACATGCATGAACATATAACTGATACCTTTAGTTAAGTAAGTTAACCCACACTATGCATAATATTTTTATACAATATCTCAGGTTCATTAATTTATAAATATGGAATGTACAAGCTAATTACTAACAAGGCAAGAGATGTCACCAAGATCATATAAGCAATATCAAATTAAAGCAATCAACTTAGGTTCATTCACATGTTCTGGACAGCAGCACAGTAGTCCATTAAATTAACCATAACTCAAGAAATAGACTTCCAAACAAGGTGAACTAAGACTTTCCTAAAAGCTAACAAGATTACCTACAACTTTGCTATTCAACACAAAGGCTAATTCAAATGTTAACTAGGCCAAAACAGTAGACAAAGCAGCTCTTTCCAAATCATTGGACAGAAAAGTTGTCAGCTTCAGAGAAGCACAACTCAAGATATAAATATCACATAATCATACAATTAGATATTCTGGAAAGCTCACAAGATTATCTAAAACTTTCTTGTTATTAGCTAAAGGTGAATCAAAGGCTAACCAAGTCAAATGACATGATTAGTGCAGCTTGGTCCAACATAGACAGAACTTGTTACACAACATCAACAGAAACTTAAGACAACCATATCAAAAGATATATAAAACCTAGTAATTTGGAACTAGACTTTTTAGAAAGTTTATCAAGTTGTATACAAATCATTTATTATCCACTTAAGGTAATTCACAAGTTATCATAGCCAAACAAATCAAGGAATGCATCTCTGTCCAGACTTGGACAGATTTAGATATCTCACTTAAAACAGTTATAACTACTAAACTACTAAGACAAATACCACCAAATTTTAATAGAAAGTAGGTTATGAAATTATTTACAACTTTATTATTAACACCCAAAGCTAATTCATAGGCTAACAAGACCAAATTACACCAAGAAGCAGACCTGCGCACACAAGGACAGAAAACTGACATAAAGTTCAAAAATGCATAACTGAAGTTCTACACATCCAAAAAGTATGAGCTAAGACAATTTATAAAGAATATAAAAATAACTACAACTTCTCTATTAACATCAAAGGATGATTCAAAGTTTAACTAGGCCAAACAATCCACTCTTTTAGATCTGTCTAGAGAGCAAGCAACTCTGGACATTGAAATTGCACAAGTTATAACTCCTAAACCACTTGGCCTAAAATCATGACATTTTAGGACAAACAAGATATGAGAATTATATACAACTTTTATATGGATCACATCTATATAAAACAACATTTACATCACAAAGTAACCACTCCAACTGAAACCACACATGCAGTCCATTCAGCACATTGACATATCAATCTAGACTACAACAGCAGCTGATTACTTGGACCATAACTGAAGCTATACTCATCCAAAAGATATGAAACAAGACAATCTATCTAGAAGATTATAAAATTTCCTACCAATCATCTTTAAACATCTCAGTATGATTCACAAGTTAACATGGTCGAACTAAAGCATTTCTCAAATCTGGTCCAGAGATTTCAGAGAACACCTATTTCTGAAACTGAACTTTGCACAGCCATAACTCCTAATCCAATTGACCAAAAATCACCAAATTTTAACACAAGATATATTATGCAATTATTTACAACTTTGTTTTTAACAAACTTCCCAAGAGGACTCCTTATCAATATGTAATTCAGACAGTTCCAACAACTGTCCAGAGTTTGGACAGATTTAGTCATCTAACTTTGAGCAGCTATAACTAGAGTTCTATAGCACCAAAAGCATGATATAAGACATTTGGAAAGCTTATGGAAAGAATATCAGTCCTTATATTAATACCTTAACATGAACCACAACTTAACATGGTGAAACAAGCCACTCATTCAGACTTGGACAGATTTTAGGCAAAACCTGACAGCAACTTGTAAAATCCATAGCTCCTAAACTATTTGGCCTAAAATCACGAAATTTTAACAGCAGCTAGATCATGCAATCTTCTACAACTTTTGTATTGACCAAACCTACAGAAAACATAATTTAGATCACAAAATTACCACTCCCACAGAAACTATGCAAGCAGCCAAGATTCAGCACATCAACAAATTAATCCATCACTTGCTTGGCTACCATTTGAGCACACATATGCCATAAATATACATCAAACACTAAGGAAAAGAGTAAATTATTTACACATTCAGTCACATAGCAAGCATGAAAGAAAAACGAAAATCATCTCCAACTTAACCCTAGGGTTTGGGGCTGCTGCTATGGGGAGAAAAGGAGGACAAGGGCAGGGGAGAGGAAAGAGTTGCTGCTGCTGCCTTGCTTACCATGGGAGAAAAGGGGAAGGGAGCAGCAACCATGGAGGGGAGGGGAGGATGAAGCTGCTACAGCCCTGCTGCTGCTACTCGTCATAGAAGAGGGGGAGAAAGGGAGGAAGGAGATAGGAGAAACAGAGGGCCGCCAAGGAGGGGAGCTGCTGCCCTGCAGCTTGCTGTCCATGGGAGGAATGGAGGAGGAAGGGAGAGGAGAAGCTGCTGCCATGGAGAAGAGCAGCAAGGAGGGAGAGAGGGAGCGCTGGAAAGAGAGGAGGGGCAGGAGGCATGTGATAGAAGGGAGGGTGCTGCCCTTTTTATTTCTTTTTAGAGACCCTCTTCCAAAAATAATTCTCCCGCAAAAACTTTTCATTATTTTCCGAAATCACGATCCGGGTCCAAACGAATTCCGAATTCGACGAAACATATTTTGTTGTCATTGTCTTGATGAGTACTCCAACATCCCTTAAAAGAGCTTAGTCAAATTCTCAATTGTTGGTGAGACAATAATTATCGACGGAAACTCTGCGGTGCCCGGAAATTCCAATTTTTGGAACCGTGAAATCAGCACTTAATCTGATCTTGGGAGCTCTGTTTCGCTATTTTCAGCACCGATCCTGGTCTTGACCATTAAACAAAGTTTGTTTCTCTCGATCTCTACTACAACTTTTGTTTAGGGCACACTGTCATGCGAAATTTCCAAAATGTCTTTCAAAGCTGGTCAAAGTAATCACCCGATAGAGTCTGAATTAGGGTTTCCAGTCGACAGGGTATTTCTGGTCATATGCCCAACATGGACTTTTCATAACTTTTGTTCGTGAGTCCATCTATAGTCGTTTGGGCAAGGTTGCAAGACTTGGTTGATCTCCAATATTCTCCTTCAGCTTATCGAACCTTTTGAGCAAAAACTTGGATTTTATCTCCGGGGTTGATCCCAACTCGTATATCACCACCGACAATACTTGAACTAATTACTTGATCGTTACTTGATATAGTTTATCTGTGCTCAAACCCACTGCTTAATTCGAGACTAACACCTGGGGTGTTACAAACACCCCTTGGTACCCCCGGTTATGGAAGACCCTGAGGACGGAGTAGTGGAAGAACCCGATGTGGAACAAGAGCTAGACGTGGACGAAGAAATTGAACCTGCTGAGGACGTCCACGCTGAAGACGAGGACGAGGAAGAAGAGCCTGAGCTCATCCTCGAAGAAGACGACGACGAAGAAATGATCATCATCGATGAGGACTAGACCCGTCGTTAGGATATGGAGATCCCGTGTGTCTGTACCACCTGCTTACCTAAAACCTTAGTCTTGGTTTAGGAGCGTTAGTCTGTCTTTTGTTAAGTCAGTCTGTATCTTTCTTTTCGTACCTTTTTTCCCCTTATCAGTCCGTTGTTATCTGTCAGTCATCTTTATCAATCTATCAACCTTTGTATCAGTGAAGCTTATCAGTCAGTTGTTTCAGAACCCTATCTATGAATGCTAAGTTCCAAGTTGCTTAACAGATGCCTGTGAATACTCGCACTGGAGCTGGAGGTTCTGATGATGCCAACCTTCCAAACCCTCCACCTATTCCTGCTACGCTAGCAGATGCCATTGCAGCCTTGGCAGCCGCTGCTAACCTGATGGCTCAAAATCAGGGGCAGCAGAACAATGGTCACCGTGGTCGCCATAACATCAACAACGAGACCACATATGTGGATTTCACCGAGACCCGTCCACCAGTTTTCACCAAGCAGATGAACCCCTAGAAGCTGATGACTGGCTCCGCACTATGGAGCAAAAGTTCAGTCTTCTCCGCTGTACCGACATCCAGAAGCCCCGGTTCGCTTCCCAGCAGCTTCGTGGTCCAGCAAGCGCTTGGTATGCCAACCTGTTGGCTGCCCAGCCAGAAGGTCATCAGTTGACCTGGGAAGAGTTCCGCACAGCTTTCCGTGCACATCACATCCCTTCGGGATTAATGAAGATGAAGCTTGATCAGTTTCTGGCACTGCAGGGAAGGACTCCACAGTGATGCAGTATGTGGGTCAGTTCAACCATCTTAGCCAGTATGCCTCAGAGTATGTCAACACAGATGAAAAGAAGAGGGATTGTTTCCTTAGAGGTCTGCATCCTAAGATCCGCAGAAGTCTGTCCAATAACCTGACCGGTTCGTATCATGATGCCGTTGATCGTGCTGTTGCATATGAAGAAAGCAACCGTCAGTATCAAGAGGAAAAGAAGAAAAGAAGAAAGCAGGATCCAGCAGTTTCTCTGGCGGTCACAAGCGCCAGAGGTCATATACCACCCCAGTCACCACCAAAATCGCCTACCTTACCCCAACCAGCAAGTGGTCGTCCGTACCGCGGCCACCACCCATAATGCCAACCAGCAGAGTGCCACACAGCCGAACGCCCCAGGTGTTCGTATCACCACTCCACAAACAGCCTACAACCATCCCTGCTACAACTGCGGCCAGCTTGGTCACTGGTCTCGTGAGTGCCCAAAGCCCAAGAGGTATGCCCAGAATACTCAGAAGAATCCTGGAGGATCTCAGCAGCAGCAGCAGCAGCACCGTGCACAGCAGCAGCATGTTCAGAAAGGCAAAGTTGTCAAGAAGCACGGGCAAGTCTACTACACCACTGTCGGCGACATCCCAGAAGGAGAGCCCGTCATGATCGGTAGGTTTCCCGTTGCCAATCATCCTGCAGTTGTGTTGTTTGATTCTGGTGCATCGCATTCCTTCATCAGTCGTACATTTGTCGTTAAGCATGAGATATCAATTGGGGAGTTGAAAGAAAGTTTCTGCATATTTTCGCCTGGAGGGCGTATAAGTACTAAGGAAGTGGTTCGCAGTATACCAGTAATGTTGGGGGAACATGTATTTCCTACCACCATGATAGTGCTACGTGATCAGGAGATAGATGTCATTTTAGGCATGAATTGGATGTGTCAGTATAAAGCCATGATCGACATCCTGAATAGAGTTGTGAGAGTGGACATTCCCAACAGTACCTCCAAACTCCTTCTCCAACTCCAATGCCTCAAAACCAGCAGCCACACTTTTGAATACCACCTATGTTCTGGAAACCAGAGACATCCCCGTGGTCTGTGAATTCCCTGATGTTTTTCCAGAGGACTTACCTGGTCTGCCTCCTGACCGTGATGTTGAGTTTGCCATAGAGCTAAAGCCTGGGACTGCTCCTATATCCCGCAGAGCTTATCGAATGCCTCCCAGAGAGTTGGCAGAGCTAAAAATCCAATTACAAGATTTGTTGGACAAGGGTTTCATTCGCCCAAGCTCGTCTCCTTGGGGCTGTCCTGCAATCTTTGTAAAGAAGAAAGACAAGACTCTCAGAATGTGCATTGATTATCGCCCACTCAATGAGGTCACCATCAAAAATAAATATCCCTTGCCTCGTATTGATCTTCTCTTTGACCAGTTAGCTGGAGCCAAAGTATTCTCCAAGATCGATCTCAGATCTGGCTACCACCAAATAAAGATTCGTCCTGAAGATATTCCTAAAACAGCTTTCACCACCAGATACGGCCTATATGAGTACTTGGTCATGTCCTTCGGTTTGACCAATGCCCCTGCTCATTTCATGTACCTCATGAACTCTGTGTTCATGCCAGAGCTTGATAAATTCGTGGTCGTGTTCATTGACGACATCCTTGTCTACTCAAAAACCCCTGAAGATCACGCCGAGCATCTTCGTATCGTTCTATCCCGTCTCAGAGAACATCAGCTGTATGCCAAGTTCAGTAAATGTGAGTTCTGGTTAGATCAGATACAGTTTCTTGGTCATGTCCTATCCGCTGAAGGTGTGTCAGTTGACCCTGGTAAAGTGGCAGACATTCTGGATTGGAAGCCACCTACCACTGTTCATCAAGTCCGCAGCTTTATGGGAATGGCTGGATATTATCGTCGATTCATTCCGGATTTCTCAGAATCGCCAAGCCTATCACTGAGTTAGTAAAGAATTCTGTGAAGTTTGTCTGGTCACCAGCCTGTGAGCAAGCCTTTCAAACTCTGAAGAAACTGTTAACTACATCACCAGTGCTAGCCCAGCCGAACATCGAGAAGCCCTTTGATGTCTACTGTGATGCATCTGGTACTGGTTTGGGCTGTGTTTTGATGCAAGAAGGTCGAGTGATCGCATATGCCTCCCGACAGCTTAAGCGACATGAAGAGAATTATCCAACTCATGATCTTGAGTTAGCAGCAGTAGTGCATGCCTTGAAGATCTGGCGTCATTATCTGTTGGGCAGTACCTGTAATGTGTACACTGATCACAAAAGCCTGAAGTATATCTTCACTCAAGAGGAACTGAATATGAGGCAGAGAAGATGGCTTGAGTTAATTAAGGACTATGATCTTGAAGTGCATTACCATCCGGGTAAGGCGAATGTGGTTGCCGATGCGCTCAGTCGCAAGTCATATTGCAACTGTCTGATGATGAAACCCTATGATTCTTCTTTGTGTTATGAGCTGGAAAGTTGAATATTGAAATGATTCCACAAGGAACTCTGAATAATATCAGAATAGAAACCCCTATCAAAGAGCAGATCATCGCTGCACAGAAAGATAACCCTGGAATCAAGCACATCATCGAAAAGGTCCAATCCGAAAGGCTGATTGTTTCAGGATTGATGATACAGGAGTAGTATGGTTTAAGAATCGGTTAGTAGTTCCTAAAGTGCCTGAGTTAAGAAAGTTAATCCTTGATGAAGCACACTTGACTAGATTCTCCATCCACCCCGGCAGCAACAAGATGTACCAGGACTTGAAGCAAAGGTTCTGGTGGACAAAGATGAAGATTGAGATCGCCCGGTATGTCGCTCAGTGTGATACTTGCCAGAAAGTCAAAGCCGTGCACATGAGGCCCGGAGGAGAATTGCAACCTTTACCTGTACCTGCTTGGAAATGGGACGATATCAGTATGGATTTTATCAATGGACTACCAAAGACACCAAAAGGTTTTGATTCCATCTGGGTGATCGTGGATCGCCTCACTAAGCAAGCTCATTTCCTGCCAGTCAAACCAGCTACACCGTCCCCACATATGCCACTTTGTACAAGAACCACATAGTGAAACTCCATGGCATACCCAAGACCATTGTCTCTGATCGTGGTACTCAGTTTGTCGCAAAGTTCTGGAAAGCGTTCCATACCTCACTTGGAACCAAGCTCTTGCATAGTACAGCATATCATCCACAAACAGATGGACAAACTGAGCGAGTCAACCAAGTGTTAGAGGATATGTTGAGAGCATGTGTGCTCACCTTCGCAGATACTTGGGATAACTGTTTGCCCTTGGCAGAATTCTCATATAACAGTTACCAAGAGAGCATCAAAATGGCACCCTTTGAAGCACTGTACGGTCGCCGTTGTCGTACACCTCTCAGTTGGTCTGAACCTGGAGAAAGAGAATTCTTTGGAGTTGACCTAGTGAAAGATATGGAAGAAAAGTCAAGCAAATACAAGAGAATATGAAAATTGCGCAATCTCGACAGAAGAGCTATGCCGACAAAAGACGTCGACCTCTGAAGTTTCAAATTGGAGATTATGTGTACCTGAAAGTCTCACCCACCAAAGGAGTCACTCGTTTTGGAGTTAAAGGGAAGTTAGCGCCTCGCTATATTGGTCCCTTTGAGATTCTGGAATGTTGTGGCAAGGTAGCTTATAAGCTAAGGTTGCCCGATCATCTTTCGCAGTTCATAATGTGTTTCACGTCTCCCAACTCAAGAAGTGTCTCCGAGTAGTACCCGAACACGTGGTGGAAGTTGAAGGTGTTGAATTAGAACCCGATCTGTCATACTCTGAATATCCAGTTCGTGTGTTGGATTACAAGGACCGTGTTACCCGGAGGACCACCACAAGATGGTACAAGATCCAATGGAACCAACACTCTGAAGAAGAAGCCACTTGGGAATCTGAAGACTTCTTAGCAAAGAGCTATCCCGACTTTCTCGATACTCTGTAGATATAAGGTTTTACCCTTGTCCTTCTTAAGACGCAGAATCTCGGGGCGAGATTTCTTTTAGGGGGGAGGTTGTAACACCTCTGGTGTTTAATCTGTAATTAACCTGACATGTCATCATCATTAGTCATAATCATTCTTGTCATGCATTAATGTTTGTCTAGTGGTGCTTGCCTTTACCTTTTCCTAAAAGTATTTTGTGTGTAGTGATCCTTTTCTAAAAACCCTAAAAGCCCAAATCTTCCTATAAGGGCAAAATGGTAATTTCAACTCTGTGCCTAGTCTTGTGTATTCTTGTTCAGTTTGATGTCTTGAAGCTTTGTTGTGTTGTTCAAAAATCAAAATCAAAAATCAGATTTCAAATCCTTTGAAAAACCCTAATTTCCAAACCCTGGCTTTTACCCCTCTTTTAATAATTTAAAAAAAATTCAAAATTTGGACTTGGTCCAAAAAGCAAAGTTGTAGATCTTGTCAAGAGGAACAACTTTGGTTTTTACAGATTTTCAAGTTTCAATATAAAATCAAAAGTAATTTTGAATTTATTCAAATCCCAAAAGTGTTCCCTTTTCTGATTTCAAATGTGGTTCAAAAACTATTTGGATTTTGAAAATGTTCATATTGACAAAGTTGTAGATCTCTTTTTTTGAACAACTTTGGTGTTTTGAGTTTTTGTTGTCCAGTTCAAATTTTGGAAGTAATTTGCAAAATACAGAAATCAGTTTAAAAAGTCAAACCCTAGCCTAGCCCTGTTCATCTCCTACCTAGCGTAGGGGGGGGGGGCGGCCATGGCCGGTCGCCGGCGCTGCGCGCGCCACGCGCTCGGCAGCCGTTCGCCTGCCCCCGACCTGCCGCCTGTTCCCGTGATCATTTCGCGCCCGCACGCGCCGAGCGCTGACCTTGCCCCGTCCCCCACAGTGCCCAGCGAGTCGCCGCCGCGTGTTCGTCGCCGGCGAGCTCACGCCCGTCCCCTGCACGCACGCCAGCCCTTCCGCCAGCGCGCATCGAGTGCGCACGCCTCCGCCAAGCTTATCCGCTGTGCGCGCGCTTATCCCCCCCCGAGCACGCCTATAAAACCCACCGCCGGTGAGCCGGAACCCTCCCCGCCTCCGCCACCGTCGCCAGCACCAGTCCAGAGCCTCTCCGCCCAACCACCTAGCTCAGAAGCTCCGCCTTGAGCTTGCGAAGCTTCCCCCCCTCAATTTTACCGCCGCCGCCCCCCTATCGCCCGGCGTAACCTCATCTGCTCGGATTCCGGCGAAAGCCGGTGAGCACGGGTTCGGGAAATCCCCACTCTCGCCATGATCATCTTTCCTCCGACCCCTGTGTCGCTTCCCTGTCTTCTTGCGCTCTAACCGTGCCATTGTGACCGCCTCGTGCGGTGCACAGGATCGCCGGAGCGCCGAGCGCCGCCGTGAACGCCCGCCGAGCTCCTCGACCACCTTGTTCCGTCCCGCCGAGTCCTGCCTCCGACCCGTGGTAAGCACTCGAAGCCCCCGGTCCTGCTTCCACTCCGCTTCGCCCGAGCCAGGCCTCGAGCAAGCACTCGCTCGAGCCAGGCCTCGAGCAGACACGTACCCTCGCCACTTCACGCCCGAGCCCAGCCTCGGAGCGACTCACACACCGCTTCGCCCGAGCCTAGCCTCGAGCGGACTCACGCACCCTCAGCTTCGCCGAGCCTAGCCTCGAGCAAGCATGCCCCTCCGCTTCGCGCCGAGCCTCCCGGCCAGGCCTCGGACGAACGATCGTTTTCTGTCTCGCCCGAGCCTCCCGCCAGGCCTCGGACGAAACGATCGTTTTCCGTCTCGCCCGAGCCTCCCGGCCAGGCCTCGACGCCGTTGTTTCCTCCTTCCGCTTCGCCCGAGCCCTGCGAGGGAGGAGCACAGTGCTCTTTTCCTTTTTGAAGTTGTGAATAGTGTTCCTTTTTCATCTTTTTGTATGATTTTCTGTATTGCTCTAAAAATTCTGAAAATTTTACAGTTGAGTCTTTATACTATGTAGTATTTTATAAAATATGAAACTTGACTTTTCTGCAAGAATTTGAAAATGTAAAATCCCTCTTTTAATTAATAAATGGATGGTTTTGGATTTTTAGAAATCTTTTATAACTCCAAAATCATGAGATAAATTTTTGTGAGCTTCCTATGCCATGTTTAGTCTCTGGTGAAATTTTGAAGTCTTTTGGAACAAGTTGATTTTTGAGCATTTATCTTTAATTGTTAAATAGTGCCTTTTGTTAATTAATGTCTGATTTTATTTGAGCACCTTAATGACCTCCAAAAATTATGAAATTTGTTTTGCATCATCTATCTACCCATAATGAACTTATGTGATTAATTTGGTAATTTTTGGAGCAACTGCATAAAATGACCTTTTTAAATAATTAAGAAAAACAGAAAGGTGATTAAGGTTCATGTTGTATGCCCTGTGTTGCATTGTTCATGCTAGCATACTCATGAGCATGCATCATTGCATTCGTATAGTCACCGAAGAAGGCGTCAAGATCGAGGCAGCCGCTGACGAACCTGTCCCTGAGGCTACCCCGAGCTCCGACAACTGCCCTGCCGCCCTCGAGCCTGCCCTCTTTGCTCTTCAAGGCAAGCCCCGGTGCATTTAACCCCTTTCCTTGAATTTATAAAATGATTTCCTTAAATGCTTTTGAGTTAAATTATTGCATTAGGTTTATAGGAGTTGTGTGCTATCCTAATTGATGCACTATCCACCTTGACCACTGATACACCCGATACCTGCTTTTCAAAAGTATTTGAAAAATGCTTAGCAATGCTTATTGAATTAGACTTTGCAATAAAATGCAATTTTCAAAAGTGTGATCACTGAAAGAATTTTTATGGGAATTTGGCTTTACTTCCCGTTCGATGACTGCTTGCCTAGCTAGCATGTGGTCATTGTCGAGAAGAGGTTGTCCGCGCGTACGGTGCCGTCATGTTGTAGTCCGGGACTCAACAGTTGACACCGACCGGGACAGGGTTGAAAAACCGACAGGACCTGTACTCTTGGGTTAGAGTCCCGAGGTGCTTGTTGCTGACGGAAAAACTTTAGGGACCATCCGTATGGGGGCCTGCTGGTCAAGACTTGTAACTATTCACATACTTCGGAAAGCTCTGGCTCCGAGGAATCCTTTATTGGACCGACAACCGCGCACTGGGAGTGGAGAGATGGCGGAAGTAGCATGTACCCACGTGGTCGTCGTACCTGGATAGGAGTGGTGTACTGTACTTCCGGGTGGCGTAGGACCGGGCCCAATCTTGGAGGAATTGGCATATGCAAGCTTGGGTGCTACATATGCAGTGTGGATAGGGATCCTCAGCTGAGTATTATTTATCCGGATTAACGTTGCTCCTCGGTTATGGAGACTTGGTCACTGACTGTCAACGGAGAGTGGTTCTCAACTAGGATGTTTTGAAATGTAAAATGAATCATGAACGATGAAGAATTGAGGAATACTGAATCTTTCCAAAATAAAATAAGGTTTACAAAAATGCTTTTTGCAAAATACTTGATCTTGCTTAAACCTTACCTTGACTACCCTAAGCCTCTCATTCCTGAGTCTTCTCCTTTTTCTTTAGTCGGGTAAGTCTTGTTGAGTACCCCAGTACTCAGGGTTTGTTACCCATGCTGCAGGTATGACAGAGTCCCCGATGTGTCTTGCACCCTGCTGCGTGACCATCGTCCAGGAAGAGGCCGATGAGGCCGAAGAATAGTTGTACACCCTCGGGCTGGGTGATTATAAGTATCTTTGTTGTTCTCCACTATGTTGCCTTTGTCTATTTCTATTATCAGAACTTGGTTTGTAATAACTGCACCTTAATTTCTATTTGGAACCCTGCTTTGTAAAACTAATGTTATTTAAGTCTTCCGCTCTTTATTCCGATGTTATTTGTAAAAGTATGCAATGCTGTAACCGAATTGTGAGATGATCCTGCGGACATTGGGCACTGATGTAGCCCGGTGGCGAACAGGTCTTAATCACATGGAACATGGGTTCGGCTGTCAGAGGTTGACAGGGACACGTGGGCCATGAGATTAGGGCCGTTCCGTCACACCGCCCTACTCCTGCAGCCAATCAGCTTCAATCTCGCGGATCGTGCTCCACCGACCTTGAGAGTCAAGGAAAACCACACTGTTTTTAAGTCCGTTTGATCCGACGCCAACGTTCATTTGAGGGCTATATAAGCAGGCCTGCCTGCCCCCAGGGAGAGGAGAACATAATTAGAGGAAGTCCATCAAAACTAGGGTTTTAGAGATCTCTCTCCACCAGAGAAATTAGAATAGCTTACTCCCAATTCCTTCCAGTTCTATAGGTTTGATTAGATAGCGGAAGTAGAGCAATTGTGCTCTAAACTTCGGTCTTCATCATAAATATTGGTATTATCTTGTATCTCTCTCTACGACTTTTATTATAATATTATGTCCTATTTATCATGTTCTTAGTTTATGCTAGTTCTACTTTGATATAGTTATGATTGATAATGAGTTCATGTATATGTTTGCAAAGCGCTTAACTTCAACCTCGAGGGAGTCTCGAGGGAGTTAAGTGGTAGATTACATGTGAGCGTGGTGCTTAGATGGTATTTACCTGCAAATGTACCCTATTGGCCGGGTCGTGTGGTAGTTCGTGGAGGTGACAGCTCCATTGATTCCTCTGTAGTCCACCCCCCGTTGGTAGGGCAGGCAGAATTGGTATTGCAGGTCAAGGCTTACTCTGTTCTGGCTTGGCTTAGCAATGTTCCTTATACATGAGTGAAGAGTCTTTTATGCTATATATGATGAAGTAGATGCTAGCATAGATTTAGACTTAATAAACTAGAACAACCTTAGAAGTTATTCTCATGCTAGTCTGACGTCACCCTATTTATATCTTATATGGAGTAGTCTATCTCTAATCTCTGTGTGATTTATCTTTGAGCTTACAATTCAATATCTTTATCATTATTATGGCTTACCCCCTGCCAAAGCAAGTGACTGTGTGAAGGAGTTTCTCATTAGTAATCATGTTTTGCATGTTCATCTCTAGTTTAAGCTTTGTTATTGCATGCACCGATGTGTTGCTTTTTCCTTTAGCAAAATTATAAATAACGATACCTGGAATACTTTCCTTGGTGAAGTTCTACAATTGGTATTTTATCTGTGCGCTTGCGGATAGAATAATTATATTTTCTAGAGAGCCCTACATTCATAAATACCTCTGCACATTTCTGGCGACATGCTGGGGATGACAACCTGGTAATTCAAAGTGTCGTTAGAAGTGTCAACACCAGGCAATATGAACAAGGTAAAGTATGTCTCAGCTATTTATACTCTCTCTAAAATTTGCAAGAAATATGTTTATACAATTTTATCTACCGTGAGCTTCACATTTATAAATAATCTGAGAGCACCTATGAGGAAAAGGTAAGCTAAGTTTTCTTTCAAAAATTTGCAAAAACTCCAAGTGTCAGGATTGACAGAAAAGGGATCTCTACTTCTAGCTGCTCCATTCCTCAGCTGCTCACAGTCACATGGTGGGTTCTATTTAAACTCCTGCAGTACATGTTTTGAAGGAATTAAATTTTAACCTTGAGCTTATGTTTAAACCATCCTTTTCTCGAGGACGAGTAAAAGCCTAAGTATGGGGAACTTGTTGACACTCCTTAAGTATCAATTCTAAGTGTCAACTAAGCATGAGAAAGGATATAATTGCAACACATCACCTAGAATAGGGTTTATACTGACAGAATTCCACGAGTTTTGGTGATTGTCTATTTCTGCAGGGGGTTATCAGAAAATACGAAGCAAAGGCCCACATGTCATGATTACATCCAGATATTAACGTGTGCGATAATTTTCTACCATCTAGAAGACTCCAGAAGCCATGGGAAGAAGTGGGATCAGGAACGGGCCCAGGGGCAGGGCGACCGCCCTGACCCCTAGGGCGCCCGCCCTAGGTGAACCACCAATCACAGCCAATCTCGCGGATCGTGCTCCACCGACCTTGAGGATCAAGGAAAACCACGCGATTAAGGTCGGTTTGATCCGACGGTCCACGTTCATTTGAGGGGGCTATATAAGCAAGGCCCTGCCCCCCTCCCTGGGGGAGTCCATTATTCATTATCATAATACTTTCAGAGGATTCGCCTGAGAGGGGTCCCTTGAATGGATCTACTCTCTAGGGCTTAGCATTCAAGAGAAACTATTATTAGTTTCTATGTGAGATTAGAGTTTTACTCTTCTAGATTGAGAGAGATAGAGTGGAGGTGTGTTGGAGGAAGCCCGGCCTGTCGGTGTCTCCTCTCTGGTTTGTACCTGCGGGTTCAAGTCTCCTAACCCGAGGCTTGCTCCTAGGATTCTGCAACATTTCGACTTCTAATACTAGTAAGTTCCCTGTTATTATTGTTCTTTGGTTTGTGAGTTTACTTTATTCTCTTCGCGTAGAGGGTAGGGTAATCATCATTAGCGTAAACGTGGTGTTTGGGCTAAGGATACTCATAAATATCCCCTGTTTAGCCGGATTTGTGGTAGTAACTCGGAAAGTGACAATTCCGTTGGTACCTCTGGAGCCCACGATCCCGTTAGGTAGGCCTGATAGGGTTAATAGGCCGGGAGATAAGCATCTTATATGGTGTTTCTCTTATCTTTACGGTTCTCCCCAATAGAACAATAGTACCAGCCTTGCATAGGTTAGACGAGAGTGTTTGTGTGATCTCTCTATATCGCTTATATCAAAATCACCTTGTTTGTGCCCTAAGGATATTAGCAATAGATTTGGTTAGTCAGATGCACGCTTTCTCCCTGCGAAAAAAATAAATAACTATACTCTGGATAAACTCCCGGGTGAAGTGCTCACCGATATCCGTGCGCTTGCGGATTAATCTGTCTGCGTTATCAAATATCAACAACTCTTCATGCTGCAACTTATTTGTCCTGTATAAATTTCACCTCATGCCTCTTATTTTTTTCTCACTTAATTGGTTACATGTTAGTTTAAATAAGGAATCTCTATTACACGAACTTTTAATATGACACAGTATAGCCTTACTAAAGATTACCCACTATGTTCATTTGAATTATATTTTCCCATTATCGAATATTGTAGGTGGCTTATATTCCTACATGAATAATTCCTTACAAAATTGGGAAAACAAAATTTGAAAGACATCTACCGCAGTGTGTTTGGGGAAAAATAGGCCCATACTACAGTTCTGATGCTGCACAAAGGCATGCTTTATCTTAATTCAGCTTTCCAATTATGAAATTTTTATCCAATGAAAGCACTGAGTTATGTACAGAGTTTGTTGCCCAAAAAAGACCCACACTATAAACCTTGTGAATAAATTGATCCAATTTTTCTTATTAAATAGTAGCTGAGGGACTAAGAGCATCTCCAACAACTCCTCAAATAAGGTTGTTATTCTTATTAACTTGGCAAAAACATAAAAATCTCTCTCCAACAACTCCCTAAACCAACTTGCTATTTATTCCAACTTTGTATCCAGGGCCGTCGCGCGCGTATTTATCCGCGCGCGTACTGACTTGCTATCGGTGTTATTTTTCTCCCGCACGCACGCATGGCCGCCGCATGCACGCTGGCCGCAGCACGCAGGCACACATGGCCGCAGCACGCACGCACGCTGGCCGCCGCACGCACGCATGGCCGCCGCGAGCCACAGCACGCACGCACGCTGGCCGCCGCACATGCTGGCCGCAGCACGCACGCAAGCAGCACGCATAGCCGCCGCTGGCCGCAGCACGCACGCACGCTGGCCGCCGCACGCACGCACGCGTACCTCGCGGTGCTTGCATCTACAAACTGCTCGCGGTGCCGGGTGCTTGCATCTGCATGGCGTGACTGTGCTTGGTGCTTGCATGCCGCTGCGTCCATGGCCGGCACTGCTCGCGGTGCCGGAGCTCCAATCCGTCGAACCAGCACGAAAACGGATCGCAGAGGTTCCTGTCGAGCTTCGCAATTCTCCTACGAATCCATTGAGCTGCTTCGCATCTCCGTTTTCTCACGGTGCGCGACGGCGCGACGCCCGCCGGCGACGCTGCACATACGTACATCACCGCTGAAGTGCTTTTTTTCCGTCGTCGCTTCAGTAGAGTTGAGAAAACGGATCAGCCATCTATCCCGATGGATGCGTCTCGATAAGACGAATCCAATGGTGGGGCTCCGGTCGCCGGAAAGTTCGCCGCCGGCGAGCTACGGCCGGTCAAAGCGCCGCTCCATGCCTCTGTGTCAATGACGGGTAGGGCCTGTTTGATGTTAGCAAGTTGGAATAGTAAATTGTTGGAGAGAACACTTTTTTGATTTGCCAAATGAAATAGCAACTTGCTAAAACTTAAGATTTAACAAGTGATTTTTACCAAGTTGTTGGAGATGCTCTAATCTGGCTTTACCAATGTGTGCACTGACTCCATTCTATAGATACCGAGTAATTCGTCTATACAGATTCATTGGCAAATATGGTTGCATTGTTTGGCCCGATTCCGTCGTGGCTGTACTTGATGGATTTTTGATTTGTTGCTACCACTTCAATTCAATACTTAGCTACTGTTGTGTTCCTATTTCAGGCTACAAGAAGCCAAAGTGCAAGGTCACTGCTATACATAAATCATCTTGCCATTGTGCCTGCCTGTTTTTGCTGCATTCTACAAGGTTGGTCATAATTTATGAGTGTTATGGTTCCAAGATCTTATATATCATGCACGTACCTTACTTACTGTTGTGGTTGTTCAGTTATAGCCGACGAGTTCCCTACTACCTTCAGGTTGTGCTGCGCTAACTACTTACGCATCCACAATCTGGAGGTATGGATGTGGATACCTACGTTGTATTATACTGTGCTTTTTGTTTCAAGTATGTTCAAGTACGTTTTGCTTGTGCTTTAGTCCAAAGTGTTTGTGCTACGCTGGTGCATTCTTTATCGATATACTATTGTTGCCAATCATCTGTTGTTACACATTAATCCATGCTGTTATATGCACAGTACAAGTTTGTTATATGCCTTAGTTTATACAAAACAATACCCCAACTGATTTTTTGTCCCTTTTCTTATATACGGTTAGTACAACTCATATTTGATTGTTGTTAGCCCTAATTAATGAGTCAACAGCTTGGTTGCCTTGTAATTGGATTGTTTGCTTTCTTCTTGTGTACTTTTATGTGCATGGGAATTCAGGTGAGGTCAGGTCGTGTGAAGTTGGATAAGTTGGCTACACCTAAAGTTACTAAGCATATCAGAATTCAGAGTTGATGTTTTGTTGCTTATGCCTTGCCAAGTATTTACCTGTATTGTCTTTTCTATTCCTTTGGTGTGCATAGGTTGGCAAACGTGTTATGGATGTGACCTTATCTTAGTTTGGATGGGTTTTTTTTAGAAAATGCCAGCATTTGATTCTACATGGAAGCATTGACCATGGTAATTGTGGTATTGATGCTGCCAAGCCTCGCCCGCTCCTAGTAGGTGATTCTCTCATGCTTAGGAATCCTTCATTTTCAATTATTAATTTTCTATATAATGCTCCTGGCACAGATTGAACTGTAAGCCGTGAAGTAACCAATTGCTATATGCTACAATTGCCACTTTTACAATCCATATTACTCAGAGTCAAGAATTACCTTCAGACAGACCACTTCCTGCAGTTTGTTTTTATGTACGGTTATCTGTTTTTTTGTTGTTGTTGCTAAGCGTAAGCTTATTTTCTGTTGGAATGCAGATTCTACATCCGGATCCGGATGCAAGTGACAGGCTTAAAAAGATGCACTCTGTTAGCTGTTGATCTGTGACTGTCCGACAATACACTAACTTGAGATTCATATCTGAAGATAGTTGCATTGTATTTAAGTCTATATAAAGGTATATTCATGCCTTTTAGCTCAGCCATTTGTTTCTTCTTCCCTTATATTAGAAACCTCTACTATGTGCTGCTATAAATTTTTGCACTTTAGATTCTAATCATTTTTTTCCGTTCTTACCTTGGTTTTCAAAACTATATATTATTTGATCTCCATTTATTCCTATCACTTAAGTTACATGGTTTTAACTTGTCTCTATAATTGCAATGGATCTAATGAAACACCTAGGGGAACAAAGGACTTTTTCATCTTACTGGTTTGTTTAAGCTCCTACACAAATGCCATCCCTCCCCTTTTGCCTATTTCCTTTTTACATTGATCCCTATCCTTTGAGCAGTAAAGGGTATTGGTTCATTGATTTACATTGTTGTCCTTTTAAAGAAAAAAATATGTTGTTGCTGAGCTCCTTTTCGATATACCTTTCCTCATATATGTTAGACACACATAAGCTACCCCTTTCTTATTACTTTGGTTGAATCGTGTGGTACTGAAGGTGCCTAATTCTTATTTATTACTCCGTGATGATTTTCATCTCCTTCTCTTCAAACTATCATTGCTGTAGATTCATATACATCATACATGTGAAACAACACTTGTGACGGAACGGCCCTAATCTCATGGCCCACGTGTCCCTGTCAACCTCTGACAGCCGAACCCATGTTCCATGTGATTAAGACCTGTTCGCCACCGGGCTACATCAGTGCCCAATGTCCGCAGGATCATCTCACAATTCGGTTACAACATTGCATACTTTTACAAATAACATCGGAATAAAGAGCGGAAGACTTAAATAACAATAGTTTTACAAAGCAGGGTTCCAAATAGAAATTAAGTGGCAGTTATTACAAACCAAGTTCTGATAATAGAGATAGACATAGGCAACATAGTGGAGAACAACAAAGATACTTATAATCACCCAGCCCGAGGGTGTACAACTATTCTTCGGCCTCATCGGCCTCTTCCTGGACGATGGTCACGCAGCAGGGTGCAAGACACATCGGGGACTCTGTCATACCTGCAGCATGGGTAAACAAACCCTGAGTACTGGGGTACTCAACAAGACTTACCCGACTAAGAAAAAGGGAGAAGACTCAGGAATGAGAGGCTTAGGGTAGTCAAGGTAAGGTTTAAGCAAGATCAAGTATTTTGCAGAAAAGCATTTTTATAACCTTATTTTATTTTGGAAAGATTCAGCATTCCTCAATTCTTCATCGTTCATGATTCATTTACATTTCAAACATTCCTAGTTGAGAACCACTCCACTCCGTTGACAGTCAGTGGACCAAGTCTCCATAACCGAGGAGCAACGTTAATCCGGATAAATAATACTCAGCTGAGGATCCCTATCCACACTGCATATGTCGCACCCAAGCTTGCATATGCCAACTCGTCTACCACGATTCCTCCAAGATTGGACCCGGTCCTACGCCACCCGGAAGTACAGTACACCACTCCTATCCAGGTACGACGACCACGTGGGTACATGCTACTTCCGCCATCTCTCCACTCCCAGTGCGCGGTTGTCGGTCCAATAAAGGATTCCTCAGAGCCAGAGCTTTCCGAAGTATGTGAATAGTTACAAGTCTTGACCAGCAGGCCCCCATACGGATGGTCCCTAAAGTTTTTCCGTCAGCAACAAGCTCGGGACTCTAACCTAAGAGTACAGGTCCTGTCGGTTTTTCAACTCTATCCCGGTCGGTGTCAACTGTTGAGTCCCCGACTACAACATGACGGCACCGTACGCTCGGACAACCACCTCTCCTCGCTGTTGACTAGTTATGGATCAGATACTTAGCCAACAGGCAGGGAGTAAAGCCAAATGCCCATAAATGTTCTTTAAGTGATCACACTTTTGAAAATGACATTTTATTATTGCAAAGTCTAATTCAATAGCATTGCTAAGCATTTTTCAAATACTTTTTGAAAAGCAGGTATCGGGTGTATCAGTGGTCAAGTTGGATAGTGCATCAATTAGGATAGCACACAACTCCTATAAACCTATGCAATAATTTAACTCAAAAGCATTTAAGGAAAACATTTTATAAATCCAAGGAAAGGGGTTAAATGCACCGGGGCTTGCCTTGAAAGAGCAAAGAGGCAGGCTCGAGGCGGCAGGGCAGTTGTCGGAGCTCGGGGTAGCCTCAGGGACAGGTTCGTCGGCGGCTGCCTCGATCTTGACGCTTCGTGGTGACTATACGAATGCAATGATGCATGCTCATGAGTATGCTAGTATGAACAATGCAACACATGGCATACAGCATGAACCTTAATCACCTTTTCTGTTTTTCTTAATTTTTTAAAAAGTCATTTTATGCAGTTGCTCCAAAAATTACCAATTAATCACATAAGTTCATTATGGTGTAGATAGATGGCAAAAACAAATTTCATAATTTTTGGAGGTCATTAAGGTGCTCAAATAAATCAGACATTAATTAACAAAAGCACTATTTAACAATTAAAAGATAAATGCTCAAAAATCAACTTGTTCCAAAAGACTTCAAAATTTCACCAGAGACTAAACATGGCATAGGAAGCTCACAAAATTTATCTCATGATTTTTGGAGTTATAAATGATTTTCTAAAAATCCAAAACCATCCATTTATTAATTAAAAGAGGGATTTTACATTTTCAAATTCTTGCAGAAAGTCAATTTTCATATTTTTATAAAATACTACATAGTATAAAGACTCAACTGTAAAATTTCAGAATTTTTAGAGCAATACAGAAAATCATACAAAAAGATGAAATAACAAGACTATTCATATTTCTGAAAAGAAAAGAGCACTGAGCTCGAGTCGGAGCGGGCTCGACGTCGAGGCTCGAGGCTCGGCTGAGAAAACAGAGGCTGGGCTCACCGAGAGTCAGAGGCAAGGCTCGGCGAGGCGGGATGGATAAGAGGGCTCGACGGCGAGGCCTCGGCGGGTTCTCTTGCGGCTAGCCTCTCGAGGGTGGCCTCGGCTCACTCGAGGCTTGGGGCTCGGTGGAAGTTGCGATTCGCCCGAGGCTGAGGCTAGACTCGGCTGCTTCGAGGGGCGGGGTTCGAGGATGTGCTCGAGGGTGTGGCTCGGGAACGCGCTCGAGGGTAGTGCGATTCGCCCGAGGCTTGGGGCTCGATACGGTCGAGGGTGCGGCTCGAGGAAGGAGACGACCGCGGCGGCACTCCGGCGATCCGGCGACCCTGTACACCAGGCACGGCCACCAGTAGCCGGTTAGGGGCGCAAGAAGGCAAGGAAGATGAAGCAGGGGTCAGAGAAAAATGATCATGGCCGAGAGTGGGGATTTCCCGAACCCGAGCTCACCGGTGTTTCGCCGGAGTTTGGGAAGATGGGGTTACGCCGGGCGATTGGAGGCGGCGGAGGTAATTTGAGGGGCTGGGAAGCTTTGCGAGCTCAAGGCGGAGCTTCTGGGCTAGGTGGTGGAGCGGCGGAAACTCTGGAGTGAGCTGGCGACGGTGGTGGGGTGAGTGCGGAGCTCCGGCCGGCCGGCGGGCCTTTTATAGCCGCGGCCAGGGGCCGTTAGGGAGCGCGCGCGGGTGGATAAGAATGCCCATGGCGCGTGCTATCGATCTCATGATGAAGAAAGGGACGGAAATCAGTTTGGGACCCGGGCGTCGTGCTTGCCGGCGATGGCCACCGGCGGCGACGTCGGGGAGCAGTGGGGGACGGGGGCGGAGGTCAGCGCTTGCGCGTGCGGGGACAGAATGATGGCGCGGTCACCGGCGACAAGTCGGGGCGGGCGTGCGGCTGCCAGGCGCGTGGCGCACGCAGCTCCGGCGAGCGGCCATGGCCGGGCCCCCTCCCTGCTCTGCTCTGACCCTAGGTAGGAGATGAACAGGGGTAGGTCTGATCAGGGTTTGACTTTCTGTATTTGTAAATTACTCCAAAACTTGAACTGCACGGCAAAAAACTCAGAATACCAAAGTTTGTGCAGAAAAGGAGATCTACAACTTTGTCATTAAACATTTTCAAAACCAAACAGTTTTTGAACTATATTTGAAATCAGAAAAGGGGACACTTTTGAAATTTGAATAATTCAAAATTACTTTGGATTTTAAACTGAAACTTGAAAATCTGTAAATACCAAAGTTGTTCCTCTTGACAAGATCTACAACTTTGCTTTTTGGACCAAGTCAAATTTTGAATAGTTTTTTAACTTATTAAAAGAGGGGTAAAAACCAGGGTTTGGAATTAGGGTTTTTCAAGGGATTTGAAATCTGATTTTTGATTTTGATTTTTGAACAACACAACAAAGCTTCAAGACACTAAAACTGAACAAGAATACACAAGACTAGGCACAGAGTTGAAATTACTATTTTTGCCTTATAGGAAGATTTGGGCTTTAGGGTTTTTGAAAAGAGATTGCTACACAAGTACTAAGCAAACATAAATGCAAGGCAAGAATGATTAATGACTAATAATGATGACAATGTCAGGTTAATTACAGATTAAACACCAGAGGTGTTACAACCTTCCCCCTAAAAGAAATCTCTCGCCCCGAGATTCTGCGTCTTAAGAAGGACAAGGGTAAAACCTTATATCTACAGAGTATCGAGAAAAACGGGATAGCTCTTTGCTAAGAAGTCTTCGGATTCCCAAGTGGCTTCTTCTTCAGAGTGTTGGTTCCATTGGATCTTGTACCATCTTGTGGTGGTCCTCCGGGTAACACGGTCCTTGTAATCCAACACACGAACTGGATACTCAGAGTATGACAGATCAGGTTCTAACTCAACACCTTCAACATCTACCACATGTTCGGGCACTCGGAGACACTTCTTGAGTTGGGAGACGTGAAACACATTATGAACTGCTGAAAGATGATCGGGCAACCTTAGCTTATAAGCTACCTTGCCACAACATTCCAAAATCTCAAAGGGACCAATATGCGAGGCGCTAACTCCCTTTAACTCCAAAACGAGACTCCTTTGGTGGGTGAGACTTTCAGGTACACATAATCTCCAATTTGAAACTTCAGAGGTCGACGTCTTTTGTCGGCATAGTTCTTCTGTCAGATTGCGCAATTTTTCATATCTCTTGTATTTGCTTGACTTTTTCTTCCATATCTTCACTAGGTCAACTCCAAAGAATTCTTTTTTCTCCAGGTTCAGACCAACTGAGAGGTGTACGACAACGGCGACCGTACAGTGCTTCAAAGGGTGCCATTTTGATGCTCTCTTGGTAACTGTTATTATATGAGAATTCTGCCAAGGGCAAAATTATCCCCAAGTATCTGCGAAGGTGAGCACGCAGGCTCTCAACATATCCTCTAGCACTTGGTTGACTCTCGCTCAGTTTGTCCATCTGTTTGCGGATGATATGTCGTACTATGCAAGAGCTTGGTTCCAAGTGAGGTATGGAACGCTTTCTCAAACAGAACCAGAATTTGCGACAAACTGAGTACCACATCAGAGACAATGGTCTTGGGTATGCCATGGAGTTTCACTATGTGGGTTCTTGTACAAAGTGGCATATGTGGGGACGGTGTAGCTGGTTTTGACTGGCAGGAATGAGCTTGCTTAGTGAGGCGATCCACGATCACCCAGATGGAATCAAAACCTTTTGGTGTCTTTGGTAGTCCATTGATAAAATCCATACTGATATCGTCCCATTTCCACGCAGGTACAGGTAAAGGTTGCAATTCTCCTCCCGGCCTCATGTGCACGGCTTTGACTTTCTGGCAAGTATCACACTGAGCGACATACCGGGCGATCTCAAGCTTCATCTTTGTCCACCAGAACCTTTGCTTCAAGTCCTGGTACATCTTGTTGCTGCCGGGGTGGATGGAGAATCTAGTCAAGTGTGCTTCATCAAGGATTAACTTTCTTAACTCAGGCACTTAGGAACTACTAACCGATTCTTGACATACTACTCCTTTATCATCAATGCTAAACAATCAGCCTTTCCGGATTGGACCTTTTCGATGATGTGCTTGATTCCAGGTTTATCTTTCTGTGCAGCGATGATCTGCTCTTTGATAGGGGTTTCTATTCTGATATTATTCAGAGTTCCTTGTGGAATCATTCAATATTCAACCTTTCCAGCTCATAACACAAAGAAGAATCATAGGGTTTCATCATCAGACAGTTGCAATATGACTTGCGACTGAGCGCATCGGCAACCACATTCGCCTTACCCCGATGGTAATGCACTTCAAGATCATAGTCCTTAATTAACTCAAGCCATCTTCTCTGTCTCATATTCAGTCTTCTTGAGTGAAGATATACTTCAGCTTTTGTGATCAGTGTACACATTACAAGTACTGGTACTGCCCAACGATAATGACGCTAGATCTTAAGGCATGCACCACTGCTGCTAACTCAAGATCATGAGTTGGATAATTTTCTTCATGTCGCTTAAGCTGTCGGAGGCATATGCGATCACTCGACCTTCCTGCATCAAAACACAGCCCAAACCAGTACCAGATGCATCATAGTAGACATCAAAGGGCTTCTCGATGTCCGGCTGGGCTAGCACTGGTGATGTAGTTAACAGTTTCTCAGAGTTTGAAAGGCTTGCTCACAGGCTGGTGACCAGACAAACTTCACAGAATTCTTTACTAACTCAGTGATAGGCTTGGCGATTCTGGAGAAATCCGGAATGAATCGACGATAAATCCAGCCATTCCCATAAACTGCGGATTGGTGAACAGTGGTAGGTGGCTTCCAATCCAGAATGTCTGCCACTTTTACCAGGGTCAACTGACACACCCTTCAGCGTATAGACATGACCAAGAAACTGTATCTGATCTAACCAGAACTCACATTTACTGAACTTGGCATACAGCTGATGTTCTCTGAGACGGGATAGAATGATACGAAGATATTCGACATGATCTTCAGGGGTTTTTTGAGTAGACAAGGATGTCGTCAATGAACACGACCACGAATTATCAAGCTCTGGCATGAACACAGAGTTCATGAGGTACATGAATGAGCAGGGCATTGGTCAAACCGAAGGACATGACCAAGTACTCATATAGGCCGTATCTGGTGGTGAAAGCTGTTTTAGGAATCTTCTTCAGGACGAATCTTTATTTGGTGGTAGCCAAACTGAGATCGATTTGGAGAATACTTTGGCTCCAGCTAACTGGTCAAAGAGAAGATCAATACGAGGCAGGGATATTTTTTTTGATGGTGACCTCATTGAGTGGGCGATAATCAATGCACATTCTGAGAGTCTTGTCTTTCTTCTTTACAAAGATTGCAGGACACAGCCCCAAGGACGAGCTTGGGCGAATGAAACCCTTGTCCAACAAATCTTGTAATTGGATTTTTAGCTCTGCCAACTCTCTGGGAGGCATTCGATAAGCTCTGCGGGATATAGGAGCAGTCCCAGGGCTTTAGCTCTATGCAAACTCAAATCACGGTCCAGGAGGCAGACCAGTAAGTCCTCTGGAAAACATCAGGGAATTCACAGACCACGGGGATGTCTCTGGTTTCCAGAACATAGGCGGATGTTCAAAAGTGTGGCTGCTGGTTTTGAGGCATTGGGAGTTGAAGAAGGAGTTTGGAGGTACTGTTGGGAATGTCCACTCTCACAACTCTATTCAGGATGTCGATCATGGCTTTATACGACACATCCAATTCATGCCTAAAATGACATCTATCTCCTGATCACGTAGCACTATCATGGTGGTAGGAAATACATGTTTCCCCCAACATTACTGGTATACTGCGAACCACTTCCTAGTACTTATACGCCTCCAGGCGAAAATATGCAGAAACTTTCTTTTCAAATCCTCAATTGATATCTCATGCTTGATGACAAAAGTACGACTTGATGAAGGAATGCGATGCACCAGAATCAAACAACACACTGCAGGATGATTGGCAACAGGAAACCTACCGATCATGACGGGCTCTCCTTCTTGGTATGTCGCCGACAGTGGTGTAGTAGACTTGCCTGCTTCTTGACAACTTGCCTTTCTGAAATGCTGCTGCTGTGTGCACGGTGCTGCTGCGCTGAGATCCTCCAGGATTCTTCTGAGTATTCTGGGCATACCTCTTGTGGGCTTTGGGCACTCACGAGACCAGTGACCAAGCTGGCCGCAGTTGTAGCAGGGATGGTTGTAGGCTTTGTGGAGTGGTGATACGAACACCTGGGGCGTTCGGCTGTGTGGCACTCTGCTGGTTGGCATTATGGGTGGTGGCCGCGGTACGGACGACCACTTGCTGGTTGGGGTAAGGTAGGCGATTTTGGTGGTGACTGGGGTGGTATATGATCCTCTGGCGCTTGTGACCGCCAGAGAAAGCTGGATCCTGCTTTCTTCTTCTTCTTTTCCTCTTGATACTGACGGTTGCTCTCTTCAAAAGCGACAGCACGGTCAACAGCATCATGATACGAACCGGTCAGGTTATTGGACAGACTTCTGCGGATCTTAGGATGCAGACCTCTAAGGAAACAATCCCTCTTCTTTTCATCTGTGTTGACATACTCTGAGGCATACTGGCTAAGATGGTTGAACTGACCCACGTACTGCATACTGTGGAGTCCTTCTGCTGCAGTGCCAGAAACTGATCAAGCTTCATCTTCATTAATCCCGAAGGGATGTGATGTGCACGGAAAGCGGTGCGGAACTCTTCCCAGGTCAACTGATGACCTTCTGGCTGGGCAGCCAACAGGTTGGCATACCAAGCGCTTGCTGGACCACGAAGCTGCTGGGAAGCGAACCGGGGCTTCTGGATGTCGGTACAGCGGAGAAGACTGAACTTTTGCTCCATAGTGCGGAGCCAGTCATCAGCTTCCAGGGGTTCATCTGCTTTGGTGAAAACTGGTGGACGGGTCTCGGTGAAATCCACATATGTAGTCTCACGGTTGATGTCGTGACGACCACGGTGACCATTGTTCTGCTGCCCCTGATTTTGAGCCATCAGGTTAGCAGCGGCTGCCAAGGCTGCAATGGCATCTGCCAGGGTAGCAGGAACAGGTGGAGGGTTGGAAGGTTGGCATCATCAGAACCTCCAGCTCCAGTGCGAGTGTTCACAGGCATCTGTTAAGCAACTTGGAACTTAGCATTCATAGATAGGGTTCTGAAATCAACAGACTGATAGCTTCTTCTGATACAAAGACTGATAGATTGATAAAGATTTCTGACAGACACAACTGACCGATAAGGGGAAAAAGTACGAAAAGAAAGATACAGACTGACTTAACAAAAGACAGACTAACGCTCCCAAACCTAGACTAAGGTTTTAGGTAAGCAGGTGGTACAGACACACGGGATCTCCATCTCCTAAAGACGGGTCTAGTCCTCATCGATGATGATCATTTCTTCGTCGTCGTCTTCTTCGAGGATGAGCTCAGGCTCTTCCTCCTCGTCCTCGTCTTCAGCGTGGACGTCCTCAGCAGGTTCAATTTCTTCGTCCACGTCTAGCTCTTGTTCCACATCGGGTTCTTCCACTACTCCGTCCTCAGGGTCTTCCATAACCGGGGGTACCAAGGGGTGGAGTTGATCATACAGCTGATGCACTTCCTCATGAAGCATATCATTGAACTGTTCAATCTGAGCTGTGTACTGCTGCAGTCCGTGGAGCTCGGCTCTGGTGACGTCCTCGCGGATCCAAGCATCATTGCGCTGCTCGATAGCGCGAACCGTGTTCCGGTTGGCCTGCTCCAGGGAAGCTCGTGCCTCATAAAACTCCAGGCGTGAGTGGTAGAAGTCATGCTCCAAGTTCTTCAGCTCAGCCTTCAGATCCTTGATCTCCTCCTTCAGGTTCTTACGGGTGCGGCGGGGAAAGCGACGACCATTGGAAGATTCGGCAGTCTCTTCTCCAACGCGATGTGCCAGCTGGTGGCGTGGCACACCATGCGGTCCAGTCGACTTGCGGGCAGTCAGCTTGATACGGGCCATGTCTGGACAAGATTAGATGGATGAGAAAGGCTAGCAAGAACAGGTAAAGGCATACTACCCCAACGAACTTAGAGAGGATGTTAACTTAAGTGATTATGACATGATGCATGAATCGTTCCTACGGAACAAAGCAATGCAATAAATAAATAAGGTACATAGGGCTTAAAATATGTTGTTCCACTAGCTAGTGTTGCCATATGAGAGACAAGATGAGAGAAGCAATTTGGACTCAAAATAGTCAAGTTTAGTTTGTTTGGACTCAAAAGGTCTTTTGAAGTTTTCGCAAAAACGTACACTGCAACGTTAAAGTGAGATGCTCCGATACCACTCTGTGACGGAACGGCCCTAATCTCATGGCCCACGTGTCCCTGTCAACCTCTGACAGCCGAACCCATGTTCCATGTGATTAAGACCTGTTCGCCACCGGGCTACATCAGTGCCCAATGTCCGCAGGATCATCTCACAATTCCGTTACAACATTGCATACTTTTACAAATAACATCGGAATAAAGAGCGGAAGACTTAAATAACAATAGTTTTACAAAGCAGGGTTCCAAATAGAAATTAAGGTGCAGTTATTACAAACCAAGTTCTGATAATAGAGATAGACATAGGCAACATAGTGGAGAACAACAAAGATACTTATAATCACCCAGCCCGAGGGTGTACAACTATTCTTCGGCCTCATCGGCCTCTTCCTGGACGATGGTCACGCAGCAGGGTGCAAGACACATCGGGGACTCTGTCATACCTGCAGCATGGGTAACAAACCCTGAGTACTGGGGTACTCAACAAGACTTACCCGACTAAGAAAAGGGAGAAGACTCAGGAATGAGAGGCTTAGGGTAGTCAAGGTAAGGTTTAAGCAAGATCAAGTATTTTGCAGAAAAGCATTTTTATAAACCTTATTTTATTTTGGAAAGATTCAGCATTCCTCAATTCTTCATCGTTCATGATTCATTTTACATTTCAAAACATTCCTAGTTGAGAACCACTCTCCGTTGACAGTCAGTGGACCAAGTCTCCATAACCGAGGAGCAACGTTAATCCGGATAAATAATACTCAGCTGAGGATCCCTATCCACACTGCATATGTCGCACCCAAGCTTGCATATGCCAACTCGTCTACCACGATTCCTCCAAGATTGGACCCGGTCCTACGCCACCCGGAAGTACAGTACACCACTCCTATCCAGGTACGACGACCACGTGGGTACATGCTACTTCCGCCATCTCTCCACTCCCAGTGCGCGGTTGTCGGTCCAATAAAGGATTCCTCAGAGCCAGAGCTTTCCGAAGTATGTGAATAGTTACAAGTCTTGACCAGCAGGCCCCCATACGGATGGTCCCTAAAGTTTTTCCGTCAGCAACAAGCACCTCGGGACTCTAACCTAAGAGTACAGGTCCTGTCGGTTTTTCAACTCTATCCCGGTCGGTGTCAACTGTTGAGTCCCGGACTACAACATGACGACACCGTACGCTCGGACAACCTCTCCTCGCTGTTGACTAGGTATGGATCAGATACTTAGCCAACAGGCAGGGAGTAAAGCCAAATGCCCATAAATGTTCTTTAAGTGATCACACTTTTGAAAATGACATTTTATTGCAAAGTCTAATTCAATAAGCATTGCTAAGCATTTTTCAAATACTTTTGAAAAGCAGGTATCGGGTGTATCAGTGGTCAAGGTGGATAGTGCATCAATTAGGATAGCACACAACTCCTATAAACCTAATGCAATAATTTAACTCAAAAGCATTTAAGGAAAACATTTTATAAATCCAAGGAAAGGGGTTAAATGCACCGGGGCTTGCCTTGAAGAGCAAAGAGGGCAGGCTCGAGGGCGGCAGGGCAGTTGTCGGAGCTCGGGGTAGCCTCAGGGACAGGTTCGTCGGCGGCTGCCTCGATCTTGACGCCTTCTTCGGTGACTATACGAATGCAATGATGCATGCTCATGAGTATGCTAGTATGAACAATGCAACACAGGGCATACAACATGAACCTTAATCACCTTTTCTGTTTTTCTTAATTTTTTAAAAAGGTCATTTTATGTAGTTGCTCCAAAAATTACCAAATTAATCACATAAGTTCATTATGGTGTAGATAGATGGCAAAACAAATTTCATAATTTTTGGAGGTCATTAAGGTGTTCAAATAAAAATCAGACATTAATTAACAAAAAGCACTATTTAACAATTAAAGATAAATGCTCAAAAATCAACTTGTTCCAAAAGACGTCAAAATTTCACCAGAGACTACACATGGCATAGGAAGCTCAAAAAAATTTATCTCATGATTTTTGGAGTTATAAATGATTTTCTAAAAATCCAAAACCATCCATTTATTAATTAAAAGAGGGATTTTACATTTTCAAATTCTTGCAGAAAAGTCAAGTTTCATATTTTTATAAAATACTACATAGTATAAAGACTCAACTGTAAAATTTTCAGAATTTTTATAGCAATACAGAAAATCATACAAAAAGATGAAATAACAAGACTATTCATATTTCTGAAAAGGAAAAGAGCACTGAGCTCGAGTCGGAGCGGGCTCGACGTCGAGGCTCGAGGCTCGGCTGAGAAAACAGAGGCTAGGCTCACCGAGAGTCAGAGGCAAGGCTCGGCGAGGCGGATGGA
This sequence comes from Coix lacryma-jobi var. lacryma-jobi, assembly GCA_009763385.1. Lineage (NCBI taxonomy): Eukaryota > Viridiplantae > Streptophyta > Magnoliopsida > Poales > Poaceae > Coix > Coix lacryma-jobi. The sequence continues at coordinate 127,666,230 of CM019825.1, read as the reverse complement.
TAAGAGGGCTCGACGGCGAGGCCTCGGCGGGTTCTCTTGCGGCTAGCCTCTCGAGGGTGGCCTCGGCTCACTCGAGGCTTGGGGCTCGGTGGAAGTTGCGATTTGCCCGAGGCTGAGGCTAGACTCGGCTGCTTCGAGGGGCGGGGTTCGAGGATGTGCTCGAGGGTGTGGCTCGGGAACGCGCTCGAGGGTAGTGCGATTCGCCCGAGGCTTGGGGCTCGATACGGTCGAGGGTGCGGCTCGAGGAAGGAGACGACCGCGGTGGCACTCCGGCGATTCGGCGACCCTGTACACCAGGCACGGCCACCAGTAGCCGGTTAGGGGCGCAAGAAGGCAAGGAAGATGAAGCAAGGGTCAGAGAAAAATGATCATGGCCGGAGAGTGGGGATTTCCCGAACCCGAGCTCACCGGTGTTTCGCCGGAGTTTGGGAAGATGGGGTTACGCCGGGCGATTGGAGGCGGCGGAGGTAAAATTGAGGGGCTGAGAAGCTTTGCGAGCTCAAGGCGGAGCTTCTGGGCTAGGTGGTGGAGCGGCGGAAACTCTGGAGTGAGCTGGCGACGGTGGTGGGGTGAGTGCGGAGCTCCGGCCGGCCGGCGGGCCTTTTATAGCCGCGGCCAGGGGCCGTTAGGGAGCGCGCGGGGGTGGATAAGAATGCCCGTGGCGCGTGCTATCGATCTCATGATGAAGAAGGGACGGAAATCAGTTTGGGACCCGGGCGTCGTGCTTGCCGGCGACGGCCACGCGGCGGCGACGTCGGGGAGCAGTGGGGGACGGGGGCGGAGGTCAGCGCTTGCGCGTGCGGGGGCAGAATGATGGCGCGGTCACAGGCGACAAGTCGGGGGCGGGCGTGCGGCTGCCAGGCGCGTGGCGCACGCAGCTCCGGTGAGCGGCCATGGCCGGGCCCCCTCCCTGCTCTGCTCTGACCCTAGGTAGGAGATGAACAGGGCTAGGTCTAGGGTTTGACTTTCTGTATTTTGCAAATTACTCCCAAAACTTGAACTGCACGGGAAAAACTCAGAATACCAAAGTTGTGCAGAAAAAGGAGATCTACAACTTTGTCTATAAGAATATTTTCAAAATCCAAACAGTTTTTGAACTATATTTGAAATCAGAAAAGGGGACACTTTTGAAATTTGAATAAATTCAAAATTACTTTGGATTTTAAACTGAAACTTGAAAATCTGTAAATACCAAAGTTGTTCCTCTTGACAAGATCTACAACTTTGCTTTTTGGACCATGTCCAAATTTTGAATAGTTTTTAACTTATTAAAAGAGGGGTAAAAACCAGGGTTTGGAATTTAGGGTTTTTCAAAGGGATTTTGAAATCTGATTTTTTATTTTGATTTTTGAACAACACAACAAAGCTTCAAGACACTAAACTGAACAAGAAATACACAAGACTAGGCACAGAGTTGAAATTACCATTTTTGCCCTTATAGGAAGATTTGAGCTTTAGGGTTTTTGAAAAGAGATTGCTACACAAGTACTAAGCAAACATAAATGCAAGGCAAGAATGATTAATGACTAATGATGATGACATGTCAGGTTAATTACAGATTAAACACTAGAGGTGTTACAACACTAATCCATTTAGTGACGCTTACAGCATGTCTTTTCTATTTGTAAAATTAAAGTGCAACATCAAATCCCCAAATTAAAGTGGCGTGCCCGCTAGCTGATACGCAACTGATGATGGGTATCCTCGATATCATCCACCAAGCCGCCAAATACAAGCAGCTGAACAAAGGAGTGAATGAAGGTATTGGACCACTCCCTTGTGCATGTTTCCTGCATGTACTCTGTTAGTTCAAATTGTGCCTCTTGTGTTTGCGCACAGCGACGAAGATCCTGAACAGGGGGATAGCGGAGTTCGTAATAATGGCGGCGGACACGGAGCCACTTGACATCCTGCTCCACCTCCCGTTGGTAACTGAGGATAAGGCGTTCATTGGACCAAGTTAGAGACTACAAGATACTACTCTACAAAATCAGTGTTCGCTATGTAAAAATTTTTAGCTTCAAGTCTATCTAAAATTACTCCAATACCGTCTATATCATCTGCAACTTAGCTGCATGATCACCCCTGCGCGCATGGGCGCATCGTATATACTAGTTAATATGATTTCTTTAGGAAACGCCCCGAGCTCACCTTGATCGGTAGCTTGTTAGAGTAACTAATCACGGTTTTAGTTATGGTCTTATCAACCTCCACTTCATTAGAGCAAGGCTAATAATACACCTGAGGCCCTTTATAGTTTCTCTCGGACCACTCGTATAGTAGTTAGCTCTTCATTAAAAATACATGTTGTGCTGTAAAGTTCTTACAGCTTATTTCTCATAAAGTTTATTGGTTCTTGTGTCCAAGCCAGCTATAAATTTACCGTCTGTTTCTCCTCTTTCTCCTCCACCTCTCTCTCTCTCACACACGCGCACACACACATGTATATATATAACTACACGTACGTGTAGAAAGGAATTTCTCTCTCTCTATATATATATAAAAGAAATACTCATGAAATGGAGGATAGCTATTCACCTGGGGTGCGGTAGCTACCTGTCCACCAAATGTCAAGGCAGCTCTGCCTTCGGTACCATGGCAGCTTTTGGCTTCTTTGGGAAAACACAGAACCACGCCGTTCAGCTAACATACCCTATCACAGAGCATGACAAGATTTTGTACCTTTCAAAATTCAAACAGTTGCACACTAGTGCTGCAGCTTCGCTCGTCACATATAGTTATGTTTTTGAATAGCATCAAATTTTCGTTGATATTCCTTTTCGCTGGGCATTTGTGGAGGCTTCAGGGTTCTATGTTCGTCTCGTCTGATACCACTGAGTGCAGGTACGTAGGTGCATGCATGCGGGGACCGGTGCTCCTGAATGAATTTGGGGGCACTTGCATTCATGCACAGAGTTCAAAAATTTTCAATAATTAAGTTTTAAATTCTAAATATCTATTTAACCACTTATCTAATTTGTAATTTTTTGAGCATAGTATTTCTTGTGCTTTTATCTACAAAATAAGATCCCATAAGAATCATATATGAATTTAGAGGAACTATACCCTTCTTATTCTTTCTCAAGTCCTTTCAACTTAGATTGGGGCAATGGATATGCGCGCATGTTTACCGGTGTGACCCAGTCGATTTTTCCAACTGCCCAAGATTTGGAGGTAGGATTTGGAGTTGTTAGAGATATTTTTTAATCCACCAAAAATCATATATTGAGAGATTGTTTTGGGAACTCTTGAAGATGTTCTCAGGTATTCTGAAAGGAGCACGGAAAGTAAATTTGATTGAATCAAAATTGTTTGACTTGTTAAGAAATGACCGTCTGTATTTATCCGTGTGACCGGATCGATTTTCACAACTGCCCAAGATTTGAAGGTAGAATTGGGAGTTGCTGGAGATGTTTTTTTAATCTACCAACAGTCATACATTCAGAGATTGTTTCGAAAACTCTTGGAGATGCTCTCAAGCATTCTAAAACGAGCATTGAAGAAGTAAAGTTTGATTGAATCAAGATTGTTTGACTCATTAAAAAATGAGAATGACATTTTTATAATAGAAAGATTAACCAATATTCTCTCGGTTCCTTTTTAACTGTCATTCTCACAAAGTCAAACAAATTTAACTTTGATCAAATATATAAAAAATATAAAAATTTACGGTACATAATTAGTATCATTAGATAGATCGTTGAATTTATTTTTATAATAAAAGTTGTTTGGAGATACAAATATTGATAATATTCTGTACAAATCTAGTTGAAATTGAAAAGATTTTGCCTACTCGTTTCTATAGTAACAAATATAAAGGGCAGAGGGAGTAACTTTGTACAACCGCAACACATGCAGCCGATCCATTTTATAACCGGAGACATGATTGTTACTCAGAAAAAGAAAAGCAACATTCAAATAGTACTAGTAGTGATGGTCAGACTGCCATTCAGAAGCAGCCTCAACTGTCACACCCTATTTTTAAGAACAAAAATAGGATACATAAAACTCTCATGTATATCCCAGGAAAGTCACACACACAAGCTGATAAATTACAAAGTACCATCACAGTGTTATATAATAGCATAGTTTATTAGAAAAGAACTCACACAGCGAAAGGTAAACACTAAACACTCTCGGGTCTTCACCACAGGGACATTGACTGGTTGATTACAAGCCCAGAAATCCTCCATAAAGTACTCCTGATAGCTTCATCTGTTACCCATTCGGGATTTTTGTACAAAAATTGAGAATAAACAAGTGTAAGTATGATTTTCATACTTAACAAGTTTAGAATAGGAATTATGAGGCTCAAAAAGGCTAGACCTGATTTGACTGTAGTTAGCACTTTTAATTGGTCAAGTTTTAGCATTAATTAGCTAGAACTAGGGAAGAATCAGAGTTTAGCCCACATGATCATAGGAGAGAATAGAAGATCATCTTTTAGAGAGTTACAATGTATAAGTCGTCCAACCATCTCTTCAACATCATCATCATCATCATCATCATCATCATCATCATCATCATCACCATCATCAACATAGTCACCAACTATTCTGCTAGTTTTCCGGACCGCTCCTGGCCGTGAGAACGGCTGATATATCAGTTTGATCAAACTCTGCGTAGAGGTGTACACTTTCACCGTGAGCCGTGGTTCCCATGTGTCGGGGTTTGCAAGGCCCACACTACACTCCCAAGGTGCACTGGCAGGGTCCCACTATGAAGCCTTTCAAAGGGCTTGTCCAACAGGTTAGGGCCGCTAGGTTTCAATAGTCAGTCTGGGTGATAACAACCTATCCAGGGATCCCCAGTCTGCTTTTCCCCATTTGCGTCCTTTTGGGTAACTGAAAGGTCCTAATTGGCTAGAAGGGGGGTGAATAGCCTAATTAAAAATTCTACAAAACACTTAGAGCAACTTGTTAGATAATAACAAAGTGATAGATGCGGTTGCTCTAGCTCTAAGTGAAGGACTGAGAAGTACTCAGAAAGCGACCAGAGGGGGGGGGGGTGAATGGGAGCTTCAAAATTTCCTTTCGGAAACTAGTAGCCACTGTCCCGAGAATCACCCCAAAAGACAAACCCTAGAGCTTGCTAATGTCCACGACCCTAGATGTAGGGTGGATGCTTCCAAGAAGCACAGCGGGACACTACACAACTCTAGAAAGCCAACGCAAAAGACGGAAATCAAATCCGTCAACGAACGAGCGAACCGCGGACGAAACCGTGCGAAACAAGTCGCATCGGACGCTGCCTGCGTCCGATGCCTGACCACCGGACGCGTCCGATGCAAAAACTGCCTCTTGGGAACCTTACTGTTCCATCATCGGACGCTGTGAACAGTGAACAGCCAGCGTCCGGTGCTTTGGCTCAGGCGCGTCCGATGGCCAACGGACGCGTCCGATGCCTAGCATCCGATGCCACTACAAACGCAGCGAAAGTGACACGCGTCACGGGAGCGTCCGATGCTTAGAACCCTAGCGTCCGATGCTCCCGTGTCAGCGTCCGATGCCCCCGAAATCAGTGCAGTTCTTCGATGATTCAACCCGATCTCCTCCGAATCAAAAGCACTAGGCCTAGGATTCGATCTGAGAGGTCACAAGGATGTTAGTGAGCTATCTCTAAGAGATCATGGCTCGAACCTAACTCCAAATCGGTGAATCAAGAAATTTCGGGGCAAAGGAGCAAGAACGTGATCCAAAACGAAAATCAATCGATCTCCTAGACCATGAGGTTAGAGGTTAATTCCTTTGGTAGAAAGAAGTGCCTCACGATCTAGAATAACTTGGTTCAAACGGTTTTGCAAAAGATGAACCGAGCAAAGAGATCAAACGACGGGAAAATCGTGGAGAAAAAGGATTCCGCGAAGAACACGAACAAACGCGAATCACACTCACGATCTTGCAGCCGAAACGCAAACACACGCTACGACAAGGAGGTTACGGCCTCCTTTCCTCAAAATCAACAGTACACAGAGGTGAGTCTCTCTGCGGATCTCAGCTAGCTACAGCAGGGAATGGGAGAGCAGGAAACCCTAAGTGCGAAAGAGCAAATGACTGAGATGGCTAAAACTGAGATACATGGGAGGAGGGTGTCTCCCGACAACTTATCCTACTACTAGCCTAAGTCTATTTCCTACTCTACCCCTCTCTATTCTAATTACAGAGCGAACCAGCTAAACCCTAAGGTTATTCTGGACCAACTCGGTGGTAGGTGTATCCGACGGCCACGCCCGCACAAAACGAAGCGTTGCCTCGACGCAACCTCCGGATCGCCGCCACGTGCCGCCCTCGCTCTGCACCCTCGGTTTTGTGGCCCAAACCGGGAAACCAGCCTTTTCCAGCCAACCCCCGGTTTTGAGGCCCAAACCGGGAAACCAGCCCACCAGCTTCTGAGTTTTGAGGCCAAACTCAGCAAACCCTTAGCGCCCAGGTTTTGAGGCCCAAACCTGGAAACCGTCCTCAGCCCGAGTTTTGTGGCCAAACTCGGAAACCCTCAGCCCGAGTTTTGTGGCCAAACTCGGAAACCGTCCCCGCCCAGGTTTTGAGGCCCAAACCTGGAAACCGTCTATCCAATGGTTTTTCCCTGGCTCTACCACCAAACCGACGTCGTAGATGGGATGCACCTCCCGTGCACCCCGTCCACCGACACGTGTCCCCGAGTCCATGACTCAGGCAACACATGACCGCACTTCTTCACTTGTCGTCGTCATAGGCTGCCAGCCACCACAGCTGATCCTCGGGCCTCTGGTCCCTCAGTCCAAGCCTCACGTCCGCCCTTCACTGCTCGGTACTTCGGCATGGCACGTCCGCCGCACGGCACGCCCATCCTTCACCGCACCCGGTCCGTCGGCACAGCACGTCTCAACTTGACCTTCACCTGCCTTCGATCACTGCATCCGTGCTCGACACCTACACAACACAAGTCAAAGAACATGTGCATCATACCAGTTGACAATCACTCATCACTCAGAGACCCGGCATACACCCATGTATCCGCAATCTCCCCCTTGATGAGTGCATTGTCAACTACTCACACAAATCATAATGAAAAGAAGAAGGAAGAAGAAGGAAGGAGAGAGAACTCGACCAAATGACCCAAAAGCATAGCAAAGCCGAAGAAGGTCAAGTGGAAAGAGCGAAAGAACTTGGTCCCCAAAGACATGGGCAACGGCTCGACGCGACCAAGCAAAGCGAAGCTAGCCCTCAAGAAGAGGTAGAACAGGCTCAACACCGCTAGCAAACACCAATTAGAAAATCGAAGCAAAATGCTAGTCCCTCAAGATAGAGGCACAGAGGCTCAACACAACTAGCAAAGAAGGCTTGAGACCAAAACACGCTCCGAACCAATTGAACTCAAATGCCCAAAAAAAAGTGTTTGCTAGTCCCTCAAGACAGAGGCGAAAGCTCAACACAACTAGCAAACTCCCCCTCGAAAAATGCAAGCAACTAGGAAAACTCTCCCTTAGTTGAACATCCAGGAGACATATGATTTGCAAATTCTCCCCCTTAGTCAACCAAACGGAGTGCACATGATTTGTCATTTTTTCTCCCCCTTAGTTGAAAATGCACTTATCAAGAAAAGGCATCATTAGGCAAACGAGCAAAGAACTCCCCCTTCCAAAATGCATATGAGTCAGAAATGCAAGTTAGTAGCTTCAGGCATATATTCAGGAGAATGCAAGGATGCTCTAAACAGTGTGACTTCAATGACTCAAGAACATATAAGCTCAGCAAAGGCTCAAACTGATCACCAGATATGAAATATGAACATATGAGCAGAAATGAGCAGTTCTGAGTCAAAAAGTATTCACCATCAAAATAGCACTACACATGTATAGATAGGAGTCTGATCAAGTGCTAAACATGTATACAAGGTGAACTACCCCTAGCAAGGTTCAATCATCATGCTTAAGAATGAAACATACACTTGTGAATTCCAATTTTGATCGGAGTTGCAGCGGTGAAATTACACAAGTTCAATTATTAGCATGTGATTGCGAGAGGTTGAAAGCTTGTCATTGCCTAACTTTTCAACCGAGCGAAGCCTATGCCGAAGCAATCAGAAGCTTAAAGCTACGGTTTCGATCATACACTACACGGCTCAAGTTTAACTCAAAGTGCAATGAGAAACCGTCTCGATACCGTGATGTGTTGACAAGCAATCCCATCTCGATCTTTTCAATTCACTAAAACTTGGTTCAAATTTTAAACATGATATGAACAGACCAAGCGAGTGAATGACTCAGAACTAGAGACATAGCAACCTAGCATATATGAAAAGCACGAGTAAACTCAACACATCCTACACATGCTAGTTGCATATCTCAATGGTGAACATTTTCAGATTTTAAGTTATTAAGCAAATTCACCATTTCAAAATAGCTCAGCTCACAACATGTACTAGTGATCAGAAAGAGCATAAGCTACAAGCATCAACATAAGCATTGGAGCATACTACATAGAGCATAGTTACATTCTAGTGATTATAAACATGAAGCTCAGAATGTAATTGCGTATGCTAAAAATGCAAAAGAAAAGAAAAACAGACGAAAAAGAGTCAGTCAAGATCCAAAATGTTTCCCCCATCTAAAAGGGGAAACATACACCAAGCTCACCCCTCAACCGATTAAAGGTTGATTCGTCTAAGGGCTTGGTGAAAATATCAGCCAGTTGATGATGAGTATCGACATGGCGAAGGTCGATATCACCCTTCTCCTGGTGGTCTCGCAGAAAATGAAAGCGCACATTAATGTGTTTGGTCTTCGAGTGAAGCACGGGGTTCTTAGCAACGCTAATAGCACTCGTGCTGTCACAAAGCAGAGGAACGCGAGAAAAGCTCAGACCAAAATCACGCAAAGTGGCCACCATCCAAAGCAACTGGGAACAGCAGCTAGCCGCAGCAACATACTCAGCCTCCGTGGTAGACTGGGCGACACTAGATTGCTTGCGAGAAGACCACGAAACAAGAGAAGAACCAATAAACTGACAAGTCCCAGAAGTGGACTTGCGCTCAATACCGCAACCAGCAAAATCGGCATCCGAATAACCGCAAAGGGAGAGGGTGGAGGAAGCAGAATACCAAATCCCGAACTCAGGTGTGAAACGAAGGTACCTGAATATACGCTTCACCGCCTGATGGTGAGAAGTGCGCGGCGACGCCTGAAAGCGCGCGCACAGACACACCGCGAACTGGATGTCCGGGCGTGTCACCGTCAAGTAGAGGAGCGACCCGATCATGCTTCGGTACTCCTTCTGGTCCACTGCTTCTCCATGCACATCCGCATCCAGGGCAGTCGTCGTCGACATGGGTGTTGGAAGAGGCTTGGCCTCACCCATATCGAACCGCTTCAGCAAGTCCTTGGTGTACTTGCCCTGGTGCACAAACGTCCCCTCTCGGGATTGCTTGATTTGCAACCTGAGAAAGAATGTCAGCTCGCCCATCATGCTCATCTCGAACTCCCTGCTCATAGTATCTGCAAACTTGGCAACCAAAGCGTGAGAAGAACCACCGAAAATGATATCATCCACGTAAATCTGGACCAAGAGAGAGTCTTTGCCTTGCTTGAGGAAAAAGAGCGTGTTATCTACACATCCCATTTTAAAACCCTTAGCAAGCAAAAAGGTTTTCAACCTATCATACCAGGCTCTAGGGGCTTGTTTTAAACCATATAAAGCTTTGTGGAGTTTGAAAACATGGTTTGGAAACTTGGGATTTTCAAAACCGGGGGGTTGCTCAACATAAACCTCTTCTTCTATGTAGCCGTTTAAAAAGGCACTCTTGACATCTATTTGAAAAAGTTTGAAACCTTTGGATGCAGCAAAAGCCAAGAGTATCCTAATTGCCTCCAAACGAGCTACAGGAGCAAACGTCTCCTCATAGTCTATCCCCTCCTTCTGACTGTAACCCTTCGCTACAAGCCTGGCCTTGTTTCTAACAACGTGGCCATCCTCTCCTTGCTTGTTTTTGAAAACCCATTTTGTCCCAATAGGCTTACACTCAGGAGGAGGTGGAACTAGAACTCAAACCCGATTTCGCTCAAAATTTTCTAACTCCTCATGCATGGCATTGACCCAATCCGGATCCGTCAAAGCGTGTCCAACATCTCGGGGCTCAAAATTAGCAACAAAAGCAGAATGAGCGAAGTGAGAGATGTGCTGTGACCTGGACCGAGTGACACGTTCGTCGATGTTGCCAATCATCTGCTGAGGGGGGTGCTGGCGCTGGATGTGTCGTGGCGCCTCCCAGGAAGAAGTGATCTCCCCCTCAACAGCAGCTGGTGCCTCCCCGGGTACAAAAGGTACCGCTTGGGGTGGCGGATCCCATGGCCCCCAGGAAGAAGAGGTGTCGGGGCCGTGAGTCATCGTAGAAGCCACTCTTTGCGGCACAGCAGGTGGAGGCGATGCTAGGTCATCTATGCCTTCAGCATCCTCGTCCTCATCATCGAAAAGAGGCTCACCAACCTCATGATCACCTGCACGGTCAAAACGAGAAGAAGGACAAACCATGGTCTCGTCAAAGGTGACATCTGATGTCTCCATGACTCGGTTAGTATCAAGGTTAAGTACACGATATGCGCGAGTGTGAGTGCCATAACCCAAAAATACTCCGTCAGAAGAACGAGACTCAAATTTGTCCAGGTTGCCTTTTTTCAATATAAAACAATGGCAACCGAAGACTCTAAAATAACTCACCTTGGGCTGTCTACCAAAACGCAACTCATAAGAAGTCTTTTTCAAGAACGCTCTCAGAAAAATGCGATTGGAAATATAGCACGCAGTGTTCATAGCTTCGGCCCAATAACGCCTAGGAGTCCTATGCTCATCGAGCATCGTCCTGGCCATCTCTACAAGGGTCTGATTCTTCCTCTCTACAACACCATTTTGAGGCGGTGTGTAAGGGGAAGAAAACCGGTGCTCCAAACCCAAAGAGTTACAAAACTTCTCAAAATCCGAATTTTTAAACTCGTAACCATTATCACTCCGAATTGCTCGCATCGAGTTCAAAGGGAACTCGTTCTGAAGACGCAAAATCAGATTGCGAGCAAAGGAGAAAGTCTCGGTCTTCTTAGCTAAAAAGAAGACCCACGAATATCTCGAAAAGTCATCAACAACAACAAGCACATACCACTTCCCCCCAACCGAGCTCGCCCGAGCCGGACCAACAAGGTCCATGTGCAAAAGCTCTCCATGGCGCTTGGTCATGACCTGAGTCACTGGATGGTGGGGAGCAGCAACCATCTTCCCGTGTCTACAAGAGTGGCAAACAAGATCCTTCTCCATATGCAACTTGGGCAATCCTCGGATTAGGCCAAGTGAACTAAGTCTTGCAAGCAAGTTGAAGCTCAAATGTCCAAGTCTCCTATGCCACTTCCAAAGATCAGAGGAGGAAGGACCAGCCACAAGACAACGAGAAGTGCCAAAAGACTCCGAGAAATTCGCACGAAAGACTTTTCCAAAGGGCGAAATCAAACACACAAGATTGCCCTGAGGATCCAAAATACGACTAAGATTCGGTTTAAAACGAATCTCATAGTCGTCGTCAAAAAGTTGCGAAACAGAAAGAAGATTAAAATGCAAGTTAGAAACAAGAGCAACATCGCGCAACACAAAGTGCTCATTAACTCGCACAGACCCGCGAGACAATACCTTACCCTTGCTATTGTCGCCGAAGGTTATGTACTCCTTTCCGGCAACAGGACTAAGGCTGGAGAACCACTTGGCATTTCCGGTCATGTGCCTCGAGCAACCGGAATCCACCAACCAAATGTCCTCCAACCGTTTTACCTACATCAATAAAAAGACATAGGGTGAGCATACGGTCCAACACTGGGGTTAGTGAAGTACGAAGAATACCAGTGTTGGGCCGGCTGCTCAAAAGAACGGTCAGTGTAAAAACCATTCCTAGACTGCCTACGGGGAAAGCGATCACCACACTGAGGAAAACGTGGTCCGCTAGGGAAGGAGCGCTCACCGCGATACTCAAAATGCGGTGGGGAAAAGCGCTCAACTACAAAGCCATCACCACGGGGTCCATAGCCTACAAATGCAGGCTCCCGCCGGGCACGCTCTCTACGAGGCCTAGGCCTAGCAACTTGAGGCACTGCGCCTCTAGGCCTAGCATCTCTCCTCGGAGCTCTCTGCTGCCTAGGCCTGGGAACTTGAGGTTCTGGACCTCTAGGCCTAGCAGCACGTCTCGGTGCTCTCCTCTGAACATTCGGCGCATGTACATCATGGAAAGGATGGTACATGTCCGGGTTGTTCATCTCCCTAGCACGGTGCGCCTCTCTCTTGCGCCTAAAGCAGAACTCGCTCAAGTGTCCATCTCTCCCACAGAAGTCACACTGGTACCTCACCGCACGCAAAAGGGGTTGTTGGTACTCATGGCTGTGGGTGTGGATCACTTTGCCCTTCTGTGGCAACTCCTCCTGGATAGGTGGCATTGTATCCAGCTTGTTCTTTAGGTGGTTGGGTTTGGGATGCCACACTTGGTTCTTGGGTGGAGCTCTCGGAGGTTCCTCAAACACCCCATCCTTGGTGTTAGGCTTGACAGGCTCTTTGGGTGGAAGCTTGGTTAGTTTGGGAGTAGTGGTGGAGTTGGGTTTCTCACTCGGATTCAGACCACTCGACTCTCCAATCTTCCCAAAAGTAGAAAGATCAACACCCTGAGCAAAACCTACACCGGGACCTCCATCAGCTCGCTTGAATTGGGAGATCATCATCCCGAGCTGCGGCTCACTACAAGACACCCATGACAAGATGGTCCAAAGGTATGTGTTTTCTTCCTCGGTTTGCATCTTGTCATGCTTCACATTGGCTATCTCCATCTCCAAACCCTCGCACAAAGCACACCTAGCCACACAAGTGCTACCTGAGTTGGCCTCTTCAAGAGACACAATCTTGGCATTCTTCTCTGCCAACTCAGATTGCAAGACAGGACAAGTCTTGCATGCACCCAACAGAGAAGGTCTAGCCTTCAGCTCATCCACCTCTCCTACCAACGCAGAGAACTTACCTCTCAAAGTGAGAAGGTCAGTCATGTGCGTGGTGCACATCTCACACTCAGCCTCCTCAGACGCGACCACGGTGGACTTGGCAAACTCAAGCTCTCTCACCGTGTCCTCCCACTTCTGCCTAAACTCCTTGCGCTCTCTAGCGGCACGCCTAAGCAACTTATCCTGACTAAGGAGCGTGGCAGCAAGCTTCTCGATCTCAGCAGAAAGCTCGTCGTAGGTGAGAGATACTTGGGAGGTGTCGTCGTCGTCGTCGTCGTTCCGAGGGGAGTGCTCCAGCTTGCCGTCGACCTCATCACCAAGCGCCATGGTGCAGAAGCCATCGTCGTCGGCGAAGAAGCAGAGTCCGTTCAGCTTGTCCTCGATCCTCTTCTTCTTCTCGGACTCATCATCGCTTGAGCAAGCAGAGTCGTCATCCGAGCCGTCGACGTCGCTGAGCGTGGCGAAGAATGCACGCTGCTCAGCCTGGGCCTTCTCCAAGTACTTCTTCTTGATGTACTCCTTGTCGAAGCCGCCCCTCCGCTTGTGCCTCGGGGGGACGTACTTCTCCTTGCGCTTGCCGGAGTCGTACTTGTGCCCATGATCGCCCTTCCCCGAATGCTTGTTCTTCTTGGGGCAGTTGGCGATGAAGTGGTCGGGGTCGCCGCACTCATAGCATCCTGAGCGTCCTCCTCCGCGGCGACGGTTCATGCGGTTGTTGTGGAACCGCGAGAACCGGTTGGCGAGCATTGCCAACTCGTCATCCCCCAAAGACTCAAGCTGGTCCTCTGTGACAGAGAAGAGAGACGAAAGAGCAAAACCTCCAGAGGGGTTAGAAGAGCCAGAAACCAAAGCCATAGTCGGGCCAGAAGGATTCTCATAAGAAGCCCTCGACATGGCGTCAATCTCACTAGACTTGAGCTTACTAAAGAGCTCGTCGCAAGTGAGGGTCTCATAGTTAGACGATTCGATGATCGCCTGGACCTTTGAGTCCCACATTGACCGATCAAGAGTGTGCAAAAGCTTCAAAGCCCTCTCATGATCGTCAAAAGGCAACAGCTCCTTGTTCGCTCTCATCTTGTTGACAATAACCTGAAAGCGAGCGAATAAACTCTCTATGCTCTCGCCAGGCATATGTCAAAAGTTCTCATACTCCCGCTTGTGCGACTCATAGAGGCGAGATTTGACTTGAGTGGTTCCCTCATGGAAGCGCATGAGGGTTGCCCAAATCTCACGAGCCATGGAGAGGTGAGAAACGCGATCAAACTCGGACATGCTCAAACAGGAGAACAAGGCGTTACGTGCCCGGCTATTGGCCTCGTGCTCATCGATCTGGAGCTGAGAGACACGAGCAGCCAAGACAACGTAATCGGCATTGTTGCAAATCTCCCAAACAGAAGAGCCCATGCTCTGGAGATAGGCCGACATGCGTATCTTCCAATACGCATAGTTCGTCCCATCAAAGAACGGCGGTTTGCCCACGCCGCGATCCATGTCGCCTTCTGTGGATCTGGAACCGGCTAAGGTGGAAGATCCTTAACCCGCTCCGATACCAATTGAAGGACTGAGAAGTACTCAGAAAGCGACCAGAGGGGGGTGAATGGGAGCTTCAAAATTTCCTTTCAGAAACTAGTAGCCACTGTCCCGAGAATCACCCCAAAAGACAAACCCTAGAGCTTGCTAATGTCCACGACCCTAGATGTAGGGTGGATGCTTCCAAGAAGCACAGCGGGACACTACACAACTCTAGAAAGCCAACGCAAAAGACGGAAATCAAATCCGTCAACGAACGAGTGAACCGCGGACGAAACCGTGCGAAACAAGTCGCATCGGACGCTGCCTGCGTCCGATGCCTCACCACCGGACGCGTCCGATGCGAAAACTGCCTCTCGGGAACCTTACTGTTCCATCATCGGACGCTGTGAACAGTGAACAGCCAGCGTCCGGTGCTTTGGCTCAGGCGCGTTCGATGGCCAACGGACGCGTCCGATGCCTAGCGTCCGATGCCACTACAAACGCAGCGAAAGTGACACGCGTCACGGGAGCGTCCGATGCTTAGAACCCTAGCGTCCGATGCTCCCGTGTCAGCGTTCGATGCCCCCGAAATCAGTGCAGTTCTTTGATGATTCAACCCGATCTCCACTGAATCAAAAGCACTAGGCCTAGGATTCGATCTGAGAGGTCACAAGGATGTTAGTGAGCTATCTCTAAGAGATCATGGCTCGAACCTAACTCCAAATCGGTGAATCAAGAAATTTCGTGGCAAAGGAGCAAGAACGTGATCCAAAACGAAAATCGATCGATCTCCTAGACCATGAGGTTAGAGGTTAATTCCTTCGGTAGAAAGAAGTGCCTCACGATCTAGAACAACTTGGTTCAAACGGTTTTGCAAAAGATGAACCGAGCAAAGAGATCAAACGACGGGAAAATCGTGGAGAAAAAGGATTCTACGAAGAACACGAACAAACGCGAATCACACTCACGATCTTGCAGCCGAAGCGCAAACACACGCTACGACAAGGAGGTTATGGCCTCCTTTCCTCAAAATCAACAGTACACAGAGGTGAGTCTCTCTGCGGATCTCAGCTAGCTACAGCAGGGAATGGGAGAGCAGGAAACCCTAAGTGCGAAAGAGCAAATGACTGAGATGGCTAAAACTGAGATACATGGGAGGAGGGTGTCTCCCGACTACTTATCCTACTACTAGCCTAAGTCTATTTCCTACTCTACCCCTCTCTATTCTAATTACAGAGCGAACCAGCTAAACCCTAAGGTTATTCTGGACCAACTCGGTGGTAGGTGTATCCGACGGCCACGCCCGCACAAAACGAAGCGTTGCCTCGACGCAACCTCCGGATCGCCGCCACGTGCCGCCCTCGCTCTGCACCCCTGGTTTTGTGGCCCAAACCGGGAAACCAGCCTTTTCCAGCCAACCCCCGGTTTTGAGGCCCAAACTAGGAAACCAGCCCACCAGCTTCTGAGTTTTGAGGCCAAACTTAGCAAACCCTCAGCGCCCAGGTTTTGAGGCCCAAACCTGGAAACCGTCCTCAGCCCGAGTTTTGTGGCCAAACTCGGAAACCCTCAGCCCGAGTTTTGTGGCCAAACTCGGAAACCGTCCACGCCCAGGTTTTGAGGCCCAAACCTGGAAACCGTCCATCCGATGGTTTTTCCCTGGCTCTACCACCAAACCGACGTCGTAGATGGGATGCACCTCCCGTGCACCCCGTCCACCGACACGTGTCCCCGAGTCCACGACTCAGGCAACACATGACCGCACTTCTTCACTTGTCGTCGTCACAGGCTGCCAGCCACCACAGCTGATCCTCGGGCCTCTGGTCCCTCAGTCCAAGCCTCACGTCCGCCCTTCACCGCTCGGTACTTCGGCATGGCACGTCCGCCGCACGGCACGCCCATCCTTCACCGCACCCGGTCCGTCGGCACAGCACGTCTCAACTTGACCTTCACCTGCCTTCGATCACTGCATCCGTGCTCGACACCTGCACAACACAAGCCAAAGAACATGCGCATCATACCAGTTGACAATCACTCATCACTCAGAGACCCGGCATACACCCATGTATCCGCACTAAGTCGCATGCAAGCCACCTATTGCAATTCTAGTATACTATGATCTCTATGTCACACAAAGGCTAAGTCACTACTTGCTAAACTTGTGAGCTACACAAGGCTCTAGTTACACTAAGAAGCTACACTAGCTACACTACTTCCACCACTACCAAGAAGAACTAGTTACTCTACAACTAGCAACTACACAAGTGTGAACAAGTAGATACAAGAGAGAGGTAGTGTGATTGTTACCGAACCGGGCAAGTGTGTAGAGCCAATCACAATATGAAATTCGAAAGCCAAGGAGACAATTTGAACACAATGATTTTCTCCCGAGGTTCACGTGCTTGCCGGCACGCTAGTCCCCGTTGTGTCGACCAAGGCTTCGTGGTTCGGTGGCTAATCAGTATCACACACCGAGCTCTCCATAAGAGCGCCACAAAGAACCTACCCCAAGCAATGGTAACTCAATGACACAAGCAATTTATTAAGAGTTACCTTTGGCTCTTCGCTGGGGAGGTACAAGCCCCTCACAAAGTCATAGGGATGGCCACGAACAATCACCAACTCGTGCCAATCCTCCTCCGCTGCCACCAAGCTGTCTAAGCACCGGCAAGTGCCAAGAGTAACAAGAAATCTGTAGCAACAATCACCAAGATGCCTTTAGAATGCAAGATCACAATACAAGCTCTTGGTTTCACTCAATCTCACTTCGAATAAGCAATCAAGCAAGAGAGATGAGTGGGAGGGGAGTGCTCAGCTTCTAGGGATCACAAAGATGTTCAAATGTGCAAGAGTTGTGCCTCAACACCGACCAACTAGCTTATATAGCACCCCCTCAAGCAACGTAGCTGTTATACTCTATTTCGCATACACCGGACGCGCAGACGAAGGAGCACCAGATGCGTAGCAGCGTCCGGTGGCTAGATCTCTGCAATGTGTCCTCACGATTCAACATCGCTCACCCGATCGCTCAACGGCTATAGCAGAACTCGCGCCAAACTGCTGCACCGGACGCTCCGGTCTCCTCATCGGATGCGTCTGCTGCCCTGGCAACGGTAACCTATCAATCAGGTCAAAGTCTCAGTGGACTCTCACACGATCACACCGGACGCTCCGGTGAGATTTATTTTTCGGCGTCCGGTGCAATGTAGAGAGCATCCAGAATGCTCCAAATCACACCAGACGTGTCCGCCACCTGGTCACCGGACTCTCCAGCGTTCGGTGCTTTCTAAAGTCCAGCAGAATAGTTAGCATCAGACCCAAAGCTCATGGACAGTCACGTCTGGTGCGACGCACAGTCCGGGTCCGGTATGACATGCACCGTAGTCGCTCGCTAGGGTTAACCAACGGACGCGTCCAGTGACCCCAAGACAGCGTCCGGTGCTCTCTCAACAGCACCAAACGACTTTGTTTCAACTCGTGTCTTTCACCCTTGCTCAAATGTGCCAACACCAAAGTGTAGAAACACTTGTGCACGTGTGTTAGCCTTTTGAAAACATTTTTCAAGGGTTTTATCGCCTCATTTTAGTTAATTCATATGCAAATGCAACTAGATGAAACTCGATAACCGTATACTATGAATTTCCCCTCTTGATAGTATGGCTATCTATCCTAAATGCACTTACACCCTCTATGGTGTCTTAAGTGTCAAAAACAAAAGAGCCTATCATATACCTTTGCCTTGAGCTCTTTTATTGTTCTCTTTCTTCTTTTCTTCTTGTGAAGTCATGGATCATTTCTTGATCAACTCTTGATCAATGCATCAAATGTTCATCATCATGCTTCACTTGTGTCATGGACCACCTTTTGCTAATCAATCACTTAATGACAAAGGTTAGTCCAATGGGTTTCATCAAATATCCAAAACCAAACTTGGGCTTTCAATCTCCCCCTTTTTGGTAATTGATGACAACCCTCATAAAAGATATTATGATAAGATTTGAGACACAAAGATAGTATTTGCTCCCCCTACATATGTGCTATAAAGTTTGGTTCAAAGTTTGGCACATATGTATGGAAATGAAAATTGTGGGTGAGCAACTACTAACTTGTGATGCTAAGGTTTAAAGAATGGACCTTTAAAGCGCAATACCAATCGGAGTGCAAAACTCATTATCATCCTTAGCACCACGGTGAACTAGATACCACTTGGAAACTTGGAATGACTAGAAAATACTTTGACAAACATGTTAAATACAAAGTATCTAGTTCTATTCTATGCATGCTAGTACTTTATTCCATCATTCAAATTCTAGTCTAGCAAGCATCACATAAGAGAGATACCACTTGAAAACAAAACGAATGCAAGACAATGCAAGCAAGCATATGTAGGATGCACATTCAAATGTATTCAATCAAGTTCATAGGCTTGCTCCCCCTACTTGTGTGCTCAAAATTTTATCCCTTTCTTTTCATAAATATTTCTCATTTTCTCCCCATATCTACCAATTTCTCCCCATTTGCACTTTTATGCCAACTTCTTCTCCCCCTTTGTCATCAATGACCACAAAAGGTGAGTTTTTCATCTAGAAAGCATGGGAGTAAAAATTAGTCAAATTGTGGTTCAACTATAAACACTTGCATACCATATATAGCACGGTTTGAACCAAAAGTAAGCTTCTTCACACATCTTGCAATGGTTATCTTACTCATGTCGGTTATATACTTCAATGCTCATGTTTATAATCAAACACTAGGATTGCAAGCCCATAAACATGCCATATGCCACCACTAGATCATAGCAAACATAGAAGCAATAGTGGTACCATACAGGTATCAAAAGCATTTGATTTTCAATGAATGAGAGTCCTAAATGGTAGAGAACACTACTAGATATGCCTAGATGCACTAAACAAGTCCTTAGCAAGGTATGAGATGCAAATGTCTAACAATGATATCTTTGCTTTGGCTCAGAGGAGAGGCAAGTCATATAAGTGGGTTGCATCATCAACACATATTTGAGAAATCTAGTATGTTCAACTCATTCCTTAGCTTGCAAAACCTCTTCTCATCAAGTGGCTTAGTGAATATATCTGCAAGTTGATCATCGGTCCCAACACTCTCAATAGATATATCTCCCTTTTGTTGATGATCTCTAATGAAGTGGTGCCTAATGTCAACGTGCTTTGTTCTTGAATGTTGCACCGGGTTGTTTGTGAGCTTCACCGCACTTTCATTGTCACATAGCAATAGCACTTGCTTGAATTTGATTCTAAAGTCCTTAAAAGTTGCCCTCATCCATAGGAGTTGTGCACAACAACTACTGGCACTAATATATTCGGCTTCGGCGGTAGAGAGTGCCACACTATTTTGCTTCTTTGAAGACCAAGATACAAGTGACCTTCCCAATAATTGACATGTGCTTGATGTGCTCTTTCTATCAACCTTTCAACCCGCATAGTCGGAGTCAGAGTACCCAATTAACTCAAAGTTTGATCCTTTGGGGTACCACAACCCAACATCTTGTGTAGCCTTTAAGTACCTCAAGATTCTCTTAGTTTCCTTTAAATGACTCTCTCTTAGAGAAGCTTGGAATCTTGCACACATGCACACACTAAACATGACATCCAGCCTTGAAGCGGTCACATAGAGTAAGCTTCCAATCATAGACCGATACAACTTTTGATCCACCATGTTGCCACTAGTATCACTATCCAAGTGTTCATTTGTGCCCATAGGTGTACTAATGCCTTTTGCATCTTTCAATCCAAACTTGGTGATCATGTCCTTGATGTACTTGCCTTGACTCACAAATGTGCCATTCTTCATTTGCTTGATTTGAAGACCAAAGAAGTAACTAAGCTCTCCAATCATGGACATCTCAAACTCTTTTACCATCATATTCCCAAACTCTTCACAAAAATCTTGGTTGGTTGAGCCAAATATGATATCATCCACATAGATTTGCAATACAAACAAGTCATTGCCTATCTTCTTGGTGAAGGGAGTGGTGTCAACCTTTCCCTTCTTGAACCCTTTGGATAGAAGGAAATTCCTCAATATTTCATACCATGCCCTTGGAGCTTGCTTCAAACCATATAATGCCTTCCTTAACTTGTAGACATGGTTGGGCTTCTTCTCATCTTCAAAACCGGGAGGTTGCTCAACATAAACCAACTCATTGATGTAGCCATTGAGAAATGCACTCTTCATATCCATTTGAAATAGTTTGATGTTGTGAGCACAAGCATAAGCTAATAGGATTATAATTGCTTCCAATCTTGCAACCGGTGCATATGTCTCTCCAAAGTCAAGACCCTCAATTTGAGTGTACCCTTGTGCTACCAATCTTGCTTTGTTTCTTACTACTAAGCCATCTTGATCTTGCTTGTTGCGGAATACCCATCTAGTGCCAATGACATTGTATTTCTTAGGCCTCTCAACCAATTCCCAAACTTCGTTTCTTGTAAGTTGTTTAGCTCTTCATGCATGGCATTGACCCAATCAACATGCTTCAAAGCTTCTTCAATCTTGGTTGGCTCAATAGTTGAAACAAATGAGTAGTGCCCACAAAAAGTTGCTAATCTTGCTCTTGTTTGAACACCACTTTGAATGCCACCAATGATTAGATCTAGGGGATGATCTCTTGCTATGTTTGAAGGTTGAAGCACTTGATTTGCATTGCTTGTACTTGGTTGATCAACTTGTTGCACATTGGGAGATGATAAACTAGCCACTTGTTGATCTTGCACTTGAGAACCACTATCTTGCTCATTTGGAATGGTGACCACTTGCTCTTTATCATCTTCAACATCACGCGCTACCGCCGTCGACAAGCACCTTCTCGAACCGGACGCCGTCAATGACCGGGTCGAGGACTAGCGGGAACCGACCAGCATCTGGGAGCTTCGCCCACATATCATTGCGGCTGAATGATATGGGCTGCTCGGACCAGGCCGGTGCTCGGACGTCCGCGATGGTGTCGTCAGTGCTCTGCATGGCGACTATGGCTCTGGTCAGCAGTTTCCGGTCGCGTGTGGTCTCCAGTCCCACCTTGCCACCGAAGATCACGGCGGCCACGTTTTTCTATGGTTCTCTGAACTCGCGACGTGGGTGGACCTCCTGCGATCCTTCTTCTTCTTCCTACTGGTCAGCAGCTTTATTTTTGGCCTTCGGGTTGGACCGAGGCTTCTTGTTCGCAGAGGACTTGACGAGTGCCTCCGTCAGGACTCTACACTCCCCCATGGTGTGGCCTTTGCCCGGATGTCGAGGACAGACCTGGGCAAGGATCTTTTCTAGGGCTTCGTCGGGAACCGACTTCTGCCCCTTGACCGCGTTGACGGAGTCGTCGTTGCGGCCGCGGTTGCGCTTTCCTCCGCCATAGCCATCCTGATCACGGCGTTCGGAGAAGCGAACAGCGTCACGCTGGCCTGGGCCGCGGATGAAGCGCTGATTTCGACGGTGATCGCGTTGCCGGCGTGGTGGTCGGTCAACGTCACTCTCGTCATTATTGTCGTCGCCTTGGCGGCGGTTGAAATTTGACGGACCAGGATCTGCGACGTGGTGCAAACCGTCGTCCATGCTGGCAAAATTGTGAGTAATGGCCAGCAAGTCCTGCATCGTCCTAGGCTACGCGAGTAGTAGCTCTTTCTGCAGATCGAGCCCTCGCGGTTGACTGAGGCCACTGATGAATGTTTCGATGCCATCTCCGGGGAGATGTCGATTACCTAGCTCCAGGCTTCTGAGAACCGTCGGATGTACTGTCGCAGGGACTCCTTGGGGCGGAGTTTGATCTGCTTGAGGGAGTACTTGGTCCTGGGTTGCTGGCAGGTAGGCCTGAAGTAGTCGATGAACATCTGGCGTAACTGATCCTAGCTGTGGATGGTACCCGGCCATTGGCGGAGCAGCCAGGAGGTAACGGAATTGCCGAGCACTACGGGGAGGTAGTTGGCCATCACGTATTCATCTCCACCGGCTGCCCTGACTGAAAGCTCGTAGAGCGTAATCCAGTGCTCGGGATCGGTCCTGCCATCATAGTGCTTGATTTCCGCAGGGCGGAAATTCTTCGGCCAGATAACAGCCCTGAGGTGATCCGAATAAGGCGGGATGCCTCCATGGTTCCTCCGAGCATGATAGTTTGCATCGATCTGGTCACGGAGATCCCGATGGTTGGGTTGTACCACCTCTTGGTCGTACTGGCCTTGACCGGCGCATCGTCGGTTACCACGGCGCCGGTTGCGCACTGGGGCGTTGCCGACCAGGGCGTCATCATGCCCGTGCTGGTCTTCATCAGCGTACTGGTCGTGGACTGGGCCATGTCTTGCGTCATTGGCGGAGTTGTCACCTTCGCCCTCGTGCCGTTGCTCGTGTTGGTCGCGGCGGCACCGAGAACGGCGTGATCTGCGTGACGTGGACATAGAACCCATTGACCGCAGGTCGTTAACCTGATCCTCTGCT
The DNA here is from genome assembly GCA_009763385.1 of Coix lacryma-jobi var. lacryma-jobi. NCBI lineage: Eukaryota > Viridiplantae > Streptophyta > Magnoliopsida > Poales > Poaceae > Coix > Coix lacryma-jobi. The sequence goes on along the minus strand of CM019825.1, from coordinate 127,643,276 downwards.
CTGGCCAGGAACTGGCGAATCTCATCTACCCCAGGCGTGTCGGGGGGCAGCTGGTTCAGCTTTTACATAGCCATGGCGATGTTGGTCGTTGGGGTTTGGTGGACGGGCGCGTTGCCGACCATGTCAAACTCATCACGGAGGTTGCGTTGCCAGCGGCGTCGCGGAGGGTTGCGGGGTCCCTCTGCTTCACGCTGTTCGCGTTCTCTGTGCTCCCGCTCGAGGGCCTGCTCGTTGGCACGACGCTGGGCTTGCTCGGTGTTGCGGCGCTCTCTTGCTTCCCTCTCTTGCTCCGTCTCGTTGGGCACCAGTGGCTCGTCGACGCTGGCCATGAAGACCATTCCACCGAAACCCAGAGGGTACTTCGGGAAGTCAAGGTCGGTACAAGCGGTACCGTCCTAGCACGGAGTGGATGCCAGGGTATCCTCGAGATCTATATCCATGTTCTTCTCGGTTTCCCGATCAGATGGAAAGTAACCTGAGATGTCCGAGGGTGTGTACTCAAGTCCTGCAAGCAGTTCTGACATGGTAGGAGTGACCGCTTCGATTTCCTGATGTGTGGCATCGAGGTCCTCTATTACCACCATGTTAACCACATGTAACGGATCTACCGGGACCAGATCCACTTGTAGAAGTTCATCGTTACATTGCTAGACACCGCAAGCGAATGCCGCGGCTGCGTTGTTCATCCCGAATGGGAAGTTGGCCTGGTTGGCTATAGGCGGAGCAGATGGATCTGCAGGTGCTACCGTAGCCAAAGCCTGTCGTGGTCTGCGTCGGCGACGCTGCTGAGGAGCGGGGTTCTGCTGCCGTGCCTCGATGAACTCATTCAATCTGAGGGGGCTCGGAACTCGTACTCTGCGTCGGGCCATCTCGACGCGAGGTGGTCTGCGGGACGGACCACGTTCACGGACCACTCCGAGGGGTCTCCTGGCCGGCTGGACTCTCGCAGCGGGTGCTCGGCGCTGGCTAGGATCTAACCAACAAGGACCATAGATTGGATCTGCGGTGGGTGCCTGGGCACGTATACGCCGTCGTGACAGGACAGGGGTGAATCCATCGAGATCCGGGTCTTGGTGCAACTACCGACGAGCAGTCTCAACCAGATCCAAAGCCTCAGAAATCCGTCGACCCTGTTGATCGATCAACTCGAGCAGATCGGAGTTGTCGATCTGCCTCCTCTGGTAGCGAGGAAGCGATCTGCGGGTGGCCGGTGCGGCCGGTCCTTCCGTTGCTGCCGAGGGCAGTGCGGGCCTTGCGCGGCTGGTGCTGGGACCAGCGGCGGTGAGTTCGGTGCTGAGACCGGATGAGTCACGGGCGATGCTGGGACCTGCCCGGAAGTTCCAGAGGACGTGAGGGACGCCGTCACACCGGTAGTCCAGGTGAAGGAGCCGACGGTGAACGAGTAGCCAGCCTCGAAATCCATGGAAGTGGGGAAGGAAACCATCTGGATCGTCGTAAGATCTAAAACGCCACCCCCTACCTGGCGCGCCACTGTCGATTTCGGATAACCGGCAGTCTACCACGGGGTGACCCACGGTAGTAGTTTTCGGCAAGGGCTGTTGTTCTAGACCACGATCTGGATGTTGGAGGAGCAAGACGACAACCGGGACAAGGATTTACCCAGGTTCAGGCCGCTCGGAAGCGTAATACCCTACGTCCTGCTTCTCGTGTTATACTGTGTTCGAGTACAAAGGGGCGCCTAGCTCTCTAGATCGAAGATGCCAGAGACTAGGTCAAAGGAGATTAATCTGTCTGCGTTCTAGGGGGGTCCTTGACTGCTTTATATAGCTGAGCAGCCAAGGTTACAGAGGAGGTCAACTACCCTAAGCTGCACCCTAGGAGGACGGGCTTAACCTAGCCGACTAAGTTAGCTTGCGGGCCAAGCGTCCTTGCTCGTGATCCGTCTTCTGATCGATCGCGGACCACTCCTCCGTCTCGTAGTCCAGCCCATCAAGCTGTCTGTCGATAGGCCAGAGCTGTGCTGGTCTGGGCCTCCTCTGCCGAGCAGTCCAGAACTGCTGGTGAGGGAACCCGGGGTCTATACCCCCACACTCGTTTTCTGCTGGCGCTGTCGTCTGGTTCGGGAGCCTCGAGTTCCTGGCCACTGGCGATGGCAATGAGTTGACCTTGCTCTCCACGGAGGGCCCGAGCGGAGGGCGTGTCACACCTCCCCGCGCGGGAGGCGCGGCGCATCGCCCGCACCACCATGCGTCGCCACCCCGAGAGCGGCACTGTCGTCACCATCGTCGCCAGGCACAGGCGGTGCCCGCGGCGTACACCCACTTCCCCACAGTCGGTGTGGAATCCCCGAGGGGAAACCTGCCCGGCATGCGGCCGGAGACTTCCAGGGCGCGCGTGCACTCCCCCAGCGAGTTCGCGTTCGTCATGCGCATGGACCGGGAGCCTGGCCAGAGGCCCCCGAGCCGTGCTCCACCGACACCACCAGGCTTCCTCCCACATGGAGTATACCGCGCTCGGCGTCAGCGGCTTCCGTTCGGCATCGACAACTCTGCGGCTGTCTACGGCCACCACCTCGACGAGCGCCGTCAAGACCAGGCGGCAGCAGAGCGGGAGGAACGTCCTGGCGTGATCCTGCGAGCCACCACCGATTTGGAGATCGTCTACCCCGCACACGTCGACCGCGGCTTCTCATGAGTCATCGAGCCACCCCAGCCAGCCACCATCGGAGAGTGGTACCGCGAGCTGCAGTCGCAGCATGAGCCGGGACGGCGAGACGACAACGACTCCGACTCCGACGAGTACGACTGTCATGACCCAGAACTCTGGGATCATACCAGGGAGTGCTTCCACCTCGACGGAGTCGTGGGCGATGTGGACGACGACGACGACGATGACCCCAGGGAGGAGCTCAACCTCGACGCACCTGGTGATGTGGCGGCGGCAGGCGGACCACATGTGTAGGAGAGAAATGAACCCCCTGCTCCGGGTGCACCTCCTCAGCACAACGACAACCGGGCGGCGCAGCTCGCGCAACTACGAGAAGCGATCGCCAAGGCCGAGGAGGATCGTCAGCGACTGCTCGAGCTCGAGCAAACTCTGGTGCAGGAACAAGCCCAGCCTCGAGGCGCCGGCGCCCGCGCCCGCGCTCGAGACGTCCACCGACAGATCCTCAAGGATGGTGCCCCAGCACGCCCCGAGGTGCGCTTTCCGCGAGCCGGGCAGAACGTGGTGGCGGCTGCAATGCTGCTGCGCGATCTCCCCGCCGTCTCCAACCTCGACGCAAGGCGCATGCTCGGAGAAATGAAGAACCTCCTCGAGACGGCGGCCCTGCAGCAGGCGGAGAGCTCAGCCTCACGTCGACACGCAGTAGTCTCAGGGAGACCAGCAGACACGCCCCGTAACGAGCGTGAGATGTTTGTTCATCAGCTGGACCCATCTCGAGCCACGCCAGTCCGAGAGCGGATCGTTGACAACAGGCCACCTCAAGACCCCGACGACGCCCGCAACGACATCAACCGGCGGCGCAAGAACAAAGGGGGCGAGGAGTGTGGCTACAGCGTCCACCGAGGGGGGCGTTACGACAGCGACGTGGACCGGCAGGCCCCCGAGCCTCCGGGCCCCAGGGTCTTCAGCCGGGCCATCCGCAACTCGAGCCTCCCCGATCATTTTCGACCACCGACGAACATCGTGAAGTACGACGGGGAGGTCGAGCCTAAGCTTTGGCTCTCCGGTTTCTGCCTCGGCTGCCAGCTCGGTGGGGCGAAGAAAGACGACCGTGCCATCATTCGCCAGCTACCTCTCTACCTCTCGGACACCGCCCACCGGTGGCTCGAGGGGCTCCCACCGGATCAGATCCACGACTGGGCCGACCTAGTCAGGGTCTTTGATGGGAACTTCAAGGGATCTTGTGTGCGCTCGGGCAACCCCTGGGATCTACGACGTTGCAGGCAGAAAGCAGACGAGCCCCTCCGCGACTTTGCTCGATGGTTCTCAAAACAGCGCCTCGAGCTCCCCCACGTGCCTGACGAGGATGTCATCTCAGCGTTCCTCGCAGGCACGACGTGGCAAGAGCTCGTCCACGAGCTGGGGCGCTACCGTCCCAGGGCGGTCGAGGACTTAATGGATCGGGTCACCAGCTTTGCCTCAGGCGACGAGGCAGTCGGGGCCTTCTTTGGCCACCCCACAGACAAGGGCAAGGCGGTGGCAACGCCGGAGGGCTCGAGCAAGGGAAACAATGTCAAGGCCCGCAACAAGAGCAACAACAACAACAACAAAAAGAAGAAGAACAAAAGCAAAAAGCAGAAGGCCAAGCGCGATGCTGAGGAAGACGACGATGAAGATGTGCTTGTGGGCACCCTCGAGCATAAGAAGCCTCGAGGCCCCCCAGACGGGGCTATCTTCGACAAGATGCTCGAGGACCCTTGCCCTTACCATAAGGGCCCCACGAATCACAAGCTCAAGGACTGTTGTATGATGAAGGGCTTCTACTCCAAGCAGGGCGACAAGAAGGAGGAGGCGCCTAAGGGCAAAGACAACAACCGACGCGACGATGGGGATGCAGATGTCGATTTCCCCCAGGTGCGCGACTGCTTCATGATATACGGGGGCCCAACCGTCGGGCTCTCAGCTCGTGAAAGGAAGAAGGAGTGCTAGGAGGCTTTTGCTCTCTGCCACGATGCCCCCGGTACCTCAACTGGTCTGATGCGCCGATCACGTTCGACCGTGACGACCATCCGGACCGGGTCGTGAACCCCGGGGCATACCCCCTTGTTGTCGACCCCGTCATCGTCAACACAAGATTCTCGAAGGTACTGATGGACGGGGGCTCGAGGCTCAACATCATATACCTCGAAACCCTCGACCTGCTAGGGATCTCGAGGGACAAGCTTCGACCCAGCGTTGGAGGATTCCATGGGGTCGTACCAGGCAAGAAGGCCCATCCCCTCGGGCGCATCGATCTCCCGGTCTGCTTCGGCACGCCGGCCAACTTCCGCCGGGAGACGCTGACTTTTGAAGTAGTTGGGTTCGAAGGAGCCTATCATGCCATCATCGGCACACCCGGATACGCCAAGTTCATGGCGGTCCCCAACTACACCTACCTGAAGCTCAAGATGTCGGGGCCGAATGGGGTCATCACCGTCGACACCTCCTACGAGCACGCGTACCACTGCGACGTGGAATGCGTCGAACGTGGGGAGGCCAACATCCAAGTCGACTAGCTCGAGGCCCTAGCTGCGCTAGCAACTAAGGAGGCCCCAGAAGCAAAGAGACACACCGGCAGCTTCGAGCCGGCTAAGCACACCAAGCTGATACCCGTCGACCCGACCGTGGCTGACGACAAGACGCTGGCCATCAGCGCCAGCCTCGAGCCAAAATAGGAAGCAGTGCTCGTCGACTTTCTCCGCGCGAACATCGACATGTTTGCGTGGAGCCCCTCGGACATGCCGGGCACACCGAGGGGAGTCGCCGAGCACGCCTTGGAGATCCAGGCCGGGTCCAGACCAGTGAAGCAATGCCTGCGCCGCTTCGACGAGGAGAAGCGCAGGATCATCGGCGAGGAGGTGCACAAGCTTTTGGCGGCTAGATTCATCAAGGAGGTATTTCACCCAGAATGGCTAGCAAATCCTGTACTAGTTAGGAAAAAGAATGGAAAAATGCGGATGTGTGTAGACTATACTGGCTTGAATAAAGCATGTCCAAAAGTTCCATTTCCTTTGCCTAGAATTGATCAAATTATCGATTCCACTGCTGGGTGTGAAGTATTTTCCTTTCTCGATGCTTATTCCGGCTACCACCAGATTAAAATGAAAGAATCCGACGAGCTCGCTACCTCTTTTATTACGCCCTTTGGTATGTATTGCTATGTCACGATGCCCTTCAGTCTTCGAAACGCAGGGGCAACATATCAGCGTTGTATGCAGCATGTCTTTGGTGACCATATAGGCAAAACCGTCGAAGCCTACGTCGATGACATCGTGGTTAAGTCCAAGAAAGTAGGGGACCTCATCAGCGATCTTGAGACCACGTTCGAGTGCCTCCGGGCCAAGAATGTGAAGCTCAATCCCGAGAAGTGTGTCTTTGGTGTGCCTCAAGGCATGCTACTTGGCTACATCATCTCACAACGGGGGATCGAGGCCAACCCCAAAAAGATCTTAGCAGTCACGAAGATGGGCCCGATTCGAGACCTCAAGGGCGTACAAAAGGTGACAGGCTGCTTAGCCGCGCTCAGCAGGTTCATCTCGAGGCTAGGGGAAAAGGCGCTACCCCTCTACCGCCTGTTGAAGAAAACGGAACGCTTCACATGGACCGTCGAGGCTGAGGAAGCCCTAACCAAGCTAAAGGGGCTGCTAACTTCTGCGCCAGTCCTCATGCCACCACGACCAGCCCAGGGTGACGAGCCCCCCGAGCCTCTCCTCCTCTACGTGGCCGCAACCACCCAGGTGGTCAGCGCGGTCATGGTGGTCGAGAGGCACGAGGAGGGTCACGCACTACCAATCCAGCGGCCAGTGTACTTCATCAGTGAGGTGCTCTCCGAGGCCAAGGTTCGGTACCCGCACATCCAGAAGCTGCTCTACGGCATCATCATCACGAGGCGCAAGCTCCAGCACTATTTCCTCGCTCATCCCGTGACGGTGGTATCGTCCTTCCTCCTCGGAGAAATCATCAACAACCGGGAGGCCACGGGGCGCATAGCCAAGTGGTCTGCCGAGCTGATGGGGGAGGCCATCACCTACGCTCCATGCAAGGCCATCAAATCACAAGTGCTGGCGGACTTCGTCGCTGAATGGATCGACACCCAACTCCCGCCAGCGTAGATTCAAGCCGAGCTCTGGACCATGTACTTCGACGGGTCCCTCATGAAGACAGGGGCAGGCACGGGCTTGCTCTTCATCTCACCCCTCGGAGTACACATGCGCTACCTGCTGCGCCTGCACTTCCCCACCTCCAACAACGTCGCTGAGTACGAGGCCCTCATCAACGGGCTATGCATCGCCCTCGAGCTCGGGGTACGACGCCTCGATGTTCGAGGGGACTCGCAGCTCGTCATCAATCAAGTCATGAAGGCCTCGAGCTGCATCGACCCCAAGATGGAAGCGTACTACGGAGAAGTGCGCAAGCTAGAAGACAAGTTCTACGGCCTTAAGCTCAACCACATCGCCCGCAAGTATAACGAGGCCGCGGACGAATTGGCTAAGTTGGCATCCACGCACGGCACTGTCCCCCCAGACGTCTTCTCGAGGGACATCCTCGAGCCCTCCGTCAAAATTGGCCCCGGGGCTGGCCCCTCGACACCACCCCTCGAGCCAGACACAGGGGCTCGACCTTCAGACCCCACGCGACCACTTCTTCATCACGACCCCTCGATTGGCGGACACCCTTCCTCGACTACCTGACGCAGGGCACGCTGCCGGAAGACAAGACTGAAGCCCGACGTATCGCTCGAAGGGCCAAGTCCTACGTCACCTATGGCGATGAGCGGGAGCTATATCGACACAGCCCCACTGGGATCCTTCAGCGTAGCATCCCCCTCGAGGAAGGACGCAGGCTCCTCGACGACATGCACTCAGGGGCCTGCGCCCATCACGCAGCGCCAAGGACCTTGGTGGGAAACGCCTTCCGCCAAGGCTTCTACTGGCCAACCGCCATAGGAGATGCCAAGCGCCTGGTTCGAGCCTGTCAGGGATGTCAGTTCTACGCCAAGCAAACGCACCAACCCGCGCACGACCTGCAGATGATTCCCATTACTTGGCCATTTGCTGTCTGGGGGCTCGACCTCGTGGGTCCCCTCAAGATGACAAATGGAAAGTACACGCACGTGCTCGTGGCCGTCGACAAATTCACCAAGTGGATCGAGGCTAAGCCCATTGGCAACCCCACTTCCAAGAAGGCCGTCGAGTTCATCACCGACATCATGTACCGGTTTGGGGTACCGAACACCATCATCACCGACAACGGCACGCAGTTCACGGGAAGGAAGTTCCTAGACTTTTGCGACGACAACAACATCCGCGTGAGCTGGGCCTCGGTCGCATACCCTCAATGCAACGGGCAAGTCGAGCGCGCCAACGGCATGATACTCCACGGGCTGAAACCGAGGCTGTTCAAGACCCTCAAGAATTTTGGAAAGAGGTGGGCCGCAGAGCTCCCCTCGGTGTTGTGGAGTCTAAGGACTACGCCGAGTCGAGCCACCGGGTTCACTCCGTTTTTCTTGACCTATGGCGCCGAGGCCGTCCTACCTACGGACCTCGAGTATGGCTCCCCTCGACTTCGAGCCGACAACGAGCAAACTAACGACGAGAGGCTCGCCAACACCAAGGATCAGCTTGAGGAGGCTCGAGACGTGGCGCTCATCAACTCCGCACGCTACCAACAAACACTTCGACGCTACCACGATAAGCACATGCGCAAGAGGGACCTAGCGATGGGGGACCTCGTGCTTCAACGGCTCCAAGATAATCGAGGGCACCACAAGCTCACCCCCCCCCCTGGGAAGGCCCATATACCCTGGCTAAGGTGCTCAAGCCGGGAACATACAAGCTCTACGACGGTCAAGGCAGAATCCTGGCGAACGCATGGAACATATCTCAGCTACGTCGCTTTTTCCCTTAGGGCCTCGAGCCTTGTACATTTCGTTGCTTTGTACAAACATGTCTATATGAATGAACAAACTTGTGCATTGTCTTTCATTTCACTTAAACAACTTAAGGTAGCTTCGACCCTACTTTGCTCAGGATCGAGCCTCCCTCGGGGGCTGACACGGGGGACCCCCCCCCCAGACTCCGGAAAAAATGCGTTTTTCTTTTCAAAAATTCGACCCTTATCTCGATTCGTATCTCGAGCCCGCCAATAATGTCTAAGTCCGTAGATACCTCGAGCCTCCAAGAGCCGCAGGGGCGTCAACGTAGACAGCCACCTACGCCTCAGGGCTATGGTACCCTACTTACACCTCCCCTCGAGGAACTCGTGACGTGTATCGAAAGAACGTAGACTAAGTTCGTAAAAGCTCGAGCTAGGAACAATGAAAAAGGGATAGAACAAATTTGAAAAGAAAAGCAGCTTCTTTACATAAACAAGTCATATGCATGATTTTCGGCCTCGACGACCCATAAGTTTCATGACATAAAAATTTACAAGGGCCTCGACGCCCAAATTTGGCACGCAGGCCTCGTCACTCCTCGTCATCGGTCTTGAACTCTTCGCCAAGGTCCTCCGCCGACGCCTCAGCCTCGACGTCCGGGTCGGGAGCAGGAGCGCCATCTACGCTGCTACTAGCATTAGGGGGCAGCACATCCCTCTCGAGAAACTTGGCAAATGCTGCTCCCGGCCTCTCCATCACCTCTAGGATCTTGTCGACGCGGCGGTTGTTCCACTCTGTGTCCTTCCCCACGATCTCGACGAAGCCTTTGGCGACGACATGGACCGGGTAATGGAAGCCAGAGCGGACGGCCCCGAACGCCTGCTTCACGCCATAGTGGAGGGCGCTCGTGACGTGGTCCCGCGTAGCCACATCGAAGTAGCACAGGGCATCGACCAAGGCATCAGCTCGAGCAACTGGGCCCTCGACCCTCTCCACCGGGGTTACGCCCCACGCGGTGCAGAGCCGGTTGAGGGAGTCGCGCGCCCGCTCTGACACCATGGTCTCGCCCCGGAGCTGCTCCACGAGAGCCTTGTTCGACTCACGGAACTGCCCAGCGGCTTTCTCCAGATCTACGCAACAAACAAAAAGGAGTAAGTCCGTAGCATGGCAAAAGTCCCAAAAGCCAAGGCAAGACAAGACCGAAGAACAGCATCAGTACCTTGGCAACGCAAGTTCAGGGCTTCAAAATCTTTGGCAAAGATCTCGACACACCTCTCAAGTGCCTGCTTCTGGGTCAGTATGTCGAGATTCTGGGCCCTGAGCTCCTCGACCATCTTGCCCGTCTACGCGAGGCCCTGGTCTTTCCTGATCACATCTTGTCGGGCGGCCTCGAGCTGGATCGTCAGGTCATCAGCCCTCTTGAGAGCCTGCCCTAGGTCAGTCTCGAGGCCTTGGGTCCTCGAGCGAGCAGCAGTCAGGGCCTCCTCGACCTCCTTCCGCGCCGTCTCCGCCGCGGCCAAGGCGGTGGCGGCCCCACTCTTGGCCTCCTCAGCCTCCTTCCTCGCCGGCTCCGCCGCAGACCGGGCGGTGGCGGCCTCGGTGCGAGCGTTGGCCACGTCCTTCCTTGACGCCTCCATCGCGGACAAGGCGGTGGCAGCCTCCTTCTTAGTTTGGGCGGCCTCGTCTCGAGCCGCCTGGGCCTCCGCCTTAGCATCGATGAGCTGGCCCGCCATCTGCGCGCTCCGGCCCAGCTCAGCGCGGAGCTCCTCGAGCTCGCCTCGCGCCCTCTCGAGGGCGGCTGCCATCCGGGCGGATTTGTCCGCCTCCTCCCCGTAGGCCCGCTCCGCCTGCGCCACCAGCTCGGTCATGGCCTGGAAGATCGACCACGCCTCCTGGGGGACCCCTTGTTGGGTCGTCCGCTCAGAGGAGACAACGGCACCGGCTGAGCCCTCCCCCGCTGGCTCAGGGGCGTCGGGGAACGGCCACGCCGGTCGACGAACGATGATGTCAAGTTGGTCCTCGTCCTCCGACTCCAGCAGCACGACCTATGACCCGCCTGCCGGCGGCGCAGGGAGTGGCTCGCCGACCAATGGCGCGGCTTGCGATCCCTCGACCACCCCCTCCAGTTGCCCCGTCTCCTTCTGAGGTGACGGCGCGACATCATGTGGAGGCGGGGGCTCGAGCAGCAGCGGGTCGCTCGTGGGGTGGCCTGCCTCCGAGCTCTCCTCCACACCGATCAAGGGACCGGTCGCCCCCTCAGCCTCATTCCCAGCCGGCACCTCGAGCGACGCCTGCCTCGGCGGGTCCTCTGGCACCTGGTCGCCCATGGTCGGCGCCTCGAGCTCCTCCCCCAGCGTTGGCTCCCTGGCCGGGGACGGCTCATCCGCCAGTGCGTCCAGAAGCTCCGACACCGTCAGTATCTCCTCCACCAACACCTCCCATCCTTTCTCCTTCCCCACCGGTGCGTGGAGCTCCGCCGAAGGGGGATCTTGCCCCACCAGCCGGTCCACGTCAACTGGGGCCTCGAGGGCTGCTGCCTCTCCAGCCCCAGGCGTCGATGGGGCCGCGCTTGCCTCAGGTGCTCCCCCCGAGATGGACGCAGTGGCTGAGGGAGGATTGGCCCCCTCGATGGGCGCCACCGGCGGGGGAGGGGGAGGAGGAGGAGGAGGCGGAGCCATAGCAGATGCGGTGGCGGCAGGCTCAGCGCTAGAAGCAACGGTCTCTGCAAGAAAAAAAATAGCATCGTCAGAATCAAGAAGAAGCCTCGACCCCCACGGTCGACGATGTCGGCCTCACCACGTTCTGCGGCGGCCATCTGACTTCCCCGAGCCATGGCGGCTCGAGCCTTCACGAGCTAGGCAGCCATTTCAGCAGAGGAAGGAGCCATACCTCGAGGTGCTTGGCCCTCAACAGAGCTCGAGGTCTTGGCCCGTTTGGACGCTGCAGCGTCTTCCTCCCCCCAGGAACGCTTCTCCCTGAGAAATCAGAAACGACATACGTTACCAGATGCCAAGAGGTAAAACCTTACTACCAACGAAATTAAGAGACGCTACTTACCCGAAGCGATGAAGTTTCCTCCCTGAACCGTCGGATCCGCTCGGGGGCTTCGGGCCCGCCACATGGCTCGAGCCCTGCCCTCAAGCCGTCTCCGCGGGGCTCGGATGGGGGGAGGGCTCCCGGTGCCTCTTGTGGCTCGACCTCGACGGGGAGCTCTCCTTCTGACCCTTGCCGCGGGGGGACGACCGCACCTCCTTTGAGCGGTCCTCGTGACGCCCCTCCCTACGCGTGCTCCGGGACCTACTTCGGCGATTGCGCCGGCGGTCGTGCCCCCCAGCATCTGCCACCTTCTCCCAGCGGCGGTGAGGCGAAGGGCTCCGAGACCGCTCGTGACTCTCATCGCGAGACGATCGGGAACTCCCCCTCGATGTTCACGGTGGTGGGGGCTCGACGCCCCCTGTTACTGCTCACTCTTTCGAGAGCTCGATGTCGCCCTCGATGACCTATGACGAACAGGCTCGGTGCCCTTCTCGCCATGTTGACTGCTCCCCGAGGACCGACCCTTCTCGTGACCCCCCGACGGGGTCGGCGCGGGTGCGGCCTCCTTCTGCGACGCAGCCAAGGCACCCCGGGTCCTCGGCCTCCTCACGTCCACGGGTACGTCTGGCACAGAGCTCGATGTCCCCTGGGCATCCGACGAGGCGGGTCCTGGCGTGGCCCTCCGCTGCGACGCCCCGCGCGATTTCTTCGCCGCGGGGTCCTCCAAGATTTCCTCCTGCACAGAGGAGTGGGCAGCCCTCGTGTCGAAGACCCCCGCATGCCCCAGACGCACGTCCATTCCCTCGTCCTCACTCTCATCATCGTCGTCGTCGTCCTCCTCCTCCGAGCTCGTATAGTCGAGCTCGGGGGACTCCTCTCCAGGCTGCCGGTTCCGACGAGCCTTCGCCAGCCTCTGATCCCGGTCCTACCAACGCAGGTTCTTCTCCTTCTCTTTCTTCCTCTTAGCATCCTTACTCTCTTTATCCTTTTGAGCAGAAAGACGCCTCACCTGTCTGTCTGCGGCGTCCTCTTTCACCGGGGGCCTCGATGCGCGATGGGTGAATGTCCCCTGCGAGAAAAAAAACTTAAGAGGAGAATCGCGAAAGGAGCAAACGAGGCTCGAAGAAAGAAAGGGAGGGGGGGCTCGAGGTAACCCACCTCGAGGGGGACTTACCAGGTCAAGGCACCCTGCGTCGGGCGCCATGGCGATTAAGACGTTGTCCTCGGGGATGAACTCCCCATGGAGCGCGAGCTTCACCCGGGAGACGACGTCGCTCCGGGACAGCCTCTCCGCGGACATCCTCGACTGATTCAACGCCTCGAGGGAGGCTTTTGGCCCCATCTGGTACATGAGAAGGGGGCGGTCCGCGAGAGGAAGAACCCTCCGCCTGTGGAACGCCCAGATGACCGCCTGAACGGTCAGCTTCTTCTCCGACACCAGGGACCGCATCGCGTTCATCAGCGGCATCAGGTGCAGCTGTCTCTCCACCACGACACCCCAGTTCCACTGCTCCGGGCGCTCGAGGATGATCCTGCCGGTATACCGCGGAAAGAGTCCGTCCTCATTCCGCAGGTAGAACCAACGCTCGTCCCACCCCGCCTGATTGGTGGAGAGCTTGTAGTGGAGGTAGTCGCGAGGGACGTTGGCCGACGAAGGGATGGTTCTTGCGGTGATAGAAAGCGAGCCCGCGCGCACGTACCTCTTCCCGCTTGGCCTCACCGGCTTGTGGAAGAGCTCGCCCCTAAAGAGGTGGATGAACGTCTCCCATTGTGGCTCGATCCGCAGATACCCCTCGCACACCGCGACGTATATGGCAGCGTGCGAGATCGAGTTGGGCGAGAGATGCTGGAGCTCCACGTCAAAGTGGTGCGTCACCGCCCACATGAAGCGGCTCGGTGGAACTCCAAGGCCCAGGCGGTGGTAGCGCGTGAAACTCACCACGTACCCCTCCGGCGGGTTCGGCTCCTGATGGTCCGCCGGAGGAAGGATCCACCACGCCGGCCCCCCCTCTGGATTGGCGCGGAGAAGCCCCTGGTCCACCAGAGACTCCAGCTCCGGCAGCGTCGCCCTCGTCGGGCACCAGTCCTCCAGCGGCAGCACGGGAGCCTTGGCAGCCATAGCAGCAACAGCGCGGATCTGAGCGGCGGAAGGACGGCCAGGAAGATTCCCAATCGTGAGTGTGGGAGGAAGGCGCTAGGAAGCTACGGCGGTGAAGAAGGCAAAGGCAAAATGGAAATCCCTCATCCCCCTCTCTCGGTATTTATAAAAGAAAAACCCCAACGGGCGGGGTCTACCACAGCGGGGAAGGTAATTGTTCACATCCTTTCACATTTAATGCGCCCACCTAACCGTACCTCGAGCCGGTTGACAGGTGTACGTGGCTGTTGACACTTCTAACGACACTTTGAATACCAGGTTGTCATCCCCAGCATGTCGCCAAAAATGTGCAAAGGTATTTATGAATGTAGGGCTCTCTAGAAAATATATTTATTCTATCCGCAAGCGCACAGATAAAATACCAATTGTAGCACTTTACCAGGAAAGTATTCCAGGTATCGTTATTTATAATTTTGCTAAAGGAAAAGCAACACATCGGTAACATGCAATAATAAAGCTTAGACTAGAGATGGACATGCAAAACATGATTACTAATGAGAAACTCCTTCACACAGTCACTTGCTTTGGCAGGGGGTAAGCCATAATAATGATAATAAAGATATTGAATTGTAAGCTGAAAGATAAATCACACAGAGATTAGAGATAGACTACTCCACATAAAATATATATAGGGTGACGTCAGACTAGCATGAGAATAACTTCTAAGTATGTTCTAACCTATTAAGTCTAAATCTATGTTAGCATCTACTTTATCATATATAGCATAAAAGACTCTTCACTCATGTATAAGGAACATCACTAAGCCAAGCCAAAACAGAGTAAGCCTTGACCCACAATACCAATTCTGCCTGCCCCACCAACGGGGGGTGGACTACAGAGGAATCAATGGAGCTGTCACCTCCACGAACTACCACACGACCCGACCAATAGGGTACATTTGCAGGTAAATACCATCTAAGCACCACGCTCACATGTAATATACCACTTAACTCCCTCGAGGTAGAAGTTAAGCGCTTTGCAAACATGTCGGTGTTTCGACCCCCGGGGGTATGACACCAACGAGTAATACGATCGCGTGTTCTCTTCCCGGATGGTGATGCAAGGAGACACAAGGGTTATACTGGTTCGGGCAAAGAAGGCCCTACGTCCAGTGCGGGGGGGAGAGTTTTGTATTCCTTGCACCTAAGTGCTTGTACAGGGGCGGTTACAAGCTCAGTGAGTGAAGACCGGAGTCTAGACTTACTGGAGTGTGCTATGGTATCCCGTGTTCTGTGGAATCGTGTCCGCGTGCGTGTGAAGGGTCCGGGCGTCCTCTTTTATAGAGCAAGGGGAGGCCAGGGTTACACAGTATGCAGGCGTACTGCGTCCTATACGGTGAAGGGTAGGAATTCCATCTTGTCGCGGTTGCTGTAGCTGTCGTGGGAGTACTGTTTAAGGCGTCCTTGAATCCTAGCGTCTGTCTCGGGAACGGTCATGGCGGCGTGGAGATCGTGAAGATCGTGGAGCGTCCATCCCGGTACGTACACGTCATGGTGGGGCCCCACTGACCCTTGGGGTACCTGTCCTCCAATGAGAAGAGAGTTGTTAGGGCTCGAGGGGCTCGGAGCCTGCCTCGAGATGACGTCTGCATGGGGCTCGAGCCTCCACTGGTAGGGGGAAATCCCGGGAAATCCTGTCGTTCAGCGGGTTTCCCGGTCTCAAGGTATGGCTCGAGGGTGCTACAGTGTACGGTATGGGGAACAGTGTGTACTTTTCTCCTTTTACCCACGCTTGTGGTGAAAACGAGGTTTGACTCTGGCATTTGTCACTATGGCGCGTGCCAGAGACTGGGGGATTTGACCGGTGGTAGGTGGGCGCATTAAATGCTAGGCGTGGGCTGGTATCCAAAGCCTGGCGCAGCTTGCAGGAGAAGCCAATTGATTCTGGAGAATTCATAAAATAAAATTTTCTTAAATATCATATTGAGCTTGTCAAATTGTTGAGACTTCTAGTGAGATTATAGTCATATTCCCAAGATCAAGATTCACAATATAATTAATAATATCTTGTGCATGCACTCTTTCTTTGTTTAAAGTATATGAGGTTATTTTTGCTCTAAAAAAACTCAGAAATAAAAACGACAGGCATGTGTCCGCCAGAACTGAGTTAGAAAAAATAACGGTCACGTGATCGCCAGATAAGATAAAAGATGACCAAAGGTCCAGTAGCCTCATATATTTTAAAATGACTAAGAGATAATGATATGTAGAAGAATAAAAATCTTTACTCGCACTTCTTGATCTAAGTATATGACTTGTATCTCCTTATAGTCCAGTTTTTTGACTTTGCAATATTGTGTGATATCTTTCATACTCGGAAATAAAAATGACGAACAAGTGTTCGCCGAAACCGAGAAGAATATGAAAACTCCAGGAGAAGAGTGTTCGAAGAATAAAGGATAAGCAATTCTGTTCTTGTTTTGTTTTGCGATTTACTAACGAATTTAGTCGAAGCTAAAAGCCCCATGGTTGAAGAGAAAGAAGGATAGCTAGAATACCGTTTTATTAAAATTTAAGAGAAATCTTAGTTATGAATGTGATACTCTTGAGATATAGTCACATTGCAACATCTTCTGATCAACAACAAAATGGAGAACTATTATATTTATACATATACGCATTTACTGTTAACCTATTTCCACATGTATTGGAGGTTTGTTATTTTACAGAAAAATTATGAAAATTCGGTGAGATCACGCTATTGTTGACAATGAGTTCCTTGACTTCTTGGAAGAGACATTGATATATTATAGATCATCAGTTGGTCATTCCTAAGAAATATTTCATCGGCTGCTAAAAGGGCCGATTATAGTAAAGACTACTACTGATGTTGAATCTACAGTCCAAGTCAATCAGTCTGTTAGCAGCCAGTCGAGAATATCAGGTTATACATGCTAATAATGGAAAAGCATTTTCAGTTCACTCCAGATTTTGATACTCATGGTCAACCGCAAGGAAGAGACCGATGTTTATTGATTCTAGGTGACCGATTGTGATTATAAAGTCAGGGAGTCAAGTCGAAAGGAGGTGATCGGTGTGGAACTCGTGCAAAGATCAGAAAACATCAACTTAGAAAGAGCAGATCAATAAACCGGAATAGCTCGAAGCATGAAGAATTCATACTCCGAACTCGGAGGACCTGTGTTGACACCAATTTTTGACCAAAGATCAGCGATGACCGTGATTTACTAGTATATATCTGGACATGGAATATTCTAAGAAATTAACGACGAGCTGCATCACATATGACTTGTCGGAAGGCTCCTCGTGCTCGTATATACATAAAGAAAAGGAAGCTAGCCGAAATATATATTAGCCAAAGCTGAGAGTATGATTCATCGGCTAGCATGTGGCTTTTCTTATACACGAAGGAGCCAACAAGAGGGATCCGAGTCCAATTCCTATACATGCGGCTAGAAGAAATTAGGAGATCAAAGGAAAGATATACATGTAGACGTGGAAAGATATACATGTAGACGTGGACAGCCAGGCGTACATATCAATATCAACGTACATGGCCAATTAAGATATTTATTCATGTTTTACGAGCAAATATAGAAGGCGTCAAGATACGTATATACACGAGAGTTTTGGCCGGTTGAATCCAAGACACGTTGATGGGAAAACTTTATTAGAAAGGATTCTACGTAAAGGAAGATAGAGTCCATGTATCTTTTTATTTCCTTTTAGATGTTTCTTTAGAGTTAAGTTCTGTACGTGATGTTTAGTTCAGGACTCTTATTAGCTCAGGGTATAAATATAAACCCTCGGCCATTGTAATATCTGTTCACAACCACATCAATACAAACCGGCCTCAGCGCCACCTATTCGAGTCCTTAGTCGTGTCGTCGAGTTCTTCGAGAGGAATCATCGATCCGTCGACCTCCGTAAATACCGGCAACCTTGTTATCATGTCTAGTATCGTGCGGCGGATATAGATATGGTGCAAGTAGTCTCGTATGTTAAGCTTAGTATCGTGCGGCGGATTTAGGCTTATGACGGGAAGTTTTTGCTTATGTCTTGTATCGTGCGGCGGATTGAGTCATGAGTAAAAATAGTTATCGGCTCTGTTAGATTTGGCAGATCTAATAGATTCATTAAGTTATCATGTGTCGTATGTTTTATTCATTTAATTCGTACAACACTTTTTGCCCAATCTAGATCGATCTTCGTTCGGCTTTGTTGCACGAGTTCGCTTGTGCTTTTGCCTATCGTAAGATCACGATCGGCCGGATTGACTTTCGATCTAGATTGTTACATGTTGTGGGTTCATGCATATTGATCATGTTTAGGCTTTGATGAAACTGGGTGTCGTGCGACAGGCGCAGGTTTTAGATTAGTTTAATCATGCTTTGCTTGTATGTTTCTTCTTCATGGACCCCAGTTCGGCTGTTTTGCCGATCCTGGTTAAGCTTACATGAGTAATGAGTATGTATAGATCTGTTCAGATATACATATGCTTTTAGCCTCTTATAATTAGATCGTATCATGCGGTGGATTAATCTAATTATAAGGAGTAGTGTAAATTTATGGCAAGTGGTATCATGCGGTGGATTAGCTTGACTTAAATTTATGCCTGACGGGTTCACAAAGGCTGGACGTGCGGCAGATCAGTTGGATTGGCCTATGCATGTGTTATCTGGATAGATTTATATTTACGAGTTGCCCTTTCTACATCTTATTGTTGCATATGCATTCGGCACTCAACACGTTTATGATTTATTCTTATTCTTGCCGAATGACATTATAAACCTGTTTCGACAAACAGCTTTCATAGCTGTGTGCCGTCGTGATTGGCTTTCAAAGACGTACATATGGAACTGTCTGGTCATACCCGACATGTTCCAAGGTATTCTCACACTTTTATCCCTTGTTGGTTTTCAGGTCAAACCGACTGGCACGTCTCCGGAACCAGAACGCTCCGGGCACCCGATTGAAGCCAGCCTCGTTCGACTTGCTGTGTGCCTGACGCGAGACGTCACGTTTTGCGTCAACAATCCCACAATTATCTAGGTTTTTAGATCAAGCAATTGACATCCACAGGTTTTAGGTTCAGAGTTTATTCAGAACAACTTTGTCTAAAATTCAATAAAATTTAAGTTTAAACACTAGGTACTAAAAAGGAATTACAACAGAGCAATTATTTATTATACTTATTATGAGCAAAATTAATCTTTTATCCACCTAGACATTTATTATATAATATCTTTATTTGGTTTTGTAATAGTTATTTATCTTTTTAGGAATTTCTATATATTTATTGACCTGATCTAACTAAATTAAACTAATAGTAATAGATAAAAAAACAGTGATACTTATCGTGATAACCGAGGGTGTTTCCCCCAAGCTGGATCTTGACTTATTCTTTTTCTCCAGAAGTCGAGTAGACCGTTGATGATTTCTTAAGTCCTTCTCTTCTTCTCTTCCTGCTGAATTCAAAGATAGACAATACAACTAGTGGAACTTGATTAAAGGTTAGTGATAAATATTCCTCTATTTGTCTAGTTGTTTTAAAGCTCTTAAGATTATTTATATTCTTCCTCTCCACTAAGCAGAGTTTCAGCAGTGTTTCTATAGTGTCTCTTTTTAAATTTAACGGTGAGCCTTTATGTGCCCACATATTTTTGTTGTTTTGAATTTATTTATAAAAAACTTAAGAGGATAGAGATACTTATGTGGATACATGGGGCGCCGTCCCCCAAGCTGAATGTTGACGTAGTCACTTTGAGATGTAGCAGACTGACAATGGATGTGTCCTTCCTCTATTAGAGCTTTGATTGATGTTGATGTTGTTAAGACAGTGCTCAAACAGTGGATGGAGCATTCATTTGTTCGTTAGCTTTTCTTGGCCTTTTAAATCCTGTGAAACTCAAATAGACAACAAAACTTGTGGAACAAATTAAGCATTAGCGATTGGCCACTCTAGCCTTAGTTGTCTAGAATTTCAGTAAGATCTCTTTCTCAATATATATATATTATTATTATTATTATTATTATTATTTATTAATGCAAGAGAAAAATGTAACAGGATGTAATGCAGAAGTAAATATGCAAATGTATATCTTTTTATTTTATTTTTTATGCCTCCACGGAAAGTGTACTACTCTCATGGGGCTTAGAGTTTCCATATTATATATTTTTATAAATGCCAATATAATTGCTTAAGAAGTAATTATGATACTAATAGTAAATGATCATGTTTTATCTAATTAATGCAGTGATCAATTTAATGCTAATGATTATGGATAACTACCGAATTACCTTCCGGCGAGAATTCGACGTTTATAGTCTATCGAACAAGACTCCTTGTACGTTCTTTATTCTTCCTTAGGTGTATCAGTGGATCCTGAGAAGGACCTCGATGATTGCACGTCTGTAGAACTCTCTTTCTTTCTCCATACTTGTTTGACTGGTGGACTAGTCTCTTTTACTTCTTCGTCCTTCGTTTCCTTTAATGGGACATCTTCACTCCTGATAACTTCTCCTTCATAGTCAGCCCATCCATCCTTGATTTGTCGTCTCTTGTTGTGTTGGGATGTGCGACGTCTCCTCCTTGAGTGGTTCTTCTTTTCCTGTATATTAGTGCCATAACTATTGAAGTAACAGCGTACCTTCTCTCTGAAAAACTGGAAGTGGATCTCTCCAGATCTCATGTAGATGATGGCGCCAGTGGTGTTGAGGAAGGGTCTTCCTAGGATAATGTGAATGTCGTCTTCTTTTCCCATGTCTAGTACTAAGGAGTCGGTGGGAACATAGTGGTCTTTAATTTGGATCATCACGTCCTTTACTATTCCCTCCGGAAATCGATAAGTTTGGTCGGCCATCTGCAGCTGCACATATGTCGAATACATAGGTCTATTTTTATATAAATGTTCATATGTTACCTTAGACATTATATTGACAGTTGAGCCAATGTCGCAGAACGTCTTGTGGAATGTACTTCCTTCGATCTTGCAATCGATGGTGGGTACACCTGGGTCATCTCTCTTAGCGAGGAATGGTGATGCAAGAAGGTGGTCGTATTCTGTTTGGACAGAGTTGACCATTCATACTGTGTCTTGATGTGATTGTGTAGCCTTGTTCTTCCTTCTTCTGTTCCTATTCTTCTTCTTTGATGATATTATGTTTGTATCTTCATAGGGCATCTGAGGGTGGACTTTGGTAGTGAGTGTATGGCTCTTGAAGCTGAATCTCTCTTTGTTGCCTGCGATTGTGAAACAGATCTTGGCACTGTCCGTGTAGATGATGGCTTTGGTTGAGCTTAGGAATGAGCGTCCAAGAATGATGGGTGCTCTTTCGTTTCCACCTGTTTCAATGATCATAAAGTCTGCACACGCATACGAGCGTCCTACTCGTATACAGATGTCTTCTAGAATTCCTAATGGGTAGCACAGTGTCTGATCTGCAAGCTGCAAACACATAGGTGCACCATGTATTTTTTTCATATATTACCCTTGGCATAATGTTGACGCTTGCTCCAAGGTCACAGACTGCTTCTTCAAAACTGTGAGGTCCAATATGAATTGGAATCACAAGTCTTCCTGGATCTCCTTTCTTTGGGGGCAATGGAGTCATCCATCCATTCCCTCGAAGGTCTAGGTATGAGGTGTCCTGCATCAAAGATGTCTACAAGATTTGCAGTTTCTAGTTCTTTTGGACTTCCTGGAATCTTACCGTTTTCAGTCATAGGGACTGAAGCTGCTAACTGAGATAACTGAGATTCTATCATCTTATTAAAGCTATGCTGATTCTTTATGGCAGAAGTAAAGCTATCCATTCTAGTATTAATATTTTCAAGTAGTTTATCATTGGAAGCTATCTTTTTAGACATATTATCAATAATTTTATTTTGATTAGATATCATCTCTCTCAAAGGTGGTTGATTAAAAGTATTACCTTGGTAGTTACCTGAGTAGTTACCTGAGTAATTTGGCCTTGACTGCTGGTTCCATCCTTGAGCTTGTTGAGGACGATAGTTGGTGTTGTTGTTGATGTACTTCGCATCCTCTTGAATCTCAGGGCAGTTGCTCCCTGAATGACCAGTGCCTCCACACTCTTCACATGTCATGCGAGATTCGTAGATTTGCTTGACGTCTTCTCTCTTGGGAGTGTGTTCATCGAACTTCTTCATAAGTAGGTCTAGTTTAGCAGACAACATGTCTACTTCCTTTAGTTGATGTATTCCTCCCCTCTTGCGTGGCTGAGAGCGTTCCTCATTCCATCCTTGGTTCGAGGCCATCTTCTCTATGAGTGTAGTTGCATTGTTGATTGTGAGTGATAAGAATGATCCTCCAGCAGCGACATCTATATTTTCACGGGTATTTGAAGTGAGCCCGTGATAGAAGGTCTGCATGAGTAGCCAATTCTCCATCCCATGGTGAGGGCATTCTGATATGTAGTCTTGAAAGCGTTCTCAAGCTTCTGGGATTGATTCTTCATGTTGTTGTTGGAAAGTTGAAATCTTGGCACTGAGGGCATTCGTCTTGCCCACTGGAAAGAACTTTGCTAGGAAGGTAGTTGAACAGATCGCCCACGAGGTGTTTTTTATCTTTGTTGGCGTAAAACCATTATTTTGCTTTTCCCAAGAGTGAGAATGGGAACAAGTAGAATGGCGTCCCTTTCGACTCCTTTGATGGTGAAAGTGCTGCAAATCTCCAGAAAGTGTTGGAGATGAGCGCTTGCATCTTCATGTGCCTTTCCGCAAAATTGATTAGCTTGCACCATGTTGATCAAAGCTGGCTTGAGTTCAAATCCGTTGTCCCCCACATTGACTGTTCGTCCAGTCCTGATGTTGGCAGTGGTTGGTGCAGAGAACTCGCGGAGTGTCCTGTCGGCCATGGTGTCCAACACTGGTGTTAAGCTTCTTCTTATCTGGCTAACTTCTGGTAGTGGTGCTGAGGGTCTCTTAAGTTTGCGTCTAGTTTTCCTTAGTAAAGCTTCGGGATCTTCAGTGTAGTTGTTCGGAAGTTGGAAACCAGTCATACATCACCCTGCATAAGATATAAAAGATGAACAAAGCCAGGGTAAGTCTGTAAAAGTAAATAATTAGTGCATTATCACATGTGTGTAAGTAAAATGATATGTTCTAGCTACCATTTTAAATGTTGTTCATGCAATGTCCTTATCAATGTTCATAAAAAATTTAATGAAAACCCTAGGTACCATCCCTAGTTGAATTGATGTGATCCCCGGCAACGGCGCCAGAAATGCTTGTTGACACTCCTTAATGGATTCACTCTAAGAATGAGTCACATAAAATAATAAACTAGTGAAAGCACAAAAGAGCGTACGTGACACTACTAACTCCACTTAACGTCAAGTTGTCATCCCCAACATGAAGCTAGCAATGTAATTATATCAGGGCACTGGATTTTAGAGATAGATATTTACCCGCAAGCGCACAGATAAACATACCTGTTGTAGAGCATTTCACCCAAGCTAGTCTCAGGTATCGTTATTTATATTTTAGCCTAGAGACTAATCAATTCAAGATATGATGGTATGGTAAGGACTTAATAGAATTTAATATGGCACACACTTGTAGTAAGACTGATAACACACTAACTACTATGAACAAGAATCAGGTACAGAGTAAATGATATAGTAAATAATTGATAAAGGATAGCAGAGATCAGATCAATCAAGGATAAACTTAGAACAGTACTGCCTAGCAAGATGATGATTAGAACAGGTATTAATAAGGAACATTCCTAAGTTATTCTAGTTATAAGTCATAGCATACATTGATTAGTGCAATTATACATGGCAATCATTGGCTAGGTCACATCATATTTATAATTAAGAGGCAACTCTATAGCTAAAGTGTTAAACAAAGTAACCCTTAAACTATGAGTTAACTGAGCCATACTAAACACTATATTCGGGAGGTGGAATATAGAGGACTCAACAGGTCTGTCACACCCGCGATCTACCACTCTATCTGGAATATAGGACATATTCGCAGATAAATAATGTATAGGCACCATGCCTACACAGCATTCATCACCCACCCGTTGTACTTTAAGATGAGCGTTATACGAACATGAGTATAAACATAAAGATGAACTATCTATGCCAAATATATAATCAAAGCAGACTATAAGCAGTATAACTAAGAATATAATCATTGATGTCTTAATCATATCAATTGTATTGCTATCTAGAACACAATAATGAACAATAAGATGAATTAGATCATCGAGATGAACTAAAGTACGAACTAGAACATGAACTAGAACAAGATTTGAACTAGAGGATGAACTAGACGATGAACATGAACTAGACGATGAACTAGAACATAAACAATGAAGAACAATGATGAACTAGAAGAGCAATTATGAAATAGATCCATAATGTTAATACAAGAGAGAAGATCTTGGGTTTACCGAGCCTTCTCGTGACTAGATCAGGAATCCAAGCGAAGCTTGCCGCCTCTAATCCTATTCTATCTACTAATCTAGGTGGATGTAGTCCTAAAGCTTCCGATTGATCTCCCTCTGGTTGGTCTAACCCTGATGAATGAATTGCCTGAAACCCTTATTGCCTGAGAGGGGGGTCAGGGGTCTGTTTATATAGCCCTGGGCGATGAGTCATGGCCCTTGGATCAAACCGACTTGAGGTACGGTCGAGATGCATCCTGGAGGTCGGTGGAAGTAGCTTGCAGAGGACGGAAACCAGCGAGCCCAGGGGCTGACCGGTCGGTCTCCTGGTGGGACCGGTCGGTCCCACGAGTCGGCCTCTGGTGGTGTCCTTCCTTGTGGTGTCTTCTTACGTCCCCTGGAGTCTTCTAGAAGTATCCCGACGCGGCGGTTGCGTTATCTCCCGACGGTTTCCTTCTATGAGAAGCTATTGGTGCTAATTTCCTGGTTTAGTCCCTGCAGAATCATAACTCACCAAAACTCATGGAATATTGTCAGTTGAAACCCTAAACCTTTGTTGGTGATCATATTCTTGCCCTTTTCATATTTATTTATCTCTTAATTATGATAGTTAACCAGTGTCAACACTGACCTAATACATGATGCAAAAGGAATCAGAAACATCTTCGACTTGATCAAAGATGACATACCAGATGAACTAAACAAAGCTTTGACTCCTGTTGCTCATATAGAGTTTCTTCGGTTAGAATTCATGGAGGCTAAAACCAAACTCTTTGCGCGTGAAGCCCAAGTGCACCTGCCAGCACACGAACAACGTTGCATCTCTGATATGGTTGCTGCAAAGGACACCATAGATCAAATAAATTCAGATTCCACTGTCCTCATCGGCAACCTATCATCTTTAGAAGCTGAGAGGGATCAGCTACTGAGCAAGCTTCAGGTTATCGATGATCAGATCAAGTCGAAAAAAGAAAGCCTAGAGAACATTCATGTTGCTCTTCATGAACAAAAGAAAAAGATAGCACTTCTTCACAGCGAGCTTCAGGATGTCAAAGCCAAGAAGAAGCCAATCCCAGGTTCCATTGAAGAAGATCAGAAGAAGATAGCAGATATAGATGCTATCCGCTTGAATGCCCTGGACGTATTAAAATCTGTACTAAATATGTAATTCTGTTTATCTATAATTCCTGACTCTCAACCCTTCCTCTGTAAACATTCTTCATTGGTTGACTGGCGTCATGATACTATATTCTTCATTTAACACTTGAAGCTCTATCAGCTATCTTTAGCCGATATTATCTAGATGACTTATCCTTGAGCCGATTAGTACCAGAACGACTATTTAGTCGATTCGCCTTAGGATCTAGATCTGAGGTGCCCCTGAACCGATGCCTTTTCACCTTCTCAAGCCTTACTCATAAATACAAAACGTCGGCTTCTCGAACACACCACGCATTCATTACCTTACTCTTCGGCCTTTGCTCTTCTCATCCACCGACTGCTTTTCTTCTCCACTCGGCGATCAAAGCATTGGCGGACAACCGTGGTAATCGTCCCGCGGAAGCATCGGAGTCTGTGGACGGTCCTCCGGCGACTCGTCGCCGCGTGCTCGGGTAATGATTCTCCCTTCAACAACTTCTTGTGTCTGAAACCTCTCATTTTCCCAAGGAAAACCCTAACTTTTCCGCAGTCCTTTTCCTCCTGCGGACGGCCAAGGTCCCAGCCAACTCCCGTCGGGGCATGGGTTGACATTGGATGATGATGCATGGGCCTTCATCCGGGGCGTCTCCGACACCCGATGCCTCCTGGAGGAGGAGCGCCGCCGAACTGCCCGCCTTGTGGAGGAGCGAGAAGTCCTCCGCACTCGCCTCAACAGTGTTCTTGAACACTTAGAGGCGTCCGACGCCAGGGTCGCTGGTACATTTTTTCCAAATCCTTCAATTCATCGTATCAATTATCTTTGTACAACCATTCTAGTCAATCTGTTAGCAATTGCTCGTTTAAATACTTAGCCGATTTGTCCTTTGATTCGATTGAATCGGCCATCCTTTTTAAACTTAATCTTTATTATCCAATCGTAGAACTCCAACAACAGCTTGACTGGCTCCCTCGGCGAGCCACGACGATTGCTGACTTCGTGAACGCTCGGGGAGACAATTTGAGGATGCGCCTCGATGACGTCGGGACGCGCATCAGGGAGCTGACCCTCCACTCCATTTGCCACGGCGCCACCTTCGCCCTCGCCGGGGCCGAACTCAGCGGTGCTGAGATCTCCAGGGAAGTCTCTCCTTCCTTTGTCGGCGCCAGGACGAGGGAAGACTTTAGGAAGCTGGTGGAGGAGTTCCAACCCCTGGGGCTCGCCGTGACGGAGGTGTCGCACCTGGAGGACCTCCTGAACAAGCTTCACCTAGATTAGTTCAATCTTAATGTTTTTTGTGTATCCAGCCTAGTGGCCGAACAAGCTGAACAACAAGTCTGTCCCTGCATCGTCAAACATTTAAATAATCTTGTTAAATATCGTTGCTTGACATCTTTTGCATTGTATTGCTTGTGCTTCCTAAACTTTTTCTTTGATTTATTTCTTTTCGATGAATGTTCTAAAGGCGATACTTTCTCAGTATCGGCTATCAATTAAATATCAAAAAGACGACACACACATATCGGCTATTTTTGTCCTAAAGGCGATACATCAGTATCGGCTATAAAGCAAACTTTTGCTCAAACTTTAAAAAGAAATAAATTTGACTAACACTACATCGGCCTTAGCTCGTTACAACCATGGCGCCGACGCAAATCTTCGTTTAGCTGCCAGAATATTCTTAAAAGCCGACTGCTTGGATCGACTGTTGACTATTGTCAATTGTCTTGAGAAAGTCTTCTTCGAAAATCTTTCCAGAAAAGCACTCCATGTTATCAAAGTTCCAAACATCAGGGTCTGATTAAGCAACACTAACAGTTGAATCGGCTGGTACCACTTCCACGTTGTGCGGATACATGGGTGTATGCCGGGTCTCTGAGTGTTGAGTGATTGTCAACTAGGATGATGCGCATGTTCTTTGGCTTGTGTTGTGCAGGTGTCGAGCACAGATACAGTGACCGACGGCGAGGTGAAGGTCAAGTTGAGACGTGCCGTGCCGATGGACCGGGTGCGGTGAAGGATGGGCGTGCCGTGCGGCGGACGTGCCATGCCGAGGTACTGAGCGGTGAAGGGCGGACGTGAGGCTTGGACTGAGGGACCAGAGGCCCGAGGATCAGCTGTGGTGGCAAGCAGCCTGTGACGACGACAAGTGAAGAAGTGCGGTCATGTGTTGCCTGAGTCGTGGACTCAGGGACACGTGTCGGTGGACGGGGTGCACGGGCTGTGCATCCCCTCTACGACGTCGGTTTGGTGGTAGAGCCAGGGAAAAACCATCGGATGGACGGTTTCCAGGTTTGGGCCTCAAAACCTGGGCGTGGACGGTTTCCGAGTTTGGCCACAAAACTCGGGCTGAGGGTTTCCGAGTTTGGCCACAAAACTCGGGCTGAGGACGGTTTCCAGGTTTGGGCCTCAAAACCTGGGCGCTGAGGGTTTGCTGAGTTTGGCCTCAAAACTCAGAAGCTGGTGGGCTGGTTTCCCGGTTTGGGCCTCAAAACCGGGGGTTGGCTGGAAAAGGCTGGTTTCCCGGTTTGGGCCACAAAACCGGGGGTGCAGAGCGAGGGCGGCACGTGGCGGCGATCTGGAGGTTGCGTCGAGGCAACGCTTCGAGTCGAGCGGGCGTGGCCGTCGGATACACCTACCACCGAGTTGGTCCAGAATAACCCTAGGGTTTAGCTGGTTCGCTCTGTAATTAGAATAGAGAGGGGTAGAGTAGGAAATAGACTTAGGCTTGTAGTAGGATAAGTAGTTGGGAGACACCCTCCTCCCATCCATCTCAGTCATTTGCTCTTTCGCACTTAGGGTTTCCTGCTCTCCCATCCCCTGCTGTAGCTAGCTGAGATCCGCAGAGAGACTTGCCTCTGTGTACTGTTGATTTTGAGGAAGTGAGACCGTAATCTCACTGTTGTAGCGTGTGGTAGCCACACGGTTGCAGTTCGTGGTTGTGATTCGCGTTTCGTTTGTGTTCTTCGCGGAATCCTTTTTCTCCACGATTTTCCCGTCGCTTGATCTCTTTGCTCGGTTCATCTTTTGCAAAACCATTTGAACCAAGTTGTTCTAGATCGTGAGGCACTTCTTTCCACCGAAGGAATTCACCTCTAACCTCACGGTCTAGGAGATCGATCGATTTTCGTTTCGGGTCAAGTTTTCTCCTTTCCCCCGAAATTCTTTGATTCATCGATTTGGAGATAGGTTCGAGCCATGATCTCTTAGGGATAGCTCACTATACTCCTTTTGACTCTTCTCACCAAGTTTGATCCCTAGAGGATTCGTTTTAGGTGAGATCGAGTCGAATCGGTGGACGAACAAGCTGCTGTCGTGGTGACCGGACGCTCGACTCGGGCTGACCGGACGCACGGTCAGAGTCCGGTCGTTGAATGTTCTTCGCAGCTCTTTTCTGTGTATTGACCGGACGCATCTGTTGATCACTGACCGGACGCTCAGTCATTACTGTTCATCGGGTTTTTCAGACGACCGGACGCTAGGCTGGTTGAGACCGGACGCTCCCACTGTGAGTCCGGTCAGAAACAGTAAGGTCCCAGATCGGTTTTTGTGTGACCGGACGCGTCCGGTCCCTGCTGACCGGACGCTGATCAGAGTCCGGTCGTGACTGTTTTGCGCTGTTTCGTTCGCGGTTCGTTCGTTCGTTGTCGGACTTGGTTTCCGTCTTTTGCGTTGGCTTTCTAGAGTTGTGTAGTGTCCCGCTGTGCTTCTTGGAAGCATCCACCCTACATCTAGGGTCGTGGACATTAGCAAGCTCTAGGGTTTGTCTTTTGGGGTGATTCTCGGGACAGTGGCTACTAGTTTCCGTAAGGAAATTTTGAAGCTCCCATTCACCCCCCCTCTGGTCGCTTTCTGGTTGCTTCTCGGTCCTTCAATTGGTATCAGAGCGGGTTAAGGATCTTCCACCTTAGCCGGTTCCAGATCCACGGAAGGCGACATGGATCGCGGCGTGGGCAAACCGCCGTTCTTTGATGGGACGAACTATGCGTATTGGAAGATACGCATGTCGGCCTATCTCCAGAGCATGGGCTCTTCTGTTTGGGAGATTTGCAACAGGGATGATTACGTTGTCTTGGCTGCTCGTATCACTCAGCTCCAGATCGATGAGCACGAGGCCAATAGCCGGGCACGTAACGCCTTGTTCTCCTGTTTGAGCATGTCCGAGTTTGATCGCGTTTCTCACCTCCCCACGGCTCGAGAGATTTGGGCGACCCTCATGCGCTTCCATGAGGGAACCACTCAGGTCAAATCCCGCCTCTATGAGTCGCACAAGCGGGAGTATGAGAACTTTCGACATATGCCTGGCGAGAGCATAGAGAGTTTATTCGCTCGCTTTCAGGTTATTGTCAACAAGATGAGAGCGAACAAGGAGCTGTTGCCTTTTGACGATCATGAGAGAGCTTTGAAGCTTTTGCACACTCTTGATCGGTCAGTGTGGGACTCAAAGGTCCAGGCGATCATCGAATCGTCTAACTATGAGACCCTCACCTGCGACGAGCTCTTTAGTAAGCTCAAGTCTAGTGAGATTGACGCCATGTCGAGGGCTTCTTATGAGAATCCTTCTGGCCCGACTATGGCTTTGGTTTCTGGCTCTTCTAACCCCTCTGGAGGTTTTGCTCTTTCATCTCTCTTTTCTATCACAGAGGACCAGCTTGAGTCTTTGGGGGATGACGAGTTGGCAATGCTTGCCAACCGGTTCTCGCGGTTTCACAACAACCGCATGAACCGTCGCCGCGGAGGAGGACGCTCACGATGCTATGAGTGCGGCGACCCCGACCACTTCATCGCCAACTGCCCCAAGAAGAACAAGCATTCGGGGAAGGGCGATCATGGGCACAAGTACGACTCCGGCAAGCGCAAGGAGAAGTACGTCCCCGCGAGGCATAAGCGGAGGGGTGGCTTCGACAAGGAGTACATCAAGAAGAAGTACTTGGAGAAGGCCCAGGCTGAGCAGCGTGCGTTCTTCGCCACGCTCAGCGACGTCGACGACTCGGATGACGACTCCGCTTGCTCAAGCGATGACGAGTCCAAGAAGAAGAAGAGGATCGAGGACAAGCTGAACGGTCTCTGCTTCTTCGCCGACGATGACGGCTTCTGCACCATGGCGCTTGGTGATGAAGTCGACGGCAAGCTAGAGCACACCCCTCGGGACGATGACGACGACGACACCTCCCAGGTATCTATGACCCACGACGAGCTCTTTGCTGAGAATGAGAAACTTACTGTCACCTTGCTTAGTCAGGATAAGTTGCTTAGGCGTGCCGCTAGAGAGCGCAAGGAGTTTAGGCAGAAGTGGGAGGACACGGTGAGAGAGCTTGAGTTTGCCAAGTCCACCGTGGTCGTGTCGGAGGAGGTTGAGTGTGAGATGTGCACCACGCACATGACTGACCTTCTCACTTTGAGAGGTAAGTATGCTGCGTTGGTAGGAGAGGTGGATGAGCTGAAGGCTAGACCTTCTCTGTTGGGTGCGTGCAAGACTTGTCCTGTCTTGCAATCTGAGTTGGCAGAGAAGAATGCCAGGATTGTGTCTCTTGAGGAGGCCAACTCAGGTAGCACTTGTATGGCAAGATGCAAACCGAGGAAAACACATACCTTCGGACCATCTTGTCATGGGTCTCTTGTAGTGAGCCGCAGCTCGGGATGATGATCTCCCAATTTAAGCGAGCTGCTGGAAGTCCTGGTGTAGGTTTTGCCCCGGGTGCTGATCTTTCTGCGTTTGGGAAGGTTGGGGAGTCGAGTGGTCTGAACCCATGTGAGAAGCCCAACTCCACCGCTACTCCCAAACTGACCAAGCTTCCACCCAAAGAGCCCATCAAGCCTACCACCAAGGATGGGGTGTTTGAGGAACCTCCGAGAGCTCCACCCAAGAACCAAGTGTGGCATCCCAAACCCAACCACCTAAAGAACAAGGTGGACACAATGCCACCTATCCAGGAGGAGTTGCCACAGAAGGGCAAAGTGATCCACACCCACAGCCATGAGTACCAACAACCCCCTTTGCGTGCGGTGAGGTACCATTGTGATTTTTGTGGGAGAGATGGTCACTTGAGCGAGTTCTGCTTTAGGCGCAAGAGAGAGGCGCGCCGTGCTAGGGAGATGAACAACCCGGACATGTACCATCCTTTCCATGATGTACATGTGCCGAATGTTCAGAGGAAAGCACCGAGACGTGTTGCTAGGCCCAGAGGTCCAAAACCTCAAGTTCCCAGGCCTAGGCAGCAGAGAGCTCCGAGGAGAGTCGCTAGGCCTAGAGGTGTTGAGCCTCAAGTCCCTAGGCCTAGGCCTCGTAGAGAGCGTGCCCGGCGGGAGCCTGCAGTTGTAGGCTATGGACCCCGTGGCGGAGGCTTTGTAGTTGAGCGTTTTCCCCCACCGCGTTTTGAGTATCGCGATGGACGCTCTTCCCTTAGCGGACCACGTTTTCCTCTACGTGGTGATCGCTCCTCTTGTAGACGTGCTAGGAATGATTTTTCTGCTAACCGTTCTTTTGAGCAGTCGGCCCAACACTGGTATTCTTCCTACTTCACTAACCCCAGTGTTGGACCGTATGCTCACTCTATGTCTTTTTATTGATGTAGGTAAAACGGTTGGAGGACATTTGGTTGGTGGATTCCGGTTGCTCGAGGCACATGACCGGAAACGCCAAGTGGTTCTCCAGCCTTAGCCCTGTTGCCAGAAAGGAGTACATAACCTTCGGCGACAATAGCAAAGG
Source organism: Coix lacryma-jobi var. lacryma-jobi (assembly GCA_009763385.1). Classification (NCBI taxonomy): domain Eukaryota; kingdom Viridiplantae; phylum Streptophyta; class Magnoliopsida; order Poales; family Poaceae; genus Coix; species Coix lacryma-jobi. The sequence goes on along the minus strand of CM019825.1, from coordinate 127,611,318 downwards.
TAAGGTATTGTCTCGCGGGTCGGTGCGAGTTAATAAGCACTTTGTGTTGCGCGATGTTGCTCTTGTTTTTAACTTGCATTTTAACCTTCTTTCTGTTTCGCAACTCTTTGACGACGACTATGAGATTCGTTTTAAACCGAATCTCAGTCGTATTTTGGATCCTCAGGGCAATCTTGTGTGTTTGATTTCGCCCTTTGGAAAAGTCTTTCGTGCGAATTTCTCGGAGTCTTTTGGCACTTCTCGTTGTCTTGTGGCTGGACCTTCCTCCTCTGATCTTTGGAAGTGGCATAGGAGACTTGGACATTTGAGCTTCGACTTGCTTGCAAGGCTTAGTTCACTTGGCCTAATCCGAGGATTGCCCAAGTTGCATATGGAGAAGGATCTTGTTTGCCACTCTTGTAGACATGGGAAGATGGTTGCCGCTCCCCACCATCCAGTGACTCAGGTCATGACCAAGCGCCCTGGAGAGCTTTTGCACATGGACCTTGTTGGTCCGGCTCGGGTGAGCTCGGTTGGGGGAAAGTGGTATGTGCTTGTTGTTGTTGATGACTTTTCGAGATATTCGTGGGTCTTCTTTTTAGCTGAGAAGACCGAGACTTTCTCCTTTGCTCGCAATCTGATTTTGCGTCTTCAGAATGAGTTCCCTTTGAACTCGATGCGAGCAATTCGGAGTGATAATGGTTCCGAATTTAAAAATTCGGATTTTGAGAAGTTTTGTAACTCTTTGGGTTTAGAGCATCAGTTTTCTTCCCCCTACACACCGTCACAAAATGGTGTTGTAGAGAGGAAGAATCGGACCCTTGTAGAGATGGCCAGGACGATGCTCGATGAGCATAGGACTCCTAGGTGATATTGGGCCGAAGCTATGAGCACTGCATGCTACATTTCCAATCGCATTTTTCTCCGAGCATTCTTGAAAAAGACTTCTTATGAGTTGCGTTTTGGAAAACTGCCAAAGGTGAGTTATTTTCGAGTTTTTGGTTGCCATTGTTTTATACTCAAAAAGGGCAACTTGGACAAGTTTGAGTCTCGTTCTTCTGACGGTGTGTTTTTGGGTTATGGCACTCACACTCGAGCTTATCGTGTACTTAACCTTGACACTAACCGAGTCATGGAGACATCCGATGTCACCTTCGACGAGACCATGGTTTGTCCTTCTTCTCGCTTTGAGCGTGCAGGTGACCATGAGGTTGGCGAGCCTCTTTTTGATGATGATGAAGAAGGTGCTGAAGGGATAGATGACCCAACACCTCCTCCACCTGCAGTGCCGCAAAGAGCGGCTTCTACGACGACTCACGGCCCCGACACCTCTTCTTCCTGGGGGCCGTGGGATCCGCCACCCCGAGCGGTACCATTTGTACCCGGGGAGGCACCAGCTGTTGTTGAGGGGGAGGCTACTTCAGCTCGGGAGGCGCCACGACACATCCAGTGCCAGCACCCGCCTCAGCAGATGATCGGCAACATCGACGAACGAGTCACTCGGTTCAGGTCACAGCAAATCTCGCACTTCACTCATTCTGCTTTTGTTGCTAATTTTGAGCCCCGAGATGTTGGACACGCTATGACGGATCCTGATTGGGTCAATGCCATGCATGAGGAGCTTGAGAATTTTGAGCGAAATCGGGTTTGGGTTCTAGTTCCACCTCCTCCTGAGTGTAAGCCTATTGGGACAAAATGGGTTTTCAAAAACAAGCAAGGAGAGGATGGCCACGTTGTTAGAAACAAGGCCAGGCTTGTAGCGAAGGGTTATAGTCAGAAGGAGGGGATAGACTATGAGGAGACGTTTGCTCTTGTAGCTCGTTTGGAGGCAATTAGGATACTCTTGGCCTTTGCTACATCCAAAGGTTTCAAACTTTTCCAAATGGATGTCAAGAGTGCCTTCTTAAACGGCTACATAGAAGAAGAAGTTTATGTTGAGCAACCCCCCGGTTTTGAAAATCCTAAGTTTCCAAACCATGTTTTTAAACTCCACAAAGCTTTATATGGTTTGAAACAAGCCCCTAGAGCCTGGTATGATAGGTTGAAAACCTTTTTGCTTGCTAAGGGTTTTAAAATGGGATGTGTAGATAAAACGCTCTTTCTCCTCAGGCAAGGCAAAGACACTCTCTTGGTCCAGATTTACGTGGATGATATCATTTTCGGTGGTTCTTCTCACGCTTTGGTTGCCAAGTTTGCAGATACTATGAGCAGGGAGTTCTAGATGAGCATGATGGGCGAGCTGACATTCTTTCTCGGGTTGCAAATTAAGCAATCCCGAGAGGGGACGTTTGTGCACCAGGGCAAGTACACCAAGGACTTGCTGAAGCGGTTCGATATGGGTGAGGCCAAGCCTCTTCCAACACCCATGTCGACGACGACTGCCCTGGATGCGGATGTGGATGGAGAAGCAGTGGACCAGAAGGAGTACCGCAGCATGATCGGGTCGCTCCTCTACCTGACGGCGACACGCCCGAACATCCAGTTCGCGGTGTGTCTGTGTGCGCGCTTTCAGGCGTCGCCGCGCACCTCTCACCGTCAGGCGGTGAAGCGGATTTTCAGGTACCTTCGTTTCACGCCTGAGTTCGGGATTTGGTATTCTGCTTCCTCCACCCTCTCCCTTTGCGGTTATTCGGATGCCGATTTTGCTGGTTGCCGTATTGAGCGCAAGTCCACTTCTGGGACTTGCCAATTTATTGGTTCTTCTCTTGTTTCGTGGTCTTCTCGCAAGCAGTCTAGTGTCGCTCAGTCCACTACAGAGGCTGAATATGTTGCTGCGGCTAGCTGTTGTTCCTAGTTGCTTTGGATGATGGCCACTTTGCGTGATTTTGGTCTGAGCTTTTCTAGCGTGCCTTTGCTTTGTGACAGTACGAGTGCTATTAGCGTTGCTAAGAACCCCGTGCTTCACTCAAAGACCAAACACATTGATGTGCGCTTTCATTTTCTGCGAGACCACCAGGAGAAGGGTGATATCGATCTTCGCCATGTCGATACTCATCATCAACTGGCTGATATTTTCACCAAGCCTTTAGACGAATCAACCTTTAATCGGTTGAGGGGTGAGCTTGGTGTGTGTTTCCCCTTTTAGATGGGGGAAACATTTTGGATCTTGTATATTTGACTGACTCTTTTGTCTTTATTTTCTTTTTGCATTTCAGCGTACGCATTTACATTCTGAGCTTCATGTTTATAATCACTAGAATGTAACTATGCTCTATTTAGTATGCTCCGATGCTTATATGGATGCTTGTAGCTTATGCTCTTCCTGATCACTAGTACATGTTATGAGCTGAGCTATTTTTGGAATGGTGAATTTAATTAATGTATATAAAATCTGAAGATGTTCACCATTGAGATATGCAACTAGCATGTGTAGGATGTGTTGAGTCCTTTCATGCTTTTCATATATGCTAGGTTGCTATGTCTCCAGTTATGAGTCATTCACTTGCTTGGTCTGTTCATATCATGTTTAAAGTTTGAACCAAGTTTTAGTGAATTGAAAAGATCGAGATGGGATTGCTTGTCAACACCTCACGGTATCGAGACTGTTTCTCATTGCACTTTGAGTTAAACTTGAGCCGTATAGTGTATGACCGAAACCGTTGCTTTAAGCTTCTGATTGCATATGCATAGGCTTCGCACGGTTGAAAAGTTAGGCAAAGACAAGCTTTCAACCTCTCGCAATCACATGCTGAAATTAAACTTGTGTAATTTCACCGCTGCAACTCCGATATAAAAATGAAATCACAAGTATATGCTTCATTCCTATGCATGATGATTGAACTTTGCTAGGGGTAGTTCACCTTGTATACATGTTTATCACTTGTTTGGATTCCTGTCTATACATGTGTAGTGCTATTTTGATGGTGACTATCTTTTTGGCTAAAGACTGCTCACATGCTCATATGTTCATATTTCGTATATGTGATCAGTTTGAGCCTTCGCTATTTGAGTGCTTAGTTGAGTCATTGGAGTTATACTGTTTAGAGCATTCTTGCACTCTTTTGATTATATGTCTGAAGCTGCTAACTTGCCTTTCTGACTTCATATGCATGTTGGAAGGAGGAGTTTCTTGCCTTGATGACTTTTCTTGATTAGTGCATTTTCAACTAAGGGGGAGAATTTTTGCAAATCATATGTCTCCCGGTGTTCAACTAAGGGAAAGCTTTTGTTAAGGGGGAGATTTTCAAATCTTTGTGCTCTTCTAATGTTGGACCTAAGGGGGAGTCCCTGGTTGCTTGCACTTGTCGAGGGGGAGTTTGCTAGTTATGTTGAGCCGCTGCCTCTGTCTTGAGGGACTAGCAAACATTTTTCCTCAATTGGTGTCGAGTTTGATTTCGATTGGTTCGGAGTGGTTTTTCTTGCTAGTTGTGTTGAGCCTCTGTGCCTCTATCTTGAGGGACTAGCACTTTGCCATTTTATGCTCCGATTTTCGATTGGTATCTTGCTAGCGGTGTTGAGCCTGTTCTACCTCTTCTTGAGGGCTAGCTTTGCTTTGCTTGGTCGCGTCGAGCCGTTGCCCATGTCTTTGGGGACCAAGTTCTTTCGCTCTTTCCACTTGACCTTCTTCGGCTTTGCTATGCTTTTGGGTCATTTGGTCGAGTTCTCTCTCCTTCCTCCTTCTTCCTTCCTCTTTTCATTATGATTTGTGTGAGTAGTTGACAATGCACTCATCAAGGGGGAGATTGCGGATACATGGGTGTATGCCGGGTCTTTGAGTGTTGAGTGATTGTCAACTGGGATGATGCGCATGTTCTTTGGCTTGTGTTGTGCAGGTGTCGAGCACAGATACAGTGACCGACGGTGAGGTGAAGGTCAAGTTGAGACGTGTCGTGCCGATGGACCGGGTGCGGTGAAGGATGGGCGTGCCGTGCGGCGGACGTGCCATGCCGAGGTACTGAGCGGTGAAGGGCGGACATGAGGCTTGGACTGAGGGACCAGAGGCCCGAGGATCAGCTGTGGTGGCTGGCAGCCTGTGACGACGACAAGTGAAGAAGTGCGGTCATGTGTTGCCTGAGTCGTGGACTCAGGGACACGTGTCGGTGGACGGGGTGCACGGGCTGTGCATCCCCTCTACGACGTCGGTTTGGTGGTAGAGCCAGGGAAAAACCATCGGATGGACGGTTTCCAGGTTTGGGCCTCAAAACCTGGGCGTGGACGGTTTCCGAGTTTGGCCACAAAACTCGGGCTGAGGGTTTCCGAGTTTGGCCACAAAACTCGGGCTGAGGACGGTTTCCAGGTTTGGGCCTCAAAACCTGGGCGCTGAGGGTTTGCTGAGTTTGGCCTCAAAACTCAGAAGCTGGTGGGCTGGTTTCCCGGTTTGGGCCTCAAAACCGGGGGTTGGCTGGAAAAGGCTGGTTTCCCGGTTTGGGCCACAAAACCGGGGGTGCAGAGCGAGGGCGGCACGTGGCGGCGATCTGGAGGTTGCGTCGAGGCAACGCTTCGAGTCGAGCGGGCGTGGCCGTCGGATACACCTACCACCGAGTTGGTCCAGAATAACCCTAGGGTTTAGCTGGTTCGCTCTGTAATTAGAATAGAGAGGGGTAGAGTAGGAAATAGACTTAGGCTTGTAGTAGGATAAGTAGTTGGGAGACACCCTCCTCCCATCCATCTCAGTCATTTGCTCTTTCGCACTTAGGGTTTCCTGCTCTCCCATCCCCTGCTGTAGCTAGCTGAGATCCGCAGAGAGACTTGCCTCTGTGTACTGTTGATTTTGAGGAAGTGAGACCGTAATCTCACTGTTGTAGCGTGTGGTAGCCACACGGTTGCAGTTCGTGGTTGTGATTCGCGTTTCGTTTGTGTTCTTCGCGGAATCCTTTTTCTCCACGATTTTCCCGTCGCTTGATCTCTTTGCTCGGTTCATCTTTTGCAAAACCATTTGAACCAAGTTGTTCTAGATCGTGAGGCACTTCTTTCCACCGAAGGAATTCACCTCTAACCTCACGGTCTAGGAGATCGATCGATTTTCGTTTCGGGTCAAGTTTTCTCCTTTCCCCCGAAATTCTTTGATTCATCGATTTGGAGATAGGTTCGAGCCATGATCTCTTAGGGATAGCTCACTATACTCCTTTTGACTCTTCTCACCAAGTTTGATCCCTAGAGGATTCGTTTTAGGTGAGATCGAGTCGAATCGGTGGACGAACAAGCTGCTGTCGTGGTGACCGGACGCTCGACTCGGGCTGACCGGACGCACGGTCAGAGTCCGGTCGTTGAATGTTCTTCGCAGCTCTTTTCTGTGTATTGACCGGACGCATCTGTTGATCACTGACCGGACGCTCAGTCATTACTGTTCATCGGGTTTTTTCAGACGACCGGACGCTAGGCTGGTTGAGACCGGACGCTCCCACTGTGAGTCCGGTCAGAAACAGTAAGGTCCCAGATCGGTTTTTGTGTGACCGGACGCGTCCGGTCCCTGCTGACCGGACGCTGATCAGAGTCCGGTCGTGACTGTTTTGCGCTGTTTCGTTCGCGGTTCGTTCGTTCGTTGTCGGACTTGGTTTCCGTCTTTTGCGTTGGCTTTCTAGAGTTGTGTAGTGTCCCGCTGTGCTTCTTGGAAGCATCCACCCTACATCTAGGGTCGTGGACATTAGCAAGCTCTAGGGTTTGTCTTTTGGGGTGATTCTCGGGACAGTGGCTACTAGTTTCCGTAAGGAAATTTTGAAGCTCCCATTCACCCCCCCCCCCCTCTGGTCGCTTTCTGGTTGCTTCTCGGTCCTTCACGGCGTCGCCGATCCACTGAATCACATTCTGATGCATGGTAGATGGAATGCAACAATTGGCGTGGATCCAATCCCTTCCAAGAAGCATACTGTAGGATCCTTTTGCATCGACCACAAAGATGGTAGTCGACATACTCTTGCTGCCAATCGTCAATTCGACACATACAACACCTTTAGTAGTCGATACGTTGCCAGCAAAATCAGTCAACCTCATATCGGTCTGAGTCAAGTCTTCTGCAGTTTTGCCAAGCTTTCTAAAAGTGGCGTATGACATTAAATTGACAGCTGCTCCTCCATCGACTAACATCCTGTTTAGAGACCTTTCATCGACAAACCCTTTTAGGTATAAAGCTTTCTAATGAGAATGTCTCTCGGGTTTTTGAAACGTGGCCTCTTCTGCTTGATAGATCCACTAAGCAACTGCTTCTTCACCATCAGATTCTTCTTCATGATCAGAGGATCTAAACTCGGCAGGTAGCATGAACAGAACAACGATATTAGCCGATGATTTACCTTTGTCGGTTGTCTGCTTTACTTGTCAGATTTTGGGTTTCTTCTTCTGGATTTCATCATTTCTTAACCTTTGAACCCGTCGCTTCTGGCTCTTGGTCAATCCACCAGGACACCATTGTCCCTCTTGCCAGGGATGATCACGATCGGCTAATCTTGCTCCAAGCCGACTATGAACATTTTCATTTTTTACGCGCCGATCTATATTTTCAAACCTTAATCTTTCATGTACACATCGGCGGTTGTCTCTCGACTGCCTATACTCCCGGTATTGATCACTGCATTCTGGACAATTACGAAGAGTAAGAAGCTTTAAGCCTTCATTCCAGCAATGTCTGAAGAAAGGACAACCCTAATGATTCTTTTCCTCATCTCTGATACGCCTCTCTTCTTCACGAGATCTCCTATACTCTTTCTCTTCGAGCTACTCTTGATATTCCTGCTCATCCCTTTCCCTCTGTGTTTGGCTCTTTTCCTTCTGACGTTGCCACTTGTTCAGTAAAATTCTGATAGTTGGACGTCTTCTTGCTTCACCAGCCTTTGAAGTCTCAGGTTGATCACATTGATCAATACTCTTCTGTCATTTCATCTCCTGATACTCCTTGGCTATTAGCTGCTTTTTTGGATCAACCGTCCCAGCTGCCTTGGCTTTGTCAGAAGTCAACACTCTGATTTTACTTCGAGGAGCAGGAGCTACCATGTTCTGTGGGAAAGGATGATCGTTGATGCTCATACCTTTGGCCTTTTTTAGGCCAATTCTTCCTTTAACGATAGCCTTCTGGATCATATCTCTGAAAACTCGGCAATCGTTAGTTGTATGGGTACCAGAATTATGAAATTTGTAGTACCTTTTATTTTGAGCTCCTCAGCCGATGGGATACTGTGGTTCCCAGTCAACTTGATTTGACCCTTCTCCAGCAAGTAGTCAAATATCTTGTCGGCCTTAGTGATGTCAAAGTTATACTTTACATCTTTCTCGGTACTTTTGGCCTTTGCCCAAGGTTGTACTCATTATTTCTCCAAGCCCACTCTACAACAGCTACTTCATCATCACTTTCATCTCCTGAATCATCGTCTTCATCTTGTAGGAAGATATGACTCTCTGCATTGTAGGCTTTCTTGGGTTTAAACGCTTGATTGTACCGATTCTGAGCATCAATATTTGCTACCTTTTTAGCTAAATCGGCCATATTGTTACAACCAAAGCCGATTTTCTCTCTGATGGCAGGTATCAATCCTCGAATTACAATGCTAACCACCTCTGGATCTGACAATGATAAGGAGTAGCATTGATTCTTCATCTCTCTGAATCTCTGAAGGTATTGGTATCCAGTCTCATTATTTCCTTGCCTTGTATCGATCAAGTCTACCAGGCCCTTTTGCAATACTCTAGAGTCAAAGTATTTATGAAACTTGTCTTCTAAATCTTCCCAGCCTTGAATGGAATTGGGTGGCAGAGATGAAAACCATGAAAAAGCCGATCCAGATAGAGAGAGAGGAAACATTCTGACTTTAAGTGCTTGTTCATCACCAATCTCCCCAAGCTGGACCATAAACTGGGTTATATGTTCCATGGTTGTTACTAAGCCAGTTCCTGTGAATTTGGTAAAATCAGGGATTCTATATCTTGCAGGAAGAACAACCTGATCAAACCATTCCGGATATGGTTTTTTGTAGCCAGTCACTGTAGATTTTGGCGTCAAGCCAAATTGCTTCTGAACCAGATCAGTTACCTGACTCATTAATTGATCAATTTGATTCACTGGCTTTTGATAGCCGATGTTCTGCCCCCTGAAGCCATTGGCATTATACTCTGGGTTCTCTTGAGCATCCAAAGTATAGAAATCAGAGACATAATGATACCCCTGAGGTATATCATCAGGTGCTACGCTCCCTTGGTATGGTGGTGCATTGAAGTCTCTTGTGATGCGTCTTGCATGAGGAGCTATTTTTGTAGCCGATGAGTATATATTATTACTCATGTCCGGCTGTTGCATTGGCTGCGGTGTCACGCCCCCAGGGTTAATCATCATCTGGATTCCATCGCCATTTGGACCATTAATTTGAGGTCCAGTAGAAGTTCCAGCTCCTTGACTGTTTCCAACAATATATGTTGGACCCCTTCTGTCACCACTGTTGACGTTCGTTAGTGCAAATAAGAATATGAAAGATTCCGCAAGCGCACAGAACATCATTGTAGCATTTTACCGGGAGTATTCCAGGATTGTTATTTATATTTTACCACAGGGAAGCAAGGGTTAAGAATCTGATAACTCACTATCATGCATCTACTAACTCAGAGTACAAATAGACTAAAGCAAGAGTAATGGATATATGATATGATAATGAATGAAAGCACAATAACGAGAATTCAATGATAAATGTATAGATAACTATAGTGGGAGGACAACGGGAGAGATCAAGGTTCCTATGCACTTCTCCATTACTTGAGTTCTAAGGTAACAAGAATGAAAAGATATAACAGTCATATAATAACACTTCGGGACATCAGAACACCAACCACAGAAAGGGATGAGAAGGGGGTTTGGGAAGTTCTGACTACGGTCCTACGAACATCAACCCGAACGTGGTGGAATACGTCGGCCATCAGGGCTGTCACCACCTGGGGCTACCACAACTATCCGTGGGGTTGAGCGCAACCTCAGGTAACCTATAGACTAAACACCATGTCTAATCTATCGATTACTACTCTAATTACCATGAATAACTAGAGCACTCAATACGAGCGAAGATCCCATGCCAAGATATAACAACTATACTAATCATATAATAAAGCATAAAGTAATACAGAAGATAAATATATTAAAGCATAAGTCTTACAAAGAAAAGATACAAAACATACCAAAACTCTGAAGACTCCTCCGGAACCGGAGCGCAGCTCCGCTCTCCCTAACTCTCGACTAAAGCTAAGCTATTACATTGGAAAATCTAAACCTAATTCTCTAGGGAGGAGAGGTTGTCCTTCGAGGGACGCCTCTACAAAGACTCCCATATGATGATGGTGGTCTATTGCCTCAGGGGGGTCCTGGGTTTATTATATAGGGGCTCCTGGCCTCCCCTCCACCTTGGGCAAGCGATGTGGGACTAAATCCTTCGTCATATGCACTTGGGCCTAAATGGGCCAAAACGTGTTGGAGAGGTCGGTTGGAGTGCGTCACGCGAAGGGGGACGAAAGTGGGCCCAACACCCGACCGGTCGGTCCATAGAGGAGACCGGTCGGTCTGCCCCTATGACAGGTGGGCCCCGCCTTCCGTGGGTCGCCTTCTCTTGTCTTCTGGAATGTTCTAGAATCTTCCAAGTCGTATCCATCGAGGACTCTCGCTCCGGGACTCCAAATATAACAAATCATATGTCCGTTTCGATCGTCTCAACGAGCTCTTCACAATGGTGTGCTCTGTTTCATTACTTGAGATACTTTTATATGGTGAAATATTGATAATCCTGCAAGACAAGTGAGAGCACCAAAACTCGTGGAACTTGTTAGTTTCAAACCCTACAACTATGCTTTGTGATTCATTTAGTGTCATTTCATGCAATAGTTGATGGTTAATTATGAGCATTAGTGAGCGTCAACAAGTTCCCCCAAGCTTAACCTTTGCTAGTCCCGAGCAAAGCCAAACTCAACGGTGGATTAGGAGTTGCTGCAATATCTTCACTTCTAACAAGTACATATGCATTCAAACAAAAGTTCTCATTTGGATTAGAAAAAGATATCATATTATTTATCACGGGGCTTAGTACTTTACCTTCAATCTTGATAATTGAAAGATAGAACGATCAAATCAAGCACCATGTCTCTAGTTCCTTCACTTCACCATTATCCCGGAGTTTTTATGAATTTTCAAAAAGCTTAATAACATATGTTGTCAAATTAAACAATGGATCCAAAGAGAAAGTCAACCATACTATTGAATCGAGAAGTGCATGTGTATGGAGAATGGAGGCGGATGCTCTTTTGAATAATTCACTCTCTTTTGTCTATTAGAAACACATGGCTATCACGCTAATTCTAATGGCGGGCACGTGCCCATTTTTTCTGATATTCATATTTTTTTCTTTTTCTCTCTTTTTTCGAGGTTCCGGACACTTGTCCCTTTTATTTCCTCGGGATCTATCTTTTTGAGGTTTCGGACACTTGTCCCTTTTTATTTCCTCGGTTTTTTTCTTTTCTCTTTTTTTTCAATAGCCACATGCTTCCAACAAACTTTTGAGAGGATAGCAATAGATAATCATGAGCATTTATGCAAAGGATGAATGAAATGTGTAAGTGATCTCAATTCAATAGTATGATAACTTCTCATAGGGTCAACAAAGCTTAATTTAACTCAATGCCATTATTAGTCATATTAATATTAAAAATTCTTCGGAACTCTAGTGTTGCTTCAGAACAAGATAACAGTAGCTCAGATCATCACATATCATATCTGTCAATTACCTAGACTCTGGTTCAAGCATTTGCTACCCATATATTTAATTTCATTTTAGGGCATCATTAATTTTTAAACTTAAGAGAACTCATGCTTAAAGGCTAGGTACTAGAAAGAAATACAATAGAGCAACTATTCATCATTTCCATTTTAAGAAATTAGAGAGAGTTCTTCAGATTTGACATGTTTTATTTATTTAATCTAACACACACGCTATAACCTATTATTTAAAAACACTAAGATAGTAGTAAGACATACCTGAATCACGAAGATAACGGGGGTGCGTCTCCCCCAAGCTAATCCTTTCAATCACATCGAGCCTTCATGTGCCCGAATATTTTTGTTCTTTTTCTTTTTAAGGGTGAGCCTTCATGTGCTCACTTTTTTTTTGTATTTTGAATTTATTTATAAAAAGAAAAACTTAAGAGGATAAAGATACTTACTTGGATACACAGGGGTGCTTTCCCCCAAGCTGAATGTTGACGTAGTCGTTCAATCTTGCAATGTAGCGGACTAGCGGTGGAAATGTGTTTCCTCTATCAGAGCTTTGATTGATGTTGATGGTTATGGAAACAGTGTTCTAACAGTGGATAGAACATCCACTTGCTCGTCAGCTTTTCTTGGTCTTTCAATCCTGTGAAACTCAAATAGACAACAAGACTTTGTGGAACAGATTAAACGTTAGTGGTTGGCCACTTAAGCCTTAGTTATCCAGAGTTTCAGTAAGATCTCTTTCTCAATATTTTTTTTGTATTTTAATATTTTTTATGATGCAAGAGAAAATGCAACAGGATGAATGTATGCATATTTATTTTTGTTTTTATGCCACCACGGTGAACATTTCATGTGGGTTTTTACACACCATAGAATTATTCACATGGGGCTTTAGGTTTTATGATGCTGTGCAAAAAGTAAAATATTTTCTCTTTTTTTTATGCAATGCTAATACAGAAAAGTAAATATGCTATGGAGAGATGATGATGGAAAGTAAATATGCAAAATAGAAACTAATGCAGAAAAGATAAATATGGATAACTACCGATTTACCTTTCGGCGAGGGTTCAATATTTTAAGTCCTCTGAACAGGACTTCTCACCATGTTCATTCCTGAGGTGCATCATTTGATTCCGATATATAGACCTTGATAACTACACCTCTTGATATGGTGTCACTCATGTTCTTCGTTCGCCCAGCAATTTGAAGTGAAACATTAATTGTGAAAGCTGGTGGCATCTTGCTCAGTGTGCATGTTCTTGTAGATCCAGGACCTTCACTCTGTAGAATTTGGGAGTTGACAAACCCCTCCATGTTTTGCTCAAGAGTGTATCCTGCTCATAAAGACAAGGTAGAGATCAAGTGCATGGGCTCTGTTGGTGGAAAAACACCAACAGAACCAAAAGTTTTGTTCATTCTAACCTTAGGCACATTGAACAAGATACACTTGTTGTTTATGTACTCTATTTAATCTTAACATGAGTGATAAGATCAGAAGATGAGCATGAAAGTAGCATCTTAAAAATATTTTACAGATCAGATTGTTTAACCCAAGGAAGGATAATCTATGCATAATGTGTCGATCTTTTCATGATTGTGATATATCATCTCCCAAAGGTTAGATGCATAACATTTTAGCTCATTTAGATAGTGACATAGTGAGATTCAAGAGAGTAAAGCCAGGAATGAAGAGTAAAGAACTGAACATGTTGAGTTGATTAGGTTGGATCATGTGAGGTGCAACTTTAAACATGTTTGGTTCTTTATGTATGCGCATACCAGAAACAAGGAGAAGCTTTTAAAGGGATGGTTACTTACCTTGAAATGGTACTTTATCATTGAAGAGTGATTGCGTCGAACTACCTTGTGGAAGCTTCTCTTGTCTAGCTGGTTGTTGTTCATGAGTGGCTTGTCTTCTCTTCCTTATCTCACAGTGGGCCAACTGAGTCTTGTTCTCAACAGGTCCAGACGATGGAGGCTTTGTTAGCTATTCTCTTGATTTGTAGGTTTAGGTACTATCTCTCCATGTCTGAATTCTTGCAGTACAGTGGCTTCATCCTTCATGATGTCCCCCTCAATTTCTGGCAGTTGGTTCTTCCTTTGTCGGCTGAGTCAACGTCTTCTCTTGGTTTCCTTCGGCTGCTCATAAATGGTGTAGTTGTTGATGAAGCAGCAATCCTTTTGATCGAAGATCCAAAAGTGGATGTCTCCAGGTTTGACATAGATGACAACTTTGGTGGTGTTCAAGAACATTCTTCCAAGAATGAGTGATGGATCATATTCTTCTTCTTGGCTAGGGCAGCGTCCAGTGGCTTGTACTGATCAAAGTGTTGAAGCTGGATTTCTCCTTCCTTTCCTTGATAGTGAAGCAAATCCAGACAACGGAATTGTGTCTCCTCCAAGCTGGCTTGTGAGGTAGGTGGATGTCCAAATTTCTTCAACAACATGTGCATGAGTTGAAATTGTAAACCTTGTTGTTGTTGAAGTCGTACCACCTCGTTCACCAAACTAGCTCTTGTGTTGCAATGATTAGAAGTGAGGAGAACTTCCACTGCTTGTCTTTATAGTGAACCACCAACAAACTTCCTTCGGATGACACATAGATGTTATGATGTAGTGGCATATTGCCTCCCTGATATTTGTTGTTGCTGTCGGTGTTGATGTCTTCGACAATGATGAGTGTAGGCATAGATTGACCCATACGGGGTGAGTTGCATCCTGCTCGTCATCAGTGTCCTGGCTTAGGCCTTGGGATGGCTCAAAGCTTGGCTGCCTTCGACATCACTAGTGACTTGTCTAATGATGAGTTTTGTCTATCCACATGTTGGGTTTGGATCTTTAAGTTCACACCATGAACAAACAAACCTCATCTCCTACAAAATGTTAGTGGACGCATACCCGAAGGATTGCACAGAATTTGAAACATGGGATGTTGTCCACAATTTTTTTCTTCTTTTTTTTATCCATGCTAATGAAAATATGATTTTAGGATTACTTTAGCATAGACTAGTAGTTTATGTGTTGGCTGCATTTTAACATGGTTCAAGGCAAAAGATAACTTGTAGTAGAAGATAGACTTAAATAAACTTTAATACTCACAGTTCTTTCATCCATGATGAATGAGCTGAGTCTTCATTATGCAGTTCACCGTATGCCTTGCTTCATCTCTGATGTGAATTCATCTCGGGACTTTCCCAAAATGTATTTAGAGTTCTCTGCAGGGGTTAGTCTAACAAAATATCCAATGTCTACACAAGCTAATTTTAGATCAATAATCAAACCAAACTCCATGTCTAATTTGATTAAGGTAGACTATTTAACCTAAGCACCACACTTAATTTAAAAAGCCTATGAAAATACTCAATTTAAGTACTTTCAAACCAAAACATACTATGGTAAACAAAGATAGCACGAGAGCATAATAGATATTTATTCAAAAAGAGATGACAGAGTATGATCATAGTGAGGATTTTTTTTTCTTTTTTTTAAAGTATTTTTTTAGATGCAGATGGCATGAATGCATGCAAGGAACTAAACATGTTATGGACATTGATATGAGAAAACATAAACTAAATGAAGTGGATGCAAGGATGATTAAAAGTAAACATGCAGTGGTATGCAAGAAATTAAAAAGATAACTACTCATAAAGTTTAAAGTCCATGAGCAAGACTATCTCACCTTGATTATACTTACCATGACTCACAACTGGGACTTGTGAGTGGCGCAGCGTATCCGTCACATGGGATGAGAGTTGAATTATTGTGACGGCGACCTTTTCTCCAATCTACACAAGGTTAGAATAATATATATGTATACACAAACCTGTGAGATGGCAGGGTTCCAGAATTAATGATGGATCTTGAATGTTCAGGCACCCTGGGTACTTCATTCTTGTGGAAGCTTGCCATAAGGTCGAAACGGCATCTGATGTCCTGTCTATTCCACACTCAACAGAACAAGGGGTAATCCTACTAAAGCTAGTGGTACACTAAATTAGCAGACATCAAGATCATTATCAAAATCTTTACACCAATTGCTTCCCCGGCAACGGCGCTAAAAATGCTTGTTGACGTTCGTTAGTGCAAATAAGAATATGAAAGATTCCGCAAGCGCACAGAACATCATTGTAGCATTTTACCGGGAGTATTCCAGGATCGTTATTTATATTTTACCACAGGGAAGCAAGGGTTAAGAATCTGATAACTCACTATCATGCATCTACTAACTCAGAGTACAAATAGACTAAAGCAAGAGTAATGGATATATGATATGATAATGAATAAAAGCACAATAACGAGAATTCAATGATAAATGTATAGATAACTATAGTGGGAGGACAACGGGAGAGATCAAGGTTCCTATGCACTTCTCTGTTACTTGAGTTCTAAGGTAACAAGAATGAAAAGATATAGCAGTCATATACTAACACTTCGGGACATCAGAACACCAACCACAGAAAGGGATGAGAAGGGGGTTTGGGAAGTTCTGACTACGGTCCTACGAACATCAACCCGAACGTGGTGGAATACGTCGGCCATCAGGGCTGTCACCACCTGGGGCTACCACAACTATCCGTGGGGTTGAGCGCAACCTCAGGTAACCTATAGACTAAACACCATGTCTAATCTATCGATTACTACTCTAATTACCATGAATAACTAGAGCACTCAATACGAGCGAAGATCCCATGCCAAGATATAACAACTATACTAATCATATAATAAAGCATAAAGTAATACAGAAGATAAATATATTAAAGCATAAGTCTTACAAAGAAAAGATACAAAACATACCAAAACTCTGAAGACTCCTCCGGAACCGGAGCGCAGCTCCGCTCTCCCTAACTCCCGACTAAAGCTAAGCTATTACATTGGAAAATCTAAACCTAATTCTCTAGGGAGGAGAGGTTGTCCTTCGAGGGACGCCTCTACAAAGACTCCCATATGATGATGGTGGTCTATTGCCTCAGGGGGGTCCTGGGTTTATTATATAGGGGCTCCTGGCCTCCCCTCCACCTTGGGCAAGCGATGTGGGACTAAATCCTTCGTCATATGCACTTGGGCCTAAATGGGCCAAAACGTGTTGGAGAGGTCGGTTGGAGTGCGTCACGCGAAGGGGGACGAAAGTGGGCCCAACACCCGACCGGTCGGTCCATAGAGGAGACCGGTCGGTCTGCCCCTATGACAGGTGGGCCCCGCCTTCCGTGGGTCGCCTTCTCTTGTCTTCTGGAATGTTCTAGAATCTTCCAAGTCGTATCCATCGAGGACTCTCGCTCCGGGACTCCAAATATAACAAATCATATGTCCGTTTCGATCGTCTCAACGAGCTCTTCACAATGGTGTGCTCTGTTTCATTACTTGAGATACTTTTATATGGTGAAATATTGATAATCCTGCAAGACAAGTGAGAGCACCAAAACTCGTGGAACTTGTTAGTTTCAAACCCTACAACTATGCTTTGTGATTCATTTAGTGTCATTTCATGCAATAGTTGATGGTTAATTATGAGCATTAGTGAGCGTCAACAAGTTCCCCCAAGCTTAACCTTTGCTAGTCCCGAGCAAAGCCAAACTCAACGGTGGATCAGGAGCTGTTGCAATATCTTCACTTCTAACAAGTACATATGCATTCAAACAAAAGTTCATGCATGACATTATATTGGACCTGGACCATTGGATCAACATGACCTTCCAAAACCACCCTTGAAAGATGAGTTTTCTGAATGATCTTCTTATCCCTGGTCTTGCTGTAGCTTAATAAGCACAAATGTCGATATTGCTCAACAATCTGTTCTATTAAGCATTGAGTTTCCTCTAGAAGCTCCTCCATTATCACGTGCAGTACTTTATTATTGTCGAACGTCATGATTCAGACAACCGAGTCCCACCGGGCGTGCCAAAAGAATGTGTTGACACAAAAATCGGTTGGTAGCGCCAACACACTCGAATGCATGGTCCTCAGAGGGCGTACGGAGCAAGTCCCGACCTCCTGAACCTTCAGTAGATGGTGGTACTGATTCTTGGCGAGATCGACTTCGGGCGTGCCAGTCAATTTGACTTGTAATTGACAAGGACAAGAAAAAGATTGTTAAATCGTGGAACCTGCCGGTTTGGTGTCAGACAGTTCCAAATTATACGGCTCTGATATAGCCACTTGTCTTTAGGACATTGACTACAAAGTCAACTCCCAGGAGATTGCATGAAAATCATTGAAAAAGATATAAAACATAACGACTATGATATATATGTAAAAGTATTCGGAATAGATAAACAACCGATAAGCTTAAACATATTAGTAGAGTAAAGATCTATGCGTGCATCCAAACAACATGAAAACAACGTATCGACTATTTGCACAAGCAGTTCTATTCATTAACAGTGGGGTGTCTCCATACAACCATAACAACAAATAGATCGATAAAATAGCTTGAACATCAACAGTGGGGTGTCTCCATACAGCCATAATGATGACTAAGCTAGATCACGTCTTGTGCAAAAAGTAGATCCGTTAATTCCAAGCCACTTAGAAGAACACATTATGAAGAGAACATAACTGGATCAGCTATTTTAGCCGATACAGGGTCCATGAGGCACGAACAAGATCTACCCGTTAAAACCATGACTTGACTTAAGATCGAACAAATCTAATCTATCATATATATTAGTGGGGTTCAGAAATACAGCCGTAATAGATATGTTAGATCGAATCTATTTTTTCTTAGATCAGATCGTGGTTTTATCGGATATCTCGAACGCACAACATGTAACAACCAAGATTGACAAAATAGTTGATGTAAAGCTTGGATTGGCTATTTCCTCTATTGTGAGTGTATAAGCCTCAGAACAGCTGAAGCTAAGCATCCTTTAAGCTTAAGCTACTTTGTCAATCTTGACTGGGCAAGATGTTATTTAAAACATAAAGAAACTAATTAAAGCATGAAACAACATTGATAACTTAATGAATCTATTAGCTTGCCAAACCAATAGAGCTGATAAACAGTCAAGATCGACTAAAGTAAGAGATTGATCAGAGTCAAAACAGTCTTACAAAAGACGAGCTTAAACCGATAACTAGCCATGTCATAGCTTAACAAGAGTTTGGTCGATGCCAAATACAGCCTTATTACACGATGACACAAGCCATTGGTGAAACTTACAAGCAAACCGGAGGTCGGTCGATGCCGATGCAGCCCTGCCTGATTGAAGGTCTCGCCGAGATCTACGTTACTCCTACTCCTAGGGTTTTGGCCGGTGGCCGATGTATTGATTGATTAGATGTCTACAAAATTTGGGTTTTTAACTATTTATAACCCGGTTGACTCGTGTCCTAACACGATTAGGTTACATAATAGGTAAAAATAAAAGACGACTCAGACTTGAACTCCTTGGTCGAGCCCGACACGTCTTTGAAGCCCATCGCGCTGGTCCACACGAATCCTTCTGGTTACGCTTGAACCCACACAAGCTTCTTTTATTTTTAGGTCGATCATTTCCTTAATAAACCAGCCGTTTATGCTTACAAAATAATAATCTTCTCGGTCCAAAATCTGATGTAAACAGATATATAAAATACAATGAGTAACAATAGAGATAGATACACATTGAAAGTGTCTATGATCTGATGTTCATTAGCTTTGGATAATCACCAGACTACAATAATTAAAAAAAATGACAGGAAGTACTTTGATATTTCCAAATTTGAGCCCTTCCAGACACTTGTGACTGCAATTCTTTCCTCCGCAGTTGCATCCATTAGCATGTCCACAATAACGACCACAACAAAAAGATGCTCAAATGAAAGCACCAACAATCTATGCATTAGGATAAAAATGTTAATATGAAAAGAGTCATGGTAAGTAAACAAAATTAGATAAGTAAAGTTCATGCACAGTTAAGAGTGGACTACAAAGTGAATAGCCAGAGTGAGGTGACAATAGAACCTTCTAAAAGGAACTCGAAGGTAAACAAGAGGAAAATAAATTTTAATTTATTGTGTCACCTACAACTCTGCAAATATAACTCAAACAACCTACTTTGGCCATAGGGACTCCGTCTCTGGTAGTGCAAGCAGCAAGATGAGCGCGAGCGCCACGACCTCCTTCGCCGCGAACACAGACTTCCGTAGTTCCACGTATCCTTGCACGCAGACGACCCGACCACCCACCAAGCACGCACCCCACCTAGTGGCTGAGACGGGTGGGACGACGGGCGGCCTTGGTTGTCGTGGTGCACGGATGGATGGACAAGGACAGCGAGGGCAACATGGAGGCAGGGGCGGAGCTATATTGCTCCTTCTGGGTGCGGCGCACCCACACAAAATTTAAAAAAATAGTAAAAAATACAGTGATCATGGCCTCACGGGTGGATCGATGCTCGGCGTAACGGACGTGGCAGCGGCGCGAAAGAACGCTTCCTAGTTGGCCGTCGTCGCTGTCGCCGTCGCGACCACCACTAGCTGTTTGTGGTTACAGATCCGAAGCGCTCGCTGTGAAGAAATGCAGGCGTATGTGATCCACCATGATCAGATAAGCACTCTATTAGATGCATGCGTACGTGATCAGGCTGCCTGCGTTCTGTTCCAGCGAGGGATACAACGTTCATTCTGGCGGTGCTCCTGCGTGCCTTCTGGAGCGGCGTCAACCCTGCATTCTTTCCGGAGACCTCCCCTGCTGCCGTTCTGGACCAATGCCACCATATCCTTTCTTCATATGTTTTTTTTTTCGGCCATTCTAGGCAGTGGCATGGCACCCCTTCCTTTGTATTTTTTTCGCCATTCTGGACAGGCCGGCGTCACTTCCTCCGTTCTTTCCTGGTCTCTGCCACCGTTTTTTTCTCTTGCATTTTTTCCTCGATCGTATGGGGCGAGGGCGAGTGCAAGAGGTGATGAAATGAGGCTATGCTGAGAAGCCTATACAAACTTTTACTATGAACCATTGGATCTGATCTATATTATTTGATAGGCCTTGATTTTATTTCTTGTTTACATTTAATTAGGTGCACAATGGTTGGAGCCTCTCTATGGGGGACGTTTTTATTGGTGGATCTAAAATAATTTGAAGTGTTCTATTATAATGAAGACTAATTTGTCAGTGGTCACAACTTTGGATTAAAATTAACAACTTTATATAATATATTGTAAAAATTCTATTGTAGAATACAAACATATATGAAATTAATAATTTTTTAACTATGTGAAAAATTATTAAATTAATAAACTATATATGATGGCATATCTATTAAATTAATCATATGTAACCGTGTTAATTTCACGAACATTGTTTTAATTAATTATTAGTTTAATATCGATATTTAATTTTGCAATATTATTATCTTATCGTACGATTCGTATCTTTTTAATATAAAAAAATTTAACTGTCCTATGGCAACGCACGAACACGAACCTAGTATATTAAAAATAGACTTATAAAACTAATTACACTACCACATACTCTCTCCGTCCCTAAATAAGTGTCTCTAAAAATCCGTGTTTCCCTCACAGACACGCTTTCCGGACGACACTTAAAAAGGGACAGAGGGAGCAGTAATTAACGAGATAAATCTATTAAACTAAATTAATCTATTATTAATAAATATTTAATGTAACATTATATTGCTAATTACTATATAGACTAATTATGTTTAATAGATTCCTCTCACATCCGACTAATAAATTAATTTTGTAATTAATTTATTTTTAATAGATTAAATTAGGCAACCGGCACAGGCAACACTGCAACAGCCGGCTCCTCGGTTTCTCAGCCGCTGCAAACCCTCGCTCCCTCGGTCTCATCGAAAACCCTTGTTTTATTTCTTCTGCTCTCTCTCCGCTTCTCTCCACCATCCGCATCGTGTTCAGATCCCCGACCCGCATTTCCCAAGGCTCATCACCGTAGGAATCCTCATACTGCGCCGCCTCTCCTCTGCTCTTCTCCGTCTGCGCGCCGCCGCTACTCTGCTCCTCCGTCTGCTCGCCGCTGCTCCTCTGCTCCTCCGTCTGCGCGCCGCTGCTCCTCCACCTTTCCACCTGCACGAAATTGAGCGACTTGGACACCAAGAGGTAGGCACAGATGGAATCGCAGTGCAAGAAACCATTTTGCCATCCTAATCTTGTCCCTTCTCTTCGTTTCTTCACCATTCATAGGTTCTGCCACGTTTAATTGGACGCCACGAGCGTTGAACTACGTTTTTTCGAACATTGCATAATTTTGTGACGCTCTGTTCATGTTCTGTCTGGACAGGTTTGTTGGTATTGAAGACGATGGCTGCTTCTGCAGCTGGTGTGCAGATGGTGGCTGCACGCCCTTGCATCTCAGCCTCACAAGGAATTGTCGCCACGAGGGTAGCGGTTTCTAGGACTGATTTCATGCTCAGTACCACTGCTACATTCCCCAAAATCAGTTGCTCTTGGCCTCTAGTTTCTAAACGCAATGGTGTTCTTGTAAGAGCAATATCAGGAGAGAGTGGCCCGCTGGGGCTTCCCATTGATCTCAGAGGTAACTCAAATTGCAATTGGTATGATGCAAAATATTTACTTTCTGTTTGTTGCATATGTTTTTTTTTTGTGTGTGGTGGTGGTGGTGGTGGGGGGGGGGGGGGGGGGGTTGTCTGTTCAATTACTAGCAGTTCCGCGTAACACGGAACGCTACTGTTCAATTCTTAATCTGAAACAAGAACAATTGGAGTGGCCATTTTAGCCAGTCAGGCACAAAACATCAGTTAATGGCTTAAAGTTCCATCCTGACATTTTTCCATAAGCAGCTGAGAACCATATAAGCATTAGATACCTGGAATGATGTGTTGGTAATGGTAAAACTGAACCATATATTTAGGTCTTGTTTATTATTGTCCATGGTTCCAATTTGTAATCGAAGATTTGATTCCCAGATAGTGTAGTTTTAAAGAGTGTAGAATAAACCTGTTAGTGGTGCCTTAAAAAGGAAAAACCAACATATAACTAACATATGATAAAAGATATTGCATGATGCCTTAGAAAGAAAATCAATTTAGCACTAGCAGAAGAAAAATACTTCTGCTATTATTACTTATTAGGACCAACAGTCAATTTACTGGAAATTGAGTAGTATTCTCATGTCAAGCACAGAGTATTTTATTTACTGTTCTGTAGCTTTTATTGAAAGAATGAAAACATAAAGTAATCTTTTTGTCAGTCTGCTCTCTGACAGTAAGTTTTTCGTTACTACAATTTTTCTCAGATACTTGAATGTTTCAGGTAAAAGGGCGTTTATTGCTGGAGTTGCTGATGATAATGGCTATGGATGGGCAATTGCAAAGGCACTTGCTGCGGCTGGTGCTGAAATTCTTGTTGGTACATGGGTGCCGGTATGTTGATCAAACTCTTACAGATTTCATTG
Organism: Coix lacryma-jobi var. lacryma-jobi; assembly: GCA_009763385.1. Lineage (NCBI taxonomy): Eukaryota > Viridiplantae > Streptophyta > Magnoliopsida > Poales > Poaceae > Coix > Coix lacryma-jobi. The sequence continues at coordinate 127,588,300 of CM019825.1, read as the reverse complement.
CATTGGACACTTCTACCAATCCATTGTCTTATGTAGTATTTTTGACAGGCACTTAACATATTTGAGACAAGTCTGAGGCGTGGAAAGTTTGATGAATCACGGAAGTCTGTATTTTAGTTCTTTATTAGATTCATCATACAGTTTAGCAGGTGTCTAACTTAATGTTGATACAGGCTGCCAGATGGATCTCTTATGGATATTGTTAAAGTCTATCCACTTGATGCTGTCTACGATTCCCCTGATGATGTTCCTGAAGATGTAATGTTCTTATTTTTTATTCCCTTTTTGCAACATGGCTTCATAATTAACATTTTACTTCTCTATTAGGTCAAATCGAACAAAAGATATGCAGGGTCATCAAACTGGACAGTAAAGGTATGCAATCGCCAATCATTTTTTCATATGTATAGCTGCCTAAGTTCTATGCTTGCTAGAAGAAAATGCTCAAAATACAACTGCAGTGTGTCACCTGTTTCTCATAAAAGCTTTTGTGACAATAACATTGATCTCTCTTAATTTAACAGGAAGTTGTTGAATCAGTGAAGAATGATTTTGGCAGCATTGACATACTAGTGCATTCTCTCGCTAATGGCCCTGAGGTACAATCTCCCTCCATCTTGCTGTGTGTATACATGCGGTGGTGTGCAGCTCTTTCTTGTGACACTAGACTCATTATCTAACCATCTTGAAAATCACCTATCTTCATTTTGTAGGTAACGAAACCTTTGTTGGAAACGTCAAGAAGAGGCTATCTTGCGGCAATTTCAGCATCCAGTTACTCCTATGTTTCATTGCTTCAGCATTTTCTTCCTATAATGAATCCCGGTAGTGCATATCTCCTATGCTATGTTGGCGCTTCTGCCATTATTTCCCCTGCTAAAATTAATACTGCTGTTGCTGCCTTTTTTTTCTTAAGCCAATGAATCATCGTTGTGTATTGCTTAGCTATCTATAACTTACTTCGTGTGGGTGAAACTTTTGAGTATAAAATCTATTAATTCTGGTTTCACCTTTTTTTGACCTCCTCATTTATCCTTTAATAGAGAAAATGTGTTCTGAAACACAACCTGTTAACCTTTATGAAACTGTAGAATGGATTTATTGAGAGAGGAGATTACATATATATAGGGGTGAGGGGATCTTGAGGTTTATAGAAATAGGACAAATCAAGTTCTCATATTTCGCTAATCTAATCACTCTAGCAAAGTGCCCAGGCTCTAGGTGAAGGGATCTTGAGGGGCAGGCCGGCGCTAGGTTCCTAGGCACATGCCCCCCCCCCATATATATATATATATATATATCAATGTTTTCAGATCGTATTATCGAGGCTAGTCGTAAGACCGATCAGGGTCGATTAGTCGGTCTGATCGGTCTAGTCGGCTAATCGGACATTTAGTCGTCCTAGTGCCTGGATGACCTGATCGACCATGTATATAATATATATATATGATGTGAATATATGTAAACATGGTCATAATCATGTCTTAATGAATCATTATCATGGTGATTTACTACTGATCTGGATACCTACCTGTAGCTGCTGATTGCTGATGCCAAATGGTTAAGTTGTTTTGTCTTGCTCTCCTAATCTTTACATTTCCTTTAGTCTTTAGTCTTGTTTTTTTTTTGCTATTTTGCCTATTTAATTGATTATCTTCTTTCCCAACTAGTCGTCCAACAAGGCTGATCGGACGACTAATCGTGACTAGTCGTGATTAGTTGGACGATAAGATTTCTAATCGACCAAAACTAATCGAACGCCCTTATCGAGCATGAAGTTACGATACGTCCGATCTGAAAACAATATATATACTAGGTTGTATGCTCGTGCGTTGCTACGGGACAACTAATTTTTTTATTAAAAATTCATGGATCGCACGATAAGATAACAATACTATTATGAAATTAAATACCGATATTAAAATGATATTTAATCTAAAAAATAGAGTTTATGAAAGTTTATGAAATTAATACAGTCTTGGAGAGCGCGGCTTCATAGACTAATAAACTCTATTGTATAGACTTATGTAATGAGGCTAACATAATATTTTATAGGGTGTCAAATACCTACATAATAATATTCTTGAGATGACATCGCCCATAAGATTCTAGAACTCAACCCTGACATCTGCATTAAAAGATTCACCACGAAATATTTAAATTCTCCTACCTAAATATCTAAATAAATATGTCAACATATCACCATATTAGCAAAGTGTTGAACATCTTAATACAAACAAGGGCTTGTAAAATCATATATAGCATGAACTTGGGATATCATATCATTTTAGTATGATTTGAAACATAGATAATAAATTGTTCCAAGAATTGCACAATTTCAAATAATACATAGGCTCAAGTAAATACAAACAGTCAAGCTTAGTATGATTTCAAATAATCTTTGCCAAGCTCACCATTCCTAGATAAAACTGTGTACCATCTGACTACTCACAACACTTATTCTTCCCATAGGTCACCCAAATTACACAACTGATTCACTTATTCAGTTATTCCTTAGACATTAAAATTGATTACATTTTCAGGTCATATATAGACTTGCTGAAGTTTGTAAATGTTTGACTAATCTGGTCATTGTAATATTGAAGACCACCGAAAAGTCATCTCTCTAGCCAATTTGGCTTTCCCACTACACCTTCAGGAATGCATTGTCAGTGGTACAACACCCCAAGATTAATAGCCATAAGAAGCTTACGATTAGATAGAAGACTTTGTGTGTTTGTTATTTTCAAACACCAGTCCGTTCTCAGGTTCCTTAAACTGCTGGAGCAGGCAAGAGCAAGTGCTTAACCCCATAAATGATCTGTTAAAAGGATAACAAATTAGCAATACTAACCAGTATTGGAAACTTGGGATCTAAAGAGACCATAACTTGGGTAACTAAATTGATACGCAAATAAGAGTAAGACGTATACAAAACTTAGGTATCTGAAATAAATTAAAAGATGAGGCAAAACCTTTGAAAATTGTAGCTATGGAACTATTCCATCTCAGAAAAGGTTTGCATAGTCATGGCTGTTGGGGAAGGACTGCGATGACCCTGCTAGGACAGCCTCCGGTCAGCCCATCAGCACCCAGCACAGCTCATGGTGTGTCTTGCCACTCTTGTCTGCCTTGGCCAGCATGACACTGAAATAAAGACAATCTTAAAAGGATTAGGTTTCTATGACGAGTTGCTTAACCGAGCCGCATATTGTTAAGATGAAGTTAACTGGAATAGTTAGATATCACTCCATGGTAAGTTGATGCAACCAACTGCGCATATTGGAAGTGTTACATTGTTCAAGAAGTGGAATATATGTTGTGTCTAGTCTCATCAAATAGCAAGTTGTCATTTACACACATATGTTACTGAACTGAACTTAGGCTTCTCTGCATATGTATCGTGGGCTGCTGAATCACATCACCTCTTTCATGTGAGCGAACAACCTGCAAATATTGTTATGGCAGGAGAAGAACAAAAACCATGAACCAGTATCAGAAAAGAACATAGTTAGAGCATAATCGATACAAGATCGTCTCACCTTCTCTATCTAAGCATTCGAGCTATTAAACCCTTCGAAGGCAAATGCAGTCACCTGCCAAACAATATAAAAGCACATTCATTGCATTGACCATTTTCCTCTTCAGATATAACCAAAAGATGGCCTACATTTTTATTGAAAAAAACTTTAAACTTTAAAGTAGAAGGACCTAATATTAAACATGAAGGATTCATCTTTTTTTTTTAACTTGAAAATTTGTAGACTACCAACAACATTTCAATAAGTATGCAGTCTGAATCGAAAACATTCAGTTGGGTGTTTGAAATATCACAAGCAAATTCGAGATCTTGATATTCTCTTAACAAAACCAGAACTGAAACTACTGAAAACTTGCAAATGCAAATAAATGAAAATTTTCACCTTGAATGATCCATAGCATGTCGTTGGAGGGTCCATAGCATGACATCAAAGCTATACACGACTATACATAGGCTGTTTCTGTGAGCATAATTGATATAGATTGAGGGTGAGAAACTTACACTGTGCAACAACACTATATAAGATTTGGAGAATATTACGGAAGCAGATGGAGATGGGTAGGCACATCATGCTCAAGGGATCCACCCAAGCCATGATATATGCTACAAGTAATTGTTTGCGATTAATTATTTCCTGACTCAAGTGCAATTTCTCAGGTTGCTTTTCACATGCCATATTTTACTGAAATTATCCTCTCAAAAAAGCTAAAACACATAATTCTACCATCACGTATGAGTTATGACATGAAAACATCTTGTTTACCTTCCCACCAACGATGCTCCAAATGCTTGTCATCACCCTCTTTGATTCCATCAGAGCATGAATAGTCAAAGTCTGCACTTACACATGCACAAAATCCACCATGCCATTAGCTTCAATGAATCACCTATGCATATTGTTCCTTATATATTGAAAAACATTTCCTACTCTACTTGAATATTATCGATGTATTTTTATTCCTTAGAAAAATTAAGACTTCATTGACTGAAGGAGCTAGGAAACATATTATTTCAGTTCAGTTGACACAAGAAAACTCATCTTAATCTTTATACATTATATAGGCAATAAGAAGCATAAAGCACCATGATGCTCAACTACATAGATGACAAACCCCCACAATTAATATCATACGAGCACCACCACTAAAACTTAGTTACCCTTAGGGTCATGTAACCCAGACCTTAACTAGACGTGATTTGCGAAGCAAGCAATACCTCATGCTCTCGAGCGCGAGCTTCTGCATGTCAGGATCCTGCTCCTTGAGCGCGAGATCCTGCTCCAACTGCGACCATCATCAACTGATTGTTGATTTCCCTTCCTTTTAGTTTGTACTGCTTTGTCTTTAGGCTCCAGTTTTTAGCTTGCAGCAACTAAATTTCCGAAATGAGGTGTTCAAGTTTTAATTTAAAAGTAACACATCTGGGTGACATACACGTTGTAAATTTTTGTGGCGACAATCTCAAGTTGCCTGATGGACCTTTGCAAAGGAGAGAAACTGATAGGAAATCCTTCACATTTATGTACAATATCCTTGGAGCACACCTGCTGTCAACAAGATGACACAACTCTTTCATGTCTCAAGATTCATAAACATAAGTATAAACCAATAAACAAGAAGTGATTTGTGTACATCAAATGTGGATATGTGGTACCTAGAGTTTGGACACATAATTGACAGAATTTAAGGTTTGGTATCCTCATCAGCAAGTTTCAGTGCAATCAGATGCTGGCCACTGGATAATTATGCAAGAAAAAATGATTTGTAAGTAATTGGACTTGGAAGTTTTCTTTAAAATAAATGGTTCAGTACCTGCAACATACGTGTGGAACAAGGGGTCTCCAAACCTCCCCACCCAAGCATCAAATGCTAGATGCCTGGATAAATAATACTCCTAGTAAAATTTAGTTGATGCAAAGCCAAGTTATATAAAAACAATATATCTTTAGCTTCTTAGATGGATAGTTTAAACCCTAAAATTTACAGCTGGCATCAATGCAAAGATTTCTTGATAGTAGAACAGAAGAAAACTAATATTATGGAAAGACTAAAACTTTTTTTTTGAATCTAGAAAGACTAAAACTTACCTCATGCATTGAACAGGTATAATAAGGGAAAACATTCAATAAATCAATAGTACATAACCTTTAATTATAGCATCATTACATTTCATGAAGCTGCTAAATGGATAAAATATGAGGCTAATTTTGAAATAGTATAATTATAATAGTTTGATGGGAGCTTACTGATTTATTTCACCTAGATCAAACTTTTTTTTGTGGCATCACACAAATCGGGTCTAAGTTTTGACTTTCATGAAAATTGTGGAGGTTTGAGTTGGTACTGTAGTGAAGCGTATTTGGAAGAACCATATAACCTCGGTTTTGTGACATTACCAAAAGCAGTCTTGTACACTAATAGGCAAGTGGATGGGTCACTTCTTACAAAAAAAGAAATATTAACTTTTTTATTGTCTGTTTCACTGATGACATAATCTTTTAATGGATTTGGTCAATTATTTTATGGAAAAATGAGTAGTGGATAAAAAATATAATCTAGGATCAAAAGAGAGATTATTTTTCTGCTGCAATAAGCTTATAAGCAAATGACCATTTTAACTCCAAATTCAATCTTACAACATTTTCCATGGATACGGATGGATTAATTTGATTTCTGCACTTACCAATGCATGATTGCAAAGATGCTGAACAGGAGCACCGCACAGCAGAATCATCAGCATTTTGTGAAGTAGTTGTTATCTGAAGCACTCGACAACCTTATGTTTTGCCTTCTCTAATTAGCGATATATTTTATCAGGGCATTGGCACATGCATAGTTGAGCCCATGCTTTAGACCGCAGCAAAGAGAAATATGGCTAACAGAGAGTGCACATTTTGTCGAACACATTGTAAGCATCCTAGTGCTAGTGTAGCCAGGTGGGCAGCAGCGGTGTCACACCAGGCACAGCAGCACACGTACCTGGCACCGGCAGCGTGTTTCTTGTAGGGGATGCCGCCGACAAGGTAGATAGTCCTCGTGCGCTCCTGGTAGCCATGCTCGCCCAGCCGGCATCCACCCATGCTAATGTGGCCTTCACCATGGGCGGGCGCCATCATATTTTGCACGGGCGTCGTCGTACCGACGCGGGTAGCATCCTTGGCGCAGTTGACATTGCCAGCGCTGGTGGCTTGCCCCTGGCGCGGTGGCGCGGCGGGAGCTACCGTCTGCGCTCTGCCACCGGTGCTGCGGCAAGGGTGCGACTGCTCTCCAGCAAGGGAGCGGTTGGCTTTCGGACGCACGTGACTCCGCTGGCGCGGTCCAGTTCATCCTGACCTCCTTTGACTTCCTCGCCGTGGACGACAAACTTAGGGTTAGGGAGTCCGATGTTGCACCATCGCCGCTCACCTAGAAATCGGGTCGCGAGTCTTGCGTAGTCGTCCGTGATCGTGTGGGGGTAAGGGGCGATGCCAGGAAAGGTGCACGGGTGGTAGGCGCGGCGAGCGGTGGGAGGAGCGGCGCGGCGTGGGAGGAGCGGCGGATGCAGAAGATGGCTGCAGATCGATGACGACCTATTGCGGCTTTCCCTCGCGGTATCGCACATCGCGATGAGGGCTCAACTGTCGGCGTGATGTATCGTGGCTTCTCGCGGTATCGCAGGTGGAGGCGGACCGACGAGTCGATGCAATTGTCGCACCAAAAGGTGTCCAACTTTTAGTCTTTTTAGTTGTGAGAGAGATATATAGAACCACTACAAAATAATTTATGAGATTGTAGTAACGGGTTACTGTGTGATTTACTATAATGTTATGGTAACACAACTATCGTAAATATGTATACACTTTATCGTAAACTAGTATAGAAATTATCGTAAATAGATGTGGCTACAGAATAACTTATTCTGTAGCTAGCTACAAAGTATACCTTTCCTATAGAACCACTACTCTATACCTGGCTATAGAATAATTGATTTTGTAGCCATCTTGTTGATTTACGAGATTGTAGTAATTGGTTACTATCTGATTTACTATAATGTTATGGTAAATATCCCCATGTGTTATAGTAACACAACTATCGTAAATATGTATACACTTAATCGTAAATTAGTATAAATTATATAGAACCACTAATATATATATATATATAGAGAGAGAGAGTAATTATTTCATACATATAAAATTTCAAATATCTTAAAATAAGTATATAAACATATTACACCTGATAAATGAGTATGTACACATACGTAATGTGGTCTATTGAAGATGAGTCTCATGAGAGTATATATCAACATACGTAATTGTATATAACTATATATTCACAGGGGCCGGCCGCCCTAGCTGCCCAGGCAGAGGCATAGGTCCATTACAAATGTACACATGTATATGTGTAACACTTTATGTTGACACTGTTTCATGCATTTGAATATTTTGCAGGTGGTGCTAGCATCTCTCTAACATACATTGCATCTGAAAGGGTGATTCCTGGGTAAAATATTCTGTTGAGGTTTTGTGACGGAGCTAATTTTTGTGCTATGATATCTTGTGACTATTATATTGATTTTGTTCGCTGATAGGTATGGTGGTGGCATGAGTTCCGCTAAAGCAGCTCTTGAGAGTGATACACAAGTATGGTCTTGCATAATTGTGTACTTAAATTCTTCATTTTCCCATGAATTCATGTTTTACATTTATTATGCACCTGTTGATGTAGGTGCTTGCTTTTGAAGCTGGGCGAAAAGGCAAAATCAGAGTTAACACCATATCAGCAGGTACTTGCATCAAGTAATACTGCTGAAATGAAAAGAATATTAGCAGTATACTTTTCTTTGTAAACTATTCCTCTGTGCCTTGACAATTGACCTACACTTGTATCTGTAGGCCCTCTTGGGAGCCGAGCTGCTAAGGCAATTGGATTTATTGAGAAGATGATAGAGTACTCTTATGTTAATGCACCATTGCAGAAGGAACTGTTGGCTGGTCAGAGTTGCCTCCTTCCTTTGTTACTTGTGACTTGCTGTTTCCTTCCCCTATTTGAAAGGCGCAGCCTTTTTCTTCAAATGCTCTCTTTTTCTTAACAAATATGCTCTTGTTGAACAGATGAGGTGGGGAACACAGCTGCATTCCTGGTTTCTTCATTGGCTTCTGCCATCACTGGCTCGACTGTTTATGTTGACAACGGACTCAATACAATGGGGCTTGCAATTGACAGCCCTTCCATAATGTCATAGATGTGGCGGTGGTAGATAGATGACCTTTCCTGCTTCATTGCGGTGTGATTTTTGAATAAAGATCTTAATTAGTTATTACTATGAGAGGTAAGGGCAGGAAAGGGACAAAATATGAAGTAGCTGGTCTTTTGCACCTTGTGTTGGAGACGAATATTAGAATAATTTCCAGAATGATGGGTTACCTGGTACATGCTATGATGTGGTTTAAATGATTCACAAGCACTCAAGCAGTACAATAATTCCCTACAATGTGTTCCTGATTGTGTTTACTTGGCATTTTCAGCCTTTTATAATATTTTCACCGTGGTTGAGGACTCCTAGATGAGCTATGAGCCTAAGCCAAATGTTTTTCCTATTTGCATGTGGGATTACTAGCTAGTACTCTCTCTGTCCATAAAATATTACAATTATAGAAGCATGTTAGTCAAAATATTTTAATTTTAACTAAATTTATAGTAAATAATATTAGCATTTATGTCTTGAAATTAATTTATTATGGAAATATATTTTTACAATTAATTTAATGGTGCTTATTTGGTCTCATAAGTGTTAGTATTTTTTAATATAGTTTTAGTCAAAGTTTACTATGTTCGACTTCTAGGAACGTGAGAATTGCATTCTTCTGTCAGATGTGAGAATTACATTCTAGTGTAGGCGAGTTGTGGGCGGCGGGAGTATATCTCTAGATAGAACTAGGGCACCCACACCCACACATACATATTTACCCATCTTTGAGAAAGAATAAAATTTCTGTAGCATAGATTAGACCCACCAAAGGATGTGATCCGGTGATTGACAATTGTTATGAAACGATGTCTCCTCAGAAGACCTCTTCAGTAATTGACAATTGTTACAACATCTCCAACAATTTGGTAAAATTGACTTACCAAATGTTGTGTTTTAGCAAGTTGCTAAAATAATATACCAAGTTAAAAAGAACCTCTCTCCAACAGTTTCCTATTTTCAACTTGCCAAAACTAAAAAAAGAAGATCCACCACATATATACACACTACTTATTGTAGTATATGCCAATATATGCGCATCAATGCAAATGAGCGAGCACAGGTAATACAATCAGTGACAGATGGAGCACATCATGAGTTCATTCTCGTTGCACTTGCCGCACCTCTCCGTCCCTCCGTCCGCTGCCACCACCTTGCAGCTGCCGCCGCACTCCCAACACGGCACGAACCGCGCGCCGCCGCAACCCTCGCAGCCGCGACCGTCCTTGGCCGCGCACGTCTCGTCTCGCGCCTTGGCCCACCGCATCATCTCCCGCGTTTGAGGATAGCAAGTTTGTATATATGTGAGTGTGAGACCTCAGGATAGCAAGTTTGGATAAATAGTAAGTTGGTTTGAGGAGTTGTTGGAGAAGGAATTTTGTGATTTTACCAAATTAATAAGGATAGCAACTTGATTTGAGGAGTTGTTGGAGATGCTCTTATGAATAATGTCTCCTCCACTCTTCAGTGCTCTTTATAATACAGGAACATGAATACATGATTAACACTTAGATGCTGTTTGGTTCAGCCGCTTTGGCCCGTAACCTGTTAACAGGGCTAATGGATTCCATTGCTTTTTGTTTGGTTCCTCCCGCCAGTAACTGATTGCGGTGTTATCAGATGACGACTTGTGCAATCCCGTTGCCCCTTCTCCGCGGGTGTTTTCCGATCCGTAGCCGACTGCAAATAAGGTGTTGTTTGGTTGCATCAGTGAGTGGCAATGTAAATACAATCGGTTACGGTGGTATGTGTTGCATGAAAAAGGAAAACATAATTTGTTTGGTTCGATTTTTATTTATTTGCAGCCGGCTACGGATGGGATAACACCCGCGGAGAAGGGGCAACGGGATTGCACAGGCTGTCATCTGATAACACCGCAATCAGTTACTGGCGGGAGGAACCAAACAAAAAGCAACAGAATCCATTAGCCCTATCAACAGGTTACGGGCCAAAGCGGCTGAACCAAACAACATCTAAATAAAAATCGAACCAAACAAATTCTGCTTTCCTTTTCATGCAACACATACCATCGTAACCGATTGCATTTACATTGCCACTCTCACCGATGCAACTAAACACCACCTTAGTGTTGTCAGTTAGCACTATGAAAGGACATGCCTCTTCAGTGCTCTCACAAGTAGAGGAATAAAATTAGCAGTTAGTGTTGAAAGGACATGTCTTTTCCTAGTAGACTGTTCAAGTGAACTCTCTTTGTAGCAGATGTTGCAGTGAACAATTGCCTATTCCCGAACAATTGCCTATTTTCGAACAACCACCTCTTCAGTGCTCTCGTCAATAAAGGAATATGATTACCAATTGGCAATTAACACTATAAAGGGGCATGTTCCTTTGTACTCGACTGTTCCAGTGAACAATTGCTTATTCGTGAATAGTTGCTTCCATACATAGTTGCGTCCGTGAACAGTTGTCTATTCCTGAACAGTTGCATCCGTAGGACTGGAGAGAGATCAATGAAATAATTGTTCCCAAATCATTGTTCTTTACATTCATAGTTTAATACGTTATTAGTCAGTTTCTCTCTACTGGTTAGAGAGGAGAACGACACCACTCCTTGTGTGTCTTCGTGCTTCCACGATGAAGAGAGTATGCTAAATCATGTGCTTATCTCAAAATCAATTCGTTGATTGACTCTATGTTAGGGACACAAATTCTTTCTTTGAACCACCACTTCTTGTGCATCTTCTGTGAATCCAGGAGCTTTACCATCTTTGATTAATTCTTTGATCTTTAGGACCTTCTCATCCATGAGTTGTCCTTTCTGAATGTTTGTTCTAATATTGATTCCTCTTCCACGACTGAAGGACCAAAAACGACGACCTGAGGGGGACGTGAATGAGAGCCGTAAAATTTCTTTCGGAATATTTAGGCCATTATCCCAGAAAATCGTCCCCAAGGCAAAACCACGAGCGCGGCTAATCCATAAGCCAACTAGTGGTTAGATACCTTAGGAGATGTCCTACAGGTACAACGGGATTGCTGGAGAAGCGTCATGAACAAGCGCAAAATGGAAGACTCAAAACCGGCAAAACAACACAGGGACAAACTGTCCGGGAACTGGTCGCGAACTATCCGGGGTTTGCATATTTTCACTCTAATAGCTATATACTTGAAGTTGTTGCATTGTGTATTTTCATGTATTTTAGCTTAATGTTTAGTTTACAAAGTTTTTGACCGCGAGCTATTTAATTTCGCGTGAGCCTGTTCCAGACGCTATTTGCGCTATCGTGTACGCTATAGCGGCGCTATAGCGGCGGTGATTTGCAGTAGCGGCTCCTGTCTCACGATGCTATTATGGCTCTATTGCGACGCTATTGCGCACCATTTAAATTCAAACGGGCAAAAACATAACATGAGTCTTGTCCTCAGCTTACTATCCCACCGAAAAACTTCATCAAACTTTTTTCTCTCATTGTTAAACCTCTTAGAGATCTCATTCTTAGCCTCTACTAGATACCAATACAAGAACCCCATGGCTGGCACATCACTGTCCATTCTCCTCAACACAGTAGCTAATGGCTCAAAGTAATTAACAGCAGTCTCAACTGCTTTCCAGAAACTGTCAGAGGTCACAATCTTGTGTGCTTTCTTCCCTTTGACACTCTTCAGGTAGCCTAATTCATTGAACTCATCCTCTCTAAAAAGCCTCTGAAGTTGCTTCTTGTTTTCCAGCAAGCTCTTCAAGTTTAGATAAGGTGTAGCAAACCTTGTAACACCACACCTCACTAAATCTCTAGACAGGTACTTCCTCATAAGATTCAAAACTGTAGTATGGGCATAGACGAAAACAGTGAGGCTCTTTGCTTGGCTAATTGTTGCTGCTACTTTTGGCATCTTACCTATATCTTCTAGGATGAGGTCAATAGTATGGGCAGCACAACCAGTCCAGAAAATAGAGGGGTGCTTTGCTTTCAACAAACTTGCAGCTGCCTCATTTGGTCTTGCATTGTCAGTCACAACCTGAACTATATTTTGAACCCCTATTTCCTCAATACACCTATCAACTAGTTCAAATATGTATCTGTCATCTTTCTCCACAGCTGAGCAATCCACTAAATCAAGAAAACAAACACCATATGCACTATGAACTACCAAATTCATCACACCTCTACCTCTCTTGTCTGTCCAAGCATATGTCATGACTCAGCATCCATGTAGTTCCCAGGACTCCTGGTGTGACTTCAAAGACTCCTGCACTTTCTTCTTTCTTTTCAGTAAGAATTTCCCACTCATCTCATATGGAGTTGGGCCTCTCAAGTTTCTGCCAAAGTCTCCAATAGCCTCAAGCATAAGGTCGAAGCTAGGAAGTGTAACAGTGTTGTGTGGGATACTTGCTTCATAAAAGAACTGATAGATGTACTCACATGCCCTGTCCCTCTTCTCTTCTCTTCTTTCAGTAGACAGCTTGGACTGCACCTTGTTTTCAACAATAGATTTTTGCAATGCAAGACAAACAATTGCTTTGGACCTTTCTTCCATTCTTTGTATTTCCTTATTAAGTCTTACATAGAGAAGGAAAGGGGTAGTGAGCGGTCTATAACAATAAAGCGTCGGAAATGGAAGCCTTGAGGAAGAATGTGTCGAATACGAATGGATTCCTCTTTCATGTACTAATCGCAAGGCCGCGGGTCATAATCGGTGAAAGTGACTCAATCTTTGGTGCCCAAGGATTATGCACAATCTGGAATATCGACTTAATGCCTCTGAGAACTGTCAAGCTACCTCCACAGGTTCGTCAGGCTGTTAGCGCGCCCAATCCTGAGCCTGATAACCTTGCCCCTGAACTTGAAGCGATTCCTACTGGAGCGAGGCAACTACTTCTTCTGGTGTTAGCTTACAATACTTATCCATGGGTCCACCTGAAGAACCACCTTTGCTGCTAACCTTCTTCAACACAATAACTGAATTTCCATCTCCATCACTGTGCCCCCTTCAGAATGACTCAAAACTACTTCAGCTCTATCCTCATCCTTCTCCTGTCTCTTCTTTTGCTTGGTATCCAACTTCTTTGACAATAGCTGCACCATCTGGTCTTGCACATCAGAGGGAACTTTGCTGCACTTTGCAACACCAAATCCAGGAACTTTGCCAAGGTGGTATTTGATTCTAGTAATACCCCCATTGTAAGTGTTGCCACAATAATTGCACTTAAGAGAATATTTTTGGTTGGCATCTGGCATTGTGCAGTGCTTCCAAGCTGGGTCAGAGAGTTCATCAACCGTTTCATTTGTTTGGTGCGTTGTGGATGCAGTGCTGGATAAGCCTACAAAGTTGTTAGCAAAAAGAAAAATGTATCACTATATCCTACACAAGTACACATTGAATCACAATGAATCACAAATTCTGAAATTCACAATAACCAAATGGCTACATCAATGTCATACATTGATTCAGTACTAATTCTGTGATCCCATGACCATCTTGATTCATCACAATGACACAATCACATTCGTATCACCGATTAACTGCATAGAACAACGAGGTAGAAGGGGAGCAGAGTTGTGAGGAACTTGCCTAGGGTTGGCGTTGGCACACTCCTGTCGGGTTCTGACATTGTTGGCCGTTGCTCAGCCGCCGTCGCCTGGCCTCCCGCCGTCCCTCAGCCGCCGCCGTCGCCTGACCGTCGGGCTGCTGCCGTCGCCTAGCCGCCGTGCCACCGACGTCGCCTAGCCGCCGTGCCGCCGACGTCGCCTAGCCGCCGCAAGGGAGAGGATTGGAGTGCTGTGTTCTGTTTTGTGCGTGACTGCGCGTGGGCTAGGGTTAGCGCCGGTAGGGAGTAGATCGACCGGGCCGTAGTTGGGCTGTAGTTCGACCGGGCCGCTGTTTTTTGTCCATCCAGCAATCTAGCAAAAGCGTTTGTGTAGCGGCGCTATGGCGCTATTCATGTTTAGCAGCACTAAAGCGGGCTTTAGCGGCAAAAGCGCATATAGCGTGTATATGAGCAATATCGTCGCGTGGCCTGTTTCCAGCCGCTATAGCGGCGCTAAAGCGGCAATTTAGCGCGCTATTTAAATTCTTGGTAGTTTATCTTGCTCCGATAGGCATATCTTAGCTCTGGTACTTCTGTTGTTGCTCTAATACTTGTTTTTGCATATGCCCCAAGGGGGAGGAGTTTTAGTGGTGGCAGATTTCAAAACAAGTAGGAGGTTTTTTCAAGTGCATCTTTTAGCAAGGGGGAGTTTTGGTGTTAGCACTTGTCTAAGGGGAGTTTGGTTTTGATGTCAATTGGTATCGAGCTTTATTGCATAGCATCCGAATCTTTCAATAGGGATAGTTCGTCCCATCGAAGAAGGGTGCCTTGTCAGACCCTCGGTCCATGTCGCTTTCGTGGATCTGAAACCGATTAAGGTAGAGAGATCCTTAACCGGCTCTGATACCAATTGAAGAACCGAAAAGGGCGACTAGAGGGGGGGGGGGGGTGAATGGGAGCCTCAAATTTCTTCTTCAAAAATGGATGGCCACTGTCCCAGATTCAACCCCAAAAGCAAGACTAAGATTTGGTAGTGTCCATGACCCTAGATGTAGGGTGGATGCTTCCACGAAGCACAACGAGACACTACACTAGTCAAGGAACCCAACACAAAAGCCGAAAACCAAATCCAAATTCAGACGAACGAGCAACAGACGAAACACTGCCAGAGTGGCGGACGTGTCTGATGCAAAATGAGCAGTTCTTGAACTTGACTCCATAGCCATCAGACGCTGCTATAGTGAAACCCTAGCGTCCGATGCCCTGATCCTAGAGTGTCCGATGGTCAACGGAGTGTCCGATGCTCCCTCAAAAAATCAGTTGTACACGTGGCACCAGAGCGTCCGATGCCCACGACTCCAGCGTCCGATGCCCCCGAAACTGTGTTGTTCATCCGCCGATTTGACCCGATCTCCCTCAAATCAAAAGCATTAGGGCTCAAACTTGGTGAGGGGAGTCACAAGGATGTTATTGAGCTACTCCTAAGAAATCATGGATCAAACCTAACTCCAAATCGGTGAATGGAAGAATTTCGCGACAAAGGAGAAAGAATTCGATCCAAAACACAATCTGCACAATCTACTAGCTCATGAGGAATTAGAGAAAATCCTTCGGTGGAAAGATGACTCTCACGAGGTACTAGAAGATGATTCAAATAGGTTTTTGAGTTACTCCTTAGAACAAGAAATCTCGAGAAAAATTGAAAAGAGGAGAAATGAAGAATGCAAAGAACAAAACACGAATCGACAAAGGATTTCAGCTGAAAGTCTACCCCATGAGGAGACAAGGAGATTACGGTCTCCTTTCCTTGAAATCCAAAATACATAGAGGAATTGTGCCATCTCCTCAGATCACAAGCAGCTAGAGGAAGAAAGCCCTAACAGATGAATGTGGAGTCTGTGAATGGAATGGCAACTGCTTGGATAGGGAGAGAGAAGGGGCTGCCTCTCTTATTTATAAAGCTAATACATTAGCCCCTTCTACCCCTAGGGGTATTCTAGTCCAACTATGTCAGAGCTTCATCCGACAGCCACACGCATTCTCATCCTTCGCTTCGCCTCGACGCAAGTTCCAGGATGCCGCCACGTGCCGTCATGATGACCGCTGCGCCTTCTCACCGCTAGCTTTGCCTCGACGCAAGCCTCACGGTGTCACCACACGTCGTCTCGTTCCGCATAGGAACCTCCACCGGGTTTTGAGGTCCAAACCGGCAAACCCGTCAGCCTAGGTTTTGATGCCCAAACCTAAAAATCGTCCACCCCGAGTTTTGACGCCCAAACTCAGAAACTGGTCACCCCGAGTTTTGTGGACTAAACTCGGAAACCATAAAGGGTAGTTTTCTGAGGCTCAACTATCAAACCTGCGCCGTAGAGGGAGCATGGTTCTCACACCCCAGCCACCGACACCGATGTCGATGCATGTCCAGCCTCTGCCGAGCACAACGCCTTCTCCTTTCTCCTTAACTCGACCGATGGCACTTGCATCTCCCATACAAGCCCGTGTCCAGCCTCCACCAAGTTCCACGACACCATCGTCTTCCTCTCGACTTGGCTGTTGCAGTCGCACATCACATGTGCTCTCGCTTGCTGAAGCCAAGTGCCAGCTACCGCAGCTGGTCCTCCGGCCCTCTGGTCCGTCAGTCCAAGCCTCATGTCCGCCCTTCGCCACTTCCGGTCCATCGACATGGCACATCACTACTTGACCTTCACCTCGCCATAGACCACTGCCTCTGAGCTCCATACATGCACAACAACACAGCCAAAAGACATGTTGTCTACTCACCCCTCTCGGTGAGCCTGTTGATCAATCACTCATCACAAAGGGCTGAACTACAAGGGCACATATCAACCTTGTGTTCGCACTTTGGTCAAATACCGGTGTCAACACAGCCCCCTGAGTTCGGAGTATGAATTCTTCATGCTTCAAATTATTTCAGTCCCATGGTCTTCTTCTCATGATGATATCTGATCGCAACACTGAAAATTGCATCGGCTTCATATTAGTTATCTTCTTGTAACCCTAGATCCGTTCTCCTAACTGTTCATCTGCACCAGCCAATCAGGAACCGCCCCCTGAGTCTAGACAACATGCATGGCGATAGTTCCAGACTTGCAGATTGACAACTCCATGTTTCAAATTTTGAGGGCCAATGGTTTTTTGTTTCATGAGCCTATGACATCTGAATGCAACACTTGAGGGCTCCATCGGCTTCTCTCGAAATATAAAGAATCGCATCGGCTTTCAATGTTGATAATAACTTCTAGCCAATACCTTTTCTTCCAAGAGGATGAGTAACCCACTGGCGGCAATATTACCTTATTTCCAGCATTACCTTCACATGTGAACTTTGTAGTGTCTATCACACTATTTTTGGTAGTTGAGGAATAGAATGGATTAAAATTCAGTCATCTACGCTTCTCTTTCTTAGAAAACTTGGGATTTTGAAAGATTTTCAAATTTAAAACATAGCTTTGCTCCTCAAGTGATTCTCTCAAATTGCTCAATGTGTACAGTTCTTCACCAAGACATTCTTCCATCTCTTTTCACCCTATTCTAAAAGCCTATGTGGATTTCAAGTAGGAATAAAATATGTAGCTTACTTGTCTTGCATATATCATAGAGTCAAACCCTAGATCCAAGCAGAGAAATGCCATACTCTTAAACCAAGATGTGTACATGTGTGGAATATTCTTTTTGTACCCCTTTGATCATGACCCTCTCTTTCTTTTGAATGCTTCTGAGAGTATAGGCTATGTATTCTCCATGGTGGGTATTTAAGTACCCATTGTTTTCTCTTTTTTGCGGGTATCAGAGTACCCATTGTTTTCTCACTCTTTTATCATTCTCTTTGCGTCATGCTTTCTTTTAAGGAAGAAGTCTATATAAGCCCTTAACTATTGAGCGTCGACTACTTCACCCCCAAACTATAAAACCAGATATATTACCCCCCAAACTTTCTAAAATCGGTCAAATAACCCCCTCAAGCGGTTTTAGATGGTGGTTTTGCTACATTAACATGGGTTTGTTTTTTTTTATTTTAGCTGAATCTTGAAAAAATCATAGTAAATTATAGAAAAATCATAAAATAGAAAATTCAATTTTGTTGGACTCTACATAAGTAGATCTACACAATGAACATATAATACAGTATACTTTAGAACAAAGTTTTTGCTATAGATTTAGATATATGCTTTTATGTAATTGATTAGAATAATTAATAGATGTAGATTCTTTCATCTAGTTATGATGAAATTTTTGTGGTGAGCTAGTTATTGTATTCTTGCACTGTAGTAAAAATTTCATATTAATTGGATCATGTATAACTTAGGTATAAATTTATCTAGATATAAGTTAGCATAAAGCTAAATAAATCTATACCTAAGTTATACTTGATCCAATGAGTATGAAATTTTTATTACTGTTTACGCATACAACAGTTAGCTCACAATAAAAATTTCACCGTAATTGGATGAAAGAAACTGCATTTATGAATTATTCTAATTAATTACATAAAAGCATAGATCTAAATCTACAACAAAAACTCTATTTTAAAGTATACTATATTATATATTCAGTATAGACTTACTTATGTGGAGTCCAACAAAATTGAATTTTCTATTTTATGATTTTTCTATGATTTACTATGATTTTTAAAAGATTCAGCCAAAATTAGAGTCCAACAGAGCATAGATCTAAGGCTTGCAAGGGTAGAAGTTAGAAAGCGTAAGGTGCTGAGTTAGAAGCATCGGACGCTGGGTCGAGAGTTCGATGACTAACCCTAGCTACAGACTGATGCTGAAGGAGCATCGGACGCTGGCAATGGACGCTGAGGAAACACTGTTGCAGCGTCCGATGGTGATGATGTGGCGCGAGCAAACCTTCCAGGGAGCATCGGACGTTGAGCTGCGTCTGATGCCAAACCATCTGACGCGTCCGATGTGTTTGGGTGCGTTCTGGAACCTCTCTGCATGGTGAAAGCCCTAGTTTGATTTTGGTTAATTGATAAAACCTATTTGGTCTAATCCTATTGCTAAGCGTGTGTAGCTCATGAGATAGGATTACGACCAAGCCTTTGATGGAGCTAGCTAAATGGTAACCATGATGGATGGTGATGGCCACAAGTTCTCAAGTGTTCATATGCTCCAT
Source organism: Coix lacryma-jobi var. lacryma-jobi (assembly GCA_009763385.1). Taxonomy (NCBI): domain Eukaryota; kingdom Viridiplantae; phylum Streptophyta; class Magnoliopsida; order Poales; family Poaceae; genus Coix; species Coix lacryma-jobi. The sequence goes on along the minus strand of CM019825.1, from coordinate 127,568,900 downwards.
ATTTGGTGAAATGGATGGAGAAGGGAAAAGATGCCATTGCTCAAGTTGAGATTTTAGTTTTTATCTTTGATCTTGAGTGATAGGCAAGCCAGACTATCAAGAGGGATACATTTGAGGCTAGTTAGATGTGGAGAAAAGTGCTCATGACGTCTAACTTCTAGCGCTTGAGAGACACCATGCACTCACAAACACATAGAGGTTTTCTGAGTATGGTCGGCAGTACCGACCATGGGGGGCAGTAGTACCACCCAAGGGTGCTGCGTGCAATGCTCTCTGGACTGGGTCTCAGTTGACCTAGTAGTAGTACCGCTATAGAGCCGGTACTATCGGCCTCGGTAGTACCGACCCTCAGGTCGGTAGTACCGACAGTCCAGGGTCTTTTACACCCTCTTTGTGTTTAGTCTGAGTTGGCTTGGCGGTTGTACCGCCATAGGGTCGGTAGTACCGACCCTCGGTAGTACCATGGTCAGAAGGTGGCTCGACATGCTCTCTGTGTAGGTTTGAGGTTGGCCTGTCAGTAGTACCGCCATAAGGTCGGTACTACCGACCCCGGTGGTACCGACCAGAGGGCCGGTGGCTCCATCGGGTCAACGGTTCTTGTAACGCCTATTTTTAAAGCAGTCGGTTCTACTGACCTAGGGGGGTTAGTACTACCGACCATAGCGCAGCAGTGACATGTATAAATAGCCACTCGGTCGGCTTCCGACTGTTACCTCTCCGATTCTCCTAACTTAAGAAAAGAAAGAGAGCTCCCATGTGTTGACCAAGCTCCTCTCTCCCCCTTTGATTCTAGAGTGAATCTCTTACGAGCTTTGAGCTAGGGAAGTGAGATTAGAGAGTGAGAAGCATCGATCTACGTCTTGAGCACTTGGATCTTACATCTCTCCGGCTTGATTTGTGTTCTTTACTCTTGGGTTCTTGGAACCCTAGCCGGTTAGGTGTTCTTCGGTTGTTGCCCGTGATTGACTCATTTGTGAGGGCACTCCGAAGTGTTTGTATTACCCTCATGATTCTTAGTGAAGAAACTCGGCTAACCTTTGTGGTTGCTTGAGTGAGGCAAGGAGGTGAAAGAGACTCCAACCTTAGTGGTCACCTCAACAACGAGAACGTAGGTACTTCTTAGTGAAGTGGCCGAACCTCGGGATAAATCTTGTGTCCAGTGTGATTGTTGGATTTGCTTCTTCGTTATTTTGTTTGCACTCGTGTTCTTCCTCCCTCCTCTCTCATTCTTAGGTGTGGGAAAGCTCGATCTACACTTTGGGGAGGAGCCACTACTTGGACAAGGTATAAACTTCATCTACATCTCTTAGGGAAACCTTGGTATAAGCTAGATTCATTTTTGCATCTCGTCCATCTTGATTTCATAGCTGCTCCTAGGTTGTCGGTAGTACCGACCCTTGGAGCCGGTAGTACCGACCCCGGTAGTACCGGCCCCTACAGTCGGTAGTACCGACTATTTGATCTGATATCCTTTTTGAGCTTTGAGATTTCAGGATTCTAGATTTTTAAATAGGCTACTCACCCCCCTCTAGCCATTCAGACCTTTCAAGTGGTATCAGAGCCAAGTCACCGTTTGTTTGAGGATTTACAACCTCCGGTGTTACAATGGCTCAAATCAACTATATGGGGAAGCCACCACATTTTGACGGCACCAACTTTGATTGTTGGAAGCGGGAGATGTGCGCGTTTACAAGAGGCATGAATAGGAAGATATGGGATGTGATCGACCATGATTTTGCGGTGATTGATACCACCGATCCTACCCCAAGAGAAGAAGAGAAGCTTCAATTGAATGATGTGGCAATCAACCTTTTCTATGAAGCTTTCGACACCAAAGTTTTTGAGAAAATCAAGAATCTTGAGCGTGCAAGTGAGATATGGGAAAGATTAGAGGAGACCTATGAGGGCACCAAGGCAGTCAAGAGTGCTAAGCTATACATTCTCAAAGACAAGCTTGCTACCTTCAAGATGCAAGATGATGAAAGCATACCGGAAATGTTTCATCGGTTGCAAGTCATTGTCAATGACTTGAAGGCGTTGGTTGAGAAGGTGGATGACAAGGACTTTTCTCACAAGTTCTTGAGATGCTTACCGCCTAGGTTTGATACCTTGGTGACAATCCTTGTGAGAGAAGGATTGGATACGGTAACCCCAAACCAAGTACTAGGTGATTTGGTCACTCAAGACACATACCATGTGGAATGGGATGGGGGAGTCCAAGAGGAAGAGAAGATCGAAGAAGAAGACTGTGGCGTTTAAAGCGCCATCCTCCAAGAGCAAGAGCAAGGGCAAAGCAAAGAAGGATGAAAGTGATGATGAAGCTAGCACAAGCGAAAATGAGTTGGATGATGAAGAAATAGCCCTTTTTGTCAAGAAATTTGGCAAGTTCATGAAGAAGAAGGGTTTTGGGGCAAGAAAGAGAAGAGATACATCCAAGAGCTCAACTAGAAGGTGCTATCGATGCAAGAGCAAAGATCATTTCATTGCGGATTGTCCACAATCTAGTGATGATGAAGATGATCACAAGAAGAACAAGAAGGAGAAGAAGGAGAAGAAGAAAGAAAAGAAGAAGGGTGGATCCTATGTTGTGACATGGGATAGTGATGCTTCCTCAAGTGATGATGGTGATTCTAGTGATGATGAGAGGAAGACCACTAAGAAGAAGGCTATGGCTAGTCTTGCTATCTCAAGCAAGCCTTCTATATTTGATGCTCCATCGCATGCTTCATGGTTAAGGCCACTAAGGTATCATCCGATGAGAGTGAGAGTGAGAGTGATGATGATGAGGAGTACTCAAAGGAGGACCTCATGAGCATGCTACAAGATGCTCACTCTTACATTAAGACTAAGAGGAAGGAGTGCAAAGAATTGTGCAAGGCTAACAAGGCTCTTGAGCAATCCTTTGATGAGCTCAAGTCTACTCATGAGAGGCTAGAGGAAGCCCATGAGAAGCCTGATCAAGCTCACACTAGGCTTATGGAAGCCCACTCCTCCCTCCTTGATCAAAGTAAGATTGAGGATGTTGTAGAGACATGCAATATAGGAGTTACATGTGATATACTTGATGAATCTTTTTATGCTCCTATCATTGTTGCTCCCACAAATGCATCATCATCATCTAGCAAAACTAAAATGTCTACTTCTACTACTTGTGATTCTTCATTAATAGTAGAAAACAAGAACCTTAAAAACAAGGTTAATGAGCTCACTCATGCCTTAGGCAATGCCTATGGTGAAGATGCCCGCTTGCTTAAGTGCTTGGGTAGCCAAAGGTATCCACTCAACAAGGAGGGACTTGGCTATACCCCCAAGAAGGGCAAGGCGACTTTTGCCCCTCACAAGACTTGTTTTGTGAAGAGCAACGATCGGTTTTGCAATAGTTGCAAGCAATCCGGGCATATAGAACAACATTGCTTTAACAAGAATAAAAACAAAAAGCATGCACATGTTACATCTATTCACTTTGATTCTTGTTATATGCTTACTAAGGGCACTAGTGGCGTGAAGGCTAAGTACATTGGTGCACCCATGGTTGGCCCAAAGAAGAAGGCAATTTGGGTGCCCAAGAGCTTGGTTACTAACCTTGGAGGACCCAAAAAGATTTGGGTACCTAAAAAGAATTGATTTTTTTTGTAGGTTAATTATAAAGCCGGAGGAAGGCATTGGGTGCTTGATAGTGGGTGCACTCAGCACATGACCGGAGATGGTAGAATGTTCAAATCAATCAACACTAGTGGCAATGATCATGCAAATGCTATCACATTTGGTGACAACAAGAAAAGCAAGGTCAAAGGCTTGGGCAAGATTGCAATATCCAATGACTTGAGCATCTCCAATGTGCTATTAGTGGAATCTCTCAACTTCAACTTGTTATCAGTGGCACAATTGTGTGATTTGGGATTAAAATGCATTTTTGGTGTTGATGATGTGGAGATTGTGAGTGTTGATGGAAGTGATGTGATCTTCAAAGGATTTAGATATGAGAATCCCTATTTGGTGGACTTTGATGCTAGTGAAGCTCAATTGACAACATGCTTATTCACCAAATCAAGCATGGGTTGGCTATGACATAGGCACTTGGGACATGTTGGAATGAAGCAACTAAAGAGGCTAGTGAAACATGACATGGTGAGAGGGCTAAAAGATGTTCATTTTGAGAAGAACAAGCTATGTAGTGCATGCCAAATGGGAAAGCAAGTTGGAAACACTCATCCCAACAAAGGAATGATGAGTACTACACATGCACTTGAGTTGTTGCACATGGACTTGTTTGGACCAACTACATATGCAAGCATTGGGGGAAACAAGTATGGATTTGTAATAGTGAATGACTATACAAGATACACATGGGTCTTCTTTCTTGTTGACAAAAGTGAAGTATTTGGGACATTCAAAACCTTTGTCAAGAGAAGTCAAAATGAGTTTGATAGAAGAATCAAGAAAGTGAGAAGTGATAATGGAAGTGAGTTTAGAAACACAAGAGTTGATGAGCTATGTGATGAGTTTGGAATCAAGCATCAATTCTCGGCCAAGTACACTCCACAATCAAATGGGATAGTTGAAAAGAAGAATAGGACACTCATTGCTATGTCAAGATCTATGCTTAGTGAATACAATGTGAGTGATTCCTTTTAGGTCGAAGCAATCAACACGGCTTGCTACTATAGCAACCGACTCTATTGTCACCCTTTATTGAAGAAGACACCATATGAGCTCCTCAATGATAGAAAGCCCAACATTGCTTACTTTCGGGTCTTTGGGTGCAAATGTTACATATTGAAGAAGGGCACAAGACTTGGAAAGTTTGAGAAGAAATGTGATGAAGGGTTACTTCTTGGTTACTCCACTACAAGAAAAGCCTATAGAGTGTGGAACAACACAACAAGAATAGTTGAAGAAGTCCATGATGTTGAGTTTGATGAAACCAATGGCTCTCATGAAGAACAAGACAATCTAGATGACGTGAGAGGAACACAATTGGTGGAAGCTACGAAGAACATGGACATTTGTTATATAAGGCCAAAGCAAGTGATTGACATAGAAGATGACAAAGATCAAGTGCTCTCTCCTCCAACCATGCATGTCAATGATGTTGCAAGCTCTAGTGGTTCTCATGATCAACAAAATTGTAGTGACTCTCAAGTGGTTCATTCAAGTGCAAGTACAAGTGTCCAACTGCAACAAGTGCTCCAACCAACACACATTGCAAGAGATCATCCCTTAGATGAAATTGTTGGTGACATAAGAAGAGGTGTGCAAACTAGATCAAAATTGGCTTCATTTTGTGAACACTACTCATTTGTGTCATCTATTGAGCCAACCAAGATTGATGAAGCCTTGATGGATGTTGATTGGGTAAATGCAATGCATGAAGAACTAAACAACTTTACCCACAATGATGTTTGAGAGTTAGTGGAAAGACCAAAGGACACAAATGTCATTGGCACAAGATGGGTCTTCCAGAACATGCAAGATGAAGATGGAATTATTGTAAGAAATAAAGCAAGATTGGTTGCACAAGGGTACACTCAAATGAAAGGAATTGACTTCGGAGAAACTTATGCATCAGTTGCTAGATTGGAAGCCATTAGAATCTTACATGCATATGTTTGTGCTCACAACATCAAGCTCTATCAAATGGATGTGAAAAGTGCTTTTCTAAATGGATTCATCAATGAGCTAGTGTATGTTGAGCAACCTCCTGGGTTTGAAGACTTGAAGAAGCCCAACCATGTGTACAAGCTCAAGAAGGCATTATATGGGTTGAAGCAAGAACCTAGAGCTTGGTATGAAAGATTGAGGGACTTCTTGCTAGCAAAAGGGTTCAAGATTGGGAAGGTTGACACCACTCTTTTCACCAAGAAGATTGGAAGTAGCTTGTTTGTGTTGCAAATCTATGTGGATGACATTATCTTTGGATCAACCAACCAAGACTTTTGTGAAGAGTTTGGGGAGATGATGGCTAAAGAATTTGAGATGTCTATGATTGGAGAGCTTAGTTACTTCCTTGGTCTACAAATAAAGCAAATGAAGAAAGGCACATTCGTTAGTCAAAGCAAGTACATCAAGGACATGCTTAAGAAGTTTGGGTTAGATGAAGCTAAAGCAATAACCACTCCAATGGGCACAAATGCACATTTGGATAGTGACTCAAGTGGTGACATGGTGGATCAAAAGTTATATCGGTCAATAATTGGAAGCTTACTCTATGTGATCGCAACAAGGCCGGATGTCATGTTTAGTGTACGTATGTGTGCAAGGTTCCAAGCTTCACCAAGAGAAAGTCATTTGAAGGCAACCAAAAGAATATTGAGAAATTTGAAGCACACTCCAAATGTTGGACTATGGTATCCCAAGGGCTCTCAATTTGAATTGATTGGATACTCGGATTCCGATTATGCGGGATGCAAGGTGGATAGGAAGAGTACTTCAGGCACTTGTCAACTGATTGGAAGATCACTTGTCTCATGGTCATCAAAGAAGCAAAATAGTGTTGCACTCTCTACCGCCGAAGCCGAATACATATCCACGGGTAGTTGTTGTGCACAATTGCTATGGATGAAAGAAACATTGCAAGATTATGGGGTCAAGTTTGGACAAGTCCCATTGCTTTGTGATAATGAGAGTGTCGTCAAAATAGCCACCAACCCGGTTCAACATTCAAGGACAAAGCATATTGACATAAGGCATCACTTCATTAGAGATCATCAAGCCAAGAAGGACATATCTATTGAGAGTGTGGGCACCGATGATCAACTTGCCGACATTTTCACCAAGCCACTAGATGAAAGAAGATTTTGCAAGCTAAGAAATGAATTGAACATCCTTGATTTCTCCAACTTGAGTTGAATGCAACCCCACTTATGACATGCCTCTCCTCCGACAAAGCAAGGTGAATTTGTTTGGCATGTGCATTCATTCTTATTAGGTTGTGATCTACTTCATATAGCCATTCATTTACTTGTCTTAAGTTCATTCATGGCAACTCAAATGAATTTGAAGTATATATGGTTCCACTATTGCTTCTATGCTTGACTTGATCTAGTGGAAGCATATAACTTGCTTGTGAGCTTGTGACTCGAATGTTGAATCTAGTAAGTGAGAAGTAAGTGTCTAACCAACGTGAGTAAGATAACCATTGAAAAATGTGTGAAGAAGCTTACTCTAGAGCAAACCGTGTTAAATGTCTTATGATCATGAGCTAGATTAAGCCATAACTTGTTCTTTGTTTTCATCTCCTTATATACATCTACTCTCTCTTTACCAAATCCTTTATGATAATTGTTGACAAAGGAGGAGAAAATGCTAAAAAAGTTACAAGGGAGGATACAAAGATAAAAGGTTAAAAATTGAGCATACAAATAGGGTGTGACACCATAAAATTTCATTTTCCAAAATTAGTAATAAATTTGAGCTTTATTTAATTTTCTGAGCATTTAACCTAGGTCAAATAATGATTTTTGAATATCTAAAATAAACCCTAGAGCTTAGAAAACATTTTTGTTGCATTCATGCCGGTGCATGATATTTTGTTTGAGTGTAAGAATAGGTTGGATGTGGTTAAATTCAAATTTTATTTGAATTTGATCAAAGTTCAAGCTTTTAGAAAAGAAAAAGGCCTTTCTTTTAATCCTTTCTTTCTCCCTCCTATCTAGCCCATCAGCAGAAGCTGGCCCAACCCGAGCACCCCTCATCCTTTCGGTCCGGCCAAGAAACCAGCCCAACTCGCCTCCTCTCTTTCCCCCCCGCCCACGACCCAGCCTGCCAACTGCTCTCCCTCCCTCTCCCACCGGCCTGCTCGGCCCATGCGCGCCCGTTTTTCCCCCTTTCCCGTCGCACGCTCGCGGCCCAGCCGCTCGGCCGCTCCCTGCTCGGCCCACTCCGCGCTCGCTCTCCCTCTCCTCGCTCGCGCGCGCCGACCCAGCTTCTCCGCTCGGCCCGCTCGCTCGCCGCGCACGCCCCGTGGCCCACACCCGCACGTGCGCAGCGCTCACCACCCGCTTCCTCGCCCCACTGGCGAACCGACCCCACTCGACAGCCCGCTCGCCCTCGCCTGCCAGCCTGGCCCCACCTGTCAGCGACCCCGAGCCTCTTCCCCTACCTCCAGCCGAAGTGCTGCCGCCACGCCCCTTTCCCCTCCGGTAACGGCCGGTAGTGGCCTTGATGGCCACTACGCCGCCGCTGCGGCTCGGTAGAGCTCCCACTCGCACCATTTCGCCCTCCCCCGAGCCCTATATAAACCCAGGGCAGAGCCCCTCGTCCTCCCCCTCACCCTTACCGCTTGCACCCCTCGCCCCGTCGTCGTCTGCAGGGCACTCCAGCCGCCGCAGAGCCTTCCCCGGCGTCGCGAGCCCCACCCTTGAGCTCGCAGTAAGCTCCTCTTCCTCCCTGTGTCTTTCTTTTCGTTGTTTACGCACTGTTATGCTTAGTCCGCGAGCTCCAAATAGCCATCCATGGCGCCGTCCGCTCGGGTGTGCCCCTCCGGTGACCCCCTAACCCCGATAATCCTCCCATCGAGTTCGCGAGATCCTTCTGATCACCCTGGTAGTCTCGATATAGCCTAGCGCAACCGGAATCGCCGTTCCGGCGAGCTACCGCCGAGCTCCGGCGTCCTGCCATGGCGGTCCGCCACGGATGCGCGGCCCAGACCGCCGGCCTTGCCCCCAAACCCTCCCAGCCGTTGATCTGATCGCGAGCGGCTAAGATTAGAAGTTACCCCTTCGGGGTTATAACCGGCGCACCACCTCATCCGTGGACTCGGTCCACCGACCCGCGCTCGCCTGTCCACGTCCACGTGGTGGACCGGCCAGTCGCGCTGCGCCGCATGGCCGCCACGTCAGCCAGCCGACTCGGTCAGCCGACACGCGCGTGCGCTTTTGCGAAAAAGCCCTTGTCTTTCTTCAAAATCAACCCGCAGTCCTTTTCTGTTTTAAAAAGCTTTGTTTTCTTTCAGTTTAGACCCTGCAGTTTTCAAAAATAGGACCCGCCGTCCGGCCTGCACGAAAAATGCGATTTTATTTGTTTTAAATCCAAAAAGAAGTTCTGGTTATTTACAAAAATGCCATTGAACCTTGTTTTAACCATAACTTTCTCGTTTTAAATCCGATTAGAGTGATCTTTACGTTCATGTGATCGATTAACGCGTAGAATAGTTTTATAAGCTTTTTATCTTGTTTTAGTACTATTTGGTGTACTGTTCTAATAGAAATGTATTTGTTTGCATGTAATGATTGGAAATGAATGCTTGTGTGGTGCCTTTGATCCCGTTTAGAGTCTGAGCTATCCAAGGTTATCCAGAAGAAGATCTACGAATAAGTGAAATCATCAGCATGAGTTCCTTTGTTACCCAACAAACTTTTAATCACCTTTTCATATGCATGTGTCTAATATGATGAACATTAGAGATTCTACCTAGAGCTTTGTTATCCTGTATTCCTTGTTACCTTGGGTTGTGCATATGGGTAGTTCGGCTTAGCTTGCAAATACCAAAATTTAAAATGATAATCTTGATTAATGACTTATGGAACAAATGTTGGTTCTGAATCTTAAAGCGGCAACCCAGGATTTACAGTACAACCATGAGGACTACATGGCTCTGGTCTTAGCTAAGTACTCTAAGTGTTCTAGCTCGTCTGTAGCTTACCGAAAGGGCAAGAGGGGCATATCATGTAGTTTTGGCCCGGTCCCACTAGGGTAATTGCTTTGGAGGATAGGGGGTTACCTTAGTGGGGAGGTTGTTCAAAACTCTTGGGAGATGGAAACCTTAGCGGCTACGACTTGTTAGACCAACTTTGGAAAGGCTTCGTAGTGATCCCTGCCGACTTACCTTGGAAGTGAGTCAAGAGGCTGATCACCTCGGGCAAAAGGGCAAATCACGACTCGTGGGTAAAGTTGTACACACTCTGCAGAGTTAAGAATAAACTGATATATCAGCCGTGCTCTCGGTCATGAGCGGCCTGGATCCTTTTTGAGACAGTTCTATGAACAATGTGGGTGATAATAATCTTGATGATACTTAATTATACTTTCACCATGGGAGCTTAAGCATAACCTAGAGACATAGGTCTAATAAATAAAATATGACCAACTAAAAATGCTTACCGCAGTTCAGCCGTGTCTAGCCTTTTGAGCCTTGCATCCCTCATCTTATACTTGTTGAGTATGGTGCGCTCACCCTTGCTTTGCGTACAACCTATGAAAATCCCGGATGGGTACCAGATGGTGGATTCAAGAGAGAAGTTTCAGAAGATGTTCCAGGAGTTCTAGGCGAGTGTTTCCCTTAGTCAACCGTCCCTGTGGAGTTTGGAGTCCCGAAGAGTAGTTTCCGCTCTGCTTTGTTTTAGATGTAAGTCTTGTTGTATCTATGTTTCGATATATAATAAAGCATTGTCTTTGAGAAAATTCCATATTTGTTGCTATATGTGTCTTGTGGACTTCCTGGGCACACATATAGTGAGCACTTGGTATTCTTCGGAAAACCGGGTGTTACAAATTGGTATCAGAGCAATGTTGACTGTAGGACGCAAGCCTAGTTAGAACTAGACGTTTTAGCATGCTTTCATCCTTGCTTAGTTCTTGCTTTCTCTCCATCCTTGTTATTTGATAAAAGAAATGCTACTTCTATCTCTATTCTATTACAAAACTTTGTCTCTTTTCTAAGTCTTCTCTCTCTTAGATGGACCATAACAAAGAAGCCATCAACACCAAAGGTCAAGAGGACCAAGCTATGTTGCCCAAGAATGCTTTTGACAAGAAGAAACTCTTGGCTATGCAAAGAAATGTGTTAGAAGATATGGCTCAACATGGGAATTCTATCAAAGGGCCAGTGAAGAGACAAGTCACAGAAGCCTGGAAGAATCTGAAATCCAATGAAGATGTAGACAGTAAGATGCTTGGAAGTCAGGATCAATGTCGATGTTGTAAGCGTTATGGGTTTCCCTGCCTACAAAACAAGTCAACTAAGAAGCAAAACAAGAAGGACCCAAATGGTAAGAACAATGTGAATAAGAAGAGAAAGGTAATCTCAATGGGTTTCCATACTAGAGGGTGCGACACGGGTTGAGACCGGCCCGAACAACGTCTAACCGGCTTTGGGGTCTGTTGGTAGTTCTTAACTTCACTAAAGATAGAGCTAGGCACTATCTCCGGTAACGGCCCAGAAATGCTTGTTGACACTTGCCAACGTCGTGACTAAGAGTAGACTATGGAGTCTATCCCTGGCAACAAGGCCAGAAATGCTTGAAGCAAGTCCAGTCACTATACCTAAAGGATTGAAGCTAAAGCAGCTATCTACTAATGTCAAATGGGGTTGTCAATCCCGACACTAGTAGGAGCTAGCTAGCGAGAATGCAATCTACCAGGAGGAGATTCTGCAAGCGCACAGAACTATCATAGTAGCACTTCGCCTGGGAGTACCAGGTGTCGATTTATTTGATCCCAAGGGAAGGCTAGGGTGGTGTATGAGTCGAGTCAAGGAGGGGATGAGAGTCGAAGAATAAGAAAAGGGAAAAGGGGAACAGAGGAGATGAAAGGCTAGAAAGAATATATGGGTGGATAGGTAAGGATGAATGAAATGGCTAAGGTAAGGTGGATAGATAGATAGATAGGGGGAATAATATAACTAAGGATAACTAACTAATAAATAACAACTACACCTATATAACTACGAAGCAAGATAACTATGAAGCAAGATAACTACGAAGCAAGACGGGCAAATGTCAAACAAACAACCAAGTTAAGTATAGTTTTATTCCTATCTTATCAAGTACCGAGGCGTACTAGCCTTTACCACTGACTTAGGTTGAACGCTAGCACAACGAGCCTTACTGTTAAACTTGGCCAACTACGTGGTGGAATTCAAGGCGCACAGGGCTGTCACCACCTGCTTGCTACCACAGCTATCCGGGGGTCCAGCCGTATCTGAAGGTAAGTCTATAACTAAGCACCACACTTAATTATATTCTAACTATCTCTACCCTAGCTTTGAATAGAGACACCCTTGCGGACGTCAGATCAAATACTTGACTTAATAAGATAAACACTAAACTAACTAAGCAACCTATTGGCAAAGATCAAACACTAAGCACACTAGAGATTAACTACTATGGCTAAGTGAATTGAACTGTAGGATAGCTAGGCACTCAAGCAATCAATCAAGTATACTACTCAATACTGATAAGTAGAATAAAGTAATACTTGAAATGATGAACTAGAATATAGTAAAGTGCTTGAGATACAAGAGGAAAACCTGAACTGGAGATGAAGGAAGACTCTTCCCAACTCCAGGACCGATCACTCGCACGCTTCTACTCTTGAGCTAAGCCTTGAGCAGCGCTTCCGCGAGGGCACTAAGGCAAGGATGCCTTGCTCTACTAGCTACCTACATGCCTAAGCTTGGCTAAACCCTAAGCTATTAGCCTTGCTTTCTTTGCTTTGCTTCTCTTTGTTGACACCTCGGGTGGCACGCAGAAGAAACCGCAAGCGCACGGCTGTTAGTTGTAGCTTTTCACCTCAGAGTATTCCGGGGTATCGAATCCACGAGGAACGCGAAGTGATTTTGAGAAAACTAGGGGGGTAAGGATATCTAGGATAGATGAAGGGAACGAGCACTATCTATTGGGGTAGATCCAAGTTCTATTAGACTTCTAGTGATTTAAGTTCTTTACTAGTGTACTATGGGCGTACTAGCCTTTACCACTGACTTAGGTTGAACGCTAGCACAACGAGCCCTACTGTTAAACTAGACCAACTACGTGGTGGAATTCCAGGCGCATAGGGCTGTCACCACCTGCTTGCTACCACAGCTATCCGGGGGCCTAGCCGTATTCACTGGCAATATATAGCCTAAGTACCACACTTAATCTATATATTACTACTACTAGCCCTGTACTAGAACTAAAGCACTTGAAACTAATATCAAGAAATGAAACGAGCACACAAGTACTGAAAAGTAAATACTTGAAGATAGAATAAATACTAAGTTACCAAAGTTGAAGCGCAGAGCAGAGTGAAGCAGAGGTCTCCGACAACTCCGGAACTCTCAGACTTCTACTCTTCTCTCCAGCTCCTCTTCTAGTGAGGCACTCACACTCTCTCTAATCTCTCTAGCATAGCAAGTGTGCTAATCTAACCAAATGGTGAGGAATGATGTGAGGCTCCCCGAATGAGAGCTCAAGGGGCGTATTTATAGTGCTAGGAAGCTAGGGGGTACTTATAGAGTGAAGGGGAGGTCGGTTAGGGTTTAGGGGTGGCGCCCGCCACCAAACCCTAGCGCCCGCCACCTCTCCGCCGTCCATTGCAACCGCCATTCATCCAACGGTCTTCATTTGCTCTGCTAAGTCGGTTTGAGGGTCGGTTAGGGTTTAGACACGTGTCCAAAGCCCACTATCCAGGTGATACTCTTCTTAGCCCTTGGATCAAACCGTCTTAGTGTGCAATGGCCAAGATTTGAGCTTGAGGTGACTCCCACAGATCGATGACGTGGCTTGGGCCACTTTTGGCACGAGTGACCTGGCGGCCGCCAGTAATAGGTGGCGGCCGCCACCTTGCTCAGGCCCAAATGGGCCAGAGTGGCTTGGCCTTGCTCCTGGTACTCTTGTTTGGCCCAAATTCCATCATTTCCTGCATTAAGATAAGAAACTATGCACATGTGGAAATAGGTTAGTTATAAACCAAATCTTCTACCTTTTATGTTGTTTTACCTTGGTTTTGGGTGAAATGTTGATGGTGAAATGATGCTTTAAGCACCATCAACAAGCTCCCCCACACTAACCTCTTGCTCGTCCCGAGCAAGCATGGACTTTAAGAATTGAAACAATTTTATTGAACTAAGCATTCACATAAGATGTCCAACTACCTATACTCATGTTAGTAACCTTTCCAAGTGGCTAATAAATCATACCTATGGCGGTTGAAGGATAGAATAACTTGCAAGCAAGAGAAACACACTTTCCTCTTTTACATACCTTGGGGTTTCAAGATATTTTCAAAATGAAAATCATGGTTCATTGAATCTCTCTTTAAATCTCAAGGCACTCATGGTGTATATCCTCACTTTATGGCAAAAGAAAATGCCAGAGTCTATCCTATGGTTTATGTGGAGTTTATAGGGAAAGGAAAGAATGTAAGGCACTTCTATCTCTCTTTTATTGCTAAGTCAAGTTTAGGATCATGGGAGAGTATAGTCATGCACTAGCCAAGGTATAAGGTGGACTAACTCAACTCCTTTGTTCTTTTTGAATCTCTTCTCTTCCCAAGGATCATGGCTATATGCATCTCTCTCTCTCTCTTTTTACTTGGACACTTGTCCTTTTGAGAGCATTTGCTCTTTTTTTGAATACTTGGACACCTGTCCTTTTTAGAGCATTTGCTCTTTTTTTAGATACTATATAGCCATGTCCTTTGAAGGAATGAGAAAATTTATACAATTCTTTTAGAACAAAATTTTGGAGGAGAACTACATGAGTACACTCTCAGTGTGAGAGTTCTCTCAAAAAGGCATGGTTTGGCTTGGCTTTTAGAGCATGACTAAACTCTTCTACCTAGATCAACTATTCTTGACAAAGCTCAAAGATTGATTTAGAAGGCTTTATGGGCTGTTCTCCTATACTCTAATATTTTGGCTTTGGTAGGTGGATAGGAAAGAAAGATCATGAACTACGGTAATTTTGGTTTTTAAAATAAAAACTCCCAAGGTTGTAGCAGAGTACTAATGCAATTTCAATTACTACTTCTATATCTTATCAAACAACAACCTAGGTTGACTTCCCTATCAAAATGAGTAGGCTACTACACATGAATAAAAGGTAGAATAACATGTCGTGTAAAAACTCAATTCAAAAGAAATTGTTTCAGCATTTTTATTTTATTTCCTAGCTGCATTTTTAGCTCAAACCAAGACATCGAGTGATCCAAATTGTACAGAATTTAAAACACAGGTTTAGGGGTTCACCAGGAGTGTCTCGGTGCAGAGTGGCCTGGCGGCCGCCAGTAATAAGTGGCGGCCGCCATGGGCTTTGGCCCATGCGGCTTGCAAACAGCGTGGTAGTTACCTTGCTAAGTTCAGGTTACAGCTTTGAACATTTTATCACGTTTTAGAGAGGTGTTTAGAGAGGGGATTTCCCCCACACTAGAAGTTTTGGTACTTTTTATTTTTAAAATGAACTTGATGAAGGGAAAAATAATAAGAATAATAAGGGTGTCTTTTTATTCATTATATAAAAATTTCCTAAACAAAAGTTCTAAATTGAAAATTAAATAATCTAAAATTTAAATCAAGCAAAATTAAACTTAAACTTAATCAAACTAAAAATCTAACTAGACACCCTAAATCTAATCTAATCTACTGAAGGAGCCTCGTAGAGATCCTCGAAGCCCGTCCCTTTGAAGAGATGCTTGATCTTCGAGGTGCAGCCCTTGCGGAGGATGGTGAACCGATCCTCCATATCCATCCGCCATAGGGCTATCTCTGCGACTTGATCCTCCAAGGCGCTCTTCTCCTTGCGCAGCTTCTTCACCTCGGCGGTGAGTTTTTTGAGGGTTAACCCCTCCTCACCACCGCTGTGCTCCATCTCGCCGGGGACTCCTGCCGGCGATGGGTTGAGACGGCGGCGCACGGATGGCTCGGAGAGCGACCCATTGGAGTCATGAGTGCTCGCCTCGCGCTCACGCAGCCTCTTCTCATAATGCCCATCGGGCATCCTCACGCCATACACCTCTAGTTTAGCCCTCTTAGGATTGGGGTTGTAACTACGGGTACGGCTATCTGAGCCAAAGCTGACCTGGGATTTCACCCTTGATGGAGTGGGCGTCTCATCGCCCCTGGTTTTTACGACCGGAGACTTCCTCGGGGTGATCTCCCCTGTGGTCGGCCTGGTGGGCGTCCTCAACTTCTTTCCGGGTGGCGTCATCGGAGGAGGATGAAGACGGAGCGGAGACGAGGCCAGGGGGCGCTTCACCCCTGGCGGCCGCCCAGCAGGGGTGGCGCCCGCCACTGGAGTGGTGGTCGGTGCCTTCCCTGCACCCTCCAGTGGTGTTCCCTCGACATAAGTGCCGTCAGGCAGCACCATTGCTAAAGGAGGTACGTCAAGTACCTCCATGTCGTCGTCGATCAACGACCGGATGATGGCTTTGGTGGAGGACGAGACAAATCCTTGAGGGTTGTAGGACATGGATTTCCGTGGAGACGACATGGTTTTGGAGGAGGCTTGGCTAGGCTTCGTGAATAGATGGAGGGAGAAGGAGTTCTTCTTTTAAGAAGGGGGAGAAGTGGAGGGATAAGCCTTAGATGAACTAACACGTCCTCATCTCCTCCTTCTTTCACTCTCCCGAGCTCGGGATTAGCTGCCACGTGGAGGGGGGCCTCTAAACTACCGCCTAGCGTGGCGGGCGCCAGGGTTTGGTGGCGGCCGCCAGTTGGGAGTGGCGGCCGCCACTCCTCCTTCGCCGGGCATGAAGCGGGAGAAGGTAAGCCTCCTATATTTCAAAGTTCCGAGGTCAAAATGGCTTGGTTGGGCCTAAAGAGGCCTTTCTCGGGGTTTTGGATGGACTAGGTGCATGAAATGGACAAGGGGTAAATTGGGTCCATCCATTAATTGTCATGGGCTTGATCTACTTCAAAGTTAATTATATCAATTTCGTTTAGCTCATTTTTATCAAAGTCATAGAATATTTTTAATCTTTGTCCATTGACTTTGAAGATTTGCCCATCGTCACTTTCTAATGTGACGGCTCCATGGGAAGAGGTTGCAACAACCTTGAAGGGTCCTTCCCATTTGCTTCGAAGTTTACCATGTTCGAAAAGTCGAACACGAGAGTTAAAGAGTAAAACTTTATCTCCTACTTTGAACTCTTTCTTTTTGATCCGTTTATCATGCCATCTCTTAGTCTTCTCTTTATAGAGCTTGGCACTATGATAGGCTTTCTCTCGCCATTCTTCTAGTTCAGAAATTTGCATCTTCCTATTTTGGCCAGCTTGGTCAAGGTCCATGTTCCATTTCTTAATGGCCCAATGAGCTTTGAACTCAAGTTCAACAGGAAGGTGACAAGTTTTCCCATAAACTAGTTGGTATGGGGACATTCCAATCGGGGTCTTATAGGCGGTCCGATAGGCCCACAGAGCTTCGGGTAACTTATGTTCCCATCCCTTTCCCATTTCTTCTACCGTATTTTGCAAGATATTCTTTATTTGTTTATTGGACGTTTCGACCTGTCCACTTGTTTGGGGGTGGTATGCAGTGGCTACATTATGTTGGACTCCTTGACTAGCTTGAAATGTCGGAAGCTCTTATCTATGAAATGAGGGCCTCCGTCACTAATGACCAGTCTAGGAACTCCAAAACAAGGAAAGATGTTTTCTTTGAACATTTTCTTTGAATGTTTAGCATCTGCCGCTTGACAGGGTATGGCTTGTACCCATTTCGAGACATAATCCATAGCCACAAGAATGTACTCGGTGTCATAGGATTTAGGAAAGGGGCCCATGAAATCTATACCCCAAACATCGAACAACTCAACTTGGAGATTGTTCATGAGAGGCATAGCATCTCGGGCACTGATGTTACCATGCTTTTGGCAACGAGGACAACGTCTCACAAAATTCTTTGTGTCCTCGTACATGGATGGCCAATAAAAACCACTTTGCCATATTTTAGCATGTGTCCGAAAAGCTCCATAGTGTCCTCCATATTCGGCAGAGTGACATCTATCTATGATTTTTGTTGCTTCTTCTATGGGGACACATTTTCTCAAAAGTCCATCTGCACAGACCTTATAGAGATATGGTTCATCCCATAGGTGCGTTCTTCTTTGATATAGCAGTTTCTTTTTATTCTCCCCCGGCGGGACATAGCCGGCGACTATAAAATTCACGATGTTTGCATACCAAGGGTTGGTATTTGTGACTTTTAAAAGGGTATCATCGCGAAGAAAGTCATTTATTGGGAGATTGTCCGAATTATTGACTTGTAGTCTAGACAAGTGATCAGCTACTGAATTCTCAACTCCTTTCTTGTCTCTTATTTCCAGGTCAAATTCTTGAAGGAGAAGGATCCAGCGGATCAACCTTGGCTTAGCATCTTTCTTAGTGAAGAGATATTTCAGAGCAGAGTGATCGGTATAAACGATCACCTTATCTCCCACTAAGTAAGATCTAAACTTGTCTATGGCAAAGACTACGACCAAAAGTTCCTTTTCTGTGGTTGCATAGTTTAGCTGGGGGCCAGTCAGGGTCTTACTAGCATAAGAAATAGCATAATGCTTCTTATCTTTAGTTTGACCAAGGACGGCCCCCACAGCATAATCACTAGCATCACACATGATTTCGAACGGCGAATTCCAATCTGGGGGTTGGATGATTGGTGCAGAGGTTAGAGCCTTTTTTAAAATATTGAAAGCTTGTAGACAATCCTCGTCAAATTTGAACGGGACGTATTTTGCTAACAGGCTCGTTAAGGGTCTAGCGACCTGTGAGAAATCCTTAATAAACCTTCTATAAAAGCCGACATGGCCCAAGAAGCTTCGAATCTCTCTCACATTAGTGGGTGGTGGCAATTGTTCAATTACATCAATTTTGGCTTTATCCACTTCTATCCCACGTTCTGAAATTCGATGGCCCAGGACAATTCCTTCCCGCACCATGAAGTGACACTTTTCCTAGTTAAGAACTAGGTCCTTCTCTTGACAGCATTGGAGGACTTTGTCTAAATTGGCTAGGTAATCGTCAAAGGTTTTTTCATAGACCGAAAAGTCGTCCATGAATACCTCCATGATTTGTTCAATCATGTCGGAAAAGATGGACATCATACACCATTGGAAAGATGCCGGCGCATTGCAAAGTCCAAAGGACATGCGTCTATAGGCATAAGTTCCATACGAGCATGTGAAAGTGGTCTTACTTTGGTCATCTGGATGGATTGAGATTTGGTGATAACCAGAATATCCATCCAGGAAGCAAAAGAAGGAATGGTTTGCCAATCTCTCTAGCATCTCATCTATAAAAGGAAGTGGGAAATGGTCTTTCTTTGTGGCTTTATTTAGCTTCCTATAGTCTATACACATCCTCCATCCAGTAACAGTACGTTGAGGGATTAACTCATTTTTCTCATTCTTAACGACTGTCATGCCTGCTTTCTTTGGAACTACTTGCACGGGACTTACCCATTCACTATAAGGAACTGGATAAATAATTCCCGCGTGCAAGAGTTTCAGAACCTCCTTTTTCACGACTTCACGCATAGCGTTATTAAGTCGTCTTTGGGGCTCTCTTGAAGGGGGTATCTCAGGATCGAGAGGGATACGATGGGTGCCGAGATTTGGACTAATTCCCTTCAAATCTTGAAGTGAATAGCCAAAGACAGATCGGTGTTTTTCTAAGACAAGGGTCAACCTACGGACTTCCTCTTTAGATAACTTACTGCTAATGATTACGGGAGTCTCGGGGTCATTGTTTAGAAAAATGTATCTCAGGCCTTCAGGCAGAGGTTTTAGCTCTATGGAAGGTCGAGATGGCTTTTCTGATTCGTCTAAGCGAAACGGTTCATCTGTCTCGGCTTCTTCTTTGACAAAGAACTCAAAATCTTCTTCAAAATCAGGCTGAGCCAACTCATAAAGGGTAGAGGTTCTAGCTTGATCGAGAAGATCTGGTTCTGGTGGTTGTTCGACAATAGAATTTAATGCACGAACAAAAGGTACTGAGTACTCTTTTCCACCGATCTGAGCATTAAAGTGCTCTTGACATGGTCCTTGCAAGGCAAGTATGGACCAAGGTTGTCCTAAGAAGACGTCAAAAAGGACTACATCGAAAATATAGAAATCTAAGACCATGTCCGCTCCATCTACTTGGATGGGGACCATCTTTAGGATTCCTTCACTTTCCAAGATATCACCATTTGGGTCTCTTAAACACCGTTTAGTTGGTTGTCGTTGAAGGTCGGGAATGTTCTGGATACGTAATTACTAGCAACAACATTAATTCCCACGACAGGGTCGTAAAAGGCAAAGGCCCTTTCTCCCCTAATTCGACAATCTATTATGCTCGGTACTTTATCTATGCGAGAGATGTTTTCTGATACTTTGGCTTCCATTGTCCATTCATGACTCATGACAGCTGAAAGTTCCAAAAGACGCTCTCGGCTATAGATTTCATCAGAAGACTTAGGAAGTGGTTTGTCGGATGGGAGAGCTTGAACGGAGTAGTTCATAGCATTTCCGTAATCCTCAAACACATCATCCTCTATCTCGCCCAAAAATTCTGGAAGAATTTCTCTTCCAGATGTGGACGGAATAGGTTCCGCTAAGTCCAACGAGCTAGACTCGGGCTCTTCTTGTTGTTCTACAGTCGAAACTTGGGTTTCTATGACTTCTTCCTCAGGGATTTCATCGGAAACTCCAGTATAAGGAGTATTCTCGAGAATTCTATCAAGAACCTCCTTTCCACCTCGTGGAGAAAGATGAAGAAACGCTCCACCTGACGAATGATCAAGGTGAAGAGCGCTCTCTTTCTCTAGACCGACATAAAAATGCTGAAGAAGCACTGGATCGGGTATGGCTAAATCGGGTCCTGAATTGATTAAATCAATAAAACGGTCCCAAGCCTCCCCTAAGGTCTCCTTATCATTTTGTCTAAAGGTCAATACTTCTACTCGTAGTTGTACTACTCGGTGGACAGGGAAATACGTCAAGATAAACTTGGTCCGTAAAGTTCCCCAGTCTCCTCTGGCACTTCCCACGGTTCGAGGATGCCATGTTTTAGCTGCTCCCGTCAAAGTGAACGGAAACAACTTCCACTTGACAGTGTCAGGTGAAATGCCGGAAATGTTCAAGCATGCACAGACTTGCTCAAACTCACGTAGAAGTGTGTAGGGATTTTCTGATCCCGTAAACATGCTCTCCTGAACTTTGTTAATAAAGTCAAGACGCAATTCGTAACTATCGGCATATATAGGTTGTGATGATGAATGTGGGTCTAATCGCGAACTCTTAGGAGTTGCAAATTGTAAGATAGATTGGTTCTCCATGCGGAGAGGGTAAAGATGATCCTAACTCTAGTCTCAAAAATCAGCTACCGTTCCCCAGCAACGGTGCCAGAAAAGCTTGTTGACACCTCGGGTGGCACGCAGAAGAAACCGCAAGCGCACGGCTGTCAGTTATAGCTTTTCACCTCAGAGTATTCTGAGGTATCGAATCCACGAGGAACGCGAAGTGATTTTGAGAAAACTAGGGGGGTAAGGATATCTAGGATATATGAAGGGAACGGGCACTATCTACTGGGGTAGATCCTAGTTCTATTAGACTTCTAGTGATTTAAGTTCTTTACTAGTGTACTGTGGGCGTACTAGCCTTTACCACTGACTTAGGTTGAACGCTAGCACAATGAGCCCTACTGTTAAACTAGACCAACTACGTGGTGGAATTCAAGGCGCACAGGGCTGTCACCACCTGCTTGCTACCACAGCTATCCGGGGGCCTAGCCATATTCACTGGCAATATATAGCCTAAGTACCACACTTAATCTGTATATTACTACTACTAACCCTGTACTAGAACTAGAGCACTTGAAACTAATATCAAGCAATGAAACGAGCACACAAGTACTGAAAAGTAAATACTTGAAGATAGAATAAATACTAAGTTACCAAAGTTGAAGCACAGGGCAGAGTGAAGCAGAGGTCTCCGACAACTCCGGAACTCTCAGACTTCTACTCTTCTCCTCTCTAGCTCCTCTTCTAGTGAGGCACTCACACTCTCTCTAATCTCTCTAGCATAGCAAGTGTGCTAATCTAACCAAATGGTGAGGAATGATGTGAGGCTCCCCGAATGAGAGCTCAAGGGGCGTATTTATAGTGCTAGGAAGCTAGGGGGTACTTATAGAGTGAAGGGGAGGTCGGTTAGGGTTTAAGGGGTGGCGCCCGCCACCAAACCCTGGCGCCCGCCACCTCTCTGCCGTCCATTGCAACCGCCATTCATCCAACGGTCTTCATTTGCTCTCCTAAGTCGGTTTGAGGGTCGGTTAGGGTTTAGACACGTGTCCAAAGCCCACTATCCAGGTGATACTCTTCCTCTTAGCCCTTGGATCAAACCGTCTTAGTGTGCAATGGCTAGGATTTGAGCTTGAAGTGACTCCCACAGATCGATGACGTGGCTTGGGCCACTTTTGGAAGGAGTGACCTGGCGGCCGCCAGTAATAGGTGGCGGCCGCCACCTTGCTCAGGCCCAAATGGGCCAGAGTGGCTTGGCCTTGCTCCTGGTACTCTTGTTTGGCCCAAATTTCATCATTTCCTGCATTAAGATAAGAAACTATGCACATGTGGAAATAGGTTAGTTATAAACCAAATCTTCTACCTTTTATGTTGTTTTACCTTGGTTTTGGGTGAAATGTTGATGGTGAAATGATGCTTTAAGCACCATCAACACTCTTGCTTCTCCCTTGCTTGTTTTTTTAAATGAAGTGACGCCTCCAGGGGGTATTTATAGCCTTGTGGAGTGAGGGGGGGGGGGTACTTATAGGGGCCAGCCAACCGACCTAGGGCAAACCCTAGTGGCGGGCGCCAGCCCTAGGTGGCGACCACCACCCCCCTGGCCGTTGGATGCACCGTCATTGCTTCAACGACATCTAGGAGCTCCAGAGAGGCGGTTGCATGTCGGTTGCATGTCCAGATAACCGCCATTCGGTCATGATCCACGCCACTCCCCTCCTGAGCCCTCCGATGCCACTGACCTAGTGACCAAGGGCCAAGATTTGGCCCTGGGGTGGTCACACGGATCAGTGACGTGGCAGGGGGGAAAGTTGGGCCAACTCAAGTGGCGGGCGCCACCTAGGGGTGGCGGGCACCACCCTCCTGAGGCCCAATTAGGCCCTACTGAGTGGGCTTGGCCTTTGGTTGTTCAAATATCCAAATTTGGTTCAAATCCTGCATTCAAATCAAAATCTATGGACATGTGGAATTCGGTTAGTTTGAAACCTATTTGACTACATTTCATGCCTTTTTGGTGAATGTTAGGGTAAATTGTTGATGGTAAAACAGGTGTTTAAGGACCATCAACAGGGTCGATGATTACGACACCGACGTATCCCTAAGTAAAAGGGCGCGATAAAAAATGAACGTTGGCCAACATCGATACAAACCTACACGATCCAACGGACGGACTGCCCCAAGTTTCCAAACTTGTGCATTGCCTTCCAGTTGACCGTATTTCATTACTACTCAGGTTCTTTTCCACGATAGCAAATATAGCCAACTGTGATCCGGTAAATACCCACCAAGGGTATTACGGGAACATCCTTAACTACTACTTTTTATTAAGCAGACTAAGCAATTCTACAGTATAAATAGATAACAGGATAACATGGCAGGTACAACAATAATCAAGGAAGGGTACTGCAGCAATTAGGATTCAATCAACTCCTATACCTAATGCATCACAATATAAAATACTCAAGTAAATTAATTATAAAAACATGGAGGCTTAGAATGCTCCGGGGCTTGCCTTGAGAGAAGACCGAGGCCTCGTGAGAGGGGCACTCGGGCAAGTTAGTTTCCGGCGCAGGGTCGGCCTCCTCGGTTCTAGGCAGCTCCGGAATCTACTGCTTGTCGTTTGCTTCCGGCTCTTGGTCGGGTTCCGGGACTGTCGATCCTATTGCAATGCGGAGGATAATAAATAATGTGCAGTGTGAAATGGTGGTATGAAAAATAAATATTTCTTGCAAACCAACAAAGCCAACTTGTTGAACAACTTTTGACATTGAGGAAAACCCTTAGTTACCTCATAAAACAAAATCATTGTTTTAATCATTTCCTATTTATTAATTCGATAGAAATCCAGGTTTGAGCAGCAAGTACCTTTTTCTGAACTCAGAAAAATCCACAAAAACTACAAAAGGTAACTTACTCTTACTGGACCTCATAGTACAAATTTCAGCAAGAAATAAATTACTGAACAGTAGATACAAAAAGATGAAATAAACTGTTCAAAAGGTGTTTTGAACTAACTTTTCTTATACAAAGTGTCAAACAGCAGATTTCATAATTTTTCTAGCTTTATCTACTTATAACCATCCTACTGCAGAAAATTCACTGTCAAAGCAAAAACACATAACTCTACACAAAATAAACAAGTTTATACCAAAACAAACCCTTCGAACTACAACCCTACTGGAAAAGGGTGATATCCTAATTTTCATATTTTTCCCAGATTCTATTTCATATTTCATATTTTTCAAGAAAGTTTCATGATCAGAAACATTACATTCTTTTCTACATGGATTTTCTAAGAAAAACACAGAAATTCACATTTGTACTACAACTCTTTATTTTTCCATACAACAACCTATGCTTAGTATTTTTTTCAGCTTAAACATAACATACAGAGACTACATAAATTTTTCCATATTTTACTTTTACATATAAATTATTTTAACCATTATTTTAAGAAAACAGCTAAAACGAAAATTAAACCTAAATAGATACTTTTTTCTACAGAAACAGTGCCTCATAAATTTTTCACAGACATACAACCTGACAAGAAACCTACAAATTTTTTTCCATGAATTAATTCAACCAGAAAACACATAAACCCATTTATCTAAACAAAAGCACATAAACTGGATTAAATAAAAACAGTATAATAAACTTCCACCAAAAAATACTTTCATATTTTTCCATGACAGATCTACTCAAGAGCAAGCTATCAAAACTGAAAACACTTCATTTGGATCATTACAACGTGCTACACAAAATAAACAAGTTTTCCCTAGAAATAAACAAAAAAGGAAAAACATTTAAACTTTCTTGGCCCAGCTTGCACAGACCCGGTCCATGGACCGCATGTGACTGACGCGTGGGGCCCGTGGGTCAACGGTCCCACCTGCCAGCGAGGGTAGAGCAGGGGAAGGGTTTGACCAGGGGATTCTCGCCGACGGCGAGGTCGCCGGCGGTGAGGTTAGGCTCGGCATGTTCCCCTTGGCTAGGCGGTTCGGGTGGTGGTGATGGTTTGGCCAGTGGGTGGCCATAGCTAGCTGGCGGCGAGCCATGGCGGACGACGGCGACGGTGGTGCTAGGTCCGGCCATCTCCGGCGGTCGCCGGCTAAATTAACGGGTGCTAAAGCTCATGCGAACCCTAGGGAGCAAGGCTAAGGGGTTGGTTTGGCTGGTAGAGCTCCAGAGGAGCTTGGCCTCGTGCACGGCCACAACGGCGGCCATGGCGCTTGGCCTGGAAGAAGAGAGAGAGCTCGGGGACAATAGAGACCAAGCGGTGGGGTGTTCTCACCTTGCCTTGGCGTGAAGGGGCTCGACAAGAAAGGAGGAAGGCTCGGGAGGCTCGGTTGACGTAGAACGGGAACTTGCTCTCCTTCGGCGGCAATGGCGATCGAAGGGGGAAGATGGAGGCACCAACACGGTGGAGTTCGACCGGTGCTCCTATCGCACGCACTGCGTGTGCGAGGCGAAGGCGGAGTGGCTGGCGAGAGGAATCGGACGGTGGAGGAGCGGTGAGGTCGGAACGGCGATGGCCAGTGGTGGTGTTGGATGGCGGCGGGCTCGAGCGTTCGTGCTCGCGTTCGTTCACGGAAGAAGAGGAGAGAAAGTGAACAGGAGCAGGCGCGAGTGTGTATGCGGGTGAGTGAGGGAGTGAGAGAGAGGCGCTCGGGATTTTGGAGCTCGGCTTGGCCGGCGGTGGCGTAGGCGCGGCGAGCGAGGCGAGCGGGGAGTGGTCGCGCAAGATTGCTTGCGTGCTCGGGTGAGAGGAGATCGCACGGCGATAGGGCGAGCGGGATCCGACGCAGACGCTGGCGGCCACGTGGCGTTCCGGCCGGCGTACGGCGCGACCGCGCGGTCGGGCGCGTGCGCGCGGCGCGGGCGTGGCGAGCGGGTTGGCGCGGCGCGAGCGGCCCGAAAGGCCAAATGGGCCGGTTGGGAAGCGCCGGGGAAAATACATTTCCTTTTTCTTTTTCCAAAACTTTGACCATTTCAAAACAGTTTAAAAAACTCAAAATCAGACTTTGACCCAAAAATAAAAGTTGCTCAAAATAATTTTCTCTACAACTTTCATATAAAACACTTTTTCTGAAAATCATTTTCTCAACCTCAACATAAATAAAGCCAATTTTTGAGCTATAAATCATTTTGTTCCCACATTTTTCATTATTAAACTATATTGATCTAGGTCAAGGTGTCAATAAAAAAAGTGTTATACTCAATATTCTCTATTTTATAAAATTAATTTCCAAGACCGAAATCCATTCAAACAACAGAGTCTTGTAGAAACCAAAATCCAAATAAACAACAAAAGGAAAAAGCACTTTCATGCACATGAATGATGCAATGCATTGCTCATGAGTTTTAGTAGCTAAAAGTAATTCCTAATGCAGTGCTTGACACTAGGGTGTCACAACCCTTCCCCCCTTAAAGAAATCTCGTCCCGAGATTTGGGTTACGTACCAATCTTTATAAAATGCGGGATAGTTTACGGGCAAGTACTCCTCGGTCTCCCAAGTTGCATCATTAGGTCCGTAATTGCTCCAGAGAATCTTGTAAGTCCTCACTTCACGGTTGCGAGTTTCCCGAGTCTTGGTATCCAGTATTTCCTGAGGCTGTTCATAGTATTCCAGATCTGATCTGGTAGTGACATCTGGGATCTGAACTTCTTCTCGTTTAGGTACTCGAAGACACTTCTTTAACTGTGATACATGGAACACGGGGAAGACTGCGCTCATCTCTAGGGGTAACTCCACTTCGTAGGCTACTTCTCCCTTTCTGGTTATGATTTGATATGGTCCTACATATCGGGGTGCTAACTTTTTCTTAATTCCAAAACATTGGACCTTTCTCATGGGCAAGACTTTAAGGTAAACATAATCTCCCACTTGGAATTCCAGGGGTCTTCTTCGTGTGTCAGCATAACTTTTCTGTCGGGACTGTGCTGCCTTGATATGTTGTTGTACAGTTTGCACGATCTCCTCAGCATCCTTTACATAATCTGACCTATAAAATCCTCGACCTCCTGATTCAACCCAATTTACCGGGGTTCTGCATCTTCGTCCATACAACACTTCAAACGGTGCCATCTTTATACTTTCTTGATAACTGTTGTTATATGAAAACTCTGCGAGGGGTAACCATTTCTCCCATGATTCTCCCGAGGAAAGTACACATGCCCTGAGGATATCTTCTAAAATTTGATTTACTCTTTCTGTTTGTCCTGCTGTTTGAGGGTGATAGGCGGAACTCCGTACCAACTTAGTTCCTAGTCCCTTGTGCAACTGTTCCCAAAATCGTGCTATGAACTAGGGTCCTCTATCAGAAACAATCCTTTTGGGAACTCCATGTAACCTTAAGATATTCTGAATGTACAAATCTGCGTACTGATGTGGTCGATGCGTAGTCTTGACTGATATGAAGTGAGCTACTTTGGATAACCGATCCACGATAACCCAGATAGAGTCATGTCCTTTTTGGGTGGTTGGAAACCTGTGATGAAATCCATACTAATTTCTTCCCATTTCCATTCTGGGATTGGTAACGGTTGTAACAATCCAGCGGGTTTCAAGTGTATAGCCTTTATTCTGCAGCAAGTATCACACTTCGCGACATAAGACGCAACCTCTTTCTTCATCTTTGACCACCAATACCTTGTTCTCAAATCTTGGTACATCTTACTGCTTCCTGGATGGATAGACAACTTTGAATTGTGAGCTTCATTCAGAATTCTTTCTTTCAACTTTGTGTTCTTGGGAACAACCAACCTTTGATTATACCACAGAGTCCCTTGTTCATCTGTTCTGAAATTCAACGAACTACTGGTTTCTACCTCTTCTTAATCTGACAGATCTCTTCATCGGTCTTTTATCCTTCGATGATGTCACTTTCTAGAGTGCACTATAAGGTGATATTATTCAGCATAGCAGGGTGCATAAGGTTGAATCCATCTTCCAACAATGGTTGTAGGGAGTTGCAATGAGTCTTGCGGCTCAAGGCATCTGCTACAACATTCGCTTTTCCAGGGTGGTAATGCACTTCTAGGTTATAATCCTTAATCAACTCTAACCATCTTCTCTGCCTCATATTCAACTCTGGCTGAGTGAAGATGTATTTCAAACTTTTGTGATCTGTATACACGTGACATTGGTTGCCCATAAGATAATGCATCCATATCTTGAGTGCATGAACTACAGCTGCAATTCCAAATCATGAGTCAGGTAATTCTCTTCATGTGGTCGCAACTGGCGCGAAGCATATGCGATAACTCTTTCATTTTGCATAAGCACACATCCAAGTCCAATCCTGGACGCGTCACAAAACACATCAAAAGGTTCCTCCAGATTTGGTTGAGCCAAAACTGGCGCAAAAGTCAACAAAGTTCGCAGAGTGCGAAATGCTGCTTCACACTCTGGAGTCCATTCAAACTTCTTGTTCTTCTGAGTTTGATGAGTCATAGGTTTTGCGATCCTTGAGAAATCCGGAATGAACCGACGGTAGTATCCGGCCAATCCTAGAAAGTTGCGTACCTCATGTACGTTAGTGGGTGCTTGCCAATCCATAACTTCATGTACTTTCGTGGGATCCACGGAAATTCCTTCCTCTAAAAGAACGTGTCCGAGAAAGGGTACTTTCTTTAACCAAAACTCACACTTTCTAAACTTAGCATACAACTTGTGCTCTCGAAGTCGGGTTAAGACGACTCGTAAGTGCTCAGCATGATCCTTCTCATTTTCAGAGTATACCAAGATGTCATCAATAAACACCACAACAAACTTATCCAACTTAGGCATAAAAACCGAATTCATTAGATACATGAAATGTGCCGGTGCATTTGTCAGTCCAAAAGATATAACTAGATACTCATAGAGTCCATATCTGGTGGAGAAAATTATTTTTGGTATATCCTCTCTTCTGATTTTGATTTGATGGTAACCTGACCTCAAGTCAATCTTGGAGAACACTTTTACCTTTGATAGCTGATCAAACAAGACGTCAATTCGGGGTAAGGGATATTTGTTCTTTATAGTTACTGCGTTCAGAGGTCTATAATCCACACACATTCTCAAAGTTTTGTCCTTCTTTTTCACGAAGATGGCAGGACATCCCCAAGGTGACGAACTAGGGCGTATCAAACCTTTATCCAAAAGCTCTTGTAACTGAGTCTTAAGCTCTGCCAACTCGTTAGTCGGCATCCTATACGGCCTCCGAGAAATGGGTGCCGTTCCAGGGATTAACTCTATAGCAAACTCCACATCCCTATCCGGTGGTAGTCCTGGCAACTCATCAGGGAAGACATCCGGAAACTCACACACTATCGGGATCTCAGCTATCTGCTTTGCCGTGATATTGAACAACACTCCTATCTCATGGGGGTTTCGGGGTAACTTGAACCGGAAAGAAGACCCACTCTGGGGACTTACCATGGAAACTACTCGCTCTGCGATGTCAAGATTGACCTTCCAGAGTTTCATCCAACCCTTACCCAAGATGACATCCAAACCTAGACCAGGGATTACTATGGGGATCCACTATGGCCTTTTTATCCCCAAAAGTCATTTCCACTCCTTTAGCCATTCTATAGGCGGAGAGAACAGCTCCTGCTGAACTTATCTGATATCCCCGATCCAACTCTACTAACCCGAGATTACTCCTTATAACAAAATTCTCACTTATGAAAGAATGCGATGCTCCCGAATCAAACAACACAACTGCAGGGTATTGATTAACAAGAAACGTACCAGTGGTGACAAGCTCTCCTTCTGGCACTTCTTCAACAGTGGTGTAGTGCACATGACCTGCGCGAGGTTGAGGCTGGGTGTACTGCTTCTTTGGCCAAGGGCACTGACCACTGACGTGAAAGGTGTCCGGTCTGACCGTAGTTGTAGCACAGTCCAATCACATACGGGGTCTTGGGACCTCCTGAACCTCCTGCTTTTGCTTTGTTCTGCATCAGGGGAGCAGTGTAGGTGTTGACGCAAAACGTGACGTCTCGCATCAGGCACACAGCAAGCCGAACGAGGCTGGCTTCAATCGGGTGCCCGGAGCGTTCTGGTTCCGGAAACGTGCCAGTCGGTTTGACCTGAAAACCAACAAGGGATAAAAGTGTGACAATACCTAGGAACATGTCGGGTATGACCAGACAGTTCCATATGTATGGCTTTGAAAGCCAACCACGACGGCACACAACTATGAAAGCTGTATGTCGAAACAGGTTTATAATGTCATTCAACAAGAATAAAAAGTAAAGCTCATGAACATGTTGAATGCCGAACGCATATGTAACAATAAGATATAAAAGGGCAACTCATAAATAAAAATCTATTCAGACAACACGTGCATAGGCCAATCCAGTTAGTCTGCCGCACGTCTAGCCTTCATAAACCCGTCAGGTATATACTTAAGCAAGCTAATCCACCGCATGATACCACTTGCTATAAACCTACACCACTCCTTATAATTAGATTAATCCACCGCATGATACGATCTAATTATAAGAAGCTAAATGCACATGTATATCTGGACAGATCTATATTTACTCATTACTTGTGTAAGCGTAACCAGAATCGACAAACTAGCCGAACTGGGGTCCATGAAGAAGGAACATACAAACAAAGCATGGTCAAACTAATCTAAAACCTGCACCTGCCACACGGCACCCAGCTCTATCAAAGCCTAAACATGATCGGCATGCATGAACCCACAACATGTAACAATCTAGATTGAAAGTCAATTCGGCCATCGTCATCTTATGATAGGCAAAAACACAAGCGAACTCAAGCAACAAGGTCGAACGAAGATCAATCTAGATTGGGTAAAAGTGTTGTATGAATTAGATAAATAAAACATACGACACATGATAACTTAATGAATCTATTAGATCTGCCAAATCTAACAGAGCCGATAACTATTTTTACTCATGACTCAATCCGCCGCACGATACAAGGCATAAGCAAAAACTTCCCGTCATAAGCTTAAATCCGTCGCACGATACTAAGCTTAACATATGAGACTACTTGCATCATATCTAAATCCGCCGCACGATACTAGACATGATAACAAGGTTGTCGGTACTTACGGAGGTCAACAGATCGATGATTCCTCTTGAAGAACTCGACGACACGACTAAGGACTCGAATAGGTGGCGCATGGGCCGGTTTGTATTGATGTGGTTGTGAACAGTTTTACAATGGCTGAGGGTTTATATTTATACCCTGGACGAAACACGAGTCCTAGTAGATCACGACTTTACAAAGAAATACGGAAAGATATAAAATCTATACTATTTGGTGTCTTCCATCACCACGTGTCTTCCCGTGCAAGACAGCTTTAGTTGCCATATGCACCTCCCGAATGGAATCGTGGCCTCGCGAAATAGCCGACCGCTCAGATAAATTCCGAAACCCCGAGAACCAAATAGTCGCTGGTCGTTTGCCGAATCCTTCTCCCTTTGCCGGCTGGGCCCATCTGTCATATTTGTACACGTACGAAAATATGGTGTTAACACATGCCCCCCAATTTTGGGATAAATGTTTTATTTCAAAATTTTTTTTCCTCTTCGCACTGTCGTGGAGCCTCCGGAAGTATCCGTCTTCACACGCTATAATTACCGCACCTGCCGATTCGTCTCCCGATGCACTTGGGATCCTTTTAAAAAATTCCCCTTTTCACTTCGCTTCAGCTTGCGCTTTCCGAACTCCTCTGTTCTAATCTCTCAACAGAAAATCCTCTTCTTCTTCCTGACTCAAGCAGAAGATGTCTTCTCAAGCGAGCCGCCATAGCTTTGAGCTCGGCGCTTCTAGTACCTCCAAAAGAAGGCTGCTTCTCTTCTTCCCTCCTTGCTTCACAAATGAAGTACCCGGCTTCATCTTATTACTTCTTTGTTTTAGGAGGATTAATAACGACTTCAACGAGGACCTGACCCAGAAAGCCAAAGATCTTCAGCTCGACTTGGAGGGGAAGGATCGGGAAATCATCCAAATCTCCCGAGAGCGTGACATTGCTCGAAAAAGGGCCGCTGGTAAGTATCCCTTCATCACCTTTAATATTTCTTTCCCTTTCTTCGTTCTCTTCTTCTTACCCCTTTCTTTTTAGATCTGTCTGCCAAACTCCACACCCTTGAAGCCGCCATATCCAAGCTCTCCATTACAGCTGATGCGATCGGCATGACTCCTCTGAAGCGAGTGAAGGAGGTCAACCGAATCCTTCCTGACATTTCCAGGGACGGTATGGAATTCGGCGCGACACTTGCTTTCTCTGCTGTAAAGGCCCATTCTGGTGCTGACTACAGCAGGTTCGATGTTTGTGAGTGAGAGTTGGAAGATAGGGTAGAACACTCTGTAGAGGATATGAAGGAAGCGGGAACAGATCTGGCCGACGCCTTCGATCGTTTCTTTCCGATCAAGCACAGAATGGAGTGGACAAACTAACTCTTTGTAAATTTGTTCCTTTTGTAAATAAAGATTTTCTTGTTTCATCTTCCCAGAATCAACCTGCGATTGATCCATCGAGATCAATGTATATCAATGTACTAGCCATCGATTCTCTCCTTATCTTAGCGGCGATGTACATTACATCGGCTATCGCTGACAACTATGATTAACCATCCATGCTCCGCAAGCAATTATCACAATTAACCACCTTAGGTTCGGAACTCCCCCTTCTAGTTCATGATGACGCCAAGATAACACCCTTTCAGAAGCGAGACAGGTGATAGCAGAGCACTGTCTCAACGATGTCATGGGTAAAAACCATCTCCTTGCCCCCTTGTAGTGGCCCTTCCTATTCATCCCATCTCTGATTTATTGTTGTCATCCCTTCTAGGGCAAGGCCTTCGTTCAACCATATTCAGGTCCTCCTCTCAGAAGGCTTGCCCAGAAGATACAACATCAAGGAAGTCGAAAAGTCATGCCAGCGGAAACAGATCTCCTTCTTCTGCCAGCTATTTCTTGCTGCCGTCACCAATCAGGCCATTATCGAAGACATATGCCTTGACGTTCCATACAGTCGCAGAGATCATGCCATCAGCCAAGGTGTGCATACTGCAGATGGCCGTATAGATCAGGCCGTCATGCAAGGTGTGTATGCCTTTTCCTATTAGTCGACCCTGCATATGTGTTTCCGGACGACTTTTGAAGTCTCTACAGCTCCTGATGGTTACGCCATCGTCCTTTGCTTGATCCGATCAAACCATCCCAAAATTAGTTTGCACTCTAGGACAGATTTTGTAACTGAATAAGGCTCATTCCCCTTCCGAGTAACACTTATCCGTATTTCCCAATTCCTTAGCGATTCTTTTCTAATTGCAAGAAACCCCTTCGGAAAACGTTTGCCGAATGTATGACGTCACTCTAACCGACTAGATCTCATCCCCAATATGTCATGTCACTCGGCATTGCATTTACTGCACTTCACCTTCCTCTTTCCTCGATAAACCTGTCATCTTAAAAAAATGCTAGGATTACCAAGATCATGAACATTTGTACTAAAGGCGATAAAAAATATCGGCTATAACTCAAATCTTTGGAATATTTCTCTGCTAAAGGCGATGTCCTCACATCGGCTGTATTAAAACATCCTCCAAGTTACATAGCTCTATGCGTTCGGCTTTAACAAATAGTGCCGAAGCTTCAACTAACAGATAGTTCAAACGAACCAAAAACTCCTGTTATAGCCGAATCCCCTTTCTTGGGTTTGACATTTTTCGGCTAAAGCAAACTGTTAATGATTTTTTCCTACAAGGACCAAAAATAAGGGCCGATCCTATTATAATGCTTTATCGGCTGTCACATACAACTCGAAATAATCACCAAGTTGTAGAAGTGCCTTCAAAAAGCTTCCATTGTACGTCACCTTGTATGAATCTTTCTTGATTTTTCCTCAACTCTGGTAACGGAGAAACAAAAAGAATTCTTCAAAATCTCATTAACTTCAAGTATGATCTTGAGACCCAAACTTGAACACATTGATCCAACTTCGGCTTTATTATCAATACTTCATTCCTTGTCAGCCGATACGAAATTTTCTAGCTTCGATGTTTCCCATCATCATTAACTGGACTTTAAAAATTACTTTGAGAGCTGATTATTTGAATCGGCTGTTGGTCCTCACCGAAGACGTTAATATGACCTGCTTCCCAAGCTCTTCCAGAGAAACACTCAACTCCATCATACTCCCAGTAAATAGAATCTGCACTAGCAACACTTACTGAGTCATCGGCATGGACGATTTCAACTTCATCCCCAATCCACTGGATAAGGAAACGATGCATAGTCGATGGCACGCAACAATTAGCATGTATCCAATCTCTTCCTAGTAGCAAACTGTATGCCCCCTTGCCGTCAATGACGAAGAAGGTGGTGATCAAAGTTTTACACCCAATCATCAACTCGACATGGACTGCTCCTCGTGTGTCAGAAGAATTACCAGCAAAGTCTCTTAAGACCATGTCGGTTTTCAATAGATCTTCATTTGTCAACCCGAGTTTCCTGAAGGTGGTATACGGCATAATATTGATAGCAGCTCCTCCATCGACAAACATCTTGGCTAATGGCTTGCCGTTGACATACCCTCTCATATACAATGGTTTCAGGTGTCGGTGGTTAATCGGCTTGTCAAATACTGCTTTTTCAGCCAAAACGAGATGAGCCAATAATTCCTGAAAATCGCTTTCATCAAAATCTGAGTATGTCTCTTCTTGAACATCTTGATTCTTGGGAGCTGCAAATTCTGACGGGAGAAAGAAAGCCATGCATGTATTAGCCGAACAATTACTTTCACTCGGCTTTTCTTTAGGACGCCAAACTTGTTTCGTCCTGGTGCCCGCTTGTGTCAATTCTCTGTTTCTCAAGCGTTGCACTCTCCTCTTCTGGCTCTTCCTTAAACCTGGCGGGCACCACTGTCCTCTCTGCCAGATGTACTCACGGCATTCCTCTTCTTCCACGCGAGCCCAACTTCGATCGACAAACCTCTCCTGCCGATTCTCAGAATAATTTATTTTTATGCGTCGGTCGTCTTCAGGGACCCGGGCTCCAAGCCTTTCATGGACAGATCGGCGGTTGACTTGAGATTGCCTGTACTCAGAGTATTGATTACTGCATTCGTGGCAGTTGTTCTTGACAGGCAACTTCAAGCCTTCGTTCCAACAATATTGAAAGAACGAGCATTCCCAATGAGATTGATCCTGTTTCTCCATATCTTCTCGTTCTTCTCGGTACATCTCTTCCTCGTACCTTCTCTGATTCTCCAGGAACTTCTGCTCTTCATAAAATCTCTGCTTTTGATATCGATCCTGCTGTCGACGCCATTTATTCAACAAGATACGCGTCGTAACCCTGGGTCTAGAGGGTTCGCCCGTTTCAGTTCGGCTATTCTGGAACCGAACCCTTTGCTGGAATTCCTTACTTGTAATCTGCCGATCGGGGTCAACGACACCAGCTTTCTTTGCTTTAGAAGAAGTTAAAACTTTCATCTTGTTTTTATCCCCAAATTCGGCTACGTTGATCATATTAACAGAGAAGGACACGACATTCTATCCAAAAGGACTATCATCTATTTTCATCTTTCCATCAAACCTGAGGTGTCCGTCCTGGATAGCCTTTTGAATCTGCACTCTGAACACTCGGCAATCATTTATGGAGTGGGATCTGGTGTTGTGGAAGCCACAATACTTCTTGTCTTTAACCCCCTCAGGGAGCAGCATAGGATGACCTTCCGGTAACTTGATGCGTCCTTCCTTCAACAGATATTCAAATAACTTGTCCGATTTGGAAACATCAAAATCATAAGTACCTTTTTGCTGCCTTAGCCATCACTGGTTGACTTGAGTCGGCTCTTTGGACCAAACTATCTCGGCTGCAGCCACTTCATCTTCATCATCGTAATCAACTGCATCTTCCAAGAAAGCCTGGTACATCCCGGCAGCTACGTCACCCTTTTGGAACTGATTGCTCCTCTTGAACCCTTGAGCTTGATTGCTCATCATGGCTAATCTTTGTGATAACTGCCCAAGATCTTCAAAATCCATGCCAAACAGCTTCTCTTTGATGCTCGGCAGCATGCCAGCTATGGCCATCCCCGACAATTGATCATCTGGCAAATTTAGAGAATAGCAAAGATTTTTGATCTCCCTGAATCGGCGCAAATACTCTTGCGGTGTCTCGCCAGGTTTCATCCTTAAGCTCATAAGATCAACCAACTTCTTCTCACTGGTTCCCGTAAAGAAGTATGAATGGAATTTCTGCTCAAGCTCTGCCCATGTACTGATGGAATTTGCTGGTAGAGAGGCGAACCAAGAGAAGGCTGGTCCTGTCAACGACAATTGGAAGTATCGAATCCTCCAAGCTTCATCTGCCGATGCTTCACCAAGCTGCATTAGGTAACGGCTGATATGCTCCCTCGTACTGGTATCATCTTGGCCCGAGAACTGGTGAGATCAGTAGGAGGCTTGACTCTCAGAGGAAGAGCTACCCGATTGTACCACTCTGGGTAAGGAGATTGGTATCTGTATGTCTGATTCTTCGGCTTTAGGCCGAACTGATTCTGCATCATGTCAGCCATTTTATGCATGATGAGGTCAACATTTGAATCAGGGGCTGTCTGTGCTTGCCCCCCAGCATGCAACCCGACTGAGCTCCTGTAACCTGGATTCGGGAAAGCATTAATCAAGTTATAATCCATAAACTCCCTATATCCATCTCCAAACGCATCTTTTTGTATCCTGTTTGCAACAGGAGACACTCTAGGAGCAGATTGCGGAACGTTCCCTGTTGTGCCGAACGTGAGCTAGCCATAGGTCTGTGGAGGTTGCTGCATTTCCTGAGACACCATCCCGCCTGTACTTGGGCTAGCTCCACTGTTTTCAGCAACTCTTCGCTGTTGAGGCACTTGGAATAACAATGGGCCTCACACCAGGCCAATAGCTTCTTCAAAGTATTTATCCGCAGTCGGACCGAAGGTATCGATCATGATAGCACGGAACGTGTTTAAGAAAGCCGATTGATGATTGGTCACGACTGCTGATATGATCGTGTGCATGATCTCAATTATCTTCCGGAGAGCAACCTCTTCACTAAAGTCGGGCAGTCCAGACTGGTGATGAGGAACGACCTTCGGGAACGTCTGCTTCGGATAGACCTTGCCGCTTTTGTTCTTGGAGAAGGTCCCCAAGCACTGGCGCTGGAACTCATCACAAGCTTGTTGTACTTGATCTCTTGATTTTGGTGGCAAATCATCCATGGTCACCTTGACGACTAGGTCTTCGTTAAGCTCAGACATCTTGAACTTGAAGTGGTCCCACCGGGCGTGCCAAAAAGTGTGTTGACGCAAAACGTGACGTCTCGCGTCAGGCACACAGCAAGCCGAACGAGGCTGGCTTCAATCGGGTGCCCGGAGCGTTTTGGTTCCGGAAACGTGCTAGTCGGTTTGACCTGAAAACCAACAAGGGATAAAAGTGTGAGAATACCTTGGAACGTGTCGGGTATGACCAGACAGTTCCATATGTACGGCTTTGAAAGCCAATCACGACGACACACAGCTATGAAAGCTATTTGTCGAAACAGGTTTATAATGTCATTCAACAAGAATAAAAAGTAAAGCTCATGAACATGTTGAATGCCGAACGCATATGTAACAATAAGATATAAAAGGGCAACTCATAAATATAAATCTACTCAGACAACACGTGCATAGGCCAATCCAGTTAGTCTGCCGCACGTCTAGCCTTCATAAACCCGTCAGGTATATACTTAAGCAAGCTAATCCACCGCATGATACCACTTGCTATAAACCTACACCACTCCTTATAATTAGATTAATCCACCGCATGATACGATCTAATTATAAGAAGCTAAAAGCACATGTATATCTGGACAGATCTATATTTACTCATTACTTGTGTAAGCGTAACCAGAATCGACAAACTAGTCGAACTGGGGTCCATGAAGAAGGAACATACAAACAAAGCATGGTCAAACTAATCTAAAACCTGCACCTGCCGCACGACACCCAGCTCTATCAAAGCCTAAACATGATCGGCATGCATGAACCCACAACATGTAACAATCTAGATTGAAAGTCAATTCGGCCATCGTCATCTTATGATAGGCAAAAACACAAGCGAACTCATGCAACAAGGCCGAACGAAGATCAATCTAGATTGGGCAAAAGTGTTGTATGAATTAGATAAATAAAACATACGACACATGATAACTTAATGAATCTATTAGATCTGCCAAATCTAACAGAGCCGATAACTATTTTTACTCATGACTCAATCCGCCGCACGATACAAGGCATAAGCAAAAACTTCGCGTCATAAGCTTAAATCCGCCGCACGATACTAAGCTTAACATACGAGACTACTTGCATCATATCTAAATCCGCCGCACGATACTAGACATGATAACAAGGTTGTCGGTAGTTACGGAGGTCGACGGATCGATGATTCCTCTCGAAGAACTCGACGACACGACTAAGGACTCGAATAGGTGGCGCATGGGCCGGTTTGTATTGATGTGGTTGTGAACAGTTTTACAATGGCTGAGGGTTTATATTTATACCCTGGACGAAACACGAGTCCTAGTAGATCACGACTTTACAAAGAAATACGGAAAGATATAAAATCTATACTATTTGGTGTCTTCCATCACCACGTGTCTTCCCGTGCAAGCCAGCTTTAGTTGCCATATGCACCTCCCGAATGGAATCATGGCCTCGCAAAATAGCCGACCGCTCAGATAAATTCCGAAACCCCGAGAACTAAATAGCCGCTGGTCGTTTGCCGAATCCTTCTCCCTTTGCCGGCTGGGCCCATCTGTCATATTTCTACATGTGCGAAAATATGGTGTTAACAGTAGGGCTTCTGGAAACTTGGGCGGGAGCGGTTGTTAGTTATCTTCCTCTGCGGGGGACGGAACCTTGCTCCTGCAACTGGCGGGCGATACGGGGTGCGTGCTCCAGAAGGGGTTCTCTGTTGAGACGAACCTCCTTCATTTGCACAGCGATGAGTCTCTGTCGCCATCCTGCTGTCATTAGCCTCTTGATTCAGACAGTCACTGACAAAGTCACTGAAGGTGGTACGGTGACTATTCCCCATCTTGGAGAGCATGGTGGCACTCATGCCACGCTTGAAACTTGCGATCTTCTTGGATTCCATGTTGATGAAATCTGGGGCATAACGAGACAGGTTGTTGAAGCTATGGAGATACTCTGACATGGACCTAGTTCCCTGGGATAGCTTCATGAACTCTGTGACCTTCATTTCCATCAGACCACTAGGAATGTAGTGGTTGCGCATAGCAGTAGAGAACTGATCCCAAGTGACCGGTGCATTAGCTGGCAGGGATGCTCAGTACTGGGACCACCATAATCCTACGGGTCCTTCCAACATGTGCGCGGTATATTCTGCCTTGAGATCTTCAGTCAAGTCGAGCAGGCGGAACTTCTGAGTGATGGAGTTGAGCCATTCATCTGCTTCAAGCAGTTCGGTGACTTCCTTGAACACAGGGGGACGAGTGTCCAAGAAGTCACGATACGAGCTGTACTGGTTGGGCTCTGGTCCTTAGCGCTGTTGGTGCTGCTGCGCGGTGTTATTGGCGATGTTATGGAGGGTGGCCTCCATATGCCTTTGCATATCCTCCATATTTCTCTGGCTACCCAGAAACTGCCCGAAAAATGCTTCGAGCGTCATTGGCGGCGGTGGGGGTGGTGGCAGATTCTCCTCCTGCCCTGACCCCTGTCCACGTTGGCTGCGAGTGTGTGCCGACATCTGCATGTCCCATTAATGAGCAACAATTAGGTGATGTCACATTGTTCATGAATAAATACTATGCTGTACATAATTCGAAAATTTAGCACACAACCAAGTATAATTACTCATTTACATATAACATCACAGAACAATTGCTTGAAAATAAGATATGCAAACGACGGATTTCCATAAAAGGTGCCAGATCAAAGTCTGAACTTTGTTCAAAAGCCATACATGTCATTATACAACTTAAACATAAAACCAACACATGTTCGGGTTACATCACCAGCGAGCATGCTCAAGCTATACAAAAGAAAACGACTTCTTAGCGAAACTAACGCTCAAGCGTCTCCAGCGGCGGATGCGGCATCCTCCTCCTCGGCGTCCATCATCGGCTCGTCGGCGTGGTCCTCGTCATCTGAAGAAGGCTCTGGACCAAGCACTACCCCATCCTGGGGCTCCTGGGCCTCATCTACAAGGGCCTCGTCAGCTGCTAGGGTGGCGGCCTCCTGTGCTGCGTGATGCATCTGGTGGACTGCCTCATGGAGCTAGTCGATGTAGGTCTGCTGGTGGTGCACCTGCTGTATCAGGTGATGGGCACCCTCTCTGAGCTGGTCAAGCGCTGTGCAGGCCTCGTCCCACTGAAAGGCTGTCTTCAGGTACATCTGCTCAGCGACGGTCCTAGCGGTGGTCTCTGCACCTGCGGTGGCACGTGCATCGTCACGCTCGAGAGTGACCTGATGGATCTTCTCTTGTAGGCGGGCTACCTCGGCGTCAAACTCCTCCTGCAGCTTCCTTTTGCTCTGGTAGGTGGCGGTGAGGGTAAAGGACACGCTCTCCAGGCTGCGCTCCAAACTCTCACATACACCCATCAAAGCTCCGGTGGCGCTCATCGCGGACGTCTCGTAGTAAAATCTCTCCTCCGCACCTCCTGTCAAAACCGACTCCAAGGTCTGTCTCCAGCGCAATGAAAAAAAGTGATCCATGAGGGAACACTCCTGCCATAGCACTAGCAAGGTCGGCGGAAAAACGGGCGATGATGTCCTTCAGCACTAGATAAGCTGCCCTATTAGCTCCATCTTTGGCACAACTGCCTCTGGTGATCTATGTCCATCCTGACCAGTGGGGCTTGGCAGGCAAGGCTTTGACCTTGATCTGCACCATGACCAATGAGTCCTGCCCTTAGATCTCCTTCTGCCAAGATTACCTGGGCTCCTGTCCTTCCTCGTATCCCACTGCCTGCAGAATCCTCCAAAGGATAGTCGACAACCCGAAGTAAGACAAGAACGTGTTCTTGGTCAACTTCGTGGCCAAGTGGTGACGTGGAACTCCTCTGCCTCCGGTGGCCTTGCGAGCAGTCAACTTAGTTCGGGCCATCTGTAGAAACAAAAGGGTTTCGAACTCTTGTGAGACGCATATTAAGCTGGCAAATTTTATAAGAAAAGAGACAACTTTTAATTAATGGGAGGTAATGCAAATGCAAGAATGTAAACATGATGCATGATCGTACTTACGTTCTCACTCACTAACAATGACTCGTAAGTCCTAAGGTTCTAGTCGGTGGCAAGAACGATCTCTCATGCGTTATCTACTCGTTCTACTCGATCACGTAGTTAGTGTACTTGCAAAAGATTCATTTCAGCCCAAAGCAAAATCCCAATGATAAAAATTAACGAAGTATTGGCTCATATGCAAAAAATACATAAAAGCCAACACTAAACACCATGTACCAATCCAGAAAACATACCCAAACAATTGATACCCTCGTATATGTCTGCGTGGAGCTCACACATACTTGGTATAACAACTCTCACCTAGACCGACGGTTGGACGGTCATGCTCTCATATCTTACAAAATCATTTTATGCATGTTTTCGCGATCGACGCATTCAGTTTTTGCTCGAGAATGGACCAGCAAATAAAGATCTAGCATGAAGCAAAAACCCTAAACCGTGTTAGCAGTTAAGCCACCTGAATCCTATTATAGGGCTTAAGGATAAGACTGGGCACACTTAATAATTTAAAAATAGTTTTGAAATACCCATTTTAGTTCGAAAATAGCTCCTTTCGGATGCAATAACTTGAACCATGCTCCAATACCAGCTGTGGCAGAACTGTCCTGCTTATAAGAGCTCAAGTACCATCTTAGCCAAATTCGTCTGACATCGACTCACAATTGAACCCATATAACCTCGGTAGTCCGGAAATCTCAAAGGATTTCAAACATCATACAACATACAGGATCGCATTGTTCAAGTACCACATTCGTAAGGATTCACCACCGATAAACGAAACCGAATTTAACATCAGAGTGCAGAATCATAAAAGAGTTATTACAATACTGAGTTTAAAAGTGCGGAAGCTGAAATAAGTTTTGAAACACGACCACCACACATGTGGTCCAAATAAACAATGTTTTTGATAACTCACTCCTCCCTTTTCAGATAATATGCCACCAACAGTCTTAGCCCAGCAAAAGCAAAGGAGAAGCTTTTAGATGACCCTGCCCAGGGCCTACTCCTCATCACCCTCCACAGGGTAGAGGCAGTGCTTACAATAGCCGTAGTACACCTAGCCATCTGCAACAAACGGGATAAACCCTGAGTACAGGAATGTACTCAGCTAGACTTACCCGTCCAACTGAAAATAAAGACACCAAGGGTATGCAAGGCTCTTTTGGTGGAGCTGGGATCTTTCAGTTGCGAAAAGCTCAAATTAAGAGAAGGAATATTTAATGACATCCGTGAGCAGTCAAGTTTTAGACCTACCTCTTAGTCTAGATTTGCACCTGAACTATTACAAACACTTGAGTCTAATCAATCAATAATATAACCATATCCAGTTGACTTATCCACATTTTAGTTGAACCTTTAAACATCAGATGGAGTTGTATCATGGTGAAGCTTGCCATAGTTTCCCACTAACCGGGGGAGACGGCGACTCGAATCGAATTCCAAACCAGCTGGTGAAAGACCTTTAATACCAACCCACACTTTCCCTGTCGGGTCCATGCATTGGGTAACCGCTCGATGCTTGTTCGTGGTAGTAATCGTCGCGGCTCACAGCACGGACCACCCAATTGGAACTATACGATGGCCATTCCGCGGCAGATCGTGTTTCCATACTAGAGGGTGCGACAAGGGTTGAGACCGGCCCGAACAATGTCTAACCGGCTTTCGGGTCAATGATTATGACACCGACATATCCCTAAGTAAAAGGGCGCGTTCAAAAATGAACGAGGGCCAACATCGATACAAATCTACACGATCCAACGGACGGACTGCCCCAAGTTTCCAAACTTGTGCATTGCCTTCCAGTTGACCGTATTTCATTACTACTCAGGTTCTTTTCCACGATAGCAAATATAGCCAACCGTGATCCGGTAAATACCCACCAGGGGTATTACGGGAACATCCTTAACTACTACTTTTTATTAAGCAGACTAAGCAATTCTACAGTATAAATAGATAACAGGATTACAAGGCAGGTACAACAATAATCAAGGAAGGGTAATGCATCAATTAGGATTCAATCAACTCCTATACCTAATGCATCACAATATAAAATACTTAAGTAAATTAATTATAAAAACATGGAGGCTTAGAATGCTCCGAGGCTTGCCTTGAGAGAAGACCGAGGCCTCGTGAGAGGGGCACTCGGGCAAGTTAGTTTCCGGCGTGGGGTTGGCCTCCTCGGTTCTGGGCAGCTCCGGAATCTCCTGCTCGTCGTTTGCTTCCGGCTCCTGGTCGGGTTTCGGGACTGTCGATCCTTTTGCAATGCGAAGGATAATAAATAATGTGAAGTGCGAAATGGTGGTATGAAAAATAAATATTTCTTGCAAACCAACAAATCCAACTTGTTGAACAACTTTTGACATTGAGGAAAACACTTGAAGGACCGAGAAGCAACCAGAAAGCGACCAGAGGCGCGGGGGGGGGGGGGGGGGGGGGTGAATGAGAGCTTCAAATTTCTTTTCAGAAACTTTTAACCTCTGTCCTGAAAATCAACCCCAAGAGCGAAGACGATGTGCGTGATGTCCACGACCTAAGAGAATGGGTGGATGTTCCCTAGGAACACAGCGGGACACCACAAAAGTTCCCTCACCCAAATCCACGCTAGTCAACTAGTGACTAGATGGGCTTTGGGTAACCTCAACCTCTCTCGAGCAACGTGAGGGGGATTCAGGCGTTTTTGCGAAGTGGGAAGCCCTGTTTCTGTAGAGCACAGAGTCGGGAATCCAATGCAAAACACGGAAACCAAATCCGAAGTCGGACAAACAAACTGCGGACGAAAATGTGCAAAATAGTGCTGACCGGACTCACTGGTCCGTCCGGTCGGTATGCACCGGACGCGTCCGGTCTGGCAGAACACGGTTTTGGAACTCTCTGTTCCTGACCGGACTCAGTGAAGAAGAGCGTCCGGTCAGTTTCAGTGCGTCCGGTCACAAACCCAAAAGCCGATGAACAGTGTGTTGAGTGCGTCCGGTCAGTGACCACCTGTGCGTCCGGTCAAGTCACAGCAAAAACATAACGAACACATTCATCGACCGGACTCAGGACCTGTGCGTCCGGTCAGCCCGACCCAGCGTCCGGTCACCCCGAAAACGCACAGTTCGTTCACCGATTCCAC
Organism: Coix lacryma-jobi var. lacryma-jobi; assembly: GCA_009763385.1. NCBI lineage: Eukaryota > Viridiplantae > Streptophyta > Magnoliopsida > Poales > Poaceae > Coix > Coix lacryma-jobi. Next base: position 127,524,554 of record CM019825.1, on the reverse strand, counting down.
TCTATCTCACCCAAAACGAATCCTCTAGGGATCTAACTTGGTGAGAGGAGTCACAAGGAGGATAGTGAGCTATCTCTAAGAGATCATGGCTCGAACCTATCTCCAAATCGATGAATCGAAGAAATTCGTGGGAAGAGAGAAAAACTAGACCCGAAACAAAAATCAACCGATCTACTAGCTCATGAGGTTAGAGGTGAATTCCTTCGGTGGAAGGTAGTGCCTCACGATCTAGAACAACTTGGTTCAAACGGATTTGCAAACACGCACCAAGTAGAGAGACCGATCAACGGGAAAAACGTGGAGAAAAAGGATTCCGCGAAGAACACAAACAAAATGCGAATCACAACCATGAATTTGCAACCGTGTGGCTACCACACGCTACAATAGTGAGATTACGGTCTCACTTCCTCAAAATCTCACGGACACAGAGGTATTGTTCTCTTCTCTGTGGATCTCAGGTTCGCTACAGCAGGGATGTGGGAGAGCAGGAAACCCTAGAAGCAAAAGAGCAAATGACTGAGATAGGAAGGGAGGAGGGTGTCTCCCTCTACTTATCCTAATTTCTAATTCCTACTCTACCCCTCTCTAATTACAGAGCGAACCAGCTAAACCCTAAGGTTATTCTGGACCAACTCGGTGGTAGGTGTATCTGACGGCCACGCTCGCACAACTCGTAGCATTGCCTCGACACAACCTCCCGATTGCCGCCACGTGCCGCCCTCGCTCTGCACCCCCGGTTTTGTGGCCCAAACCGGGAAACCAGCCTTTCCAGCCAACCCCCGATTTTGAGGCCCAAACCGGGAAACCAGCCCACCAGCATTTGAGTTTTGAGGCCCAAACTCAGCAAACCCGCAGCGCCCAGGTTTTGAGGCCCAAACCTGGAAACCGTCCTCAGCCCGAGTTTTGTGGCCAAACTCGGAAACCATCCATGCTCAGGTTTTGAGGCCCAAACCTGGAAACCGTCCACCCGATGGTTTTTCCCTGGCTCTACCACCAAACCAACGTCATGGCGGGGATGCACCTCCCGTGCACCCCATCCATCGACACGTGTCCCCAAGTCCATGACTCAGGAAACACAAGACCGCAAGTCTTCGCTCGTCGCTGTCCCAGGCTGTCAGCCACCACAGCTGATCCTCGGGCCTCTGGTCCCTCAGTCCAAGCCTCACGTCCGCCCTTCGCCACTCCCGGTCCATCGGCACGACACGTCTCTACTTGACCTTCACCTCGCCTCTGATCACTGTATCCGTGCTCAACACCTACACAACACAAGCCAAAGAACATGCGCATCATCCTAGTTGACAATCACTCATCACTCAGAGACTCGGCATACACCCTTGTATCCGCAATCTCCCCCTTGATGAGTGCATTGTCAACTACACACTCACACAAATCATAAAGGAAATAGAAGGAGGAAGAAGAAGAGAAAACTCAACCAAATGACCCAAAAGCATAGCAAAGCTGAAGAAGGTCAAGTGGAAAGAGCAAAACATCTTGGTCCCCAAAGACATGGGCAACGGCTCGACGCAACCAAGCAAAGCAAAGCTAGCCCTCAAGAAGAGGTAGAACAGGCTCAACACCGCTAACAAAGATCAATTGGACAATCGAAGCAAAATACTAGTCCCTCAAGAAAGAGGCACAGAGGCTCAACACAACTAGCATGAAAGCTCGACACCAACTGTTATCATCTTGAAACGAAGAGCTTGACATCAATTGAAAATCTGAAAAGCAAATGCTAGTCCCTCAAGAAAGAGGCAAAGGCTCAACACAACTAGCAAAACCGCTCCAAACCAATTGGAAAATGTCAAAAACTCATCCGGAGCAAACTCTCCCTTGAATAGTGCACAAAAACCAGGAGGATTCCCCTTAGTTCAACCCGGAAAGTAAATGATTTGCAATTTTTCTCCCCCTAAGTTAAACGTCCAGAGAACACATGATTTGTGAAATTTTCTCCCCCTTAGTTGAAAATGCACATATCAAGTAAAAGTGCTTCCCCTCAGCAAATGCACCATCAAAAGTGCAAAACAGCAAAGTTCTTCCCCTTCTAAAATGCATATGAGTCAAAATGCAAGTTAGGAGCTTCAGGAGAGTATACGCTAAAGAGTGCAAAGATGCTCTACGGAGTTTGGATCCGATGACGCAGAAAGTGCACAGAATGCTAGCAAAGGCTCAAACTGATTACCAAATATGAAATATGAACATGTGAGCAGTTTTTAGCCGAAAAGGTATTCACCATCAAAATAGCACAAGACATGTATAGTCAGGAAGTCAAACAAGTGCTAAACATGTATACAAGGTGAACTATCCCTAGCACAGTTCAATCATCATGCTGATATCAAATGAAGCATATACTTGTGAGTTCAAAATTTTAATCGGAGTTGCAGAGGTGAAATTTCACAAGTTTAGAAAACAGCATGTGACTGCGAGAGGTTGAATGCTTGTTATTGCCTAACTTTCCAACTGTGCGAAGCCTATGCATAAGCAATCAGAAGCTTAAAGCAGCAATTTTGGTCATACACTACACAGCTCAAGTTTCACCCAAATGTGCAATGGGAAACAGTCTCAAAACTGTGAGGTGCTAACAAGCAAACCCATCTCGATCTTTCCAATTCACTTAACTTGGTTTAGATTTTAAATAGAACGTAACATACCAAGCAAGTGAATGACTCAACACTAGAGACATAGTAACCTAGCATATATGAAAAGCAGAAGTGACTTCAACACATCCTACACATGCTAGTTGCATATCTCAATGGTGAACATTTTCAAATTTTAGGTTCATTAAGCAAGTTCACCATTTAAAAATAGCTCAGCTCACAACATGTATTAGCGATCAGAAAGAGCATAAGCTACAACATCATAAAGCATCGGAGTAAAAACTACACAGAGCATAGTTACATTCTTCAGACTATATTCATGAAGCTCTGAATGTAAAAGCGTATGCTAAAATGCAAAAGAAAACAAAGACAAACAAAAAGGAGTTAGTCAAAGTCAAAATGTTTCCCCCATCTAAAAGGGGAAACACACACCAAGCTCACCTCTCAACCGATTAAAGGTTGATTGGTCCAAAGGCTTGGTGAAAATATCAGCAAGCTGATGATGAGTATCGACATGGCGAAGGTCGATATCACCCTTCTCATAGTGGTCTCACAGAAAATGAAAGCGCACATCAATGTGTTTGGTCTTCGAGTGAAGCACGAGGTTCTTAGCAACGCTAATAGCACTCGTGTTGTCACAAAGCAAAGGAACGCGAGAAAAGCTCAGACCAAAATCACGCAAAGTGGCCATCATCCAGAGTAACTGGGAACAACAGCTAGCCGCAGCAACACACTCGGCCTCCGTGGTAGACTGGGCGACACTAGACTGCTTGCGAGAAGACCACGATACAAGAGAAGAACCAATAAAGTGGCAAGTCCCAGAAGTGGACTTGCGATCAATACGACAACCAGCAAAATCAGCATCAGAATAACTGCAAAGGGAGAGGTTGGAGGAAGCAGAATACCAAATCCCGAACTCAGGAGTGAAGGATAAGTACCTCATAATGCGCTTCACTGCCTGACAGTGAGAAGTGTGCGGCGATGACTGAAAGCGCGCAGAGGCACACCGCGAACTGAATGTCCGGGCTTGTCGCCGTCAGGTACAGTAGCGACCCGATCATACTCCGGTACTCCTTCTGGTCCACTGCTTCTCCTTCCTTGTCCGCATCTAGGGCCGTCGTGGTCGACATGGGTGTTGGAAGAGGCTTGGCCTCACCCATATCGAACTTCTTCAGAATGTCGCGGGTGTACTTGCCCTGGTGCACAAACGTTCCCTCCCGAGACTGCTTGATTTGCAGTCCGAGGAAAAACGTCAACTTGCCCATCATGCTCATCTCAAACTCCCTGCTCATAGTATCTGCGAACTTGGCAACCAAAGCGTGAGAAGAACCACCAAAAATGATATCATCCACGTAAATTTGGACCAAGAGAGTATCAGTGCCTTGCTTCAGGAGAAAAAGCGTCTTGTCAACACATCCCATTTTGAAACCCTTAGCAAGAAAAAAGGTTTTTAACCTATCATACCAGGCTCTAGGGGCTTGTTTCAAACCATACAAAGCTTTGTGGAGTTTAAAGACATGGTTTGGAAACTTGGGATTTTCGAAACCGGGGGGTTGTCTAACATACACCTCCTCCTCTATGTAGCCGTTTAAGAAAGCGCTCTTGACATCCATTTGAAAAAGTTTGAAACCTTTGGATGCTGCAAAAGCCAAGAGTATCCTAATCGCCTCCAAACGAGCTACAGGAGCAAACGTCTCCTCATAGTCTATCCCCTCCTTCTGATTATATCCCTGGGCTACGAGTCTGGCCTTGTTTCTCACAACATGGCCATCTTCTCCCTGTTTGTTTTTGAAAACCCATTTTGTCCCAATTGGATGACACTCAGAAGGTGGAGACACTTGAACCCAAACCCGATTTCTCTCAAAGTTTTCTAACTCCTCATGCAAGGCATTGACCCAATCCGGATCCGTCAGAGCGTGTCCAACATCCCGGGGTTCAAAATCAGCAACAAAAGCAGAATGAGCAAAGTGAGAGATTTGCCTTGACCGGGTGACGCGTTCGTCGATGCTGCCGATCATCTGCTGAGGAGGGTGCTGGCGCTGAATGTGTCGTGGCGCCTCCCTTGCCGAAGTGGCCTCCCCCTCAACAGCAGCTGGTGCCTCCTTGGGTACAAAGGGTACCGCTCGAGGTGGCGGATCCCACGGCCCCCATGAGGAAGAAGTGTCGGGGCCGTGAGTCGTCGTAGAGGCCGCTCTTGGCGGCACAGCAGGTGGAGGAGGTGCTGGGTCATCTATCCCTTCAGCACCTTCTTCTTCATCATCGAAAAGAGGTTCGCCAACCTCATGATCACCTACACGCTCAAAATGAGAAGAAGGACAAACCATGGTCTTGTCGAAGGTGACATCGGATGTCTCCATGACTCGGTTAGTGTCAAGGTTAAGTACACGATAAGCTCGAGTGTGAGTGCCATAACCCAAAAACACACCGTCAGAAGAACGAGACTCAAACTTGTCCAAGTTGCCCTTTTTGAGTATAAAACAATGGCAACCAAAAACACGAAAGTAACTCACCTTGGGTTGTCTACCAAAACGCAACTCATAAGAAGTCTTCTTCATGAAAGCTCTCAGAAAAATGCGATTGGAAATATAGCAAGCAGTGCTCATCGCTTCGGCCCAATATCGCCTAGGAGTCCTATGCTCATCGAGCATCGTCCTGGCCATCTCTATAAGGGTCCGATTCTTCCTCTCCACAACACCATTCTTGGCAGTGTGTAGGGGGAAGAAAACTGATGCTCCAAACCCAAAGAGTTACAAAACTTCTCAAAATCCAAATTCTTGAATTCGGAACCATTATCACTCCGAATTGCTCGCATAGAGTTCAAAGGGAACTCATTCCAAAGACACAAAATCATATTGCGAGCAAGGGAGAAAGTCTCGGTCTTCTCAGCTAAAAAGAAGACCCACGAATATCTTGAAAAATCGTCGACAACAACAAGCACATACCACTTCCCCCCAACCGAGCTCACCTGAGCCTGACCGACAAGGTCCATATGCAAAAGCTCTCCAGGGCGCTTAGTCATGACCTGAGTCACTGGATGGTGGGGAGCGGCAATCATCTTCCCATGTCTACAAGAATGGCAAACAAGATCCTTCTCCATGGATAACTTGGGCAATCCTCGGATTAAGCCAAGTGAGCTAAGTCTTGCAAGCAAGTCGAAGCTCAGGTGACCGAGTCTCCTATGCCACTTCCAAAGATCAGAGGAGGAAGGTCCAGCCAAAAGACAACGAGAAATTCCAAACGACTCCGAGAAATCCGCACGAAAGACTTTTCCAAAGGGCGAAATCACACAAACAAGATTGCCCTGAGGATCCAAAATGCGACTGAGATTCGGTTTAAAATGAATCTCATAGTCATCATCGAAAAGTTGCGAAGCAGAAAGAAGGTTAAAATGCAAGTTAGAAACAAGAGCAACATCGCGCAACACAAAGTGCTCATTAACTCGCACAGACCCACGAGACAATACCTTACCTTTGCTATTGTCGCCGAAGGTGATATACTCCTTTCCGGCGAGGACTAAGACTGGAGAACCACTTGACATTTCCGGTCATGTGCCTCGAACACCCGGAATCCACCAACCAAACGTTCTCCAATCGTTTTACCTACATCAATAAGAAGACATAGGGTGAGCATACGGGCCAACACTGGGGTTAGTGAAGTAAGGGGAATACCAGTGTTGGGCCGGCTGCTCAAAATAACGGTTAGGGAAAAAAACATCCCTAGCACACTTACGGAGGAAGCGATCACCACGTTTAGACGAACGTGGTCCGCTAAGGAAGGAGCGTTCATCGCGATAATCAAAACGCGGTGGGGGAAAATGCTCAACTACAAAGCCACCGCTACGGGGTCCAAATCCTGCAACTGCAGGCTCCCGCCGGGCACGCTCTCTATGAGGCCTAGGCCTAGGAACTTGAGGTACTGCACCTCTAGTCCTAACCTCTCTCCTCGGAGCTCTCTGCTACCTAGGCCTGGAAACTTGAGGTTCTGGACCTCTGGGCCTAGCAGCTCTCTTCGGGGCTCTCCTCTGAACATTGGGCACATGTACATCATGGAAAGGATGGTACATGTCCGGGTTGTTCATCTCCCGAGCACGGCGCGCCTCTCTCTTGCGCCGAAAGCAGAACTCACCTAAGTGTCCATCTCTCCCACAAAACTCACAGTGGTACCTCAGCGCTCTCAAAGGGGGTTGTTGGTACTCACGGTGGTGGGTGTGGATCACTTTGCCCTTATGTGGCATGCACTCCTCCTTGATAGGTGGCATTGTATCCAGCTTGTTCTTTAGGTGGTTGGGTTTGGGAGCCCATTTCTGGTTCTTGGGTGGAGCTTTCGGAGGCTCAACAAAGACCCCATCCTTGGTGTTTGGCTTGAGAGGCTCTTTGGGTGGAAGCTTGGTAAGTTTGGGAGTAGTGGTGGAGTTGGGCTTCTCACATGGGTGTTGATGCTCACTAATGCTCATAATTAACCATCAACTATTGCATGAAATGACACTAAATGAATCACAAAGCATGGTTGTAGGGTTTGAATCTAACAAGTTCCACGAGTTTTGGTGCTCTCACTTGTTTTGCAGGATTATCAATATTTCACCATATAAAAGTATCTCAAGTGATGAAACAGAGCATACCATTGCGAAGCGCTCGTCGAGACGATTGAAACGGACATATGGTTTGCTACATTTGGAGTCCCGACGAGAGAGTCCTCGATGGATACGACTTGGAAGATTCTAGAACATTCCAGAACATTCCAGAAGACATGAGAAGGCGACCAACGGAAGGTGGGACCCACCTGTCATAGAGACAGACCGGTCGGTCTCCCTCCTGGGCTGGTCGGTCAGCTATTGGGCCCAATCTGCTCCCCCTTCGCGTGACGCACTCCAACCGACCTCTCCAACACGTTTTGGCCCATTTAGGCCCAAGTGCATATGATGAAGGATTTAGTACCACATCGCTTGCCCAAGGTGGAGGGGAGGTCAGGAGCCCCTATATAATAAACCCAGGACCCCCCTGAGGCAACACACCATCATCATCTGGGAGTCTTTGTAGAGGTGTCCCTCGAAGGACAACCTCTCCTCCCTAGAGAATTAGGTTTAGATTTTCCAATGTAATAGTTTAGCTCTAGTCGGGAGTTAGGGAGAGCGGAGTTGCGCTCCGGTTCCGGAGGAGTCTTCAGAGTTTTGGTATGTCTTTGTATTTTTTTCTTTGTAAGACTTATGCTTTAATATATTTATCTTCTCTATTTACTTTATGCTTTATTATATGATTAGTATAGTTGTTATATCTTGGCATGGGATCTTTGCTCGTATTGAGTGCTCTAGTTATTCATGGTAATTAGAGTAGTAATCATTAGTGTAGACGCGGTGTCTAGGCTAGTGTTTACCTGAGTTTGCGCCCAATCCTCCGGATAGTTGTGGTAGCTACAGGGGTGACAGCTTTGTAGATTGTTATAATCCACCACGTTAGGATTGGTGTTTTCGTAGAGCTTTTTGGCAGCCTTCCCCTGACTACCTTCTTCCCAGTCTTTTTCGAGAGTCAGAAAGGTACTGTTGCTCCAAAGTGCCAATGTTTATAACTGCTATATCTTTTCATCTTTGTGACTTTAGAACCCAAGTAATAGAGAAGTACGTAGGAACCTTGATCTCTCCCGTTGTCCTCCCACTATAGTTATCTATACATTTATCATTGAATTCTCTTTGATGTGCTTTCCTCATTATATATATTATATATCAACTACTCCTGCTTTAGTCTAATTAGTACTCTGAGTTAGTAGATGCATGATAGTGAGTTATCAGATTCTTGACCCTAGCTTTGCTGTGGTAAAATATAAATAACGATCCTGGAATACTCCCGGTAAAATGCTACAATGATGTTCTGTGCGCTTGCGGAATCTTTCATATTCTATTTGCACTAACAAACGTCAACAAGCATTTTTGGCACCGTTGCCGGGGGAAGCAATTGGTGTAAAGATTTTGATAATGATTTTGATGTCTGCTAATTTAGTGTACCACTAGCTTTAGTAGGATTACCCCTTGTTCTGTTGAGTGTAGAATAGACAGGACATCAGATGTCGTTTCGACCTTATGACAAGCTTCCACAAGAATGAAGAACCCAGGGTGCCTGAACATTCAAGATCCATCATTAATCCTGGAACCCTGCCATCTCACAGGTTTGTGTATACATATATATTATTCTAACCATGTGTAGATTGGAGAAAAGGTCATCGTCACAAGAATTCAACTCTCATTCCATGTGACGGATATTTACGCTGCACCACTCACAAATCCCAGTTGTGAGCCATGGTAAGTATGATCAAGGTGAGACAGTCTTGCTCATGGACTTTAAACTTTATGAGTAGTTATCTTTTTAATTATCTGCATACTACTGCATGTTTACTTTTAATCATTCATCCACTCCATTTAGTTTAGGTTTTCTTTTATCAAATCCTCATCATATTTAGTTCCTTGCATGCATTCATGTCATTTGCATCTAAACGAAAAAAAGAAAAAAAGAGAAAAAAAATATTCCTCATTGTGATCATACTCTGTCATCTCTTTTTGAATAAATCCCTGTTATGCTTTCATGCCACCTTTGTTTACTCAAGCAAGTTTTAGTTTGAAAGTACTGCAAATACTTTCATAGGCTTTTTAAATTAAGCGTGGTGCTTAGGTTAAATAGTCTACCTTAATCAAATTAGACATGGAGTTTGGTTTGATTATTGATCTGAAATTAGCTTGTGTAGACATTGGATATTTTGTTGGACTAACCCTTGCAGAAAACTTTCAAATACAATTTGGGAAAGTCCTGAGATGAATTCACATCAGAGATGAAGCAAGGCATATGATGAACTGCACAAAGAAGACTCATCTCATTCATCATGGATGATAGAACTGTGAGTATTAAAGATTATTTAAGTTTATCTTCTACTGCAAGTTATCTTTTGCCTTGAACCATGTTAAAATACATCCAACACATAAAACGCTAGTCTATGCTATCATAAAATCATCTTTTTCATTAGCATGGATGAATAACACATATGTTGTGGATAACAACCCATGTTTTAAATTTAGTGCAATCCTTCGGGTATATGTCCACTAACATTTTGTAGGAGATGAGATTTGCTTGTTCATGGTGTGAACTTAAAGATCCAAAACCCAACCCCTGGATAGTCAAAACTCATCATCAGACAAGTCACAAGTGATGTCGAAGGCAGCCAAGCTTTGAGCCATCCCAAGGCCTAAGCCAGGACACTTATGACGAGTAGGATGCAACTCACCCCGTATGGGTCAATCTATGCCTATGCTCATCATTGTCGAAGACATCAACACCGACACCAACAACAAATACCAGGGAGACAATATGCCACTACATCATAACATTTATGTGTCGTCCGAAGGAAGTTTGTTGGTGGTTCACTATAAAGACAAGCAGTGTGCGGATACATGGGTGTATGCCGAGTCTCAGTGTGATGAGTGATTGTCAACGGGTTTGATCGCATGTTCTTTGGCTTGTGTTGTGCAGGTGTCGAGCACGGAGACAATGATCGAGGGCAAGGTGAAGGTCAAGTTGAGACGTGCCGTGCCGACGGACCGGGTGCGGTGAAGGATGGGCGTGCCGTGCGGCGGACGTGCCATGCTGATGGACCGAGCGGTGAAGGGCAGACGTGAGGCTTGGACTGAGGGACCGGAGTGCCTGAGGATCAGCTGTGGTGGCTGACAGCCTGGGACAGCGACGAGCGGAGACTTGTGGGGCATGGTGTTGCCTGGGTCGAGGACCTAGGGACACGTGTCGGTGGATGGGGTGCACGGGCGGTGCATCCCCTCTACAGCTCCGGTTTGGTGGTTAAGCCACAGAAAAACCACCGGTGGACGGTTTCCAGGTTTGGGCCTCAAAACCTGGGTGTTGAGGGTTTCCGAGTTTGGCCACAAAACTCGGGCTGAGGACGGTTTCCGAGTTTGGGCCTCAAAACTCGGGCGCTGCGGGTTTCTGAGTTTGGGCCACAAAACTCAGGCGTTGGACGTGGAGGCTGGTTTCCCGGTTTGGGCCTCAAAACCGAGGGTTGGCTGGAAAAGGCTGGTTTCCCGGTTTGGGCCACAAAACCAGGGGTGCAGAGCGAGGGTGGCACGTGGCGGCAATCGGGAGGTCGCGTCGAGGCGACGCTACGAGTTGTGCGGGCGTGGCCGTCGGATACACCTACCACTTGAATTGGTCCAGAATAACCCTAGGGTTTAGCTGGTTCGCTCTGTAATTAGAATAGAGAGGGGTAGAGTAGGAAATAGACTTAGGCTAGAATTAGGATAAGTAGTCGGGGAGACACCCTCCTCCCATTATCTCAGTCATTTGCTCTTGCTTTCTAGGGTTTCCTGCTCTCCCAATCCCCTGCTGTAGCTAGCTGAGATCCGCAGAGAGACTTGCCTCTGTGTACTGTTGATTTTGAGGAAGTGAGGCCGTAACCTCACTGTCGTAGCGTGTGTTTGCGCTTCGGCTGCAGATCGATGTGTTGATTCACGTTTTGGTTCGTGTTCTTTGCGTTCTTCGTTTTACCGCGATTTTCCCGTCACTCGATCTCCCTCTCCCGTGCGTCTTTGCGAAATCCGTTTGAATCAACTTGTTCGTATTTGAAAGGAGATCATTTCCACCGAAGGAATTTATCTATCTCCCTACGAACAAGTAGATCGGGTTGATTTCATTTTCGTGGCGCTTTTTCGGTTCATCCACCTTCCCCTTTGATTTCCCGGTGATTTGGTTGATTTGAGCGGATGATTTCTCGGGGATAGTCTCCTAACTACCCCGTGATCATCTTCTCCAAGTTTGGGAACTTGGGATTGTGATTTGGCTCGGATTTTTGGGAAGTTGGTGTTCGGGCGACCAAATCACCCTTTTCTGGGAGTCGCGGACAGTCCGCGGTCTCTACCCTGGACAGTCCGGGCATCGGGGGGAAGCCAGTCAATGGCTGCGGTGCACGTTCGGACAAGTCCGAACTTGAACCGCGGACAGTTCGCCGTAGTGTTTGGCGGACAGTCCGGGGATCGTCCAGCAAGGGTTCAGCAACCTTGCTGTTTCGGGGTTTTCACCGGCGGATAGTCCGCCACTCCCTCGCGGACAGTCCGCAGTAGGAGCAGACAGTCAGCCACTCCCTCGCGGACAGTCCGCAGTAGGGGCGGACAGTCCGAGACTTGAGGTCCGGACAGTCCGGGACCTTGCTGAAGCTTGCTTTTCAGTGCAATCTTCGCCCCGGCTTTTCCGCTTGGTTTTTGGACTTCTCGTTTGCTCTTAGAGTTAACCAAGAAATATTTCTAGGTATCTTTGCAACTTGTTTGCATAGGTATTTGGAGATTTCTCGACGTAGCCTCCAATCTACGTTCGGGAGTCGGTTTTCTCAAAGGGAGACTTGAGCCGGAGCTTTTGGTCTTTGCTTCGCTTGTGCTTGGTGGTGCTCCGCTGTGATCCTAGGGATCATCCACCCTCTTCCAAGGGTCGTGAGCATCACGATTTGAGTCCGTGCTTCTTTGGGTTGAAATTGGGACACTTAGCCAAAGTTTCGAGAGAAATTTGATTGGCTCCCATTCACCCCCCTCTGGTCGCCTTGCTTTAGCATTCTCGGTCCTTCAATTGGTATCGGAGCGGGTTAAGGATCTTCCACCTTAGCCGGTTCCAGATCCATCGAAGGCGACATGGATCGCGGCGTGGGCAAACCGCCGTTTTTCGATGGGATGAACTATGCGTATTCGAAGATACGTATGTCGGCCTATCTGCAGAGTTTGGGTGCTTCCATCTGGGATATTTGCAACTCTGGCGATTACGTGGTCTTGGGTGCTCATGTCACTCAGCATCAGATCGATGAGCACGATGCCAATAGCCGAGCCCGTAATGCTCTTTTCTCATGTTTGAGCATGAGTGAGTTTGATCGCGTTTCTCACCTCGCTACGGCTCGGGAGATTTGGGCCACCCTCATGCTTTTCCATGAGGGAACCTCTCAGGTCAAAACCCGACTCTACGAGTCATTCAAGCGAGAGTATGAGAACTTTCGACATCAGCCTGGCGAGAGCATAGAAAGTTTATTTGCTCGCTTTCAGGTGATTGTCAACAGGATGAGGGCTAACAAGGAGCAGTTGCCTTTCGACGATCATGAGAGAGCTTTGAAGCTTTTGCATACTCTCGATCGGTCGGTGTGGGATTCCAAGGTTCAGGTGATCATCGAATTGCCTAACTATGAGACCCTCACGTGCGACGAGCTCTTCAGTAAGCTCAAGTCCAGTGAGATTGACGCCATGGCAAGGGCTTCTTATGAGAATCCTTCTGGCCCGACTATGGCTTTGGTTTCTGGCTCTTCCGCTAACCCCTCTGCTGTCTTTGCGCTTTCATCTCTCTTCTCTGTCACAGAGGACCAGCTGGAGTCTTTGGGAGACGAGGAGTTGGCTTTGCTTGCCAACCGGTTCACGCGGTTTCACAACAACCGCATGAACCGTCGCCGCGGAGGAGGATGCTCGGGCTGCTACGAGTGTGGCGATCCCGATCACTTCATCGCCAACTGCCCCAAGAAGAACAAGCATTCGGGGAAGGGCGATCATGGGCACAAGTACGACTCCAAGCGCAAGGACAAACACGTTCCTCCGAGGCACAAGCGGAGGGGCGGCTTCGACAAGGAGTACATCAAGAAGAAGTACTTGGAGAAGGCCCAGGCTGAGCAGCGTGCGTTCTTCGCCATGCTCAGCGACGTCGACGGCTCGGATGACGACTCCGCTTGCTCAAGCGACGACGAGTCCGAGAAGATGAAGAGGGTCGAGGACAAGCTGAACGACCTCTGCTTCTTCGCCGACGACGACGGCCTCTGCACCATGGCGCTCGACGGCGAGATGGTGAACTCCCCTCGGGACAACGACGACGACACCTCCCAGGTATCGATGACTCACGATGAGCTTTCCGCTGAGGTCGATAAACTTACTGCCGCGCTTCTTAGTCAAGACAAGTTGCTTAGGCGTGCTGCTAGAGAGCGCAAGGAGTTTAGGCAGAAGTGGGAGGACACGGTGAAGGAGCTTGAGTTCACTCGGTCCACCGTGGTCGTGTCGGAGGAGAGTGAGTGCGAGTCGTGCACCAAGCACATGACTGATTTTCTCACTTTGAGGAGTAAGTATGCTGCTTTGGTTGGAGTGCTGGATGAGCTGAAGGCTAGACCTTCCTTGTTGGGTGCGTGCAAGACTTGTCCTGTCTTGCAATCCGAGTTGGCAGAGAAGAATGCCAAGATTGAGTCTTTAGAGAAGGCCAGCTCGGATAGCACTTGTGTCACGAGGTGTGTTTTGTGTGAGGGTTTGGAGATGGAGATTGCCAATGTCAAGCATGGCAAGATGCAAACCGAGGAGGAAAACACATACCTTCGGACCATCTTGTCATGGGACTCTTGTGGTGAGCCGCAGCTCGGGATGATGATCTCCCAATTCAAACGAGCTGCTGGAGGTCCAGGTGTAGGTTTTGCTCAGGGTGTTGATCTTTCCGCTTTTGGGAAGATTGGAGAGTCGAGTGGTCTGAACCCTAGTGAGAAGCCCAACTCCACCACTATTCCCAAACTTACCAAGCTTCTACCCAAAGAGCCTGCCAAGCCTATCACCAAGGATGGAGTGGTTGAGGAACCCCCGAGAGCTCCACCCAAGAACCAAGTGTGGGCACCCAAGCCAAACCACCTCAAGAACAAGCTTGACACAATGCCACCCATCCAGGAGGAGTGCTTGCCACAGAAGGGCAAAGTGAGCCATACCCATAGCCCTACGTACCAACAACCCCCTTTGCGTGCGGTGAGGTACCAGTGTGACTTCTGTGGGAGGGATGGTCACTTGAGTGAGTTCTGTTTTCGGCGCAAGAGAGAGGCGCGTCGTGCTTGGGACATGGACAACCCGGACATGTACCACCCTTTCCATGGTGTGCATGTGCCGAACGTCCAGAAGAGAGCTGCTAGGCCTAGAGGTCCTGAACCTCAAGTTCCTAGGCGTAGGCCTCGTAGAGAGCGTGCCCGGCGGGAGCCTGCAGTTGTAGGCTATGGACCCCGTGGCGGTGGCCTTGTAGTTGAGCGCTTTCCCCCACCGCGTTTTGAGTATCGCGGTGAGCGCTCCTTCCCTAGCGGACCACGTTTTCCTGTGCGTGGTGATCGCTACCCCCGTAGAATGGCTAGGAATGGTTTTTACACTGACCGTTCTTTTGAGCAGCCGGCCCAACACTGGTATTCTTCTTACTTCACTAACCCCAGTGTTGGACCGTATGCTCACCCTATGTCTTTTTATTGATGTAGGTAAGACGGTCGGAGGACATTTGGTTGGTGGATTCCGGTTGTTCGAGGCACATGACCGGAAACGCCAAGTGGTTCTCCAGCCTTAGCCCTGTTGCCGGAAAGGAGTTTATCACCTTCGGCGACAATAGTAAAGGCAAGGTATTGTCTCGCGGGTCGGTGCAGGTTAATGAGCACTTTGTGTTGCGCGATGTTGCTCTTGTTTCTAACCTGCATTTTAACTTGCTTTCTGTTTCGCAACTTTTTGATGATGACTATGAGATTCGTTTTAAACCGAATCTCAGTCGCATTTTAGATCCTCAGGGCAATCTTGTATGTTTGATTTCGCCCTTTGGGAAAGTCTTTCGCGCGAATTTTTCGGAGTCGTTTGGTATTTCCCGCTGTCTTTTGGCTAGTCCTTCTTCCTCCGATCTTTGGAAGTGGCATAGGAGGCTCGGTCATTTAAGCTTCGACTTGCTTGCAAGACTTAGCTCACTTGGCCTAATCCGAGGATTGCCCAAGCTTTCGATGGAGAAGGATTTGGTTTGCCATTCTTGTAGACATGGGAAGATGGTTGCCGCTCACCACCATCCAGTGACTAAGGTCATGACCTCGCACCCTGGAGAGCTTTTACACATGGACCTTGTTGGTCCGGCTCGGGTGAGCTCGGTTGGTGGCAAGTGGTATGTTTTGGTTGTTGTTGATGACTTTTCAAGGTATTCGTGGGTCTTCTTTTTGACTGAGAAGACTGAGACTTTCTCATTTGCTCGCAATCTGATTTTGCATCTTCAGAACGAGTTCCCTTTGAACTCGATGCGAGCTATTAGAAGTGATAATGGTTCCGAATTTAAGAATTCGGATTTTGAGAAGTTTTGTAACCGCCTTGGTTTGGAGCATCAGTTTTCTTCCCCCTACACACCACCCCAAAATGGTGTTGTAGAGAGGAAGAATCGGACCCTTGTTGAGATGGCCAGGACGATGCTCGATGAGCATAGGACTCCTAGGCGCTATTGGGCCGAAGCTATGAACACTGCATGCTACATTTCAAATCGCATTTTTCTGAGAGCTTTCTTGAAGAAGACCTCTTATGAGTTGCGTTTTGGTCGACAGCCCAAGGTGAGTTACTTTAGATTCTTCGGTTGCCACTGTTTTATTTTGAAAAAGGGCAACTTGGACAAGTTCGAGCCTCGCTCTTCTGACGGGGTATTTTTGGGTTATGGCACTCACACTAGTGCTTATCGTGTACTTAACCTTGATACTAACCGAGTCACGGAGACATCAGATGTCACCTTCGACGAGACTCTTGTTTGTCCTTCTTCTCGTTTTGAGCGTGCAGGTGATCATGAGGTCGGTGAGCCTCTTTTTGATGACGAGGACGAGGGTGCTGAAGGTATGGATGATCCAGCACCCCCTCCACCTGCCGTGCTGCAAAGAGCGGCCTCGATGACGACTCACGGCCCCGACACTTCTTCTTCCTGGGGGCCGTGGGATCCGCCACCCCCGCGCGGTACCTTTTGTACCCGGGGAGGCACCAGCTGCTGTTAAGGGGGAGGTTACTTCTTCTCGGGAGGCGCCACGACACATCCAGCGCCAGCACCCCCCCTCAGCAGATGATCGGCGACATTGACGAACGGGTCACTCGGTCCAGGTCACAGCACATCTCTCACTTCGCTCATTCTGCTTTTGTTGCTAATTTTGAGCCCCGAGATGTTGGACACGCTTTGACGGATCCGGATTGGGTCAATGCCATGCATGAGGAGTTAGAGAACTTTGAGCGAAATTGGGTTTGGGATCTAGTTCCACCTCCACCAGACTGTAAGCCTATTGGGACAAAATGGGTTTTCAAAAACAAGCAAGGAGAGGATGGCCACGTTGTGAGAAACAAGGCTAGGCTTGTAGCGAAGGGTTATAGTCAGAAGGAGGGGATAGACTATGAGGAGACTTTTGCTCCTGTAGCTCGTTTGGAGGCTATTGGGATACTCTTGGCTTTTGCTGCATCCAAAGGTTTCAAACTTTTTCAAATGGATGTCAAGAGTGCCTTCTTAAACGACTACATAGAAGAGGAAGTGTATGTTGAGCAACCCCCCGGTTTTGAAAATCCCAAGTTTCCAAACCATGTTTTTAAACTCCACAAAGCTTTATATGGTTTGAAACAAGCCCCTAGAGCCTGGTATGATAGGTTGAAAACCTTTTTGCTTGCTAAGGGTTTTAAAATGGGATGTGTAGATAAGACGCTCTTTCTCCTCAGGCAAGTCAAAGACACACTCTTGGTCCAGATTTACGTGGATGATATCATTTTCGGTGGTTCTTCTCACGCTTTGGTTTCCAAGTTTGCAGATACTATGAGCAGGGAGTTTGAGATGAGCATGATGGGCGAGCTGACATTCTTTCTCGGGTTGCAAATTAAGCAATCCCGAGAGGGGACATTTGTGCACAAGGGCAAGTACACCAAGGACTTGCTGAAGCGGTTCGATATGGGTGAGGCCAAGCCTCTTCCAACACCCATGTCGACGACGACTGCACTGGATGCGGATGTGGATGGAGAAGCAGTGGACCAGAAGGAGTACCGCAGCATGATCGGGTCGCTGCTCTACCTGACGGCGACACACCCGGACATCCAGTTCGTGGTGTGTCTGTGCGCGCACTTTCAGGCATCGCCGCGCACTTCTCACCGTCAGGCGGTGAAGCGCATCTTCAGGTACCTTCGTTTCACACCTGAGTTTGGGATTTGGTATTCTGCTTCCTCCACCCTCTCCCTTTGCGGTTATTCCGATGCTGATTTTGCTGGTTGTCGTATCGAGCGCAAGTCCACTTCTGGGACTTGCCAGTTTATTGGATCTTCCCTTGTATCGTGGTCTTCTCGCAAGCAGTCTCGTGTCGCACAGTCTACCACAGCTGCTGTTCCCAGTTGCTTTGGATGATGGCCACTCTGCGTGATTTCGGTCTGAGCTTTTCTTGCGTGCCTTTGCTTTGTGACAGCACGAGTCCTATTAGCGTTGCTAAGAACCCCGTGCTTCACTCGAAGACCAAACACATTGATGTGCGCTTTCATTTTTTGCGAGACCACCAGGAGAAGGGTGATATCGACCTTCGCCATGTCGATACTCATCATCAACTGGCTGATATTTTCACCAAGCCTTTAGACGAATCAACCTTTAATAGGTTGAGGGGTGAGCTTGGTGTGTGTTTCCCCTTTTAGATGGGGGAAACATTTTGGATCTTGTATACACTAACCTTTTTTCGTTTGTCCTTCTTTTCCTTCGCATTTTAGATACGCATTTACATTCTGAGCTTCATGTTTATAATCCTAGAATGTAACTATGCTCTGTTTAGTATGCTCCGATGCTTATATTGATGCTTGTAACTTATGCTCTTTCTGATCACTAGTACATGTTGTGAGCTGAGCTATTTTGGAATGGTGAATTGCTTAATGTATATAAATCTGAAATGTTCACCATTGAGATATGCAACTAGCATGTGTAAGATGTGTTGAGGTCGATTCATGCTTTTCATATATGCTAGGTTGCTATGTCTCTAGTTCTGAGTCATTCACTTACTTGGTATGTTCATATCATGTTTAAAATTTGAACCAATTTTAGTGAATTGAAAAGATCGAGATGGGATTGCTTGTCAACACATCACGGTATCGAGACTGTTTCTCATTGCACTTTGAGTTAAACTTGAGCCTTGTAGTGTATGACCGAAACCGTAGCTTTAAGCTTCTGATTGCTTCGGCATAGGCTTCGCTCGATTGAAAAGTTAGGCAATGACAAGCTTTCAACCTCTCGCAATCACATGCTGAAAATTAAACTTGTGTATTTTCACCGCTGCAACTCCGATATAAATGAAATCACAAGTATATGCTTCATTCCTATGCATGATGATTGAACTTTGCTAGGGGTAGTTCACCTTGTATACATGGTTAGCACTTGTTTGGATTCCTGTCTATACATGTCTAGTGCTATTTTGATGGTGACTATCCTTTTGGCTAAAAACTGCTCACTTGCTCATATGCTTCATATTTCGTATTTCGTGATCAGTTTGAGCCTTTGCTATTTGAGTGCTTAGTTCTGCCATTGGAGCTATACTGTTTAGAGCATTTTTTCACTCTTTTGACTATATGCCTGAAGCTCCTAACTTGCATTTCTGACTTCATATGCATGTTGGAAGGGGGAGATTTCGCTGGAGGGGAGAACTTTGCCTGGTTCCTGTTGCGGATTGATTACTTGATAAGTGCATTTTCAACTAAGGGGGAGAATTTTGCAAATCATATGTTCCCCGGATGTTCAACTAAGGGGGAGTTTTTCCTAGTTGAGTTTTTCCTAGTTGCTTGCAATTGTCGAGGGGGAGTTTGCTAGTTGTGTTGAGCCGTTGCCTCTGTCTTGAGGGACTAGCAAACATTTTCAGGGCATTTTGTCTTCGATTGGTTCTTTTTTGGTTCGGAGACATTTCGATTGGTTCGGAGCGTGCTTGGCCGTAAGGCATTGATATCGAGCTTTTCTTGCTAGTTGTGTTGAGCCTCTGTGCCTCTTTCTTGAGGGACTAGCATTTTGTCTCGATCTTCAATTGGTATTTTGCTTCGATTTTCCGATCAATTTTGCTTCGGTTTTTGCTTGGTTGCGTCGAGCCGTTGCCCATGTCTTTGGGAACCAAGTTGTTTCGCTTCTTCCACTTGACCTTCTTCGGCTTTGCTATGCTTTTGGGTCATTTGGTCGAGTTCTCTTCTCCTTCTTCCTTTCTTCCTTCTTTCATTATGATTGTGTGAGTAGTTGACAATGCACTCATCAGGGGGAGATTGCGGATACATGGGTGTATGCCGAGTCTCAGTGTGATGAGTGATTGTCAACGGTTTGATCGCATGTTCTTTGGCTTGTGTTGTGCAGGTGTCGAGCACGGAGACAGTGATCGAGGGCAAGGTGAAGGTCAAGTTGAGACGTGCCGTGCCGACGGACCGGGTGCGGTGAAGGATGGGCGTGCCGTGCGGCGGACGTGCCATGCTGATGGACCGAGCAGTGAAGGGCGGACGTGAGGCTTGGACTGAGGGACCGGAGTGCCTGAGGATCAGCTATGGTGGCTGACAGCCTGGGACAGCGACGAGCGGAGACTTGCGGGGCATGGTGTTGCCTGGGTCGAGGACCTGGGGACACGTGTCGATGGATGGGGTGCACGGGCGGTGCATCCCCTCTACAGCTCAGCTCCGGTTGGTGGTTGAGCACAGAAAAAACCACCGGTGGACGGTTTCCAGGTTTGGTCCTCAAAACTGGGTGCTGAGGGTTTCCGAGTTTGGCCACAAAACTCGGGCTGAGGACGGTTTCCGAGTTTGGGCCTCAAAACTCGGGCGCTGCGGGTTTCTGAGTTTGGCCCACAAAACTCAGGCGTTGGACGTGGAGGCTGGTTTCCCGTTTGGGTTTGGCCTCAAAACTGGGAGTTGGCTGGAAAAGGCTGGTTTCCCGGTTTGGGCCACAAAACCGGGGGTGCAGAGCGAGGGCGGCACGTGGCGGCAATCGGGAGGTCGCGTCGAGGCGACGCTACGAGTTGTGCGGGCGTGGCCGTCGGATACACCTACCACTTGAGTTGGTCCGGAATAACCCTAGGGTTTAGCTGGTTCGCTCTGTAATTAGAATAGAGAGGGGTAGAGTAGGAAATAGACTTAGGCTAGAATTAGGATAAGTAGTCGGGGAGACACCCTCCTCCCATTATCTCAGTCATTTGCTCTTGCTTTCTAGGGTTTCTGCTCTCTCCCCAATCCCCTGCTGTAGCTAGCTGAGATCCGCAGAGAGACTTGCCTCTGTGTATGTACTGATGATTTGAGGAAGTGAGGCCGTAACCTCACTGTCATAGCGTGTGTTTGCGCTTCGGCTGCAGATCGATGTGTTGATTCGGGTTTTTGTTTGTGTTCTTCGCGTTCTTCGTTTTACCGTGATTTTCCCGTCACTCGATCTCCCTCTCCCGTGCGTCTTTGCTAAATCCGTTTGAATCAACTTGTTCGTATTTGAAAGGAGATCATTTCCACCGAAGGAATTTATCTATCTCCCTACGAACAAGTAGATCGGGTTGATTTCGTTTTCGTGGCGCTTTTTTCGGTTCATCCACCTTCCCCTTTGATTTCCCGGTGATTTGGTCGATTTGAGCGGATGATTTCTTGGGGATAGTCTCCTAACTACCCCGTGATCATCTTCTCCAAGTTTGGGAACTTGGGATTGTGATTTGGCTCGGATTTTTGGGAAGTTGGTTTTCGGGCGACCAAATCGCCCTTTTCTGGGAGTCGCGGACAGTCCGCGGTCTCTACCCCGGACAGTCCGGGCATCGTGGGGAAGCCAGTCAGTGGCTGCGGTGCATGTTCGGACAAGTCCGAACTTGAACCGCGGACAGTCCGCCGTAGTGTTTGGCGGACAGTCCGGGGATCGTCCAGCAAGGGTTCAGCAAGCTTGCTGTTTCGGGGTTTTCACCGGCGGGCAGTCCGCCACTCTCTCGCGGACAGTCCGTAGTAGGGGCGGACAGTCCGAGACTTGAGGTCTGGACAGTCCGAGACCTTGCTGAAGCTTGCTTTTCAGTGCAATCTTCGCCCCGGCTTTTCCGCTTGGTTTTCGGACTTCTCGTTTGCTCTTAGAGTTAACCAAGAAATATTTCTAGGTATCTTTGCAACTTGTTTGCATAGGTATTTGGAGATTTCTCGACGTAGCCTCCAATCTACGTTCGGGAGTCGGTTTTCTCAAAGGGAGACTTGAGCCAGAGCTTTTGGTCTTTGCTTCGCTTGTGCTTGGTGCTTGGTGGCTCCGCTGTGATCCTAGGGATCATCCACCCTCTTCCAAGGGTCGTGAGCATCACGCTTTGAGTCCGTGCTTCTTGGGGTTGAAATTGGGACACTTAGCCAAAGTTTCAAGAGAAATTTGATTGGCTCCCATTCACCCCCCCCCCCTCTGGTCGCCTTGCTTTAGCATTCTCGGTCCTTCACAGTGGAAGTTCTCCTCACTTCTAATCATTGCAACACAAGAGCTAGTTTGAGGGATGAGGTGGAACAACTTCAACAACAACAAGGTCTACAATTTCAACTCATGAACACATTGTTGAAGAAATATCCACCTACTTCACAAGTCAGCTTGGGGGAGACACAATTCTGTTGTCTGGATTTGCTTCACGATCAAGGAGAGGAAGGTGAAATCCAGCTTCAACACTTTGATCAGTACAAGCCACGGGACGCTATCCCAATGAAGGAGAAGAATATGATCCATCACTCATTCATGGAAGATCATTCTTGAACACCACCAATGTGTCATCTATGTCGGACCTGGAGACGTCCACTTTTGGATCTTCGATCAAAAGGTTCGCTGCTTCATCAACAGCTACACCATTTATGAGCAGCCGAAGGAAACCAAGAGAAGACGTTGACTCAACTGGTAAAGGAAGAACCAACTGCCAGGAATTGAGGAGGACATCATGAAGGATGAAGCCACTGCACTGGAAGAATTCAGACATGGAGAGATAGTACCCGAGCCTAAAAATAAAGAGAATAATTGACAAAGCCTCCGTCGTCTGGACCTGTTGAGAGCAAGACTGAGAACACAAGGTTGATATGTGCCCTTGTGGTTCCCTTCCTGAGTGATGAGTGATCGATCAACCGGCAACATGTCTCTTGGCTGTGTTGATGTGCAGGTGCGGAGCTCGGAGACAGTGGTCGAAGGTGAGGTGAAGGTCAGGCGGGGACGTGTCGTGCCGACGGACCGGGAGCGGTGAAGGGCGAACGTGGAGCTTGGACTGACGGACCGGGAGACCTGAGGACCAGCTGTGGTAGCTGGCACATGGCGTCGACAAGCAAGAGCACATGGGGATGTGCGGTGCATCGGCCGAGTCGGGAGGAAGGTGATGGCGTCATGACACTTGGCGGGAGGCCGAGAAGGATGGCGAATGCACTGTGCCCGGCGTGGAGGCTGGACATGCTCCGGCATCGGTGCTGGAACTCAGGTTGTGCGAACCACATCCCGTCTACGGCACGAGTTCGGTAGCTGAGCCTCAAAAAGCTACCATCGGCGGTTTCCAGGTTTGGGCCTCAAAACCTGGGGTGGCCGGTTTCCGAGTTTGGGCCTCAAAACTCGGCAAGGACGGTTTCCAGGTTTGGGCCTCAAAACCTGGGCACACGGGTTTCTGAGTTTGGGCCACAAAACTCAGCTGGAGGACAGGTTTCCGGTTTCAGCCTCAAAACTGGGGGAAGGCCCAGGTTTCCCGGTTTCGGCCTCAAAACCAGGGGGGAGGTCCGCAAAAAGGACGATCGACACGTGGCGGCTTGGAGAGGCTGGCGCGGCGGCGTAGCTATCCGCGAGGAGGGCGCGGTGGTCGACAAGGCGGCACGTGCCGGCATCCTGAGGCTTGCGTTGAGGCGAAGCTAAGGATGAGAAGGGCGCGTGGCCGTCGGATCGTCATCAAGCAGAGTTGGACCGAGATACCCCTAGGGTTGGCCGTTTCGCTCATCTACCTAGGGTTAGAAGGGGATTATTGTTTAGGCTATAAATAAGAGAGGCACCCCTCCTCTCCATCCATCCTTGCAGTCATTTACTCCTAAGCACTCTCTCTCTCCTTAGTCCCCGTTTAGGTTCCAATCATACCTGGCTGTAAGTGATCCACAGAAAAGACTCAATCATGTCTCTGTGTTTTGGGAAGTTTAGGAAGTGAGACCGTAATCTCACGGTTGTAGCGTGTGTTCGCCACACGGTTGCAATTTTATGGAGTGATTCGCGTTTTGTTTGTGTTCTTCGCGGATTTCTTTTTCTCCTAGTTTTCCCGTCGATTGATCTCTTTGCTTGGTACGTCTTTTGCAAATCCACTTGAACCAAGTTGTTCTAGATCATGAGGCAATTCTTTCCACCAAAGGAATTCATCTCTAACCTCATGGTCTAGGATATCGAGCGATTTTCGTTTTGGATCACGTTTTTGCTTCCTTGCCCCGAAACTTCTTGATTCACCGATTTGAAGTTAGCTTCGAGCCATGATCTCTTAGGAGTAGCTCACTAACGTCCTTGTGACCTCTCAGATCGAATCCTAGGCCTAGAGCTTTGGATTCGGAGGAGATCGGGTTGAATCTTCGAAGAACTGCGCTGTTTTCGGGGGCATCGGACGCTAGCTCGAGAGCATCGGACGCTAGGGTTTAAAGCATCGGACGCTCCGGTGACACGTGTCACTTTTTCTGTGTTTGAGATCACATCGGACGCTAGGCATCGGACACGTCCGTTGGCCATCGGACGCGCCGGAGCCATAGCATCGGACGCTGGCTATTCACTGTGCACAGCGTCCGATGGTGGAACAGTAAGGTACCCGAGACGCAGTTTTCGCATCGGACGCGTCTGGTGGTCAGGCATCGGACGCAGGTCAGCGTCCGATGCGACTAGTTTCGCACTGTTTCTTTCGCGGTTCGTTCGTTCGTTGTCGGTTTTGGTTTCTGGCTTTTGCGTTGGGTTTCTAGAGTCGTGTAGTGTCTCGTTGTGCTTCTTGGAAGCATCCACCCTACATCTAGGGTCGAGGACATTATTCGAGTTCTAGGCTTGCCTTCGGGGTGACTTCTGGGATAGTGGTTAAAAGTTTCTGAGAAGAAATTTTAAGCTCCCATTCACCCCCCCCTCTGGTCGCTTATCCGGTCCTTCAATTGGTATCGGAGCCGGTTAAGGATCTTCTCTACCTTAATCGGTTTCGGATCCTAAGGGCGACATGGATCGAGGAAATGGCAAGGCTCCCTATTTCGATGGGACGAACTATCCCTATTGGAAGATTCGGATGCGTGCTTATCTCAACAGCATCGGATCTTCTGTTTTGGAAATATGCGAGGATGCCGATTATGTGGTTCTTGGCGCTCGAGTTGGTCAGCACCAGATTGACCAACACGAGGCCAACTCTAAGGCCTGTATCGCGCTTTTGGCCAACATCTCTCTTCCTGAGTTCGAGCGTGTTTCCGAGCTTCAGACTGCTCGAGAGATCTGGGTGAAGCTTCAGAGCTATCACGAGGGGACCGCTCAGGTCAAGACCAGACTTCGAGACATACAAGCGGGAATATGAGAACTTTGTTCAGTTGGAGGGAGAGACGATTGACGCTATGTTCGCTCGTTTCCAAACGATTGTGAACAAGATGCGTGCCAATCGGGCCAACCTACCCTATGACGATCATGAGAGGGCACTCAAGTTGCTATACGCCCTGGATCGGAGGGTATGGGAGGTGAAGGTGTCGACCATCATTGAGTCTGCTGCTTACGACACCCTCACCGTGGATGAGCTATTCAGCAAGCTCAAGTCCACCGAGATCGATCACTTGACTGAGGCCAAGCTGAAGAACCCATCTTCTCATTCCATGGCTTTGGTCTCAGGCAAGGGTGGATCGATTCTTTCCGCTGACACTTCACCTCTCTTTGCTTTGTCTTCTTTGCTTTCAGTGACTGAGGAGCAGGTGGAGGTGTTGGACGATGACGAGCTCGCCCTCATCATCACCCGGTTCTCGCGGTTTCACAACAACCGCCTGAATCGTCGGTGTGGTGGCGCACGTGAGGGCTGCTACGGATGTGGAGATCCAGATCACTTCGTCGCAAACTGCCCCAAACGCGACAAGACCTTTCCCGGCAAGAACCGCAACTCCAGGCGCAAGGGCAAGCCGGAGATCAAGGCCGGGAAGAAGAAGAAGGGCGGGTACCGCCGTGAGGACATGGAGAAGGCTTTCGACGCCGGCAAGCGTGCCTTCCTCGCCACCTTCAGCGACGGTGAGAAGACCTCTGACGGTGACTCCAGCGACGATGGGTCCGAGCACAAGACTGAAGAACGCTTCAACGGACTCTGCTTCTTCGGCAAATCCTCCAAGGGCCTTTGCACCATGGCCTTGGATGAAGAGGACTGCAAACGCTAGGACGAGGATGATGGCACCGACGACGACGACGCTTCCGAGGTATCATCCTCTTCTCTTGTCGATCGTCTCACTGGTGAGCATGATTCCCTTGTCGATATAGTCCTAGGTCAGGACAAGAACCTCAAGCGGGCTATCCGTGAGCGCAATGAGTTTAAGGCTAAGATGAATGATGCGCTTAAGGAGCTTGAGTTTGCTAGGTCCGAGGTGAAGGTGACCAATGAGGAGGAGTGTGAGGAGTGCACGATGCATATGATAAACTTTGCCACCCTGCAAACTAAGTATGCCTCTTTGATTGAGGTGTATGATGAGCTGAAGAGTAGGTTAGACTTCGTGGCTAATTGCAAGGAGTGTCCCTCCCTGAAGAAGTGAAGGACCGAATTGGCGACCAGAGGGGGAGGTGAATGGGAGCCTCAAATTTCTTCTTCAGAAATCGATGGCCCTTGTCCCAGAGAGTCACCCCAAAAGCAAGACAAGGACTTGGTAGTATCCACGACCCTAGATGTAGGGTGGATGCCTCCAATAAGCACAGCGGGACACTACTGAAGCACAAAAGAGCCTCGGAGCATTTGCAAGACTGCAGCGACCAATCCTGGGAGAAAAATCAAAAGCTGTATCAAACAGTGTCCAAAAATTGTGAAACTTGAACCACAGGTACTAGACACCCTCAGGATGGTCTCCCTAAAATTGCAGCTCAAAACTCTAAAGTATCAATACCGGACATGTCCGGGTTTCCTACCAGACATGTCTGGTATGCACTGTCCAAACCAGTTTTGGGAGAAAATTCCAAAACCCTATCAAACGGTGTCAAACAATTATGAAACTTTAACCAGAGCTAGTAGACACCTAAGGGAAGATCTCCACAAAATTGCAGCTCCAAATTTCAAGACGTCAATACCGGACATGTCCGGATTGCATACCGGACATGTCCGGTGTGCACGCTGCAGCTTCAGAAACTTCTGATTTCGAAACCAAAATCGATTGGATCTTCACCAAATCGAATGGAGCTGCAACCAAACTTCTCCCAAGTGTTCTTCTATGTGTTGGGAAGCTAATCCTAGGATATCATTGCTTCAACCCACTAAACCATGAGAAATCCGAAGAACACTAGAAAAGGGGAAGAGGGAAGAACAAAAACGATTTCGAGCCGATCTACTTGTTCGTGAGGGCAGGGATGAATTCCTTCGGTGGAAAGTTCTCCTCACATCAAAGAACAAGTTGATTCAAACGGAATCGCAAAAGACGCAGCGTAGAGGGAGATCGAGTGAGGGGAAATTCGTGGAGAAAAGAAGAACGCGAAGAACAAATTCAAAACGTGAATTCAACCACAAATTTGATCCTTGGATTCAACAAGATGAATTGGATTAAGCACTCGGTGTCCGGGCTACAAGCCACTCCAGCAGATCAAAGCTTGGATGGCGAAAAGCTCAAGAACAAGAGCCTGTCTCTCCCTAACCCTAGCCTCCTCTCACACAACGCAAAATGAGAGTGACACCGTCCAAGGATGCGGCTGCCCTAGCAGCCCCCCTCATATATATAGGCACACGTCCGAAGACCAAAACGCCCTTACATTAAGCACTCGTCCCAAATACCCCCAAGGGGTAAAACCGTCCAGTCCGGTCAATCTTCATCCGACGGCCACGCCCGCACATCCGGTAGCTTCGCCTCGACGCGACCTCCCTGATGCCGCCACGTGCCGTCACCGTCGACCGCCGCGCCTTCTCACCGATAGCTTCGCCACAACGCAAGCCTCTCGGTGCCGCCACGCGTCGACCGTCCTTTCGGACCAACCCCCAGTTTTGAGGCCCAAACCGGGAAACCGTCCACCCCGAGTTTTGAGGCCCAAACTCGGAAACCCGCCAGCCCAGGTTTTGAGGCCCAAACCTGGAAACCGTCCTCGCTGAGTTTTGAGGCCCAAACTCGGAAACCGGCCACCCCAGGTTTTGAGGTCCAAACCTGGAAACCGTCGATGGTAGCTTTTTGAGGCTCAGCTACCGAACCCGCACCGTAGACGGGATGTGGTTCTCACACCCCGACCACCGGCACCGATGCCGATGCATGTCCAGCCTCCACGCCGGGCACAACGCCTTCGCCATCCTCCTTGACTTGGCCGACGGCACTTGCACCGCACGCAAGCCCGTGTCCGACCTCCCGCCAAGTGCCACGACGCCATCGTCTTCCTCCCGACTCGGCCGATGCATCGCACATCCCCATGTGCTCCCGCTCGCCGATGCCACGTGCCAGCTACCATAGCTGGTCCTCTGGCCCTCCGGTCCGTCGGTCCATGCCTCACGTCCGCCCTTCACCGCTCTGGGTACATCGGCATGGCACGTCCGCCGCACGGCACGCCCATCCTTTCACCGCTCCCGGTCCGTCGGCACGGCACGTCTCAACTTGACCTTCACCTCGCCATAGACCACTGTCTCCGAGCTCCACACCTGCACATCAACACAGCCAAGAGACACATGTTGCCACACACACCAACACATAAACACAACACAACTCACGCCACCGGTTAGTCATATAACATTAAGCGCATAGCAAATAATGACTCAACCAGGAAAAGCCTCAAACCTTCCTCATCAAAGTCAATCATTCATCATATATGTTCTCAATCTCCCCCTTGATGAATGCATTGACTAACAATGAAACCAAAAGGAAGGGTTTGAAGGCAAGTCTCACTCAAGTGCCCAAAAGCTAGGTAAAAGCAAACACAAGGCCACTTGAGAGAAGAAGGATCATGAAAACTCCAAATAAAAGCTCTCGGTCCCAAAGAAATGGGAAAAGCGGGCAAAGCCTCCACACAACCGAAGAGTCAAGAGAAGACAAGAGTTTCATGAATCCCAAAAGGTACTCGAAAACCAATCTCAAAAATTGTCAAACAATCATCATAAAAGAAACCACTAAAATTCTCCCCCTTGATGATTGAATTGACAAAAACTAGGCACAAGAGATGGTTTGAGATACAAAAGCCGAAAACTTGGTCCCCAAAGACATGGGCAACGGCTCAACGCAACCAAGCAAAGGATCGGAGCAACAACTCAACAAAGAGCAAAACTCGATCACATAGAGCAAAAGACTTGGTTCCCAAAGACATGGGCAACGGTTCAACACAACCAAGTCAAAAATGAGCTAGTCCTCAAGAAGAGGCAGAAAAGGGCTCAACACCACTAGCTCAAGGCTCGACACCAATTGCGGCTAAAACAACGCATAAGAAGCAAAACTGCTAGTCCCTCGAGATAGAGGCACAGAGGCTCAACACAACTAGCAAAAGACTTGATACCAATCAAAAATAGCCACAAATTGGTGAAAACAGCTAGTTCCTCAAGATAGAGGCAAAACGGCTCAACACAACTAGCTAAAGGCTCCAAACCGATCGAAAATACCAAGCAAGAACTGCTAGTCCCTCAAGAGAGAGGCAAAACGGCTCAACACGACTAGCAGGCTCGATACCGACTGAGAAAGCCCAAAGAAAAGGCTCAGAATCAAATGGAGCACAAACACTCAAAGCACGCAGAGAAGCAGCAAAGCAAAAGCGGCTCCCCCTGAAAGCAAGCCTATACAAAAAGGCTATGCAACTAAGCTCTTGACACCAATTACAATCCATGCCAAAAGATGGATACCAATTGGAACACATAAAAGAGCTATACCAATTTGAAGATACCAATTGGAGAAGAAACTAAAAGAGCTAAACTCCCCTATCTCCAAGCTCTCCCCAAAATGCAAGACTCTCCCATTTGTGCCAACACTCTAGCTCCCCCTTGCAAACAGCTTCTCCCCCTTGACAAAAGGGAACATGCTGAGGGGTTTTAACATTTTTCACAAAGTTGACACAAACACAAGACAAGTCATCAACCAAAAGCATATGGGGGTAGTGATACCAAATGAAGGTAACCATGAAGTGTATCGGAGCTGGGGGTATGTACACTAAGCTAAAATGCATGATATGTGCAATGCAACAACTTCAAGTGTATAGCAATCAGAATGAAAAGATGCTCAAAAGGGTGCTGCCCTGAAGGTATAGCAATCAATACAAATGCTAGCAAAGGCTCAACTGATCAAATGAATACGGAATATGAACAATTAAGCATATGAGCAGTTTTAAGCCATTTGAAAAGGAGTTCACCACTAAAATAGCACTTAGCATGAATAGACAGGAAATCAAACAAGTGCTAACTCAGGTATAAGGTGAACTACCCCTAGCAAAGTTCAATCATCATGCAATAGAATGAAGCATATACTTGTGTTATTTTTCAAATTTTATCGGAGATTGCAGCGGTATTAACACAAGTTCATATTAAAGCATGTGATTGCGAGAGGTTAAAAGCATGGTCATTGCCTAACTTTTCAACCGGGCTAAGCCTATGCAACAAAAGCAATCAGAAGCTTAAAACACTGGTTTCGGTCTTACACTACACGGCTCAAGTTTAACTCAAATGTGCAATGAGAAACAGTCTCGATACCGTGAGGTGCTGACACATGCAATCTCATCTCGATCTTTTCATTTCACTAATACTTGGATCAAATTTTAAGCACAATGTTCATATGAACAATCCAAGCAAGTGAATGACTCAGTGCAAGAGACACACAACCTAGCTACAAAAAATAGCACACGTGATCTCAACACATCCTACCCATGCTAGTTGCCATCTCAATGGTGAACAAATTAAGGGTTTCATAGTTGATTAATCAGGTTCACCATTTGCAAAAATAGCTTAGCTCATAACATGTATCAAGTGATCAAAAAGAGCCTAAGCTACAAGCATCATCATGAATAAGCAGGGCATACCAAAAAGAGCATAGTCTCATTTTCATTACTATATAGATGAAGCTCTAAAATGCAAGATGTACATGATGAAATGCATGCAAAAGCTAGTCTATCAAAAACTAAGCAAAAATAGCCTAAAAGGAAAACCAAACAAGGGTATCGGAGAAAACCACTAAGATACAACAAGCAAAATGCTTCCCAAACTAAAAGGGAAACACGCACCAGACTCACAAGAAAAAGCCAAGAAACGCTCAAGCGAACAGCCACAAATCCACATCGGAAAGACCACACAGCAGAAAGAGGTCGAAGAAGGAGAGAGCCAAAATCCGAACTCAGAAGTGTGTCGGACGTACCTCCTGAAGCATATGACCTCCTGCTGGTGTGATACCCGAGGGGACGCCTGAAACTGCTGAACTCCGGGGCTCCTGCCTTGCCGAAGTCGTCTCCTCCTCGCCTGATGCTGTCGCTCGCCCAGGTGCTGCTAGTGCTCACTGGAGAGCCGCTCGAATGGAACCCCAAGTCGTGGAAGAGGTGGGATCGGGTCCATGAGCCGAAATGCTCTCTCCAGGCTCCTGTTCTCCTGCACACTCAAAAGCAGAAGAAAACACAAGGCATTGTCTCGTCTAGTGTGACCTCAAGGTCTCCACAAAACGGTTAGTCACATAATAAGCATAAGGTGAACACTCAACAAAAGAGGTCTACTTATGAATGATACCGCAAGGAGATCTGAACACAAACTAGCCTAGACTACCATGCAACCGTAAAAGCACTATGGAGCAACATGCAGCCTAGAGACATGATCAACCCAAACACACGCCTAAACCTCAACACATGCTACAATGCAAGATAATGATAGCAACAGATCCAAAAGCATGTAACATGATAAAATTGTGGAAAGACTAGTGCTCAAACTAATCATATCAATAGGATACACATTCGCTACACAAAACTAGCACCTGAAAAGTGATACCTAATGAACATCATACCTCTACAAATAAAGCTCATGGAGAGATATGGTAAAAACATGGCAAATGTTCATAAGGATCACAGACACATGAAAAGTGGATATTCCACAAAGCTATACACAAGCTAGCATGACATATGATATACAGATAGCACATGCTAGACTAAAAGCAAAATATGTTACAAATGAAAAATGTACATGTAAGAAACTATACAAGTGAGCACATGATGATCCATCTCATACCACAAGACATAAATCATGGATGTACAAGATATGAGTGTATAAGAAAGCTCACCAAGCTATACAAACCTCTTTGGAGGCAAATCTAAGCAGGATGCAGAGAACCATCAAAACTTGATCACATCTAAAAGATCAAGCTCCATTCGGCGCATGTTCTCCACCCCGCGTCCTCATATCTACACACAAGAGGACAAAGTAACCCGAGCCTTGGATCCCGAAGGGTTAGCTAGCATGTACTTGGGAATCCAGGACTTGGTCACAAATCTCAACTTCTCATGTGGGTTAGCATGATGCAAATGTTGGTTCAAATGCAATTTTGAAACACCCTTGGAAGCATTCCTCAAAAGGACAACTCGAGGAGAAGAACGAGTCGAACCATGAGAAAGAGGCAAACATCTTCCAAGGTCTTAGTAGAGGAACCAAGAGAAGCATGTCGTGGACCAAGAGAAGAAACACTAGAAGCATGTCCACGATCATGACCTAACCCACTAGAAAAGGAGTCATAAAACCCATCAACAAAAATGGGCTTCTTACTAGGAACACAAGCGTTCATGCCATGAGAAGGGCTATGAACCACCAACTTCCTAGAAGAGCAAGCTTGGCGCAAGCGTTTGGCACGCCGGTAGCAAAAACTTTCTTGATGCCCATCTCTCTCACAAAAAAAGCAATGGTACCAAGACCTACTAGAAGTCAGACCATTCTCCAACAAGTGAGAAGTCCTTTGGGACTTAGAACAAGAGGCATCAACCACCAACTTGGTGCCAACACTAGGAGCACACGTGCCATGGGAAAGGCTATGCGGCTTCCTAAAAGCCTTAGCTCGAATTCGCCGCTCGTGCTTGACACGGCGAAAACAAAAATCGAATGAGTGTCCATCCTTCTTGCAAAAGGTGCAATGAAAAACCGGATGGGAGCACGAGTCCAAAATATGAGAAGCACCTTTATCAAGAGAAGTCCCTTGGACATCACTCGAAGAAACAGCAAGGTTAGGAGTAGCTATGAAAGAGCTATCTGAAACCTTGACACTAGTGCTAAGGTCAAAAGACTCACGCGCAACACAAGAACTCAACTCGGTTGCAAAGATGCAAACTTAGAAATATCAACATCGGAGTTGGAAGAAAAGCGTGACTCAAATGACTTAGCACAAAGGCTCTTGCATCTTGTGGCCAAAACCTCATTTTCAAACTTGAGGCGGTCACAAGTACCACAAGGAGTGTTTCTCAAGATCTCCATCTCCTCTTTTATGCACTCGGCATATGTGGTACGCAAGAGCTCAATCTCCTTTTCAAGGTTGGCACTCATATCATTGTGCTCAACCAACTTGGCGCTCATATCATCGCGCATTTGCTTTAAAACCAAAACTTCTTTTTCCAAATCAATGCAAGATGTGCAAATGAAATCGGTGGAAGAAACATCACCAGAAACATCAAGCAAAGAATCATGAATAGCATTAGAAGCATGGCAAACATTTTTTTCAAAGAGCACAAGCTACAAGGCCTAGCATTTATCTCTACAAGTTCAGCCCTAGCATGCTCAAGTTCATCTACACATGTGGTGTGAGTCAATTTAGTTCATTAATTTCAGCATGTAAAGACTCCATGAAACACATGGTAATAAAGCATTTGACTTTAGCAAGGCTATTTCAGTTTTAGCACAATCAAGGTCCTTGCTCAAGTCAATGCAAACTAAACATGGTTTGGAAGCATTAGATGTCAACATGTCATTTTTAGATTTTAAGCTAGCAATAGAAAAGCATAGCTCATCATTCTTCCTAGCCATGTCACTACAAGAAGTGCAAGGCAAAAACGCTCTAGACTTCCAATGAAAAAGCCACATTTTAACCTAGTGATGGAGCAATTCAACTTATCTATCTTTCTACGCAAGGTATCACAAAGCTCATCATATGTAACATTATCATCACAACAAGCTTCAAAGCGTCGGGACAAAGCCCCAAGACTAGCAACAAGTGTACCTTTCTTGGCCTTGCCAAGTTCACGCACAAGATCTTCCGTCGAATGTCCATCATCTCCTAGGAAGTCCAGCAAAGCCTCCACCTCACGCTCCAAAGACTCATTCCTCCTTCTTGCCAAATTGTCATCCTCGGCTGCATGTCCAAGACTCAAACCTAAGGACAAAGACACACCGGGAGAAGAGCTTGGTGCCATTTGGAAAAGCACCGTTAGTGTTAGGCAAACAAAAGCTCAAGCACCTCGGCAAACCAAAAGCCGGAAACACAACCGCTCTCAAAAGGTCGCCTTCACGGATCCGGAACCGGTTAAGGTAGAGAGATCCTTAACTGGCTACGATACCAGTTGAAGGACCGAATTGGCGACCAGAGGGGGGTGAATGGGAGCCTCAAATTTCTTCTTCAGAAATCGATGGCCCTTGTCCCAGAGAGTCACCCCAAAAGCAAGACAAGGACTTGGTAGTGTCCACGACCCTAGATGTAGGGTGGATGCCTCCAAGAAGCACAGCGGGACACTACTGGAGCACAAAAGAGCCTCGGAGCATTTGCAAGACTGCAGCGACCAATCCTGGGAGAAAAAATCAAAAGCTGTATCAAACAGTGTCCAAAATTGTGAAATTTGAACCACAGGTACAAGACACCCTGGATGGTCTCCCTAAAATTGCAGCTCAAAACTCCAAAGTATCAATACCGGACATGTCCGGGTTTCCTACCGGACATGTCTGGTATGCACTGTCCAGACCAGTTTTGGGAGAAAATTCCAAAACCCTATCAAACGGTGTCAAAAAATTATGAAACTTTAACCATAGCTAGTAGACACCTAAGGGAAGATCTCCACAAAATTGCAGCTCCAAATTCCAAGACGTCAATACCGAACATGTCCAGATTGCATACCGGACATGTCCAGTGTGCACGCTGCAGCTTCAGAAACTTCTGATTTCGAAACCAAAATCGACTGGATCTTCACCAAATCGAATGGAGCTACAACCAAACTTCTCCCAAGTGTTCTTCTACGTGTTGGGAAGCTAATCCTAGGATATCATTGCTTCAACCCAACTAAACCATGAGAAATCCGAAGAACACTAGAAAAAGGGGAAGAGGGAAGAACAAAAACAATTTCGAGCCGATCTACTTGTTCGTGAGGGCAGGGATGAATTCCTTCGGTGGAAAAGTTCTCCTCACATCAAAGAACAAGTTGATTCAAACGGAATCGCAAAAGACGCAGCGTAGAGGGAGATCGAGTGAGGGGAAATTCGTGGAGAAAAGAAGAACGCGAAGAACAAATTCAAAACGCGAATTCACCACAAATTTGATCCTTGGATTCAACAAGATGAATTGGATTAAGCACTCGGTGTCCGGGCTACAAGCCACTCCAGCAGATCAAAGCTTGGATGGTGAAAAGCTCAAGAAACAAGAGCCTGTCTCTCCCTAACCCTAGCCTCCTCTCACACAACGCAACAAAATGAGAGTGACACCATCCAAGGATGCTGCTGCCCTAGCAGCCCCCCTCATATATATAGGCGCACGTCCGAAGACCAAAACGCCCTTACATTAAGCACTCGTCCCAAATACCCCCAAGGGTAAAACCGTCCAGTCGGTCAATCTTCATCCGACGGCCACGCCCGCCACATCCGGTAGCTTCGCCTCGACGCGACCTCCCTGATGCCGCCACGTGCCGTCACCGTCGACCGCCGCGCCTTCTCACCGATAGCTTTCGCCGCAACGCAAGCCTCTCGGTGCCGCCACGCGTCGACCGTCCTTTCGGACCAACCCCCGGTTTTGAGGCCCAAACCGGGAAACCGTGCACCCCGAGTTTTGAGGCCCAAACTCGAAACCCGCCAGCCCAGGTTTTGAGGCCCAACCTGGAAATCGTCCTCGCCGAGTTTTGAGGCCCAAACTCGGAAACCGGCCATCCAGGTTTTGAGGCCCAAACCTGGAAATCGTCGATGGTAGCTTTTTGAGGCTCAGCTACCGAACCCGCACCGTAGACGGGATGTGGTTCTCACACCCCGACCACCGGCACCGATGCCGATGCATGTCCAGCCTCCACGCCGGGCACACGCCTTCGCCATCCTCTTGACTTGGCCGACGGCACTTGCGCGCACGCAAGCCCGTGCCGACCTCCCGCCTAGTGCCAATGCCACCGCCATCGTCTTCCTCCCGACTTCGGTCGTGCATCGCACATCCCCATGTGCTCCCGCTCGCCGATGCCATGTGCCAGCTACCACAGCTGGTCCTCTGGCCCTCCGGTCCGTCGGTCCATGCCTCACGTCCGCCCTTCACCGCTCTGGTACATCGGCATGGCACGTCCGCCGCACGGCACGCCCATCCTTCACCGCTCCCGGTCCGTCGGCACGGCACGTCTCAACTTGACCTTCACCTCGCCATAGACCACTATCTCCGAGCTCCACACCTGCACATCAAACAAGCCAAGAGACACATGTTGCACACACACACACCAACACAAAACACAACACAACTCACGCCACCGGTTAGTCATAAACATTAAGCGCATAGCAATAATGACTCAACCGGGAAAAGCCTCAAACCTTCCTCATCAAAGTCAATCATTCATCATATATGTTCTCAAGAAGGAGCTGGAGGAGGTGAGGGCGAGGTCTTCTTTGTTGGGTGCGTGCAAGCTTTGTCCTAGCTTGCGAACTGAGTTGGCAGAAGTTAGTGCCAAGCTTGCTGAAGCCATGAAGGCCAGCTCAGTTAGCACCCCGGCCGCTCCATGTGAGCGATGCGTGGGGATGGAGCTTGAGATTGCCAACTGTCGGCATGCCAGGATGCAAACCGAGGAGGAAAACACATACCTTCGGTCCATTCTGAGTTG
Organism: Coix lacryma-jobi var. lacryma-jobi; assembly: GCA_009763385.1. NCBI lineage: Eukaryota > Viridiplantae > Streptophyta > Magnoliopsida > Poales > Poaceae > Coix > Coix lacryma-jobi. Next base: position 127,488,070 of record CM019825.1, on the reverse strand, counting down.
GGTGTCATGCAATGAGCCGCAGTTGGGCATGATGATCAGTCCGTTCAAGAGGGGAACTGATTGCTCGGGAGTAGGCTTTGAGTCAGGTGGGAAGAGAGCCAGTACCTTTGGCAAGATTGGTGAGTTTAGTGGAGTGAACCCTAGTGAAAAGCCATCCACTATCCCTAAGCTTATCAAGATCACCTCACCTAAGCCTCCCAAGCCTATCACCAAGGATGGCATCCTTGATGAACCTCCCAAGGCTCCACCTCACAAGCAAGTGTGGGTTCCTAAACCTAACCATCTTAAGAACACACTTGACACCCTTCCTGACGTCTCTAGTGATCCCCTTCCAAAGGGCAAGAAGTCAGCCAGAGTGAACAACTCTCGCAACCATAGAAACCAACAACCCAAGAGAGTGGTGAGGTTTGAGTGCGAGTACTGTCACCGTGAGGGTCACCTAGCTGAGTTTTTGCTTTCGGAGGAAGAGAGATGCTAGAAAGGAGTTGGAGCTGAACAACCAGGCCAGCACAACCCTCTCCATGGTGTGCAAGGTCGGGGAGCTCAGAGGCAGGGCGCTAGACCTGGAGGTGCACCCCCTCGGGCAGCTAGGCCCCAGGCAGCTAGACCACAGGGTGGTGGTCGTGCCCGTCGCGGTTCCGGTCGTCCTCAATACGATCGGGAGCCGAGTGTAAGAGGCTTTGCTGCTCAGTCCCATAGCGGACCCACCTTTTCAGTATGGTGGTGATCGCTTTGCACAGATGGGGCAGGTAGGTCAGTTTGGAGGTTTTCCGTTCCTAGTGGACCACCCTTTCAGGTTCGTGGTGATCGCTATCCACCCATGGGACGAGGACAGTTTGGTGTTGCTACTAACACTTTTTTCTGGGCCTATGACATAGCACTGGTATCCTTCTCAGTATACTAACCCCAGTGTTGTGCCATATGCTCACTTCCTGCCTTTCTATTGATGCAGGAGCTTCGGTTGGAGAAACATGTGGCTCATGGATTCCGGTGTGTTCGCGCCACATGACCGAAAAGAAGGAATGGTTCTCCAGCCTTAGCCCCGTGATGCACAAGGAGTACGTCACTTTTGGGGATAATAGTAGAGGTAAGGTTGTTTCTCTTGGAGCTATTCGGCTCAATGAGAGCTTTGTTCTCAAAGATGTTGCTTTGGTTTCGAGCTTGCATTACAATTTGCTTTCTGTTTCGCAACTTCTTGAGGATGATTTTGAGGTGCGCTTTAAGAAGGGTTTGAGTCGTGTCTTAGACCCTCGGGGAGATCTTGTTTGTTGGATTGTCCCTTTTGGCCGTGTTTTTTCAGAGCCGACTTTTCTCGTTCTTTCGGCTCTGCTAGATGTTTGATGGCTGGTCCTTTTTCTGATTTGTGGAAGTGGCATAGGAGGCTCGGTCACTTGAGTTTTGACTTGCTTGCAAGACTTAGCTCACTTGGCCTAATCCAAGGATTGCCCAAGCTTAAGTTTCAGAAGGACCTTGTTTGCCATCCCTGTCGTCACGGGAAGATGGTTGCCGCTTCTCACCCACCTGTTAATCAGGTGATGACAAAGCGACCCGGCGAGCTTTTACACATGGACATAGTTGGTCCAGCTCGGGTCTTCTCAGCGGGTGGGAAGTGGTACGTTCTAGTGATCGTTGACGATTTTTCGAGGTACTCTTGGGTATTTTTCATGGAGGGTAAGGATGAAGCTTTTCCATTTGCTCGTGACCTGATTTTGAGGCTAAAAACTGAGTTTCCCCCTGATACCATTAGAGCTATTCGTAGTGATAATGGTACTGAATTTGATAACTCTCAGTTTGCCTCTTTCTGTTATTCCAATGGAATCGAGCATCAGTTTTCTTCTCCTTATGTCCCCCAGCAAAACGGTGTTGTTGAGCGCAAGAACCGGACCCTTGTTGAGATGGCCAGGACGATGCTCGATGAGCATAGGACTCCTAGGCGTTTTTGGGTCGAGGCTATCAACACCGCTTGCCATGTTGCAAATCGCATCTTTCTTCGGGCTTTCATGAAGAAGACTTCTTATGAGTTGCGGTTTGGACGTGTACCCAAGGTGTCTCATTTTCGGGTGTTTGGGTGTAAGTGTTTATCCTGAAGCAAGGCAATTTGGATAAGTTTGAATCCCGCTCTACTGATGGTGTGTTTCTTGGTTATGCTTCGCATTCGCGCGCTTATCGAGTTCTTAACCTTGAGACTAACCGGATAGTGGAGACCTGCGAGGTCACATTCGACGAAACTATGCCTTGTGTTTCTTCTGCTCTTGATGTTGCAGTAGAACAGGAGCTGGGAGAGACCATCTTTGTGGAGGAGGAGCAGGAGAATGCTGATTGGGGTGATCCCGAGCCAACTCCACTGGCTGCCTCCGTCGACCCTGCGACGACTACTTCAGCTCGAGGACCGATCCCACGACTTCTTCTTCTTGGGGTCCTCTTGAGCCACCTCCCCAGCAAACACCAGCTGCACCCGGGAGAGCGACAGCATCTGGCGAGAGGGAGGCGACTTCGGCGAGGCAAGCGCCCCGAAGCATTCAGCAGACTCACCCCCCGCAGCAGATGATCGGCGGCATCGACCAGCGAGTCACGCGGTCGCGAGCGTATGAAATCTCACACTTTGCTCACTCTGCATTCGTTGCTTCTTTTGAGCCCAAAGATGTTGGACACGCACTTTTTGATGCTAACTGGGTCAATGCCATGCATGAGGAGCTAGAAAACTTTGAGCGAAACCGAGTTTGGACCCTAGTTCCACCTCCACCAGAATGCCACCCTATAGGTACCAAATGGGTTTTCAAGAACAAAGAGGGAGGATGGGATGGTAGTGAGGAACAAGGCTAGGAGGCTAGTAGCCCAGGGTTTCTGCCAAAAAGAGGGGATAGATTATGAGGAAACCTTTGCCCCTGTAGCCCGTTTAGAAGCCATCAGAATCCTTCTAGCCTTGCCGCTTCGAAGGGTTTTAAGCTTTATCAGATGGATTTTAAGAGTGCCTTTTCTGAATGGGTATATAGAGGAAGAGGTTTATGTTAGGCAAACCCTCAGGTTTCGAGGATCCCAAGTTTCCAAACCATGTTTATAAACTGTCTAAAGCTTTGTATGGTTTGAAACAAGCCCCGAGAGCGTGGTACGATCGTTTGAAAACCTTTTTTACTCTCCAAGGGTTTTAAAATGGGACGGGTTGATAGGACCTTGTTTCTTCTCTCCTCAAGCAAGGCAATGATACCCTGATAGTCCAGATTTACGTGGATGATATCTCTTGGTGGCTCTTCTCATGCACTTGTTGCGAAGTTTGCAGATACAATGAGCAAGGGTTTGAGATGAGTATGATGCGTGAGTTGACTTTCTTCCTCGGATTGCAAATCAAGCAAACCCGAGACGTGACGTTCGTGCATCAAGGTAAATACACGAAGGACATCCTGAAGAAATTCGACATGGGCGAGGCCAAGCATCTTACCGCCCCATGCCGACGACGACTTGCGATGGATGCAGACCAAGACGGAGAGCCGTTTGACCAGAAGGAGTACAGGAGCATGATCGGCTCGCTCCTATACCTGACGGCGACGAGACCGGATATACAGTTCGCTGTGTGTCTGTGCGCTCGTTTTCAGGCGTCCCCTCGGACTTCCCACAAGCAAGCGGCTAAGCGCATCATGAGGTACCTCCGATACACTCCTGTGTTCGAACTCTGGTATTCGTCTTCTTCGAACCTCTCGCTTTGTGGTTATTCCGATGCGGATTTTGCCGGCTGTCGGCTTGAGCGTAAGTCTACTTCTGGGACTTGTCAGTTTCTTGGCTCCTCCTTGGTTTCGTGGTCTTCTCGCAAGCAATCGAACGTAGCCCAGTCTACTATAGAAGTCGAGTATGTTGCCGCTGCTTCTTGTGCTTCGCAGCTTTTATGGTGGTTGCTACATTGCATGATTTTGGTCTAGATTTCAGTCGGGTCCCTTTGCTTTGTGATAGCACTTCAGCCATTAGTGTAGCAAAGACCCAGTTCTTCACTCCAAGACCAAACACATCGATGTTCGCTTTCACTTTCTTCGTGATCACTATGAGAAAGGCGACATTGATCTTAGGCATGTAGACACCCATAACCAGGTTGCGGAATTTTTCACCAAAGCCTTTGGACCTCTCAACTTTTGCTAGGTTGAGAGGTGAGCTTGGTGTGTGTTTCCCCTTTTAGATGGGGGAAACATTTTTTTTATGTACCATAGTTTAACTTTCTGACTCTTTTTGTTTCTGGGTCTTGAGTCTTTTCAGTTTTTTTTGGCTCCGACTCTGACTTCATCATGTATTCATCCTGCATTTCGAGCTTCAGGTCTATATTCTTGAGAATTAATCTATGCTCTGTTTAGTGTATGCTTCGATGATATATGATGATGCTTGTAGCCTAGGCTCTTTTTGATCACTGATGCATGTTGTGAGCTAAGCTATTTTTCAGAATGATGAACATGTCTAATGAACTTAAAATTTGAAACATGTTCACCATTGAGATTGGCAACTAGCCTGTGTAGAATGTGTTGAGGTCACTTGAGCTATTTCATATATACTAGGTTGCTATGTCTCTAGTTCTGAGCCATTCACTTGCTTGGATTTCCCATATTCTACTTAAAATGAACCAAGTTGTAGTGAATTGAAAAGATCGAGATGGGATTGCTTTGTCAACACATCACGGTATCGAGACTGTTTCTCATTGCACATTGAGTTAAACTTGAGCCGTGTAGTGTAAGACCGAAACCGATGCTTTAAGCTTCAGATTGCATATGCATAGGCTTAGCTCGGTTGAAAAGTTAGGCAATGACAAGCTTTCAACCTCTCGCAATCACATGCTGATTTTAAACTTGTGTTAATAACCGCTGCAAAATTCTCCGATAAAAACTGAAAACACAAGCCTATGTTTCATTCTATAGCATGATGATTGAACTTTGCTAGGGGTAGTTTCACCTTGTATACATATTTTAGCACTTGTTTGACTTCCTGTCTATACATGTTTAGTGCTATTTTAATGGTGAAAAACTCCTTTCTGAATGGTTTAAAACTGCTCACTTGGCTTATGTATTCATATCTTGTTTTCAGTGATCAGTTTGAGCCTTTGCTAGCACTGGTGTATATTGCTATTCAGTCGGATCAGCACTCATTAGAGCATTTATTCACTTTTTCGAGTATATACCTGAAGCTGCTAACATGCATTTTTGACTCATGTGCATGTGCTTGACTCCAATAGGCATGACCTAGCTCCGGTTGACTTGCTCAGGGTCTTTTCCCGTCTCTTGTGCTTGCAAATTGCCCCCAAGGGGGAGATTGTCTTGTTGTGGTGACAATTTGCAATTTATGCTTCTTCTGTTGAGATTTAATGCTTCTTCTATTGAGGGGGAGTCTTTGAGTAAGGGGGAGTTCTTCTGCCCTCTTTTCGGATTTGGTGCTTCAATTGGTATCGATCTTTTCAGCTATTTGCGTTGAGTTTCTGTGCCTCTGTCTTGAGGGACTAGCTGTTGATTTAATGGTTCTTGATTGGTATCGTGCCTACTGCTGGTTGTGTTGAGCCTCTGTGCCTCTATCTTGAGGGACTAGCAGTAGTTGCTTCTCATACAGTCTTCAGTTGGTATTCGAGCTTCTGCTAGTGGTGTTGAGCCCCTTCTGCCTCTTCTTGAGGACTAGCTTGTTGTTGACTTGGTTGTGTCGAGCCGTTGCCCATGTCTTTGGGAACCAAGTCCTGTGCTCTGGTGTTGATCGAGGTTTGCTCTTGATAAGTTGTTGCACCGATCTTTTGCTTGGTTGTGTCGAATCGTTGCCCATGTCTTTGGGGACCAAGCTTTGCTTATCTCGATTTGTTCTTCTCCGGCCTTTTCCCTGGCTTTTTGAACATTTCGAGTAAGTTCTCTCCTTCTATCTAATTCTGCTTTCTTTTACTTTGGTTACGGTTACTATGAGTTGACGATGCACTCATCAAGGGGGAGATTGAGAACACAAGGTTGATATGTGCCCTGTGGTTTCCCTTCCTGAGTGATGAGTGATCGATCAACCGGCAACATGTCTCTTGGCTGTGTTGATGTGCAGGTGCGGAGCTCGGAGATAGTGGTCGAAGGTGAGGTGAAGGTCAGGCGGGGACGTGTCGTGCCGACGGACCGGGAGCGGTGAAGGGCGAACGTGGAGCTTGGACTGACGGACCGGGAGACCTGAGGACCAGCTGTGGTAGCTGGCACATGGCGTCGACAAGCAAGAGCACATGGGGATGTGCGGTGCATCGGCCGAGTCGGGAGGAAGGTGATGGCGTCATGACACTTGGCGAGAGGCCGAGAAGGATGGCGAATGCACTGTGCCCGGCGTGGGAGGCTGGACATGCTCCGACATCGGTGCTGGAACTCGGGGTGTGCGAACCACATCCCGTTTACGGCACGGGTTCGGTAGCTGAGCCTCAAAAAGCTACCATCGGCGGTTTCCAGTTTTCGGCCTCAAGACCTGGGGTGGCCGGTTTCCGAGTTTGGGCCTCAAAACTCGGCAAGGACGGTTTCCAGGTTTGGGCCTCAAAACCTGGGCACACGGGTTTCTGAGTTTGAGCCACAAACTCAGCTGGAGGACAGGTTTCCCGGTTTCAGCCTCAAAACCGGGGGGAAGGCCCAGGTTTCCCGGTTTCGGCCTCAAAACCGGGGGGGGGAGGTCCGCAAAAAGGACGGTCGACACATGGCGGCGTGGAGAGGTTGGCGCGGCGGCGCAGCTATCCACGAGGAGGGCGCGGTGGTCGACAAGGCGGCACGTGGCGGCATCCTGAGGCTTGCGTCGAGGCGAAGCTAAGTATGAGAAGGGCGCGTGGCCGTCGGATCGTCATCAAGCAGAGTTGGACCGGGATACCCCTAGGGTTGGCCGTTTCGCTCATCTACCTAGGGTTAGAAGGGGATTATTGTTTAGGCTATAAATAAGAGAGGCACCCCTCCTCTCCATCCATCCTTGCAGTCATTTACTCCTAAGCACTCTCTCTCGTTAGTCCCCGTTTAGGTTCCAATCATACCTGGCTGTAAGTGATCCACAGAAAAGACTCAATCATGTCTCTGTGTTTTGGGAATTTTAGGAAGTGAGACCGTAATCTCACGGTTGTAGCGTGCTGCAAGAGTGCAGAGAAAAAAAATTTGACCATCAGGAGCAGGAGAAACCAGAACTTTTAGATACATAAACTGATTGGTATGCAGAGTAATGTTTGCAAACATATATATAGAAACCAAAACGCATGCCTGACGCGACGGGTCCTTTTTCCTATATTTTGATAACATCCAAATTCAACCCTGCCCTCTGCCACGAGCAACTACTGCCGTTTTTATTCCAACGATGACTCCCCATCATCGATCTCCAGCGATGGCGTTGGCGCGCATACATACGGAAGTAACCGCAGATAGATAGCGCTAACGATCGATCGATCCAACAGACGACCACTGCAGTAAGTGTTGGGCATTCTTAACGTCATTACCAAAAGTAGACTTAATTCTCTAATTCTGATAACGGCGCCAAAAATGCCAAACCTATCCCTCATGCCACTTAAGCCAAGTTGTCATCCCCAGCATGACATGAGAGACGCGGTATTGAAATATGCAATTGCTCATCAAGATAAATAAATAAAGGGAATCTGCAAGCGCACAGATTAATACCGATGCAGCATTTTAACCGGGAAGTATTCCAGGTATCGTTATTTATATTTTTACCACTGGGAAGGGATTCTAAGCATCGTAGTTGATCGTGGAATGAGAATATAGAACTGAGTATCTATCATTGCATGTATAATATAGAGCATCTATCTATCTCATCATACAGGGATAAATGTCACATAGAATATAGATAAATATGAATAGTGACAAGGATAATTAATCTGATCAGCATAACTAGCCACATATAATAATGATAAGCACCTCAACAGATATTCTAGCAAGTCATTAGCATGGAATTAGGATGAACTACAAAATATTCCCTAAGTAATTATTAACTATAAAGTCTAGCATTATCATAGTTAGTGCAATTATACTTGGCAATCATAGCGAGAAAAGACTACACCCATGCATAGTGAATATTAGCAAGGAAGATGAAGAACATAGCAATCACTCCCCTGTAATAATGTTGCTCTGCCTGCCCTATACACGAGAGGGGGACTATATAAGAATCAACGAAGCTGTCACTATCGCGAACTACCCACCGATCCGGCATATAGGGTGCAATCGCAGATAAAGACGGTATAGACACCACGTCTACACAATATTTATCATTCACCCACTGCGCACATGGATAAACGCTATACGATCCTAGGCATGTATATAATTCCAATCTAACTATGCCAAGCATATAACTACGATAAACTAAGAACAATATAATTGCTAATATAATCAAGTAGAGCAAAGTCATATTCAATATATTGAAATAGAACAAAGTAGTATTCATAATATTGAAGAACAATGATGAACAATTGAAGAACAAGAGAGAAATTACCAAGAATCCTCTTGACAGATCCGGGAACCAATCGAAGATTGACTCCTTCTAGTTCTAATCCTATGTAGCTATGCTAAAACTAGAGATCTAGTTGATGTGGTGGCTCTAGGGCTTGATCAGAGACTCTCTCCTCCTGATGACTGAATTAGGAACTGAATAATGAGACAGAGGTGCCTGCTCCAGGGTCCAGGGCCTTGCTTATATAGTCTTTTCGGGTGAATCTGGGCCGTTGGATCAAACCGACATTGAACGGACGGTTTTCCTTAATCCTTTAGGTCGGTGGAGCATAATCCTCGAGGCGGAGCCTGATTGGCTGAGGGGGCAGGGCGGGCGCCCAGGGACTAGGGGGCGGGCGCCCTGGTCCCGGGCCCGTTCGGCCTCCCGCTCGTTCCCGTGGCTTCTGGACTCTTCCACATTAAGGAAAATTGGGGGTTACGTTAATTATCCGTCATTAACCCGACATGTGGGCCTTTCCTTCATATTTCCTGATAACCCCCTGCAGAAATAGATAAACAGCAAAACTCGTGGAATTCTGTCAGATAAAACCCTAAGTCTGGGTGTTGGTTTCATTTAGATCCTTTTCTCTATTTATTTGATAGATATAATTGATACTTAAGGACCGTCAACAAACTCCCCCAAGCTTACCTCTTGCTCGTCCCTGAGCAAGGATAGTCTCAGTGATGGATCAGAAGTTGCTGAATGCTTTTGAATTTTGACGGTACACATATGCTTTCAAATAGAGTCTTATCTCTGAGTTAGAGTAAACTGTCAAGACTTAAAACTTACTCATTGTGCCTTTCACTATGGGGCTTGCAACTGTCACCTTTGTCTTGAGCGGTTAAAAGATAGAACAGTCTAGTCAAGCGCCATGTCTCTTATTCTTGATCAGCTATAGCTCTGGAGTTTTTGCAGATTTTCAAATAAAACTCAGAGATTCCTTGTATGACTCTCTCAGGTCTCTCATTTGTGGTATTTCTGGATCCTCACCAAGGCAGTAATGGTGTTTGCCTTCTCTCAAGCAAAGTATGTAGTATTTGTGGTATAAGGCAGAGTGACATTGCCTTCTCTCTCAACCTATCCTAATAAGGTTTTTGATATCTGGAGCTCATAGGTGGGAGATAAGGTATACATACTTACAAGACATTTATTGCATAGTCAAACCATGGATCCAGAGAAACAAGTCAATAAGTCAAATCAAGATGTGCATGTGTGGTGAATGAATGGTGTATGGTGATAATGGTGGAGAGTGTCTAATTCTACTTTTGCTCTTTTTGAGGGGATACATACCTTTCTTGCTTTTGGTGCTCTTGAGGAGGATGAGATGCTCTATATTTTTATTTATTATTTTTTTTTCTTTCCTCTCAGGTGGGTATCTTGTACCCCTAATTCTACTGTCGGACACTTGTCCATTTTTACCTCTCTTCTCACACTTTTTCACTTTTTTTTTTTCATCGAGGTTCCGAGCACTTGCTCCTTTTTATTCCTCGTAATATTTTTCTTTTCGAGGTTCCGGGCACTTGCCCCTTTTTATTTCCTCGGATAGAGCACTCATCTCCTTAGAACAATTTAGCAAGTGGTAGTAACCAAATAACTTGAGCATTTATTTCACAGGGAATAACAGGAATAGGAAAATGTTTTTGGCTATTCTCTCCCGGGTTAGGAGTAGAATAATTTTGTGTGGATCTGGAGATGGGAATGGATGTATGTGGATGCGTACTTCCGGAGTAGAAGCAGCATATATGAGTGAACGTGCAAGTGAATCTTGATTTAACCACATGACAAGCTCCTAAGGGTCTACACAGCTTGACTACACTCAATGCTCATAAGTAGTAAAAAGTAAATGTATAGCTTAAAGTCTAGCAAGCATGTATGTATGGCCGTGGTAGGAATTTAAACTCTCATCATAAAGGAACTCATCATGTAGCATTTTAAAGATTTTCAAAGATAAATTCTCCAGAATTCTAGCATCTCTAGGAATAGATAAACAGCAGCTCAACCTTCCATATCATATCCGTTAACAACTTAGACTTTAGATCAAGTTCTCTTCCCACAAGTTCAGGTTTAGAGTAAGCTTTTAAATAATAACAGTTATGTCTAAACTAGAGAGAGAACTTCTAATTGAAATTAGGCAGAGCAACTATTCATCATATCCATGCTAGAGTTTTATTATCTAGATTCATTTTAGCATAGCCACTTTATTTATTTATTAAACACACTAAGCAAAAGATATAGATATATATATAAGCACAAAATCTTTATTTGGTTTTTCATCGTTTTATTTTAATATAGTATAAGTATAAATATAAAGATAGATATAGAAATACTTAGCGAGATAACGGGGGTGCTCTCCCCCAAGCTGGATCTTGACGTAGTTCTCTTGATGTAGCTAGCAGATAGCGGAGGTGTATTTGAAAGTCGGCAGCACCCTGACAGCGATTAGAATGTCCTCCGTCTGCTAGTCCTCTTGGATTCTGTGAAGCTCAAATAGACAACAAAGCTTGTGGAACTGATTAAGTGTTAGCATAAATATCTAGCCTTTATCATGTTGAGCCTCCTTGATTATTTTTATGTTTTCATTTTATAAAGCAGAAGAAAATATTTATTTATTTTTTTATGCCACCACAGTGAATGTACTTATGGGTTTTATGCCACTCGTATACTCACATGGGGCTTCTAGAGTTTTTTTTTAACATTTTTATTTTCTTTCTAAGATAACATGAATATGATTAACTAAACAAACTATTAAGTAAATATCTGAGAAGGGAAATGGATAACTACCAAGTTACCTCTTGGCAAGGCGTCCGGCATTTTTAAGTCCTCCGAACGGGACTCTATGTGTACTCAGTTGTCTTGGGAGTCAGTGGATGGCGTAGTCGGTGGTTCCGGCAGCGCCTCCTCCTCGTGTTCAACTGTCTTTTCTTTCCACACTTGTCTTGGTGCTTCGGTCTCTTCAAGACAGTGCTGATTGAGTGGTATGTCCTCAGATCTTACCACTTCTCCTTCGTAGTCTGCCCATCCATCCTTGATGACCGTTTGCTTCTGGTTGCGGTTCCGCCTCCTTCTCCTTGTCCTGACCTGCTTAGATTCTTCAAATACGTAGTTGGGGTCAGTAAGTAAAGGCGTACCTTCTCAGAGGGGAAGTGCATGTGGACTTCTCCAGTTCCAATGTAGATGATTGCTTTGACAGTACTGAGGAACGGTCTTCCAAGGATGATAGGTGGATCATACTCGTCTTCTCCCATGTCAACAACTTGAAAGTCTGTATGGACAAAATGATCGTCTATCTTGACAGGGACGTCAGTTACTGTACCTTCAACCTGTCGGAATGTCTGATCTGCCATCTGGAGACGAATGTATGTCGGCTTCAAGGGCATGGTTCCGAACAGCAGTTCATAGGTGACCTTGGCCATTATGTTGACGCCCGACCCAGTGTCGCATAGTGTCTTGTAGAAGTTGTACCCATTAATGGAGCAATAATGCTTGGCATACCTGGGTCGTCCTTCTTGTCCAAGAATGGTGACTTGAGTTGGCGATCTTGACCTTTGTGCACGACAGTGACCATCTTGACTGATTCGGTCCACACTTGCTTTTTGCTCTTGTTCCTCTTGTTGGTCCTCCTTGGTTCATATTGGGGTTGCTCTAGGATTTGTACGGTCTTGTTCTTGAAGGAAAACATTTCCTTCCTCCCCTTTATGTGGAAACTGATCTTGGGCAGCACTAGCGTAGATGACAGCTCCCGTGGTGTTCAGGAATGGCCTCCCTAGGATGACGGGAGCCCTCTCGTCAGAACCGGTCTCTATTACTACGAAGTCTGCTGGAGCGTACGAGGAACCAACTCGGACACAGATGTTCTTCAAGATTCCTCTTGGGTAACTTAGTGTCCTATCTGCAAGCTGCAAACACATGGTTGTTTCTAATAATGGTTGTGAAAAGAGTTTTTCGTAGAGTACCCTGGGCATGATGTTGACGCTTGAGCCAAAGTCACAGAGTGCTTCTGGGAAGTCTCGCATGCCGATGGAGATCGGGATGACGGGGCGTCCTGGGTCGCCTCTCTTGACTGGCAGAAGTTCAGTACTTACCTCAATGATGGGGTTACTCCAGTAATCTCCTGCATCAAATATGTCTACAAGATTTGCAGATTCTAATGCATCCGGTTGTGATGGTATACCGGGGTTAGTAGCAGGAACAGCAGCAGCTATTTGATTCAATTGAGATTCAATCATTTTATTAAAGCTAATTTGATTCTTGATGGCAGTAGAAAAATTATCCATTCTATTATTTATATTTTCTAGAATTTTATCATTAGATGCCAATTTCTTAGACATGTTATCCATTAGCTTTCCTTGATTAGACACTAACTCTCTTAAAGGTGGATAATTATTATTACTGAAAGAATTGTTACCTTGGTAATTACCTGAGTAGTTAGGCCTTTGTTGATTCCAACCTTGATTCTGCTGAGGACGGTTGTAGTAGTTATTGTTGTTGTTGTTGATGTAGTTCACGTCCTCTAGCAACTCGGGACAGTGATTGCCCGAATGTCCAACACCTCCACACTCCTCACAAGTCATGTGGGAGTCGTAGACGTGCATTACTTCCTTCTTCTCTCCAGCTCGGTCATCGAGCTTCTTCATGAGTAGGTCTAGCTTGGCAGACAGCATGTCTACCTCCTTGAGCTGATGCATACCTCCACCTCTCTTGCGGGTCTGAGTTCTCTCTTCATTCCAACCTTGGTTGGACGCCATCTTCTCCACAAGAGCTGTGGCTTGTGGTATGGTGAGTGATAGGAATGCTCCTCCAGCTGCAGCATCCATGGTCTCACGGGCACTATTGACGAGCCCATGATAGAATGTCTGCATCAGCAACCAGCTCTCCATTCCATGATGGGGACATTCTAGGATGTAGTCTTGAAAGCGCTCCCATGCTTCTGGAACGGATTCATCGTGCTGTTGCTGAAAGCTTGTAATCTTCCCACGGAGAGCATTTGTCTTGCCCATGGGAAAGAACTTGGCTAGAAAGTTCGTGGAGCAGAGTGCCCACGTAGTATTCTTCTCCTTTGTAGCGTAGAACCACTGCTTCGCTCTCCCCACAGTGAGAATGGGAAAAGGCGAAGTAGTATGGCGTCTCTAGGAACATCAGCCATGGTGAAAGTGCTGCAGATCTCCAGGAAGTGTTGAAGATGAGCACTAGCATCCTCGTGTGGCTTCCCACAGAACTGGTTAGCTTGCACCATGTTGATGAGCCCAGGCTTGAGCTCGAAGTTGCGGTCGATCTCCACAGCAGGTCCAGTGCGGATGTTGTCCGTAGTGGGAGCTGAGAACTCGCGGATCGACTTGTTCGCCATAGCTTCGAATTCAGCTGACAAGTTCCGGACGAAACTTCGGCGGTCTTCTGATTTGGATGAAGTTTTGCGCTGAAGTGTTGACGATTTGAGCTTGGCTCTTGTTCTTCTGAATAAGGCTTCGGGGTCGTCAACAAAGTTGTCTGGAAGATGTCTTCTATTCATACATCACCCTGAAATAAAATAAAAAATGGAAAATGCAGGGGTAAAACTGTACGAGAGAATTGATAAGCTCGAATATATTAGTGATGCGAATGATGTCTCAAAGTTCTTTATTCATTCCAACTTAGAAATCAACCTTCCCCGGCCACGGCGCCAAAATGCTTGTTGGGCATTCTTAACGTCATTACCAAAAGTAGACTTAATTCTCTAATTCTGATAACGGCGCCAAAAATGCCAAACCTATCCCTCATGCCACTTAAGCCAAGTTGTCATCCCCAGCATGACATGAGAGACGCGGTATTGAAATATGCAATTGCTCATCAAGATAAATAAATAAAGGGAATCTGCAAGCGCACAGATTAATACCGATGCAGCATTTTAACCGGGAAGTATTCCAGGTATCGTTATTTATATTTTTACCACTGGGAAGGGATTCTAAGCATCGTAGTTGATCGTGGAATGAGAATATAGAACTGAGTATCTATCATTGCATGTATAATATAGAGCATCTATCTATCTCATCATACAGGGATAAATGTCACATAGAATATAGATAAATATGAATAGTGACAAGGATAATTAATCTGATCAGCATACTAGCCACATATAATAATGATAAGCACCTCAACAGATATTCTAGCAGCAGTCATTAGCATGGAATTAGGATGAACTACAAAGATATTCCCTAAGTAATTATTAACTATAAAGTCTAGCATTATCATAGTTAGTGCAATTATACTTGGCAATCATAGCGAGAAAAGACTACACCCATGCATAGTGAATATTAGCAAGGAAGATGAAGAACATAGCAATCACTCCCCTGTAATAATGTTGCTCTGCCTGCCCTATACACGAGAGGGGGACTATATAAGAATCAACGAAGCTGTCACTATCGCGAACTACCCACCGATCCGGCATATAGGGTGCAATCGCAGATAAAGACGGTATAGACACCACGTCTACACAATATTTATCATTCACCCACTGCGCACATGGATAAACGCTATACGATCCTAGGCATGTATATAATTCCAATCTAACTATGCCAAGCATATAACTACGATAAACTAAGAACAATATAATTGCTAATATAATCAAGTAGAGCAAAGTCATATTCAATATATTGAAATAGAACAAAGTAGTATTCATAATATTGAAGAACAATGATGAACAATTGAAGAACAGGAGAGAAATTACCAAGAATCCTCTTGACAGATCCGGGAACCAATCGAAGATTGACTCCTTCTAGTTCTAATCCTATGTAGCTATGCTAAAACTAGAGATCTAGTTGATGTGGTGGCTCTAGGGCTTGATCAGAGACTCTCTCCTCCTGATGACTGAATTAGGAACTGAATAATGAGACAGAGGTGCCTGCTCCAGGGTCCAGGGCCTTGCTTATATAGTCTTTTCGGGTGAATCTGGGCCGTTGGATCAAACCGACATTGAACGGACGGTTTTCCTTAATCCTTTAGGTCGGTGGAGCATAATCCTCGAGGCGGAGCCTGATTGGCTGAGGGGCAGGGCGGGCGCCCAAGGGACTAGGGCGGGCGCCCTGGTCCGGGCCCGTTCGGGCCGTTCGCCTCCCGCTCGTTCCCGTGGCTTCTGGACTCTTCCACATTAAGGAAATTGGGGGTTACGTTAATTATCCGTCATTAACCCGACATGTGGGCCTTTCCTTCATATTTCCTGATAACCCCCTGCAGAAATAGATAAACAGCAAAACTCGTGGAATTCTGTCAGATAAAACCCTAAGTCTGGGTGTTGGTTTCATTTAGATCCTTTTCTCTATTTATTTGATAGATATAATTGATACTTAAGGACCGTCAACCGTAAGCTTAAGTGATAGAAGGCCGATCTAGTCGCGTCGCAGTCACGCACCAGCAAGCAAGGGCAGAATCATCCAGCCCGACGCGGGGCTCGTGGAGATCTACAGACTAATTAAAGAAGGCGACGGGAAACACTGGAGGGGGAAAAAACTGCAGGCAGAAGAGAACCTATGTTGATCGAGCGGACGGTACCTGGTAGCTAGATGCGTCGATACACTGCCGAAGCCGGCTGGATCTAGGGCCCAGCAGTGGGAGCTAGAGAGAGTGAAGAAGAAGGAAGAAGAAGAGAAGAAAGAAGGAAGAAGAAGAGAAGAAGAAGAAGAAGAAGGAAGACGAAAAGATCTCCGAAAGAAGAAGAAAAGAAGAAGAAGAAGAAGAGAAGAAGAAGAAAGAAAGAAGGAAGACGAAGAGAGAAGAAGAAAGAAGAAGAAAGAAGACGAAGCAAGAAGCAGAAGAAGAAGGAAGAAGAAGAAGAGAAGGAAGAAGAAGAAGAAGAAGACGAAGAAGAAGCAGAAGAAGAAGACGAAGAAGAGAAGAAGAAGAAGAAGGGAGGTCGGCAGGCGAGAGGCGCGACGGGGGAAGCGGGACGGAATCCCTGTGTCTCCGAGCCGCCGACGACTACGTGTAGGAATGGACAATCCCCGAGCGGCGAGGACGGAGGAAACTTTTTTACGCGATACGCAGTCTGCTCGCGCGCAGATAGATAGGCGCACGGAGGCTCTTTTTTTCCAAGTTGGGAAAATACCAAGTAGATTTAGGGAGTTGTTGGAGATGGTTTTTTGGTGTTTTTGCAAATTTATAAGAATAGCAAGCTATTTTAGGGAGTTGTTGGAGATGCTCTAACATCCTTGTGACCTCTCAGATCGTATCCTAGGCCTAGAGCTTTTGATTCGGAGGAGATCGGGTTGAATCTTTGAAGAACTGCGCTGTTTTCAGGGGCATCGGACGCTAGCTCGAGAGCATCGGATGCTAGGGTTTAAAGCATCGGACGCTCCGGTGACACGTGTCACATTTTCTGTGTTTGAGATCACATCGGACGCTAGGCATCGGACGCATCCGTTGGCCATCGGACGCGCCGGAGCCATAGCATCGGACGCTGGCTGTTCACTGTGCACAGCGTCCGATGGTGGAACAGTAAGGTACCCGAGATGCAGTTTTCGCATCGGACGCGTCCGGTGGTCAGGCATCGGACGCAGGTCAGCGTCCGATGCGACTGGTTTCGCACTGTTTCGTTCGCGGTTCATTCGTTCGTTGTCGGTTTTGGTTTCCGGCTTTTGCGTTGGGTTTCTAGAGTCGTGTAGTGTCTCGCTGTGCTTCTTGGAAGCATCCACCCTACATCTAGGGTCGAGGACATTATTCGAGTTCTAGGCTTGCCTTTGGGGTGACTTCTGGGACAGTGGCTAAAAGTTTCTGAGAAGAAATTTTAAGCTCCCATTCACCCCCCCCCTCTGGTCGCTTATCCGGTCCTTCAAAGACTCATCTGGCCCACTGTGAGATAAGCAAGAGAAGACAAGCCACTCATGATCAACACAACCAGCTAGACAAGAGAAGCTTCCACAAGGTGGTTCGACGCACTCACTCTTCAATGATAAAGTAACATTTCAAGGTAAGTGGCCATCACTTTAAGCTTCTCCTTGATTCTAGTATGCACATATATAAAGAATCAAACATGTTCAAGTTACACCTCACATGATCCAACCTAATCAACTCTACATGTTCAGTTCTTTACTCTTCATTCCTGGCTTTACTCTCTTGAATCTCACTATCTAAATGAGCTAAAATGTTATGCATCTAACCTTTGGGAGATGATATATCACAATCATGAAAAGATCGACACATTATGCATAGATTATCCTTCCTTGGGTTAAACAATCTGATCTGTTAAAAATTTTAAGATGCTACTTTCATGCTCATCTTTTGATCCTATCACTCATGTTAAGATTAAATAGAACACATAAACAACAAGTTTATCTTGTTCAATGTGCCTAAGGTTAGAGAGTAATGAACAAAACTTTCGGTTCTGTTGGTGTTTGTCCACCAACAGAGCCCATGCACTTGATCTCTACCTTGTCTTTATGAGCAGGACACACTCTTGAGCAAAACATGGAGGAGTTTGTCAACTCCCAAATTCTACAGAGTGAAGGTCCTGGATCTACAAGAACATGCACACTGAGCAAAATGCTGCCAGCTTCAACAACTAATGCTTCACTTCAAATTGCTGGACGGACGAAGAACATGAGTGACACCATATCGAGAGGTGTAGTTATCAAGGTCTATATATCGGAATCAAATGATGCACCTCAGGAATGAACATGGTGAGAAGTCCTGTTCAGAGGACTTAAAACATTGCACCCTCGCCGAAAGGTAAATCGGTAGTTATCCATATTTATCTTTTCTGCATTAGTTTCCATTTTGCATATTTACTTTCCATCATCATCTCTCCATAGTATATTTACTTTTCTGCATTAACATTGCATAAAAAGAGAGAAAATATTTTTACCTTCTGCACAGCATCATAAAACTTAAAGCCTCATGTAAATAATTTTGTGGTGTGTAAAAACCCACATGAAAAATTCACCGTGGTGGCATAAAAACAAAAATAAATATGCATACATTCATCCAGTTGCATTTTCTCTTGCATCATAAACATATTAAAATACAAAAATATTGAGAAAGAGATCTTACTGAAACTCTAGACAACTAAGGCTTAAGTGGCCAACCACTAACGCTTAATCTATTCCACAAGTTTTGTTGTCTATTTGAGTTTCATAGGATTGAATGACCAAGAAAAGCTGACGTGCAAGTGGATGTTTCATCCACTGTTGGAGCACTATTTCAACAAACCATCAACATCAATTAATGCTCTAATAGAGGAGGAACATTTTCACTGCCAGTCCACTACATGGCAAGAATGAACGACTACGTCAACATTCAGCTTGGGGAAAAGCACCCCCGTGTATCCAGGTAAGTATCTTTATCCTCTTAACTTTTTCTTTTTATAAATAAATTCATAATACAAAAAAAAATGTGATCACATGAAGGCTCACCCTTAAAAAGAGAAAGAACAAAAATATTCGGGCACATGAAGGCTCGATGCGATCAAAGGGATTAGCTTGGGGGAGATACACCCCCGTTATCTTCGTGATTCAGGTATCTTAATATTTAAAAATAATAGGTTATAGTGTGTGTTAGATTAAATAAATAAAGCATGTCTAATCTGAAGAATTCTCTCCCTAATTTCTTAAAATGGAAATAATGAATAGTTGCTCTATTGTATTTCTTTCTAGTACCTAGCCTTTAAGCATGAGTTCTCTTAAGTTTGAAAATTAATGATGCCTTGAAATTAAATTAAATATATGGGTAGCAAATGCTTGATCCAGAGTCTAGGTAATTGACAGATATGATATGTGATGATCTGAGCTACTATTATCTTGTTCTAAAACAACAATAGAGTTTCGGAGAGTTTCCAATATTAATATGACCAATAATTGCATTGAGTTAAATTAAGCTTTGTTGACCCTATGAGAAGTTATCATGCTATTGAATTGAGATCACTTACACATTTCATCCATCTTCCACATAAATGCTCATGATTATCTATTGTTATCCTCTCAAAAGTTTGTTGGAAGCATGTGGCTATTAAAAAAATGAGAGAAAGAAAAGAAAAAAAATCCGAGGAAATAAAAAGGGACAAGTGTCCGAAACCTCAAAAAGATAGATCCCGAGGAAATACAAAGGGACAAGTGTCCGGAACCTCGAAAAAAAGAAAAAAATGATAATAAAAAAATGGGCATGTGCCCGCCAGTAGAATTAGCCTGATAGCCATGTGTCTCTGATAAGCAGAAGAGAGTGATATATTCAAAAGAGCATCCACCTCCATTTTTCATACACATGCACTTCTCGATTCATTGGTATGGCTGACTTTCTCTTTGGATCCATTGTTTAATTTGACAACATATGTTTTTAATCATTTCTGAAAATTCATAAAACTCCGGGATAATGGTGAAGTGAAAGAACTAGAGACATAGTGCTTGATTTGATCATTCTATCTTTCAATTACTCAGGATCCAAGGTAAAGTACTAAGCCCCGTGATAAATAATATGATATCTTTTTCTAATCCAAATGAGAACTTTTGTTTGAATGCATGAGTACTTGTTAGAAGTGCAGATATTGCAGCAACTCCTGATCCATTGTTGAGTTTGACTTTGCTAAGGGACTAGCAAAGGTTAAGCTTGGGGGAACTTGTTGATGCTCACTAATGCTCATAATTAACCATCAACTATTGCATGAAATGACACTAAATGAATCACAAAGCATGGTTGTAGGGTTTGAAACTAACAAGTTCCACGAGTTTTGGTGCTCTCACTTGTTTTGCAGGATTATCAATATTTCACCATATAAAAGTATCTCAAGTGATGAAACAGAGCATACCATTGCGAAGCGCTCGTCGAGACGATCGAAACGGACATATGGTTTGCTACATTTGGAGTCCCGACGAGAGAGTCCTCGATGGATACGACTTGGAAGATTCTAGAACATTCCAGAACATTCCAGAAGACATGAGAAGGCGACCCACGGAAGGTGGGACCCACCTGTCATAGAGACAGACCGGTCGGTCAACTATTGGGCCCAATCTGCTCCCCCTTCGCGTGACGCACTCCAACCGACCTCTCCAACACGTTTTGGCCCATTTAGGCCCAAGTGCATATGACGAAGGATTTAGTACCACATCGCTTGCCCAAGGTGGAGGGGAGGCCAGGAGCCCCTATATAATAAACCCAGGACCCCCCTGAGGCAACACACCATCATCATCTGGGAGTCTTTGTAGAGGCGTCCCTCGAAGGACAACCTCTCCTCCATAGAGAATTAGGTTTAGATTTTCCAATGTAATAGTTTAGCTCTAGTCGGGAGTTAGGGAGAGCGGAGCTACGCTCCGGTTCTAGAGGAGTCTTTAGAGTTTTGGTATGTCTTTGTATCTTTTCTTTGTAAGACTTATGCTTTAATATATTTATCTTCTCTATTTACTTTATGCTTTATTATATGATTAGTATAGTTGTTATATCTTGGCATGGGATGTTTGCTCGTATTGAGTGCTCTAGTTATTCATGGTAATTAGAGTAGTAATCATTAGTGTAGACACGGTGTCTAGGCTAGTGTTTACCTGAGTTTGCGCCCAATCCTCCGGATAGTTGTGGTAGCTACAGGGGTGACAGCTTTGTAGATTGTTATAATCCACCATGTTAGGATTGGTGTTTTCGTAGAGCTTTTTGGCAGCCTTCCCCTGACTACCTTCTTCCCAGTCTTTTTCGAGAGTCAGAAAGGTACTGTTGCTCCAAAGTGCCAATGTTTATAACTGCTATATCTTTTCATCTTTGTGACTTTGGAACCCAAGTAATAGAGAAGTACGTAGGAACCTTGATCTCTCCCGTTGTCCTCCCACTATAGTTATCTATACATTTATCATTGAATTCTCTTTGATGTGCTTTCCTCATTATATATATTATATATCAACTACTCCTGCATTAGTCTAATTAGTACTCTGAGTTAGTAGATGCATGATAGTGAGTTATCAGATTCTGGACCCTAGCTTCCCTGTGGTAAAATATAAATAACGATCCCAGAATACTCTTGGTAAAATGCTACAATGATGTTCTGTGCGCTTGTGGAATCTTTCATATTCTATTTGCACTAACAAACGTCAACAATGGGTTCAGACCACTCGACTCTCCAATCTTCCCAAAAGCAGAAAGATCAACACCCGGAGCAAAACCTACACTGGGACCTCCAGCAGCTTGCTTGAATTGGGAGATCATCATCCCGAGCTGTGGCTCACCACAAGACACCCATGACAAGATGGTCCGAAGGTATGTGTTTTCCTCCTCGGTTTGCATCTTGTCATGCTTGATGTTAACGATCTCCATCTCCAAACCCTCGCACAAAGCGCACCTAGTCACACAAGTGCTACCCGAGCTGGCCTCCTCAAGAGACACAATCTTGCATTCTTCTCTGCCAACTCGGATTGCAAGACAGGACAAGTCTTGCACGCACCCAACAGCGAAGGTCTAGCTTTCAACTCATCCACCTCTCCTACCAACGCACCATACTTACTTCTCAAAGTGAGAAGATCAGTCATGTGCATGGTGCACATCTCGCACTCAACCTCCTCAGAAACGACCACGGTGGACTTAGCAAACTCAAGCTCCCTCATCGTGTCCTCCCACTTCTGCCTAAACTCCTTGCGCTCTCTAGCGGCATGCCTAAGCAACTTGTCCTGACTAAGGAGCGCGACAGTAAGCTTCTCAACCTCAGCAGAAAACTCGTCGTGGGTGAGTGATACCTGGGAGGTGTCGTCGTCGTCGTCGTTCCGAGGGGAGTTCACCAGCTCGCCGTCGAGGGCCATGGTGCAGAAGCTGTCGTCGGCGGCGAAGAAGCAGAGGCCGTTCAGCTTGTCCTCGATCCTCTTCTTCTTCTCGGACTCGTCGTCGCTTGAGCAAGCAGAGTCCTCATCCGAGCCGTCGATGTCGCTGAGCGTGGCGAAGAACGCACGCTGCTCAGCCTGGGCCTTCTCCAAATACTTGGCCTTGATGTACTCCTTGTCGAAGCCGCCCCTCCGCTTGTGCCTCGGGGGGACATGCTTGTCCTTACGCTTGCCGGAGTCGTACTTGTGCCCATGATCGCCCTTCCCAGATGAGTTCTTCTTCTTGGGACAGTTGGCGATGAAGTGGTCGGGGTCGCCGCACTTGTAGCATCCCGAGTGTCCTCCTCCGCGGCGACGGTTCATGCGGTTGTTGTGAAACCGCGAGAACCGGTTGACGAGCAAGGCTAGCTCGTCATCCCCCAAAGACTCAAGCTGGTCCTCTATGACAGAAAAGAGCGAAGAGAGTGCAAAGCCTCCAGAGGGATTAGCAGAAGAGCCAGAAACCAAAGCCATCGACGAGCCAGAAGGATTTTCATAAGAAGCCCTCGCCATGGCGTCAATCTCACTGGACTTGAGCTTACTGAAGAGCTCGTCGCATGTGAGGGTCTCATAGTTCGGCGATTCGATAATCGCTTAAACCTTGGAATCCCACACTGACCGATCGAGAGTATGCAAAAGCTTCAAAGCTCTCTCATGATCATCGAAAGGCAACAACTCCTTGTTAGCCCTCATCCTGTTGACAATCACCTGAAAGCGAGCGAATAAACTTTCTATGCTCTCGCCAGGCATATGTCGAAAGTTCTCATACTCTCGCTTGAACGACTCGTAGAGACGGGTTTTTACTTGAGAGGTTCCCTCATGGAAACGCACGAGGGTGGCCCAAATCTCCCGAGCCGTAGCGAGGTGAGAAACGCGATCAAACTCACTCATGCTCAAACATGAGAAAAGAGCATTACGGGCTCGGCTATTGGCATCGTGCTCATCGATCTGAAGCTGAGAGACACGAGCAGCGAAGACCACGTAATCAGCAGAGTTGCAAATATCACAAATGGAAGCACCCAAACTCTGCAGATAGGCCGACATGCGTATCTTCCAATACGCATAGTCCGTCCCATCGAAAAACGGCGGTTTGCCCATGCCGCGATCCATGTCGCCTTCTGTGGATCTGGAACCGGCTAAGGTGGAAGATCCTTAACCCGCTCCGATACCAATTGAAGGACCGAGAAGCAACCAGAAAGCGACCAGAGGGGGGTGAATGGGAGCTTCAAATTTCTTTTCAGAAACTTTAAACCTCTGTCCCGAAAATCAACCCCAAGAGCGAAGACGATGTGCGTGATGTCCACGACCCAAGAGAATGGGTGGATGTTCCCTAGGAATACAGCGGGACACCACAAAAGTTCCCTCACCCAAATCCACGCTAGTCAACTAGTGACTAGATGGGCTTTGGGTAACCTCAACCTCCCCCGAGCAACGCGAGGGGGATTCAGGCGTTTTTGCGAAGTGGAAAGCCCTATTTCTGTAGAGCACAGAGTCGGGAATCCAACGCAAAACACGGAAACCAAATCCGAAGTCAGACAAACAAACTGCGGATGAAAATGTGCAAAACAGTGCCTCACGATGAATCGAAGAAATTCGGGGGAAGAGAAAAAAACTAGACCCGAAACGAAAATCAACCTATCTACTAGCTCGTGAGGTTAGAGGTGAATTCCTTCGGTGGAAGGTAGTGCCTCACGATCTAGTACAACTTGGTTCAAACGGATTTGCAAAACACACACCAAGTAGAGAGATCGATCAACGGGAAAAACGTGGAGAAAAAGGATTCCACGAAGAACACAAACAAAACGCGAATCACAACCACGAATTTGCAACCGTGTGGCTACCACACGCTACAATAGTGAGATTACGGTCTGACTTCCTCAAAATCTCATGGACACAGAGGTATTGTTCTCTTCTCTGTGGATCTCAGGTTCGCTACAGCAGGGATGTGGGAGAGCAGGAAACCCTAGAAGCAAAAGAGCAAATGACTGAGATAGGAAGGGAGGAGCATGTCTCCCTCTACTTATCCTAATTTCTAATTCCTACTCTACCCCTCTCTAATTACAGAGTGAACCAGCTAAACCCTAAGGTTATTCTGGACCAACTCGGTGGTAGGTGTATCCGACGGCCCCGCTCGCACAACTCGTAGCGTTGCCTCGACGCAACCTCCCAATTGCCGCCACGTGCCGCCCTCGCTCTGCACCCCCGGTTTTGTGGCCCGAACTGGGAAACCAGCCTTTCCAGCCAACCCTCGGTTTTGAGGCCCAAACCGGGAAACCAGCCCACCAGCATCTGAGTTTTGAGGCCCAAACTCAGCAAACCCGCAGCGCCCAGGTTTTGAGGCCCAAACCTAGAAACCGTCCTCAGCCCAAGTTTTGTGGCCAAACTCGGAAACCATCCATGCCCAGGTTTTGAGGCCCAAACCTGGAAACCGTCCACCCGATGATCTTTCCCTGGCTCTACCACCAAACCGACGTCGTGGCGGGGATGCACCTCCCGTGCACCCCGTCCACCGACACGTGTCCCCAAGTCCACGACTCAGGCAACACAAGACCGCAAGTCTTCGCTCGTCGATGTCCCAGGCTGTCAGACACCACAGCTGATCCTCGGGCCTCTGGTCCCTCAGTCCAAGCCTCACGTCCGCCCTTCGCCACTCCCGGTCCATTGGCATGACACGTCTCTACTTGACCTTCACCTCGCCTCTGATCACTGTATCCGTGCTCACTGTATCCGTGCTCAACACCTGCACAACACAAGCCAAAGAACATGTGCATCATCCCAGTTGACAATCACTCATCACTCAGAGACTCGGCATACACCCTTGTATCCGCAACACTTAGTTACCTCGTAAAACAAAATCATTTCCTATTTATTAATTTGATAGAAATCCAGGTTTGAACAGCAAGTACCTTTTTCTGAACTCAGAAAAATCCACAAAAATAACAGAAGGTAACTTATTCTTATTGGACTTCACTGTACAAATTTCAGCAAGAAATAAATTACTGAACAGTAGATACAAAAAGATGAAATAAACTGCTCAAAAGGTGTTTTGAACAAACTTTTCTTATACAAAGTGTCAAACAACAGATTTCATAATTTTCCTAGCTTTATCTGTATATAACCACCCTACTGCAGAAAATTCACTGTCAAAGCATAAACACATAACTCTACACAAAATAAACAAGTTTATACCAAAACAAACCCTTCGAACTACAACCCTACTGAAAAAGGGTGACATCCTCATTTTCATATTTTTCCCAGATTCTATTTCACATTTCATATTTGTCAAGAAAGTTCCATGATCAGAAACATTACATTCTTTTCTACATGGATTTTCTAAGAAAAACAGAGAAAAGCACATTTGTACTACAACTCTTTATTTTTCCATACAATAACCTATGCTTAGCATTTTTCTCAGCTTAAACATAACATATAGAGACTACATAAATTTTCCCATATTTTACTTTCACATATAAATCATTTTAACCATTATTTTAAGAAAATAGCTAAAAAGAAGATTAAACCTAAACAGATACTTTTTCCACAGAAACAGTGCCTCATAATTTTTTTTGCAGACATACAATCTGATAAGAAACCTACACAATTTTTGCCATGAATTAATTCAACCAGAAAATACATAAACTCATTTATATAAACAAAAGCACATAAACTAGATTAAATAAAAACAGTATAATAAACTTCCACCAAAAATACTTTCATATTTTTCCATGACAGATCTACTCAAGAGCAAGCTATCAAAATTGAAAACACTTCATTTGGATCATTATCTACATAAAATAAACAAGTTTTCCCTGGAAATAAACCAAAAAGAAAAAATATTTAAACTTTCCCGGCCCAGCTTGCATAGACCCGGTCCATGGACCGCGTGTGAGTGACGCATGGGGCCTGTGGGTCAACGGTCCCATCTGCCAGCGAGGGTAGAGCAGGGGAAGGGGTTGACCGGGGGATTCTCGCCGACGGCGAGGTCGCCGGCGGTGAGGTTAGGCTCGGCGTGTTCCCCTTGGCTAGGCGGTTCGGGTGGTGGTGATGGTTTGGCCAGTGGGTGGCCGTAGCTTGCTGGTGGCGAGCCATGGCGGATGACGGCGATGATGGTGCTAGTTCCGGCCATCTCCGACGGTCGCCGGCTAAATCAACGGGTGCTAAAGCCCATGCGAACCCTAGAGAGCAAGGCCAGGGGGTTGGTTTGGCTGGTGGAGCTCTAGAGGAGCTTGGCCTCGTGCACGGCCACGGCGGCGGCCATGGCGCTCGACCTGGAAGAAGAGAGAGCTCGGGGATAGTAGAGACCAAGCGGTGGGGTGTTCTCACCTTGCCTTGGCGTGACGGGGCTCGACGAGGAAGGAGGAAGGCTCGGGAGGCTCGGTTGACGTAGAACCGGAACTTGCTCTCCTTCGGCGGCAATGGCGACCGAAGGGGGAAGATGGAGGCACCAACGCGGTGGAGCTCGACCGGTGCTCCTATCGCGCGCATTGCGTGTGCGAGACGAAGGCGGAGTGGCTGGCGAGAGGAATCGGACGGTGGAGGAGCGGTGAGGTCGGAACGGCGATGGCCAGTGGTGGTGTCGGACGGCGGCGGGCTCGAGCGTTCGTGCTCGCGTTCGTTCGCGGAAGAAGAGGAGAGAAAGTGAACAGGAGCAGGCGCGAGTGTGTATGCGGGTGAGTGAGGGAGTGAGAGAGAGGCGCTCGGGATTTTGGGGCTCGGCTTAGCCGGCGGTGGCGTGGGCGTGGCGAGCGAGGCGAGCGGGGAGTGGCCGCGCAAGATTGCTTGCGTGCTCGGGTGAGAGGAGATCGCGCGGCGATAGGGCGAGCGGGATCCGGCGCAGACGCTAGCGGCCACGTGGCGCTCCGACCGGCGTACGGCGCGACCGCGCGGTCGGGCGCGTGCACGCGGCGCGGGAGCGGCGCGGGCGCGGCGAGCGGGCTGGCGCGGCGCGAGCGGGCCGAAAGGCCAAATGGGCCGGTTGGTAAGCGCCGGGGAAAAACACTTTTCCTTTTTCTTTTTTCAAAACTTTGACCATTTCAAAACAGTTTCAAAAACTCAAAACCAGACTTTGACCCAAAAATAAAAGTTGCTCAAAATAATTTTCTCTACAACTTTCATATAAAACACTTTTTCTGAAAATCATTTTCTCAACCTCCACATAAATAAAGCCAATTTTTGAGCTATAAATCATTTTGTTCCCATATTTTTCATTATTAAACTATATTGAACTAGGTCAAGGTGTCAATAGAAAAAGTGTTATACTCAATATTCTCTATTTTATAAAATTAATTTCCAAGACCGAAATCCATTCAAACAACCAAGTCTTATAGAAACCAAAATCCAAATAAACAACAAAAGGCAAAAGCACTTTCATGCACATGAATGATGCAATGCATTGCTCATGAGTTTTAGTAGCTAAAAGTAGTTCCTAATGCAGTGCTTGACACTAGGGTGTCACAGTTCCTCCAGAGCCCAAAGAAAAAAGGGCCAAAGAAGATGAAGAGAAAGAAAAGAAAGAAAAGGAATTTGCAAGCATACCATACGACTATGGCCAAATGGGCCAGATTCTTCATTTGCCTAGCGTCAATCTAGGCAAACCACCTTCCTTTGATGGAATCAACTACAACGACTGGGCACACAAGATGAAGCTACATCTTATTGCCGCAAGAGCTTGGGAGATAGTCGAGAATGGATTGAGTCACATTGAAGGAGAAGAATATACTGAGCTAGATGCAGTTGAATTCCAACAAAATGCTTAAGCTGCATCCTTGATTCTATCATGCCTCAGGCCCGAGGAAAGTACCAAGGTTCATGGCATGGTGGTTGCAAAGAAGATTTGGAGTACCCTCAAGATATCATTTGAGGGTGATGCAAGTGTGAGAAAGATCAACATAGAGCTACTTCAAGGAAGGATAGAGAACTTCACAATCAAGAGTGATGAAACCACTCAACAAATGTTTGATCGATATATGACCTTGATCAACAAGATAAGAGCTCTAGGAGATGAGAGATGGGATGAAAATGCAACTGCAAGAAAGCTTTTGAGATCTTATAGAAAGAAAAACAAGACTCTTGCATCAATCATCATGGAAAGACCAAACTATGAGACCATGGGACCTCATGAGTTGCTTGCCAAAATAAAACATCATGAGGTGCTTGATGATGAAGCCTTAGAAGATCAAGAAGCAAGTGACAAGAAAGTTGTAGCACTCAAGGCTAAGCAAGAAGAAGGAAGTAGAGCTCAAAATGAGTCATCTAGTGAAGGAAGTGATGATTCGGATGATGAGATTGCACTTCTTGTGAAGAACTTTAGAAGATTCATGAGGAAGAGTATGCACAAGAAAGGGAAGAGTGGCTACTTCAAGAAGTCCAAGAAGAGAAACTACTATGAGTGTGGTGTGAATGATCATTTCATCGCCGATTGTCCACAAAAGAAGAACAAGGGCAAGTACAACAAGTATGATGACAAGAAGCAAAGAAGAAGAAGAGGTGGTGAAGCTCATCTCGGAGAAGAATGGTTCTCGGAAGATGACTCAAGTGATGAAGAGAAGAGCAAGGGAAAGGAGAAGGAAAAGGGAGCGGCCAACATCACCATACACAAGACCACTTCTCCAAGCCTCTTCTCCAACATGACTACTTCAACCACTTCATCACGTTTGTTCAAGAGTCTCTCCGACGACGAGGATGAATTCACTCATTCTTGCTTCATGGCTAAGGATGAGAAGGTATCATCTAACTCTCCTACTTGTTCTAGTGATGAATATAGTGATGATGATATGGATGAATTTGATCTTAGCATAATAAGAAAATTTGGTAAGAAAGGAGGACCTAAAATATTAAAATTGCTTACTAAGTTAGAGAGTTAGAATGAGAGTCTTATTTTGCAAGGGGACTTGATCTCTCAAGAGAGAGAAAAGAACCTTGCATTAGAAGCCTCTCTTGCCGAGGAGAAGTTGGAGGTTGTGAAATTGACCATGGAACTATCTTTAGCCAACAACTCTAACAAGAAGTTGGCTAAGGAGTGTTCCACGAGCAATGACTCAATTGCTAGTCTAAAGAATGAAGTTAGCTTGGTTCAAGAAAGCCTCACAAGCTCTCAAGATAAATATCAAACTCTTGAACTAAGCTACAACACTCTTTGGAATAGCACTTCTTCAACCACTCCTAAGGATTCCGATTGCTCTAATGCCTCAACTAGTAATGGTTGCAAAAGATGCTATAAAGTTGATATAAATGCTTGTGCAACTAACCTTGTTGAGATAGAGAAAAGAGATAAGGAGATACAAAGGTTGAACATGATCTTGAGGAATGGTTGCAAGTGTAAGGTGCAACAACTAAAAGACATCCTCAAGACCGCAAGACATCCATTCATCAAAGATAGGATTGGCTACGTGTTGACACTTACTACCGTCGCTACCAAGAGTAGAGATAAACTCTATCCCCAGCAACGGCGTCAGAAATGCTTGTTGGTATAAATTAACGCACACTCTACTTTATCCGCAAGCGCACAGATAACATCTACCGATGTAGCACTTCACCGGAATAACCCAGTTTAATATCAAACCCAAAGGAACGGATAGCAGTGAGTCTCAAGTGTATAACCCCTGAGTGGCTAACAAGGACGGAGAATCTAGGAGCATAGAGGGGATCACTAAGGTTATCTAAATCTAACTTAAGAGTGATATGTTTATTATTCTTAATGGGGAAGTTGCCATAAAAGGTCATAAACAGAGTATGATTATTTTATGCAAATGTATAATCCTACCGAGCCTACACACGGGTAGTGGACTATAGAAGAATCAACAAGGCTATAAGAGTGACCCTTGCAAACTTCCACTGTTACCGGCGTTATAGGAGGCATTTATGATGAGCTATCAAGTCTAAGCACCACGCTTACACTATCCAACTACTCTAACTCTAGCGCATCTAGAATTAAAGCACTCAAAAGAGTCACAAACCTTAAGAATAATAAGAACAATAGCTCAAACTTAAATATAGATGTCGATTACCGAAACAATCGTTGAAGCAAGTCAATGATGAACTTGAATCCACAGGTACAAGATGAAGAAGTTGATCTGACAGGTCGGAGCTTCCTCTTGATCTCTTCCTCTCTCTCTCTTCTAGTTCTAGTATAAGACTAGGTTCTAATCCTAATTGAGGGGTATCTAGTCTTCTACTTGAAAGCTGGCTCCTGATTCCAACTAGATGAACTAGATCTAATTCTAGATGAACTAGAAGAGATTCATCTAGAGGGACCTCTACTTCTACATTGGAACCCTAGTTTCTGATGTGGAGATGAATAATAAAGAGGGAGATGCCTGGAGAGGGGGGTCTGGGGCTGCTTATATACCCTGAGGGATCAACCGCAGCCGTTGGATCAAACCGACTTCAGGGATGGTGGAGATGAGTCCTAGGGTTCGGTGGAGGTAGCTTGCAGAAGACGGAACCCAGCGGGCCCAGGGGGAGACCGGTCGGTCATAGGGTGGGACCGGTCGGTCCCACCTGGTAGCCTCTCGCGGTGGTCGACCTCCTGGTGTCTTCTTGCGTCCTCTGGAGTCTTCTAGAATAATCCTGACGTGGAGGTTGCGTTATCTCGCGTCGGTTTCCTTCTAGGGGAAGCTATCAGTGCTGATTTCCTGGTTTAGTCCCTGCAGAATCATAGTTCACCAAAACTCGTGGAATATTGTCAGTTGAAACCCTAAACCTTTGTTGGTGATTGAATTCATGCCCTTTTCATATTTATTTATCCTCTAATTTTGATAGATAACCAGCGTCAACAAGTTCCCCCAAGCTTACACTTTGCTAGTCCCTTAGCAAAGTCAAACCCAACAATGGATCAGGAGTTGCTACAATATCTTCACTTCCAACAAGTATACCTGCTGTTAAACAAAAATTCTCCAAAATATATTATGTTATTCTTCATGGGGCTTATTACTTTTACCTTAGATCTTGAATATTTGAGAGATTGAACGATCAAATCAAGCACTATGTTTCTAGTTCTTTCACTTCACCTTTATCCCGGAGTTTTAATTAATTTTCAAAAGCATTAATACATATGTTGTCAAATTAAACAATGGATCCAAAGAGAAAGTCAACAAACCATTGAATCAAGAAGTGCATGTGTATGGAAAATGGAGTCGGATGCTCTTTTGAATATATTCACTCTCTTCTGTTTATGAGAGACATATGGCTATCAGGCTAATTCTACTGTCGGGCATGTGCCCATTTTTTCTGACATTTTTTTTCTTTTTTTTTCTTTTCTTTGAGGTTCCGGACACTTGTCCCTTTTTATTTCCTTGAGATCTATCTTTTTGAGGTTTGGGACACTTGTCCCTTTTTATTTCCTCGGATCTCTCTCTTCTTTTTTTTCTTTTCTCTCTTTTTTTTCTTCTCTCTTTTTTTATAGCCACATGCTTCCAACAAACTTCAGAGAGTATAGCAACAAATAATTATGAGCATTTATGCGGAAGATGGATGAAATGTGTAAGTGATCTCAATTCAAAGGCAAGATAAACTACTCATAGGGTCAACAAAGCTTAAATTAACTCAATGCAATTATTAGTCATGTTTATATTTAGAAATCTCCGGAACTTTAGTGTTGTTTAGAACAAGATAATAGCAGCTTAGATCATCATATGTTATATCCCAATTACCTAGCCTTAGATTAAGTATTTGCCAGCCATGTATTTAATTTTATTTTAAGGCATCATTATTAATGAGGAGAACTCATGCTTTAAAAGCTAGGTACTTGAAAGAAATTAGATAGAGCAACTATTCATCATTTCCATGCAAAAGATTAGAGAGAGGGTTCTTCTTTAGTCATCAACTTCTTAAAACAAACTAGACACTATTTTATTTATTTAATCTAACACACTTTAAGATAAAGCTATAATAGTAGTAGTAATAATAATAAAGACATACCTGAATCGCGAAGATAACGGGGGTGCGTCTCCCCCAAGCTAGTTCCCTTAATAGCGTTGAGCCTTCATGTGCCCATATATTTTTGTCTCTTTTTTTTTAATTAATGATGAGCCTTCATGTGCCCACATATTTTTGTTCTTTTCTTTTTAGGGGTGAGCCTTCATGTGCTCACATATTTTTGGTGTTTTGAATTTGTTTATGGAATAAAAAACTTAAGAGGATAAAGATACTTACGTGGATACATGAGGGTGCTTTTCCCCAAGCTGAATGTTGACGTAGTCGTTCGATCTTGCAATGTAGCAGACTGACAGTGGATATGTCCTTCCTCTATTAGAGCTTTGATTGATGTTGATGTTTGTTGAGACAGTGCTCCAATAGTGGATGGAGCATTTACTTGCTTGTTAGCTTTTCTTGGCCTTTTAAATCCTGTGAAACTCAAATACACAACAAAACTTGTGGAAGAGATTAAGCGTTAGCGGTTGGCCACTCAAGCCTTAGTTGTCCAGAATTTTAGTAAGATCTCTTTCTCAATATTTTTATATTTTTATATTTTTATGGTGCAAGAGAAAATGCAACAGGATGAATGCATGCATATTTATTTTTTATTATTCTTATGCCACCACGGTGAATATCCTTGTGGGTTTTTACACACCACAGAATTATTCACATGGGGCTTATGGTTTATGATATAGTGTAACAAATGCAATATTTTCATTTTCTTTTCTAATGCAATGCAAAAATTAAAATGTTTGTGAATATGATGATGCAATGATTAAATATGATGATGCAATAAATAACTGAGAAATATGTAGGAAAATAAATATGAGGATAACCACCGATTTTTACCTTTTGGCGAAGGTTCGGATATTTAGGTCCGACGAACCGGACATTCCCTTGGTTTAGACCTCCCAAGGTATGTCAGACGTTTGGAAAGTTGTTATTGATTGTACCTCTGAGGTGTAGACTTTTTCTTTCATACTTTCTTGGTCTGAGTCTTCACTTCCTTTAGTTCACTGTCTTGAGGTTTTTCTCCTTTCTTTTCTGGGACAGTGTCGATAGCTTCTTCTTCGTGATTGGCCTCTCTATTCTTGATAGTTTGTCTTCTTTGGCCTTGAGAGTGGTGTCTTTCACTTCTATTCTTCTCGGGTGCTTTGTTGGGCATGTAGTTGATGAAGTTGCATCGTGCTTTTTCTTCAGGAAAGTGAAAAATGAATTTCCTCTTGTAGATGATTGCACTTGTAACGTAGAGGAATGGTCTTCTTAGGATGAGGTGGACATCATCGTCTTCTCCCATGTCGAGGATCAAGAAGTCTGTGGGGACTTCATGACCTCTAATTCTGACTACGACGTCTTCCATCATTCCTTCTTGTTTATGCCTCTTGATATGGTGTCACTCATGTTCTTCGTTCGTCCAGCAGTTTGAAGTGAAGCGTTCTTGTAGATCTAGGACCTTCACTTTGTAGAATTTGGGAGTGATAACCTTCTCCATGTTTACCCAAGAGTGTGTCCTGCTCATAAAGACAAGGTAGAGATCAAGTGCATGGGCTCTGTTGGTGGAAAAACACCAATAGAACCAGAAGTTTTGTTTATTCCTCTCTAACCTTAGGCACATTGCACAAGACAAACTTGTTGTTCTATTCAATCTTAACATGAGTGATAGGATTAGAGGATGAGCATAAAAGTAGCATCTTAAAATATTTAACAGATCAAATTACTTAACCCAAGGAAGGATAATCTATGCATAAAGTGTCGATCTTTTCATAATTGAGATACATCATCTTCCAAAGGTTAGATGCACAATATTTTAGCTCATTTCGTTGAGACAGTGAGATACAAGAGAGTAAAGCTATGAACAAGGATCAAAGGACTAAATATGTTGAGTTGATTAGGTTGGATCAAGTGAGGTGCAACTTAAACATGTTTAGTTCTTTATTTATGTTCATACTAGAATCAAGAAGAAGCTTTTAAAGTGATGGTTACTTACCTTGAAATATTACTTTGTCATTGAAGAGTGATGTGTCAAACCACCTTGTGGAAGCTTCTCTTGTCTAGTTGACTTGTCTTCTCTTGCTCGTCTCACAGTGTTCTTGTGAGGAGGAAGATCACAGTGGAATAATATTTAGAGGTATCGACCTTCCTTCTCTTGTGTCGACTTATCAGTGAAGGCGCATTGTTCCTCGAGTATGCTGTCTAGGATCCTCTTTCTTTCTTATATTAATTCTGTACTATGAGGATGTAGGGATAGTTCCGTATTCTTCTCTTGTCAACCTTTCTTATTTTCCATTAATCATTCGGTTGGCAAGAGACTTGATTTCAGAGCTGCTACTCGAGTGCCTCCATGAGAGTCTTTTGTCTTGTACTGTCACGACTGAGACTTGTTCTCTCAACAGTGTCTAGATGATGGAGATCTTATTGGCTGTTCTTCTGATTTGCTAGCTTATGTGTTCTCTTCATCTTCTAACTCTTGTGGTGCAGTGGCTTCATCTTCATGATGCCCTCCTCAATTTCTTGGTAGTTGGTTCTCCCTTCGACGTCTTCTCTTGGTTCTCTTTGGCTGCTCATAAGTAATGTAGATGTTGAAGATGCAGTGAATGATCCAAAAGTTGACTTCTCTAGGTCCGGCAAAGATGATAACATTGATGGTGTTCAAGAACGATCTTCCAAGAATGAGTGGTGGATCATATTCTTCTTCTCGACTGGGACAGCTTCTAGTGGTTTGTATTGATCAAAGTGGTGGGTAGGAGATTAATATGTTTGAAGTTCTGTTTCTCCTTCCTCCCTTTGATTGTGAAACACATCTAGTCAACAGAATTGTCTCTCCCAAGCTGGCTTGTGATGTAGATGGACTCCCAACAACATGTTCATGCGTTTGACTTGTAAATCTTGCTATTGTTGTAGTGGTACCATCTTGTCTCCCAAGCTAGGTCTTGATTAGAAGGGAAGATAACTTCTCACTTCTTGTCTTGATATCTTGGACTATGATGATTGCAGACATAGGTTGTCTCATACGAGGTAAGTTGCATCCTGTTTGTCATCAGCGCCCAAGCAAGACTCAAAGCTAGGCTAGCACCATTTGTGATCTGAGAGTAGGTTTGTGTGTCTATGGTTTGGATTCTGGATCTTCAATGTTTAGACCAAACCATGGATGAACAAAATCTCTCTCCTGCATAACGTTAGTGGATATATACCCGAAGGATTGCAAGAATTTGAAGCATGGGTTGTTATCCATAACTTATGTATTTTGCATCTATGCTAATAAAAAGATGTTTTTAGGATTATTTAAGCATAGACTAGTATTTCATGAGTTGACTGCACTTTAACATGATTTAAGGCAAAAGATAGCTTGCAGTAGAAGACAAAATAAATAAACTTTGATACTCACAGTTCTTTCATCCATGATGAATGAGCTGAGTCTTCATTGTGCAAAGTTGTTGAAGTTCATTGTACGCCTTGCTTCATCTCCAGTGTGAGTTCATCTCTGGACTTTCCCAAATTGATATTGAAAGTTTTCTACAGGGGTTAGTCCAACAAAATATCCAATATCTACTATAGCATACTATCAGTTCAGAAATCAACCTAGACACCACGTCTAATTTGATTTAGGAAAGCATTTTAACCTAAGCACCATACTTAATTTTAAAACCTTTAGAGGTAAAATCAGCACACCTTTTAGCTCAAGAATCAAACCAGACACCATGTCTTACTTTAATTCTTGAAAACAGTTAAACTAAGCTCCATGCCTAATTTAAAAGATGTATGATAATACTTCAAAACCAAAGAATATACTATAGCAAATAAAGATAACATGAAAGTATTGTAGAGATTTATTCAGATGGTGATGAAAGAGTATGATTAGTATATGAGCATATCCTAAAGGTAGGGACAACCAACATAGCAACATGGCAAGGAATATTCTTAGAAAGCCTGTAATTCAATGTTGCATGATGATTGGTGGGACATACCTTGTATTTGTTGTTCCTCCGTTCTTTTCTGCTCCAGACCTGGAAAGGTTAGTGACAAGAATACCCGAAGGAATATTTTCATAATTATATTTATATGCTCATTACAAGGACAGTGTAGCAGAAAGGTAGAGATAGCTCATAACCAGGTATTATGATGGGGTATAAGAATTCTACTGGTTATAGCTTGCTCGTGGGGTAGTGATAGATAAGAGTGGAATTCAAAAACAACATTCATAAGGATGAAAACAAAAATAATGAAAAGACTGGGACAAAAAAGGAAAAAGATAAATGTATGATTACAAGGTTAAACTTAAGACGTAAGATGATCTACCGTTCCCCGGCAACGGCGCCAGAAATGCTTGTTGACACTTACTACCGTCGCTACCAAGAGTAGAGATAAACTCTATCCCCGGCAACGGCGCCAGAAATGCTTGTTGGTATAAATTAACGCACACTCTAGTTTATCCGCAAGCGCACAGATAACATCTACCGATGTAGCACTTCACCGGAATAACCCAGTTTAATATCGAACCCAAAGGAACGGATAGCAGTGAGTCTCAAGTGTATAACCCCTGAGTGGCTAACAAGGACGGAGAATCTAGGAGCATAGAGGGGATCACTAAGGTTATCTAAATCCAACTTAAGAGTGATATGTTTATTATTCTTAATGGGGAAGTTGCCATAAAAGGTCACAAACAGAGTATGATTCTTTTATGCAAATGTATAATCCTACCGAGCCTACACACGGGTAGTGGACTATAGAAGAATCAACAAGGCTATAAGAGTCACCCTTGCGAACTACCACTGTTACCGGCGTTATAGGAGGCATTTATGATGAGCTATCAAGTCTAAGCACCACGCTTACACTATCCAACTACTCTAACTCTAGCGCATCTAGAATTAAAGCACTCAAAAGAGTCACAAACCTTAAGAATAATAAGAACAATAACTCATACTTAAATATAGATGTCGATTACCGAAACAATCGTTGAAGCAAGTCGATGATGAACTTGAATCCACAGGTACAAGATGAAGAAGTTGATCCGACAGGCCGGAGCTTCCTCTTGATCTCTTCCTCTCTCTCTCTCTCTTCTAGTTCTAGTATAAGACTAGGTTCTAATCCTAATTGAGGGGTATCTAGTCTTCTACTTGAAAGCTGGCTCCTGATTACAACTAGATGAACTAGATCTAATTCTAGATGAACTAGAAGAGATTCATCTAGAGGGACATCTACTTCTACATTGGAACCCTAGTTTCTGATGTGGAGATGAATAATGAAGAGGGAGATGCCTGGAGAGGGGGGTCTGGGGCTGCTTATATAGCCCTGAGGGATCAACCGCAGCCGTTGGATCAAACCAACTTCAGGGACGGTGGAGATGAGTCCTAGGGTTCGGTGGAGGTAGCTTGCAGAAGACAGAACCCAGCGGGCCCAGGGGGAGACCGGTCGGTCATAGGGTGGGACCGGTCGGTCCCACCTGGTAGCCTCTCGCGGTGGTCGACCTCCTGGTGTCTTCTTGCGTCCTCTGGAGTCTTCTAGAATAATCATGACGTGGAGGTTGCGTTATCTCGCGTCGGTTTCCTTCTAGAGAAAGCTATCAGTGCTGATTTCCTGGTTTAGTCCCTGCAGAATCATAGTTCACCAAAACTCGTGGAATATTGTCAGTTGAAACCCTAAACCTTTGTTGGTGATTGAATTCATGCCCTTTTCATATTTATTTATCCTCTCATTTTGATAGATAACCAGCGTCAACACTACGATAGGTATGGTGGCAAGGCCAATGGAAGGAAGATGGTCAACGAGGTACCCTTTGTTAACTTTAACAAAGGGGTTCCTCTCTTTGACCTCATGAACAAGGCAAACAAGGTCGCCAATCCAAAGGCTACACTTGCCAATGACAAGGTCAACAAGAAGAAGGAAGTGGAAGTCCCCAAACAACAAAAGCCCATATCACGAAGCTATACATGTGATTACTTGTGTTGTTGAGGAGAGAACGACAAGATTGTCGTTAAGTATGTTGGTGCACTCAAGAAGAGAGAGATCATGAGAAATGTTTGGGTGCCCAAAGTTTATGTGACTAACCCCCTAGGACCCAATCTCACTTGGGTACCTAAATCAAGAACATAATCTTGTTTTGTAGGAATATGCCTCCGGTGGATCAAGTTGGGTGTTGGATAGTGGATGCACCAATCATATGACCGGGGCAAAAGAAATGTTCACTTCTTTTCAACCAAGCCATAATTCATGGAACAACATTGTGTTTGGTGACAATAGAAAAGGAGAGGTACTTGGCTTGGGTAAAATTGCTATCTCAACTGACAATTCCATATCCAATGTATTACTTGTGCATTCGTTGAGTTACAACTTGTTATCCGTTTCTCAACTTTGTGAAATGGGTTACGATTGTCTCTTTACAGATAAGAGTGTGACCGTCTCTAGAAGAAGGGATTCCTCTATTGCATTTAAGGGTGTGTTGAAGGGAAAGCTTTATCTAGTTGACTTCTCAACTAGTAAAGCAGAACCTACGTCATGCCTAATGGCAAAATCTAGCATGGGTTGGCTTTGGCATCACCGACTAGCTCATGTTGGGATGAGTAACTTGGCCCAACTTCAACGGGAAGGACACATCCTTGGACTAACCAATGTTTCTTTTGAGAAAGATAGGATTTGCAGCGCATGCCAAGCAGGAAAGCAAGTTGGAGCGAAGCATCCAATGAAGAACATCATGTCAACCACAAGACCATTGGAGCTACTTCATATGGACCTCATCGGACCTATTGCTTACCAAAGCATTGGTGGTAACAAATATGGTTTTGTTATTGTTGATGACTATTCTCGCTTCACTTGGGTGTTCTTTTTAGCAGATAAAAGTGAGACCCAAGGCATCTTCAAGAAGTCTGCAAGAAGGGCTCAAAGTGAGTTTGAGCTCAAGATCGAGAAAGTGAGAAACAACAACGGGACTGAGTTCAAGAACACCAACATAGAAGAGTATCTTGATGATGAAGGAATCAAGCATGAGTTCTCTGTTCCATATACCCCACAGCAAAATGGGGTTGTGGAAAGGAAGAATAGAACTCTTGTTGAAGCCGCAAGATCTATGTTGGATGAATACAAGACGTCTCATGGCTTTTGGGCAGAGGCGATGAACACCGCTTGCCATGCAATCAATCGCCTCTACCTCCACAAGCTAAGGGACAAGACGCCTTATGAGCTCCTAACCAGTAACAAACCGAAGGTGCATTACTTTCGAGTCTTTGGCTGCAAGTGTTTCATACTTAACAAGAGGGCCAAAAGCTCAAAGTTTGCACCTAAGGTACACGAAGGCTTTCTACTTGGTTATGGTACTAACGAACATGGCTACCGTGTATTCAATATTGCCACTGGCACTATTGAGTTAACAGTAGATGTGACTTTTGATGAATCCGACGACTCCCAAAAGGAGCAAGTCAATGATGAGCTTATAGGTAATGACATGTCTCCATCCGAAGCAATCAAGAAGCTTGCAACCGGTGATGTGAGGCCCGTTGAGATTCAGGATGATGAAGATGAGCCATTGCACACTCCACAAGATTTAAATGTCCATCATGTGCATTCGAATGCACTTGGTGAAGCTTCCGCAACTCCGAAAGGTGGAAGTGCAAATGATGTTCAAATGCCACATCAACTTGATGATCAAGCTCAAGCTCAACATGATGACCAACAAGCTAATGAAGGCATCCATAGATATGATGAAGATGATGAAGATGGACCCATCCAAAGAGGATCACTTGTGCCACATCCGAAAGTTCATCATTCAATTCAACGGGATCATCCCGTTGATAACATATTGGGGAGCATACGACATGGGGTAACGACACGTTCTCGTTTAGCAAGTTTTTGTGAACATTACTTGTTTGTCTTCGCTTTGGAACCTCTTAGGGTGGAAGAAGCACCTGATGATCCGGATTTGGTGATGGCTATGCAAGAAGAGCTGAACAACTTCACTCGGAATGAAGTCTGGTCCTTGGTGGAAAAGCCCAAGCAAAATGTGATAGGAACCAAATGGGTCTTCCGCAACAAGCAAGATGAGCATGGCGTGGTTACAAGGAACAAAGCACGGTTGGTGGCTCAAGGTTTCACTCAAATCAAAGGTTTGGATTTTGGGGAAACCTATGCACCCGTAGCTAGGCTTGAGTCAATTCACATATTACTTGCATTTGCTACTCACCATGATTTCAAGCTATAAATGGACATGAAATTTGCATTCCTCAATGGCCCCCTCTCCGAATTGGTGTATGTGGAGCAACCATCAGGTTTTGAAGATCCCAAATATCCCAACCATATCTACAAGCTCGACAAGGCGCTCTATGGGCTCAAGCAAGCCCCTAGAGCTTGGTATGATTGTTTAAAGGACTTCCTACTCAAAAAGGGTTTTGAGATAGGAAAGGCCGATGCTACTTTATTTACTCGCAAAGTTGATAATGATATCTTTGTGTGCCAAATATATGTCGATGACATAATATTTGGTAGTACTAATGTGGCTTTTTGTGAGGAATTTAGTAGGATCATGACCAAAAGGTTCAAGATGTCCATGATGGGTGAGTTGAAGTACTTTCTCAGATTCCAAATCAAGCAACTCAAGGATGGTACGTTCATCAGTCAAACAAAGTATACAAGAGACATGCTAAAGAAGTTTGAGATGGACAAGGCCAAACCCATCAAGACTCCTATGCCAACCAATGGACATCTTGATCTAAATGAGGATGGTAAGTCGGTGGACCAAAAGGTATATTGCTCTATGATCGGTTCATTGCTTTACCTTTGTGCATCTAGGCCCGATATCATGCTTAGCGCGTGCATGTGTGCAAGGTTTCAAGCTAATCCGAACGAATGTCATATCATGGCCGTTAAGAGAATTTTTCTATACTTAGTACACACTCCGAATCTTGGCTTGTGGTTTCCTAAGGGCTCCACTTTCGATCTACTTGGCTATTCAGATTCGGACTATACCGGTTGCAAGGTAGATCGGAAGAGCACTACCGGGACTTGCCAATTTATTGGAAGGTCTTTGGTGTCATGGAGTTCCAAGAAACAAAATAGTGTTGCCCTGTCAACTGCTGAAGCCGAGTATGTGGCGGCCGACGCATGCTGTGCCCAACTACTTTGGATGAAGCAAACACTAAAAGACTTTGGATGTGAGGAAATCAAAATTCCACTTTTGTGTGACAATGAGAGTGCTATCAAACTAGCAAACAACCCTGTGAACCACTCTCGCACAAAACACATAGACATCTGACATCATTTCATGAGAGACCATGAAGCCAAAGGAGATATCGCATTATGCCATGTGAGCACCGAAAAACAACTAGTCGATATCTTCACAAAGCCTTTAGATGAGTCAAGATTTTGTGCTTTGATGAGTGAACTAAATATCATTGATTCTCATAACGTGGCTTGATGACTTGCACATATTTGTTTTCACCTAGAGACATAAACAAATGCTTTTGGAAAAATTTGTGTGTGATTTAAAAATCTATTTTGCATGCTTCACTTGTGTCCATAGTTATGTACTGCTTGTATGAAATCTGGACATGGTTGAAGTGTGTGTAGTTTACCACACAAAGTTCTCCTAGGAAAGCTTTCTGTCTGTTCTGGAAATGAACGGTCGGTAGTACCGCCATCAGGGCCGGTAGTACCGACCCCTCTGGGCGGTAGTACCGACCGGGGTTTTCACCCCGATATAAAGGTCGCGGTGAAAGCGTTTCTCTCTCTTACCCTTTCAGTTTTTCACCACGCCGCCTTTGATCCGAGCCTGCCCGGCCGCCGCCACGCGTCCTCCTCTCGATCTCCCTCCTCCTCCACTCAGACTCGAATCCCTCCGGTGAGAAGGTGCGTTGGAGCAAGGGGATCATTGTGGTGGTGTTCTTGAAGCCCAAAATCTCTCCTCCTATCGGATTTCGGCCTCTTCACTTCGAGTAGCAATGTACTAGGGTGTTCTTGCCCGATCTATCAATGTACCTTGTTCTAGGATGATTCCTTTGGTAGGATTGTTCTCTCTAGTGTATAGATGCTTCTAGGATGCAACTTATGCAAGTTTGTTGGCAATTTGTATGGATGAATTGAGGATAATCGTGCACTGTTGTGCGGTCGGTAGTACCGACCCCTTGGTCGGTAGTACCGACCGCGCGCAGTAAGTTGTTTTCTTCCCATCTGTCTATCGTCGCTTCTATTTGCTACATCCTTTGAGGTTGTCTTGTTGGCACTTGTGTCTCATATTGGTCCATGTATTCTATTCTAGATGTCGCATGACCGAAGAGCCTCACGTGATGCAAGGCTTGCTAGAGAGGCAAGGGAAGAAGAAGAAGAAGAATACGTTGCGATGGAGCAAGGTGATCAGCAGCGGCGCAATCCCTCGCGCTGTGCTCGGCCTGCTGGTGGAAGCAGCGAGGACCTCACTCGGTCGGTCCGTGGACGCCAGTCCATGGGACGACGGAGTGTGGGTCGAGATGGTGGTAGTGGTAGTGGACATGTTCCACCTCCTCCGTCGCCTGCTGCTGCTGGTCCCCCAGGTCGGCTACACAGCGTGCTTGTCGGTGGTCAGACCCTGGCAGTTGGTCCCGAAAGAGAGGGTCGAGCCATCGATCCGCGCGTTAGGCCCAGATCTCCTCATGTATCTAGTCTTATGTTGATCAACCGTGCCTTTCATCCGCATGGTCAGGCAGGAGCTTTGATGATTGGTCCAGCATATCCAGGAAATGTCTTGGACTATTCAGACAGGAAGAGGGCTAATCTGCTAAGGGAGCAGCGGTTGGAGAACCCCTACCTATATGTCAGGGATTCCTCTGTGGATAGA
This sequence comes from Coix lacryma-jobi var. lacryma-jobi, assembly GCA_009763385.1. Lineage (NCBI taxonomy): Eukaryota > Viridiplantae > Streptophyta > Magnoliopsida > Poales > Poaceae > Coix > Coix lacryma-jobi. Next base: position 127,445,131 of record CM019825.1, on the reverse strand, counting down.
TGCTTTTGATCCCGCTTTCAGCAGGACTACTATGTGTCTGTCCTCTGGAAGTTTTTTTGTGCAAAGGGGCGTCCTCCGCTTTTTGAGCATAAGCGTCTGGGGATTCGGTCCTTGTCTGACAAGGGTTCCGAGGAGATGGATGCTTTGGTGCAGAGGCTTGAGGAGTGGAGGATTCTGGGGCTGGTTTCAGGGGAGCAAAGCTGGAACCAAGAGATCATATCATAGTTCTGGGCGACATTGTACATTGATCAGCCTGGCAAGGTCCTACATTGGATGACCCAAGGGGTCCTCTACAGGTGCGATTTTGTGACCTTTGCTAGGCTGCTGGGTTTCAACTGTGTCAATCGCAATGCCCCCAGATTGTCTGAGATGTATGGTGAGCGGATGTTACCTTCAGAGCTGCAGGATTCTAGCATCTATCTGCCCGACAAGGTGGCCAACTTTCAGGTGAATGGCCTGAAGTCTTATTATTTTGTTCTGAACAACTTGATGAGGCTCACCGTGGACCTTGAAGGACCGAGAATGCAATAGCAAGGCGACCAGAGGGGGGGGGGTGAATGGGAGCTCAAAAATTTCTCTCGAAACGTTGGCCTTTTGTCCCCAGAATCAACCCCAAAAGCTTCGATCCAAACCGTGATGCCCACGACCCTTGGAAGAGGGTGGATGATCCCTAGGATCACAGCGAGGCACCACAAAGCGATAGCAAACCAAATGTCCAAAGCACCGACACAAGTTGAACCCTCAGAAATCAAGTCCCGAACGTAGATAGATGGCTACGTCGAGAAACTCCCAAATACCTAAGCTAACAAGTAGCAAAGATATCTATAGAGGTTTCTTGATCAACTCTAGGGCCAAATGAGAAGTCCAGAAACCATGCGAACAAGCCGGGAGAGCAAACGCACTAAACCGGAGGCTACAACAGGATCCCGGACTGTCCGACCCTGTGGTCCCGGACTGTCCGCCCCTACTGCGGACTGTCCGCACTATGGTGGCGGACTGTCCGCCGATCAAGTGCGTAAAAACACACGGCTGCTGAAGTCCCCCTGCTGCGGTCCCGGACTGTTCGCACTTTAGCACGGCAGACTGTCCGCCGGTACCCCGAGACAAAACAGCAGAGGCAGCCAGCGACTGGTCTGAACCAGCCCCGACGCGCGGACTGTCCGCGCCTGGGGTGGCGGACTGTCCACGCCTGGGGTGGCGGACTGTCCGCCAACTCCCAGTGAGGGCGATTCGGTCGCCCTTCACTCAAATCTCCTCCAAATCAATCCAAATAAAAATACCTCAATCCCAAACTTGGAGAGGATGATCACGAGATAGTTAGGAGACTATCCTCAAGAAATCATCCGCTCAAAACAACTCAATCAACGGGAAATAGAAGGGGAAGGTGTATGAACCGAAAAAGCGCCACGAAAACGAAATCAACCCGATCTACTTGTTCGTGAGGAGTTAGATGAATTCCTTCGGTGGAAATGATCTCCTTTCAAAAACGAACAAGTTGATTCAAACGGATTTCGCAAAGACGCAATAGAGAGGGAGATCGAGTGATGGGAAAATCGTGGAGAAATGAAGAACGCGAAGAACACGAACAAAACGTGAATCAAGTCATCGATCTGCAACCGTGTGGCTACCACACGCTACAACAGTGAGGTTACGGCCTCACTTCCTCAAAATCTCCAATACACAGAGGTATGATTCTCTGCGGATCTCAGCTAGCTACAGCAGGGGATTGGGAGAGCAGGAAACCCTAGAAGCAAAGAGCAAATGACTGAGATAGATGGGGAGGTGGGTGTCTCCCCCTACTTATCCTAATTCTAACTATTCCTATTTCACACTCTACCCCTAACTAATTATAGAGCGAACCAGCTAAACCCAAGGGTTATTCTGGACCAACTCGCGGTAGGTGGTGATTCGACGGCCACGCCCGCACAATTCGTAGCGTTGCCTTGACGCAACCTCCTGATTGTCGCCACGTGCCACCACTGCTCTGCTTGTCCTTCCCCGGACGTCGCACCCCCGGTTTTGTGGCCCAAACCGGGAAACCAGCCTTCACAACCAACCCCTAGTTTTGAGGCCCAAACCGGGAAACCAGCCATCCAAGGCCTGAGTTTTGAGGCCCAAACTTAGCAAACCCGCAGCACCCAGGTTTTGAGGCCCAGACCTGGAAACCGTCCTCAGCCCGAGTTTTGTGGCCCAAACTCGGAAACCATCAGCGCCCAGGTTTTGAGGCCCAAACCTAGAAACCGTCCACTCGATGGTTTTTCTCTGGCTCAACCACCAAACCGGACCGTAGATGGGATGCACCGCCCGTGCACCCCGTGCACCCGCAAGTCTCCGCTCGTCGCTGTCCCAGGCTGTCAGCCACCACAGCTGATCCTCAGGCCACCGGTCCCTCAGTCCAAGCCTCACGTCCGCCCTTCGCCACTCTCGGTCCATCAGCACGGCACGTCTCTACTTGACCTTCACCTTGCCTTCGATCACTGTATCCGTGCTCGACACCTGCACAACACAAGCCAAATAACATGCGCATTATCCAAGTTGACAATCACTCATCACTCAGAGACTCGGCATACACCCATGTATCCGCAATCTCCCCCTTGATGAGTGCATTGTCAACTACTAACACAAATCATAATGAAATGGAAGAAAGAAGGAAGAAGGAGAGAGAACTCGACCAAATGACCCAAAAGCATAGCAAAGCCGAAGAAGGTCAAGTGGAAAGAGCAAGACAACTTGGTCCCCAAAGACATGGGCAATGGCTCGACGCGACCAAGCAAAGCAAAGCTAGCCCTCAAGAAGAGGTAGAACAGGCTCAACACCGCTAGCAAGAAAACTTGATACCAATTGAAGAATCAACTAAAAATCAAGCAAAACAGAGCTAGCCCTCAAGAAGAGGCAGAACAGGCTCAACATCGCTAGCGAGGAAGCTCGAATACCAAATGTTACCAACTCAAGAACCAAAAGAGTTTGATACTAATTGAAGATTCGATACCAATTGAAGGGCTGAACAACCAACTGAAAAGCTGAAAATGTTTGCTAGTCCCTCAAGAAAGAGGCAAGAGCTCAACACAACTAGCAAACTCCCCCTCAAATAGTGCACACAACCCAGGGAACACATGATTTGTCAGTATTTTCCCCCCCTTAGTTGAAAATGCATCATCAAGCAAATGTGCACAAGCACTCAAAGTTCTTCTCCTTGACAGAAAATCTCCCTCCAGAAATGCATATGAGTTAAAATGCAAGTTAGCAGCTTCAGGAATATAATCAAAAGAGTGCAAGGATGCTCTACACAGTTCTGATCCGATGACTCAACAATATCCATAAGAAGCTAGCAAAGGCTCAAACTGATCACCAGATACGAAATATGGACATGAGAGCAAAATGAGCAGTTTTTGGCCAAAAAGGTATTCACCATCAAAATAGCACTACACATGTATAGACAGAAAGCCAACAAGTGCTAAACATGTATGCAAAGTGAACTACCCCTAGCACAGTTCAATCATCATGCTATAGAATGAAACATAGACTTGTGTATCCAAATTTTATCAAAGTTGCAGCGGTTAATTTACACAAGTTTAAATTTCAGCATGCGATTGCGAGAGGTTGAAAGCTTGTCATTGCCTAACTTTTCAACTGTGTGAAGCCTATGCAGAAGCAATCAGAAGCTTAAAGCAACAGTTTCGGTCATACACTACACAACTCAAGTTTAACTCAAGTGCAATGAGAAACAGTCTCGAAACTGTGATGTGTTAACAAGCAATCTCATCTCGATCTTTCAAATTCACTTAACTTGGTTCAGATTTTAAACAGAATATGAACATACCAAGCAAGTGAATGACTCAACACTAGAGACATAGCAACCTAGCATATATGAAGAGCACAAGTGATTTCAACACATTCTACACATGCTAGTTGCAAATTTCAATGGTGAACATTTTCAAGTTTTATGTTCATTAATCAGATTCACCATTCAAAAATAGCTCCGCTCACAACATGTAACAGTGACCAGAAAGAGCATAAGCTACAACATCATCATAAAGCATCAGAGCAAAGACTATACAGAGCATAGTTATATTCTTCAGATTATATACATGAAGCTCTGAATGTAAATATGCAAGATGAAATGGAAAGATGCAAGAAGAAATCAAATGAAAAACACAAAGTCAGTGTATAGTACAAGAGTCAAATGTTTCCCCCATCTAAAATGGGAAACACACACCAAGCTCACCTCTCAACCTAGCAAAAGTTGATTGGTCCAAAGGCTTGGTGAAAATATCAACCAACTGGTGATGAGTATCGACATGGCGAAGGTCGATATCACCCTTGTCATAGTGGTCTCGCAGAAAATGAAAGCGCACATTGATGTGTTTGGTCTTAGAGTGCAGCACGGGGTTCTTAGCAACGCAAATAGCACTCGTGCTATCACAAAGCAAAGGAACACGAGAAAAGCTCAGACCAAAATCACGCAAAGTGGCCATCATCCAGAGTAACTGGGAACAACAGCTAGCCGCAGCAACATACTCAGCCTCCGTGGTAGACTGGGCGACACTAGACTACTTGCGAGAAGACCACGATACAAGAGAAGAACCAATAAACTGGCAAGTCCCAGAAGTGGACTTGCGATCAATGCAACAACCAGCAAAATCGGCATCGGAATAACCACAAAGAGAAAGGGTGGAGAAAGCAGAATACCAAATCCCAAATTCTGGAGTGAAGGATAAGTACCTCATAATGCGCTTGACCGCCTGACGGTGCGAAGTGCGCGGCGACGACTGAAATCGCGCGCAAAGACACACCGCGAACTGAATGTCTGGGTGTGTCGCTGTCAGGTACAGCAGCGGCCCAATCATACTCTGGTACTCCTTCTGGTCCACAGCTTCTCCATCCACATCCGCATCCAGGGCCGTCGTGGTTGACATGGGTGTTGGAAGAGGCTTGGCCTCATCCATATCGAATTTCTTCAATATGTCCTTGGTATACTTACCCTGGTGCACAAACGTTCCCTCTCGAGATTGCTTGATTTGCAATCCGAGGAAAAACGTCAACTCGCCCATCATGCTCATCTCAAATTCCCTGCTCATAGTATCTGCAAACTTGGCAACCAAAGCATGAGAAGAACCACCGAAAATGATATCATCCACGTAAATCTGGACCAAGAGAGTATCGATGCCTTGCTTGAGGAGAAAAAGCGTTTTATCCACACATCCCATTTTAAAACTCTTAGCAAGCAAAAAGGTTTTCAACCTATCATACTAGGCTCTAGGGGCTTGTTTCAAACCATACAAAGCTTTGTGAAGTTTAAAAACATGGTTTGGAAACTTGGGATTTTCGAATCCGGGGGGTTGTCTCACATAAACTTCCTCTTCTATGTAGCCATTTAAGAAGGCACTCTTGACATCCATTTGAAAAAGTTTGAAACCTTTGGATGCAGCAAAAGCCAAGAGTATCCTAATAGCCTCCAAACGAGCTATAGGAGAAAACGTCTCCTCATAGTCTATCCCCTCCTTCTAACTATACCCCTGGGCTACAAGTCTGGCCTTGTTTCTCACTACATGGCCATCCTCTCCTTGTTTGTTTTTGAAAACCCATTTTGTCCCAATTGGGTGACACTCAGAGGGAGGAGAAACTAGAACCCAAACCTGATTTCTTTCAAAAAATTTCAACTCCTCATGCATGGCATTGACCCAATCTGGATCCGTCAAAGCGTGTCCAACATCTTAGGGTTCAAAATCAGCAACAAATGCAGAATGACCAAAGTGAGAGATATGTTGTGACCTTGACCGAGTGACGCGTTCAACAATGCTATCGATCATCTGCTGAGGCGGGTGTTGGCGCTGAATGTGTCGTGGCGCCTCCCGTGCCTAAGTGCCCCCCCCCTCAACAGTAGCTGGTGCCTCCTCGGGTACAAAAGGTACCGCTCGAGGTGGCGGATCCCATGGCCCCCAAGTCGAAGAAGAGGGATCGGGGCAGTGAGTCGTAGTAGAAGCCACTCTTTGCGGCACAGCAGGTGGAGGAGGTGCTGGATCGTCTATCCCTTCAGCACCCTCTTCTTCATCATCGAAAAGAGGCTCGCCAACCTCATGATCACCTGCACGCTCAAAACGAGAAGAAGGACAAAACATGGTCTTGTCGAAGGTGACATCGGATGTCTCCATGACTCGGTTAGTGTCAAGGTTAAGTACACGATAAGCACGAGTATGAGTGTCATAACCTAAAAACACACCATCAGAAGAACGAGACTCAAATTTGTCCAAGTTGCCCTTTTTGAGTATAAAACAATGGCAACCGAAGACTCTAAAATAACTCACTTTGGGCAGTTTTCCAAAACGCAACTCATAAGAAGTCTTTTTCAAGAAAGCTCAGAGAAAAATGCGATTGGAAATGTAGCAAGCAGTGCTCATGGCTTCGGCCCAATATCGCCTAGGAGTCCTATGCTCATCGAGCATCGTCCTGGCCATCTCTACAAGGGTCCGATTCTTCCTCTCTACAACACCATTCTGAGGCGGTGTGTAGGGATAAGAAAACTGATGCTCTAAACCCAAAGAGTTACAAAACTTCTCAAAATCCGAATTCTTGAATTCGGAACCATTATCATTCCTAATAGCTCGCATTGAGTTCAAAGGGAACTCATTCTGAAGACGCAAAATCAGATTGCAAGCAAAGGAGAAAGTCTCAGTTTTCTCAGCTAAAAAGAAAACCCACGAGTATCTCGAAAAGTCATCAACAACAACAAGCACATATCACTTCCCCCCCCCAACCGAGCTCACCCGAGCCGGACCAACAAGGTCCATGTGCAAAAGCTCTCCAAGGCGCTTAGTCATGACCTGAGTCACTGGATGGTGGGGAGCGGCAACCATCTTCCCATGTCTACAAGAATGGCAAACAAGATCCTTCTCCATGGATAACTTGGGCAATCCTCAGATTAGGCCATGTGAACTAAGTCTTGCAAGCAAGTCGAAGCTCAAATGTCCTAGTCTCCTATGCCACTTCCAAAGATCAGAGGAGGAAGGTCCAGCTAAAAGACAACGAGAAACTCCAAACGACTCCGAGAAATCCGCACGAAAGACTTTCCCAAAGGGCGAAATCCCACAAACAAGATTGCCCTGAGGATCCAAAATACGACTGAGATTCGGCTTAAAACGAATCTCATAGTCGTCATCGAAAAGTTGCGAAACAGAAAGAAGGTTAAAATGGAAGTTAGAAACAAGAGCAACATCGCGCAACACAAAGTGCTCATTAACTCGCACAGACCCACGAGACAATACCTTACCTTTGCTATTGTCGCCGAAGGTGATAAACTCCTTTCCGGCAACAGGACTAAGACTAGAGAACCACTTGGCGTTTCCGGTCATGTGCCTCGAGCAACCGGAATCCACCAACCAAACGTTCTCCAATCATTTTACCTACATCAATAAAAAGACATAGGGTGAGCATACGGTCCAACATTGGGGTTAGTGAAGTAAGGGGAATACCAGTGTTGGGCTAGTTGCTCAAAAGAACGGTTAGCAGAAAAACCATCCCTAGCACGCCTACGGGAAGAGTGATCACCACGTTGAGGAAAACGTGGTCCGCTAAGGGAGGAGCGTCCATCGCGATACTCAAAACGCGGTGGGGGAAAACGCTCAACAACAAAGCCTCCGCCACGGGGTCCATAGCCCACAACTGCAGGCTCCCGCCGGGCATGCTCTCTACGCGGCCTAGGCCTAGGAACTTGAGGTTTTTGACCTCTAGGCCTAGCAGCACGCCTCTGAACATTTGACACATGTACATCATGGAAGGGATGGTACATGTCTGCGTTGTTCATCTCCTTTGCGCGACGCGCCTCTCTCTTGCGCCGAAAGCAAAACTCCCTCAAGTGACCATCTCTCCCACAGTGCTCACAGTGGTACCTCACCGCTCTCAAAGGGGGTTGTTGGTACTCACGGTAGTGGGTGTGGATCACTTTGCCCTTCTGTGGCATAAGCTCCTCCTGGATGGGTGGCATGGTGTCAAGCTTGTTGTTGAGGTGGTTTGGTTTGGGAGCCCATGATTGTTTCTTGGGTGGAGCTCTTGGAGGCTCAACAAAGACCCCATCCTTGGTGTTAGGCTTGAGAGGCTCTTTGGGTGGAATCTTGGTAAGCTTGGGAGTAGTGGTGGAGTTGGGCTTCTGTTGACACTCCTTAATGGATTCACTCTAAGAATCAGTCACATAAAATAATAAACTAGTGAAAGCACAAAAGAGTGTACGGGACACTACTAACTCCACTTAACGTCAAGTTGTCATCCGCAACATGAAGCTAGCAATGTAATTATATCAGGGCACTGGATTTAAGAGATAGATATTTACCCGCAAGTGCACAGATAAACATACCCGTTGTAGAGCATTTCACCCAAGCTAGTCTCATGTATCGTTATTTATATTTTAGCCTAGAGACTAATCAATTCAAGATATGGTGGTATGGTAAGGACTTAACAGTATTTAATATGGCACACACTTATAGTAAGACTGATAACACACTAACTACTATGAACAGGAATCAGGTACATAGTAAATGATATAGTAAATAATTGATAAAGGATAGCAGAGATCAGATCAATCAAGGATAAACTTAGAACAGTACTGCCTAGCAAGATGATGATTAGAACAGGTATTTGTTGGGGGAAAGGACCCTCGGCAGAAGCGCCACTCGAACTGGTGCTCGGAATTAACCCTCGCGCAATGCCTGTTGTCCTTGCGAGGTCCCTCTCCTACTGGGGACCGTTACTCTGACCCCCGGACGCGGGTTCAACCCTCGTCGCTTCGTTGCATTCCATGCAGGTCTAAGTCGACAGTCGCACTGCAGGAAACCCTCGCTGGCCCACAACGCCACCTTCGCTTGGAGCGAAGGTTCAAGCAAGCGGCGAGTGTGCGCTGTCCCGAAGGCGAGCGAAGCCGAAGGTCCGGCGAGCACGGCCGAAGGTCAAACCTTCGGTCTTCTCCCCGCTCGCTGGCCCACAACGCCACCTTCGCTTGGAGCGAAGGTTCAAGCAAGCGGCGAGTGTGCGCTGTCCCGAAGGCGAGCGAAGCCGAAGGTCCGGCGAGCACGGCGGAAGGTCAAACCTTCGGTCTTCTCCCCCGAAGGCAAGTAAAGCCGGAGGTCCGGCAGATGGCGGAGGGGCGCGGGCCCAAGGGCGAGCGCGGCCGAAGGTCAAAACCTCCGCACTTTTCCCCGAAGGTGAACAAGAACCAGGTGGCGGCGCATTGGAGGGTGGCCAATTAGGGTTTCCGCTTCAGCTGTGTATTTACGCTTTTGCCCTTCCTCCCTGCGTGGAGGTGAGGAATCTTCCCTGTACCCTTTTGTAATTTGGCCCGTGCCCCTTGGCATTCCCTATAAATACCAAGGGGATGAACAGTGTAAGGGGACGACTTTTTGGGAAATTGAGCATCTTCCACTTCCGCCTTACCTTCGCCGCCTTCGCTTCCGACTCTTGGCCGCCTTCGCTCTTCCCCCTGCACAAGTGCGGAGGTGGGGCAAGCGCGTTGCCAACAGTTTGGCGCCGTCCGTGGGGATCGGAAGTTTGACATGGCAGGAAACAGAAGAGCTCACCCAGCGAGGGACCAACGTGTAGCCAGAGAGACAGCGGCGGTGGTCCCTCCTGCGGAGGAAATCGTGCGACCCTCGAGGGGAGAGAACGTCACCCCAGAACCCCATTCCCTGGACCCCCAGGTCCGAGTGGCGACACAGCCGCACCCACACACTTCGGGAGAAGGGGAGGGTGAAGAAGAAGAGATGGGCCTCGAGGCCCTTGAAAGGCTCGAGGCTGAGCTGCAAGAGAAGAAGAGGCGCCTCGATCAGCTTGAGAAGCATAACCGATTGCGCTCGATCAGACAGAGGGCCGATGAGGCCAGGGAGCAGCTTCGCCGTATGGAGGAATCCCTCGCCGCGGCAGAAGCCGAAGCCGAAGGCTGGAATGATGAGGAGATTCCCCCGCCGCAAGAGGGGAATGAGGAGCCGAATCAAGATAACCTTCGTTACCATCCACCACCCCCACCACCACCAGTACACCCAGACCCATATCCTGTGAGACACCCAAACTTCCGCCAACTCTACCCAGATGAGAGAGAACAAAACCTTCGCATTCAGCGAAGGCATCAGCAACACCAAATGCCGTACGATCCAAAGTCACCACTCTCCCAAATACTCCAAACCCAGTCCTGGCCACCATGCTATAATCCACAAAACCTACCCCTCTATGATGGACTTTCCGACCCTCGCCAGTTCATCATGAGCTACGAAGCAGCGGTTGCCGCAGCAGGCGGTGATGAATCAACAATGGCAAAATCCTTTGTCATCATTCTGCGAGACATCGCACAAACTTGGTACAACAACCTTCGCCCCGGAACTGTGGATTCCTGGGCCACCCTCAGAGACAAGCTGTGTACAAATTTCAAGGGCATCACTCCGGCCCCGTCAAACCCCATCGAGCTGTTCAATTGCAAGCAAGAAGAACGCGAGCCGCTCCAAGATTACTGGCGAAGGTTTATTCAAATCAGAGCAAGGACCCCGGGGATATCTGACGAGGCTGTCATCCTCGCTGCAGTCAGTGGCCTGCGCCTAGGACCATGCTCCTCAAAATTTGCCAGAAAACCGGCAAACTCAATCGAAGAGTTGCATGAAACAATGGAAAGATACTGTAGAGCCGATATGGATTTCAGAGCGAAGTCCGATGCTCGGAGGTCTCAGCAGAGGCCACAGCCGAGGCCTCAACCGAGAGAAAGCAACCTTCGCCAAGAGCAAAGCAACGTCGGTGCGATCAACAAAGCAACAAATTGCGAAGATCAAAGACGGAACGCTCAACCTCCGAGCAACCAAGCCCCGCAGGTTTTGCCACCTCCGCCGAATCAGCGGTACCAGCAGCGAGATCCTGCCAAAATGTATTGTCACTTCTGTGGAATGGGAAAGGGACACACAACAAAGCAATGCGAATGCTTCGCCAAGGGTAAAGAATACCAGGAATCCAGGAAAGCTGCTTCGTCCGACACCCGAACCATCAACCACACCAGGAAACCAAGTTTCCACCCACCAAATCCCCCATACCAGTATACCCCCATAAACTACGGCCTACCTTCGCAACAACCCTCTTACACTCACCACCCACTCTACAACCAAACCCCTTATCAGCCAACCACCACCCCACAACGCCAAAACCCACCTTACACAGTCACATACCCAGCTACCCCCCAAAACCAAATTCCAACAACCTACCAAGCTAGCAACGCTCTGCCACCACCACCGCCAATCCCCGCGTTACCAGCACCACAACCTGTCAAAGCCGAAGCCCCGAGCCAAACGACCATCAACAATCCAACATCAACCTTCGGTGTGATTCTAGCTATCACCAGAGGTTCAAATGAAGACCATGGTAACAAACGGCAGAGGAAGGAACATGCCAGACGAGTCCACCACGTAGCCGTCGAAGGACCCCATAGATTTGGCCGTTGGTCTCACATCCCCATGACCTTCGATTCCAGTGACATGAAGCTGAGAGATTACCCTCACACCGATGCTATGGTGATCGAAACCAACCTCGCTGGGTGGACCATCACCAAAATACTGGTCGATACAGGAAGCTCCGCTGACATCTTGTTCGCTTCAAACTTCGACGCAGCATGAAGCTTGATAGAAACCTTCTGCAAACCTGCAGACAACCCCTATAGCTTCGGTGGTCAACAAGTGAGAGCTATCGAAAAAAATTTCTCTGCCCGTCACCTTCGGCGACGACGCGAAATCAACTGCAGGACGGAGCATATAACATTTGACGTCGTCGACATGTTCTACCCATACAATGCCATTTTGGCCGAGGGGTCACAAACGCGTTCAATGCGGTCATCCATCCGCTTACCTATGCATGAAGCTCCCGCTCCAAAGGGTGTGGTCGCAGTAGTAGTATTTGGGGACCATGACATTGCAGGGGCAGCTGAAGGGAACGTAGCCCCGGGGCAACGTAATGTACACAACTTGTCAAAACCTCAAAACCCTGGTACCAGCGACGAGGGTGAAGCTCGCAGCAACAGAGTGAAGGCATCGCCAAAGGAGGAAACTAAACAAATCCAACTCTTTGAGGGTAACGCCGAAAGAAAGGTCATCATCTCAGCCAATCTAGACCCTCAATCAGAAGGCAACTTCGTCACCTTCCTCGGAGAGAATTCCGACACCTTCGCTTGGTCCGCAGAAGACCTAAAAGGAGTCAACAGATCAATGATCGAGCATAGCCTGAACATCAAAACAGGCTATCGCCCAATCAAACAAAAGCTTCGCAAAATGTGTCAGAAGAAAGAGGAGGCAGGCGGCAGCGAAGGCTGAAGTAAAAGGCTTTTGGACGCAGGTGTCATCCTCCCAGTCAAATACCCAACCTGGCTCTCAAATGTGGTCCTAGTCCAAAAGAAAACAAAAATGGCGAATGGCGTGGACTTCACTTGGCTTGAACAAAGCTTGTCGAAGGATGACTTCCCTCTCCCAAACATAAGCACCCTGGTCGACAGAGCGGCAGGTTGCCAAATGCTATCCTCCTTGACTGCTTTTCAGGCTATCACCAGATTTGGATGAATGAAGAGGACGAAGAAACAAAAAAACAAGCTCATCACACCTTCGGGCACCTTTGCTTCCGAAGAATGGCAGAAGTTTGAAAAATGCAGGCTCAACCTTCGCTCGCATGACCTCTGAGGTTTTTAAGGAGGAACACGCTGTCTGTCTCTGCTATGTCGACGACCTAGTCGACCCAGAGTGAACTAAAAGAAGACCACATATCAGACTTATCGAGGGTGGTTCAGCAACCTCGGTCGCCCCCGGATGAAACTAAACCCAGAAAAATGTGTTTTCGGGGTAGCGAAGGTAAATTGCTAGGTTGCATCGTCTCAGCCAGAGGAATCGAAGCTAACCCTGAGAAGATTGATGCCATCATGAACATGGAACCTCCGGCGACCAAGAAAGCAGCCAGCGTCTGACCGGTCGTTTAGCAGCACTTAGCAGATTCATCTCAAGATCCGCAGAGCGAGGGTTACCTTTCTTTGAAACACTCAGAAGCACCACTCCATTCAATTGGGGTCCCCAGCAGCAAAGGCCTTTGAGGAATTGAAAAAGTATCTGACCAGCTTGACTGCACTGACCAGCCCAAGCAAGGGAGACTAATTGTACTCTACGTCGCAGCCTCGCCACACGCAGCAAGCGCAGTCCTCATCAAGGAGCTCCGCGAAAACAACAAGTCCAGACAAGCTCCAATCTACTATGTTTCAGAAACCCTCGAAGGCCCAAAGAGAAATTACTCGGAGCTTGAGAAAATAGCATACGCCGTCGTTTATGGCGTCAAGAAAGCTCAAGCACTATTTCCAGGCGCACGAGATCCATGTACCTTCGTCTACCCCTCGACAACATTTCAAAAACAACGAAGCAGTGGGAAGAATAGCAAAGTGGGCAATCGAGCTTAGAGTTACGCTGTGACCTTCGTCGGCAGAACAGCAGTCAAATCACAAATACTGGCTGAGTCATAGCAGAATGGACTCCAGACCCTCGCCCTGGTGAGCCGCATCAAGAACAGTTTGGATCGTTTACGTCGACGGAGCTTGGGGTGCAACTGGGGCCGGTGCCTCGGCCATCCTACTCTCGCCTTCCGGATCGAAGCTGAGATACGCAAGAAGGCTTGACTTCAAGTGCACAAACAACTCAGCAGAATACGAAGCTGTGATTCTGGCACTCTCAAGACTACGGTCCTTATCAGTCCGAAGGGCACTTATCAACACAGACTCTCAAGTCATCGTGGGGCCATTGAAAAGAATTACAAAGCAAAAGATCCAGAGCTCCAAAAATATTTCAACATGTCCGAAGGTTGGAATCCTCTTCCTCCGGCATAACTGTAAAAGCAATATCAAGGACCGAAAACAGTGAGGCAGATTTCTTAGCCAAAGCAGCCGCACAGCAGCTACAGCTCCCTCCGGACGTGTTCTACGAGGTTACCACTCGGTCAGCCTCGAAGCTTCCGAAATCAGCATCAAGCTGATCAGCGCATTCAGTGCGAAGATTGGAGAGCACCTATCATGGCCTACATCAAGGACTCCATGAACCCAGCTCCAAAGAAGAAGAGAACAGACTAAAGCAAAGAGTGCGAGGGTACAAGATTGTGGATAACACCCTATTCAAAGCTTCGGTAACCTCACCTTGGCTCAAGTGCGTGTCACAGTCCGAAGGTAACGACATTCTCAAACTCATCCACGAAGGTATATGTGGTTCACACAATGGCCGAGGGCACTAGTAGGAAAGGCTTTCGGCAGGGTTTCTACTGGCCAACTGCGCTGAGAGATGCTGAAACCATCGTCAAGAAGTGCGAAGGTTGTCAACTGACAGCAAAAAAACCAAAAAACCCCAGGGGCTCCCACAACCCTCATATGCCCAACCTGGCCTCTGCAAAGGTGGGCAATGGATCTCGTGGGCCCACTACCGACGGCTCCGGGGAACCTGCGCTATGCGGTGGTAGCCGTGGAATATTTCACCAAATGGACCGAAACAAGACCGCTGTCCTCCATAACCTCCCTCGCAGTAAAAAAGTTTTTCTGGCAGCAGATAGTTTTGTCGCTTCGGAGTCCCCAACATCTAACCGTCGACAACGGCACCCAGTTTGACAGCGAGGTTTTCAAAGAATCTGTGCACAAATCGGAACAATTCTATGCTTCGCCTCAGTCCGACACCCGCAGTCCAACGGTCTAGTCGAAAGAGCCAACGCAACAATCTTCCAATCCATATCCAAAAAGTTTGCAAGGCAGACCCAAGGCAAATGGGCAGACGAGCTAACTTCAGTCACCTGGTCTCACAATACCTCCGAATGCAGAGCAACCAAATTCACACCCTTCAAACTTTTGTTCGGCGAAGAAGCCGTGTTACCAGAGGAGCTAAAATACGTTTCACCGAGAACAACCCTCGCAAAATGATGAGCCAGCCAAGCTAACTGACAAAGACTTGCTAGAAGAAACAAGATGCAGCGCAGTGCACAACCTTCGCAAGTATCAGGAAGAGACAAAAAATGGAGAGATAAAAAGGTCAGAATCAAAAACCTGCAGAAGGGTGACCTCGTCCTCATCCGTAAACAAAACGCCAGCATGGCCGGAAAGTTTCAGCCTAAGTGGACAGGCCCGTTCCTGATCGCAGAATGCAATCGTCAGATCTTTCCATCTCTCCGACAGCGAAGGTATATCCTACCACACACCTGGAACATTGACGACCTTCGCAAATTCTACCCATAGCGGAGCCTTAGCGAGCCCTCGCGTTATGTAATCTTTGTCACATACATTGTTATCTACACTCATGTACTTGACAAGAACAGGAGCTGCACTCTTTTTCTTACGAAGGGGCGTAAGGTTTTCTAATGAGGCAGTATCCAAAGCATTAATACAGGCTAGAACCCCCAAAAAGTAAAACTCTCCAACCCTCTACTCCCAAACATCGAAAAAGCCGATCTCTTTCAAGAGCGCTACATTCGATGAAAACCTGCTAAGATTGCTTCGAAAAACATTCCTTTTCTTTTCAAAGCAAACTTCACCTCCGCCTAAGACAAGGGGAGGGGCGAAGTCCCAAAAAAAGTCGAGCACCTGGCACAAACGACAGGGGCTCGCAAAAAAGCAAACTTCACCTCCGCCTAAGACAAGGGGAGGGGCGAAAGTCCCAAAAAAGTTGAGCCCCTGGCACAAACGACAGGGGCTCGCAAAAAAGCAAACTTCACCTCCGCCTAAGACAAGGGAGGGGGAAGTCCCAAAAAGTCGAGCACCCGGCACAAACGACAGGGGCTCGCAAAAAAGAAACTTCACCTCCGCCTAAGACAAGGGGAGGGGCAAGTCCCAAAAAGTCGAGCACCCTGGCACAAACGACAGGGGCTCGCAAAAAGAAGCAAACTTACCTCCGCCTAAGACAGGGGGAGGGGCGAAGTCCCAAAAAAGTCGAGCACCCTGGCACAAACGACAGGGCTCGCAAAAAAAACCAAAAAAAAAAGCAAACTTCACCTCCACCTGATATGAAGGGAGGCGCGAAGTCCAAAAAGTCGAGCACTCTCGCACAAGCAAAGGCAGGCCTCGGGCGGGTCCACATTCTAGTCTCGCCCGAACAACGTGGCACCCTCGTCCAGTAGAGTCTCGGCATAGCAACTGCCGCACCGTGGTGCAAACCGCAAACTCCAAACCATCGACCTTCGTAGCACCCTCGAAATAGTGACTATAGACGTACG
Source organism: Coix lacryma-jobi var. lacryma-jobi (assembly GCA_009763385.1). NCBI lineage: Eukaryota > Viridiplantae > Streptophyta > Magnoliopsida > Poales > Poaceae > Coix > Coix lacryma-jobi. The sequence continues at coordinate 127,428,910 of CM019825.1, read as the reverse complement.
GGTCGCTGTCCTCTCCAAATCAGCGTGTTAAAAAGCAATGCGCGAGCCTCGCTAAAAGAAAAAGGGGCGTCGCTGTTTTTTCAAAACAAGCTCACGAGAGCAAATGCGCGAGCCTCGCTAAAAGAAAAAGGGGGCGTCGCTGTTTTTTCAAACAAGCTCACGAGAGCAAATGCGCGAGCCTCGCTAAAAGAAAAAGGGGGCGTCGCTGTTTTTCAAAACAAGCTCACGAGAGCAAATGCGCGAGCCTCGCTAAAAGAAAAAGGGGCGTCGCTGTTTTTTCAAAACAAGCTCACGAGAGCAAATGCGCGAGCCTCGCTAAAAGAAAAAGGGGGGCGTCGCTATTTTTTCAAAACAAGCTCACGAGAGCAAATGCGCGAGCCTCGCTAAAGAAAAAGGGGGTGTCGCTGTTTTTCAAAACAAGCTCACGAGAGCAAATGCGCGAGCCTCGCTAAAAGAAATAGGGGGCGCCGCTGTTAAACAATATAAGAAACGTTAAATAGCGCAGCAAACAGGGCACACAAACCATACATCTTTCCATGCTATTACAAAGTAACGACACAACAACAAAATATCCGAAAAATAAAAAAATTCTTTACAAGGAACCATCGCTCCTCTCAATCAACATCAAATCACCAAAACCTTCGGCCTCCTCCTCAAACCCCCCCTCCACCGGAACCAGGGGTCCCCACAACAAAGGAGCTGCAGGGACAATTGGCAGCTCCCCGGGTAAAACCCTCACCCTATACATGTATCTATGCCCCGTCTCACTAACCTCCGAAGGTTCTTCCTTCGGAATCAAAGCGCCCCATCCGAACCAATTTCAAGCTCTCTTTGCCCGAACAAATATTCTAAACCTGCGTTCTCGTCAATATCGTCATCACCACCAGCTTGCGAGGTCGAAGAAGATCAAAACAAATAACGATCGGCTTGACGGTCTGTATAGTCTGCTTCGCGCCAAAATCGACTCGACCTACTATTTTTTAAATCATACCTCCGCACCTTCGACCACCAAAAACGTGCAAAGGAAAGCGAAGGATATTAAACTAGCGCGAGCCCACGATTCACCAGTTATAAAAACATCTTGGTAGTTCAACATCAGCGGAGTAACGTCGAATACGTCTAGCACGGTTCCGTCAGGAACCTGCATGTTGCACAAAAATACGAGATGTCTCAGCCTCGTCAAGTCTTTACAAACAACCACAATTTCTACAAAAAGGCCTCCCTCGCCCCAACAATCCCGAGGTTCACACCTGACCACTTCCCTATGAGCACCACCGCAGCTCCGCTGTCGATAGCCCCTGAACCTTCGCCAACAGCGACGGTCGAGGCTTCAGCAGGCGTCTCCTCCGCCGCAGATCTTTCCACGGCAGCCTCGACGGCCGAAGCAGGCCCTCTTCCGTCGCGGTCTTTTCCACGACGACCTCTTCAATGCTCGGGACGTCCCCAGTCAACGCCTCGATCTCGGCGAGTGTAACCCCCGCAATATTCAACTCAGGCGGCTTCGGAGCCACCTACCGCTGCAACTTCCGTGGGCGGCGAGGGCAACGCATCTTGTCGAGCCTACAAGCAAAACAAAAGGCAAACCTCGCCAAGATCAATAATCCCTATGAAACAGATCAACAAAATCGAGAAGTCCGAATAAGTATGCAAACCTGACGCGTAGCCTCGGCAGCTTCCTCGAAGGCGAGAGCTCGGCCGCCGCCAGAGATCCAAAACTTGCGAAGCAGGCGCATCGCGCAGTTCCGAACTTCAGAATCGTCAACCTTCATGCGGCGAACCTCTTCGACCGACGGAAAGGCATGGTTCGGCCTCTTGACTCTGCAAAGGTGATCACAACCAGCCAGCCGAAGCGTGCTCGCCATCGTTAAAGCCCCGGCGTAGCCACCAAAATCGGCCGCATTGGCAACTAACGAGCTAAATACATCAAGCTCATTGCCCAGCCAGCCCTCGAAGGCCTCCGCGTCAGCTGCAAGCAACGGCTCTCCGGCAGAGCCTCCAGCCTCGGTTAGACAGCAATCAACCTTACGCTTGACAATCTCCGTACTTTTCCGCCAGGATTCGCCCAAATCCACCAAGCGACCCTCGATAACGGACAGCGCCTTTGTCCTTCGCCTTTCCTCGGCAATCAAATCAGCATTACGCTTCGCCAGCTCAACCGCCTCCTCACGAGCCTTCGTGGCCTCCTCCGAAGCTTTCTTCAGTTCAATTTCTTTATTTTCCAAGCCTCGCGCAAATCTGCTATTCTCCCTCTCAAGCTCATCAAGCTGGCTTCTCATAAATTCCATGTCGGAGCCAACCTTTCGCCTTGCCGCACGGTTCAAAAGCATTAGCTCCGCCAGCTTAACGTCCACGTCGGCAAAGGTATCACCAACCGCCTGGTCCGCAAGTCGAACCTCCGCCTCCGGCACACAAATGCGGCCGAAGATTCGGCCTAAAAAACGCCTTTCCTCCGGGCCGCACTGCAAGTGACATTCCCGAAGGTCCGGACTAGTAAAACAGCTCCGTCGCCGGATCAGAATCCCAAGCCTCCTAGCATACTCCGGAAGGCTCGACCGACTCGCCTCGCCAAAATGGTCTCTTTCCCCGGACCCGGTCGGACTCAAGTTCTCCACCAAACTCCACACCCTCTACCACAGATGCGAGCCCGCAAAGCTGGAAATCGACCCTCGTCGAGGGCTGCCTGGCTCATGTCTTGTGCGATGTCGACCGCGCTCTGGTCAACCATCGCATCAGCACTCAGCGAGGCCGCACCTCCGATAGACACATCTTCATCAGTGTCATGACCCTCGCTGGAGCTCTCGCTGCTTTCTTCAGACGAACCCTCGTCCGTCTCCCCCTCCTTTCCAGTTTTCTCCTCCCCCACCCCATCATCATCAGACCGATCCTCGTCGCCCGACATCTGAATTAAAGCGTTGATCCCCCAACGGAGGCACGCGCCCCCCCCCAACTATAACGGCACCTCGGCCGCTTGGAGCTACGGCCGAGGAGGAAGAAGTGCCGGCAACACCAAAACCAGCAGCGACCTTCGTCGCGAGCACCTTCGCTCGGCCGCCAACGCCGCCACGGCCACGGCCACGACCTCTCTTCGGCCGCGACACAAAATCCCCTCCATCGGTGGCGGCACGTTTCCTTTTCTTCGGCGCGTCATCGCTCGAAGGGACGGGCCAGTCCTTGTACCGGATCCCAAGAATGTCGAACATCCTGTTCACTCGACCTCCGCTACCCACCGAGCTGTGGATAGCCTTCACCTCCAATGTGGATAATTTCCCAACAAGCTCTTCAGCCCACTGCTGAACCCGCTTGTAAACAGCTTCATTCCCAACCTCGCGCCTCGGAAACTTTGCAAGAACTTTTTCCCAAACCTTGTTCAAATCAACTATCGGTTTCTTCAAACCCTTAGCCTCATACTTGGGGTCCTCCCCGACTCCAAACCATTTTTGCCTTCGGCTAAGGGGCCATACCTTCGCACAACAATATTCTTCGACCAAGTCGCGGGCGCACTGAGATCGCGCCACAACCCTCAAGCAATCAACCGCAGCATGAGCCTCGGCGCACATCTTGGCCTCGGCGCCGACATCTCCGAGAAGCGGAAGCTCGCCGCAAAGCTCGACGTCACCACTAAGCTTGTAGTAAAACCAAGATTCTTGCCATCCGCTGCTCCACTTATTCTTCTGGGCCTGCACCGGCACCTCCGACCCAGCGCGATAGCAGAATGTGTACACAGCAAACTGTCCAAGACGAGTGTTACCTTCGCCACAATCCATCTTGCGGGGCTGCATGTGCACACGATGAGTGCGTATAAAACCCTCGACGTGTGGAGCGGTGCCCTGAGAACGGCATGCCCACACGTACACTGACATCTTCGTAAAACAAGAAGGCGTTCAACTGATGAAATTTCAGGTTGAACCTTCGAAGAACGGAGGTCACAAAGGAAATCACCGGGAAGCGAAGGCCAGCCGAAAAAAATTCTTCAAAGACCACAATCTCATCCGCCTCTGGCTCGGAACGGTCTCCCCACCGCTGGTCCTCGCCTTGCCTTCCTCAATCCAGCCCCACCTCACATAAGATGCAATCTCACTGGCGCAAACCCGGCTAAGACCAAACTTGAAGGTAAACCCCTCATCCGCGACGGCGGGAGAACCAGCCCGAGCAGTCTGCTTCAATCTGGCCATCCCTTCAGCTACCAACAAACTATCAAACAAACCTTCGCACACAAGTATGTTCGCCAATGCCCGTCCAAACCCTCGCACGCAAGCTAAAACAAACCTTCGCTAAAAGCAAATCGCAACAGCAGGACGGCTATAGCAGAGGACACAATCAAAAACTTCACCCGCTCTTTCTATTTATAGGCCGGGAGACGAGCCCCTCACCGACAAAATCGGCACGACAACCGAAAAACGCGGCGCAAAAAACGAAACAGGCTTCAATAGTACAAACAACTCCACATGGCCCAGCCCAAAGCAGTCGCGGGCCGTCGCTGCCGAGGGTCCCGTTTATTGTCCCCATTGAAAGGCGCTGCTTGGGCCTAAACACGGTTTTTTAGATCCAAGACAACGAGGGGCTACTGTTGGGGGAAAGGACCCTCGGCAGAAGCGCCGCTCGAACTGGTGCTCGGAAATAACCCTCGCGCAATGCCTGTTGTCCTTGCGAGGTCCCTACTGGGGACCGTTACTCTGACCCCGGACGCGGGTTCAACCCTCGTCGCTTCGTTGCATTCCATGTAGGTCTAAGTCGACAGTCGCACTGCAGGAAACCCTCGCTGGCCCACAACGCCACCTTCGCTTGGAGCGAAGGTTCAAGCAAGCGGCGAGTGTGCGCGTGTCCCGAAGGCGAGCGAAGCCGAAGGTCCGGCGAGACACCGGCCCAAGGTCAACCTTCGGTCTTCTCCCCCGAAGGCAAGTAAAGCCGGAGGTCCGGCAGATGGCGGAGGGGCGCGGGCCCAAGGGCGAGCGCGGCCGAAGGTCAAAACCTCCGCACTTTTCCCCGAAGGGTGAACAAGAACACCAGGTGGCGGCGCATTGGAGGGTGGCCAATTAGGGTTTCGCTTCAGCTGTGTATTACGCTTTGCCCTTCCTCCCTGCGTGGAGGTGAGGAATCTTCCCTGTACCCTTTTGTAATTTGGCCCGTGCCCCTTGGCATTCCCTATAAATACCAAGGGGATGAACAGTGTAAGGGGACGACTTTTTGGGAAATTGAGCATCTTCCACTTCCGCCTTACCTTCGCTACCGCTTCCGACGCTTGGCCGCCTTCGCTCTTCCCCCTGCACAAGTGCGGAGGTGGGGCAAGCGCGTTCCCAACAGTATTAATAAGGAGCATTCCCAAGTTATATTAATTATAAGTCATAGCATACATTGATTAGTGCAATTATATTTGGCAATCATTGGCTAGGTCATATCATATTTATAATCAAGAGGCAACTCCATAGCTAAGGTGTTAAACAAAGTAACCCTTAAACCATGAGTTAACTGAGCCATACTGAACACTATATTCGGGAGGTGGAATACAGAGGACTCAACAGGTCTGTCACACCCGCGATCTACCACTCTATCCGGAACATAGGACGTATTCGTAGATAAATAATGTATAGGCACCATGCCTACACAGCATTCGTCACCCACCCATTGTACTTTAAGATGAGCATTATACGAACATGAGTATAAGCAATAAGATGAACTATCTATGCCAAATATATAATCAAAGCAGACTATAAGCATTATAACTAAGAATATAATCATTGATGTCTTAATCATATCAATTGTATTACTATCTAGAACACAATAATGAACAATAAGGTGAATTAGATCATCAATAAGAACTGAAGTACGAACTAGAACATGAACTAGAACAAGATTATGAACTAGAGGATGAACTAGACGATGAACTAGACGGTGAACTAGAACATAAACGATGAAGAACAATGATGAACTAGAAGAGCAATTATGAAATAGATCCATAATGTTAATACAAGAGAGAAAATCTTGGGTTTACCGAGCCTTCTCGTGACTAGATCAGGAATCCAAGCGAAGCTTGCCTCCTCTAATCCTATTCTATCTACTAATCTAGGTGGATGTAGTCCTAAAGCTTCCGATTGATCTCCTTCTGGTTGGTCTAACCCTGATGAATGAATTGCCTGAAACCCTATTGCCTGGAGAGGGGGGGTCAGGGGTCTGTTTATATAGCCCTGGGCGATGAATCGTGGCCCTTGGATCAAACTGACTTGAGGTACGGTCGAGATGCATCCTAGAGGTCTGAGAGGTGGAAGTGGAAGTTGCAGAGGACGGAACCCAGCGGGCCCAGGGGGCGACCGATCGGTCACCTAGTGGGACCGGTCGGTCCCACCAGTCGGCCTCTGGTGGTGTCCTTCCGTGTGGTGTCTTCTTACATCCCCTGGAGTCTTCTAGAAGTATCCCGACGTGGCGGTTGCGTTATCTCCCGACGGTTTCCTTCTATGGGAAGCTATTGGTGCTAATTTCCTGGTTTAGTCCCTGCAGAATCATAACTCACCAAAACTCATGGAATATTGTCAGTTGAAACCCTAAACCTTTGTTGGTGATCATATTCTTGCCCTTTTCATATTTATTTATCTCTTAATTATGATAGTTAACCAGTGTCAACAGCTTCTCACATGGGTTAAGACTACTCGACTCTCCAATCTTCCCAAAAGACGAAACATCGACACCCGGAGCAAAGCCTAAACCTGGACCTCCAGCAGCTCGCTTGAATTGGGAGATCATCATCCCGAGCTGTGGCTCACCTCTAGACACCCATGACAAGATGGTCTGAAGGTATGTGTTTTCCTCCTCGGTTTGCATCTTGTCATGCTTCACATTAGCGATCTCCATCTCCAAACCCTCACAAAGAACACACCTAGCCACACATATGCTACCTGAGTTGGCCTCTTCAAGAGACACAATCTTGGCATTCTTCTCTGCCAACTCAGATTGCAAGCCCGCACAGGACTTGCACGCACCCAACAGCGAGGATCTAGCCTTCAGCTCATCCACTTCTCCTACCAACACAGCATACTTGCTCCTCAAAGTGAGAAGGTCAGTCATGTGTGTGGTGCACATCTCACACTCCTCCTCGGTAACAACTACGGTGGACTTGACAGATTCAAGTTCCTTCACCGTATCCTCCCACTTCTGCCTATACTCCTTGCACTCTCTAGCAGCACGCCTAAGCAGCTTATCTTGACTAAGAAGCGCGGCAGTAAGTTTCTTGACCTCAGCAGAAAGTTCGTCGGGGGTCTGAGATACCTGGGAGGTGTCGTTGTCGTCGTCGTTCCGAGGCGTGTCCACCAGTTCGCCGTCGACCTCCTTGCCAAGGGCCATAGTGCAGAAGCCATCGTCGTCGGTGAAGAAGCAGAGGCCGTTCAGCTTGTCCTCGATCCTCGTCTTCTTCTCGGACTCATCGTCGCTTGAGGCAGCGGAGTCGTCATCCGAGTCATCGACGTCGCTGAGCGTGGCGAAGAAAGCACGCTGCTCAGCCTGGGCCTTTTCCAAGTACTTCGTCTTGATGTACTCCTTGTCGAAGCCGCCCTTTTGCTTGTTCTTCGCGGGGACGTACTTCTCCTTGCGCTTGCCGGAGTCGTACTTGTGCCCATGATCCGCCTTGCCGAAGGTCTGCTTGTTCTTCTTCGGGCAATTAGCAATTTAGTGGTTGGGGTCGCCGCACTCGAAACATCCCGAGCGTCCTCCTCTGCGGCGACGGTTCATACGGTTGTTGTGAAACAGCGAGAACCGGTTGGCGAGCAATGCCAGCTCATCATCCCCCATGAACTCCAGCTGCTCCTCTGTGACAGAAAGAAGAGAAGAGAGTGCAAAGCCTTCGGAGGGGTTAGCAGAAGAGCTAGAAACCAAAGCCATCGACGGGCCAGAAGGATTTTCATAAGAAGCCCTCGCCATGGCGTCAATCTCACTAGACTTGAGCTTACTAAAGAGCTCGTCGCATGTGAGGGTCTCATAGTTGGGTGATTCGATGATCGCCTGAACTTTGGAGTCCCACACCGATCGATCAAGAGTATGCAAAAGCTTCAAAGCTCTCTCATGATCATCGAAAGGCAACAACTCTTTGTTAGCCCTCATCCTGTTGACAATCATCTGAAAGCGAGCGAATAAACTTTCTATGCTCTCGCCAGGCATATGTCGAAAGTTTTCATACTCTCGCTTGAATGACTCGTAGAGACGAGTTTTGACTTGAGAGGTTCCCTCATGGAAACGCATGAGGGTAGCCCAAATCTCCCGAGCCATAGTGAGGTGAGAAACGCGATCAAACTCGGACATGCTCAAACAAGAAAAAAGAGCATTACGAGCTCGGCTATTGGCATCGTGCTCATCGATCTGACGCTGAGTGACACGAGCAGCCAAGACCACGTAATCGGCAGAGTTGCAAATATCCCAAATGGAAGCACCAATACTCTGCAGATAGGCCGACATGCATATCTTCCAATACGCATAGTTCGTCCCATCAAAGAACGGCGGTTTGCCTACGCCACGATCCATGTCGCCTTCTGTGGATCTGGAACCAGCTAAGGTGGAAGATCCTTAACCCGCTCCGATACCAATTGAAGGACCAAGAATGCAATAGCAAGGCGACCAGAGGGTGGTGAATGGGAGCTCAAATATTTCTCTCGAAACTTTGGCCTTTTGTCCCCAGAATCAACCCCAAAAGCTTCAATCAAAACCGTGATGCCCATGAACCTTGGAAGAGGGTGGATGATCCCTAGGATCACAGCGAGGCACCACAAAGCGATAGCAAACCAAATGTCCAAAGCACCGACACAAGTTCAACCCTCAGAAATCAAGTCCCGAACGTAGATAGACGGCTACGTCGAGAAAGTCCCAAATACCTAAGCTAACAAGTAGCAAAGATATCTAGAGAGGTTTCTTGATCAACTCTAGGGCCAAACGAGAAGTCCGGAAACCATGCGAACAAGCCAGGAGAGCAAACGCACTAAACCGGAGGCTATAGCAGGATCCCGGACTGTCCGGCCCTGGGGTCCCGGACTGTCCGCCCCTACTGCGGACTGTCCGCACTCTGGTGGCGGACTGTCCGCCGGTCAAGTGTCTAAAAACACACGGCTGCTGAAGTCCACCTGCTCGGTCCCGGACTATCCGCACAGTACCCCGAGCCAAAACAGCAGAGGCAGCCAGCGACTGGTCTGAACCAGCCCCAACGCGCGGACTGTCCGCGCCTGGGGTGGCGGACTGTCCGCCAACTCCCAGTGAGGGCGATTTCGGTCGCCCTTCACTCAAATCTCCTCCAAATCGATCCAAATCAAAATCCCTCAATGCCAAACTTGGAGAGGATGATCACGAGATAGTTAGGAGACTATCCCCAAGAAATCATCCGCTCAAAACAACTCAATCAATAGGAAATAGAAGGGGAAGGTGTATGAACTGAAAAAGCGCCACGAAAACGAAATCAACCCGATCTACTTGTTCGCGAGGAGTTAGATGAATTCCTTCGGTGGAAATGATCTCCTTTCAAACACGAACAAGTTGATTCAAACGGATTTCACAAAGACGCAATAGAGAGGGAGATCGAGTGACGGGAAAATCATGGAGAAACAAAGAACGCGAAGAACACGAACAAAACGCGAATCAAGTCATCGATCTGCAACCGTGTGGCTACCACACGCTACAACAGTGAGGTTACGGCCTCACTTCCTCAAAATCTCCAGTACACAGAGGTATGATTCTCTGCGGATCTCAGCTAGCTACAGCAGGGGATTGGGAGAGCAGGAAACCCTAGAAGCAAAGAGCAAATGACTGAGATAGATGGGAGGTGGGTGTCTCCCCCTACTTATCCTAATTCTAACTATTCCTATTTCCCACCCTCCCCTAACTAATTACAGACGAACCAGCTAAACCCTAGGGTGGACACACAACTCGCGGTAGGTGGTGATCCGACGGCCACGCCCGCACAACTCGTAGCGTTGCCTCGACGCAACTCCCGATTGCCGCCACGTGCCGCCACCGCTCTGCTTGTCCGTCCCCAGACGCCGCACCCCCGTTTTGTGGCCCAACCGGGAAACCACCTTCACAGCCCACCCCCGGTTTGAGGCAAACCCGAAACCAGCCCTCCAAACAGCCCCATGGCCCCATTTTGAGGCAAAACACCACATCAAACTCGCCCAAACACACAACACCGCAGCACCTAGGTTTGAGGCCCAAACCTGGAAACCGTCCTCAGCCTGAGTTTTGTGGCCCAAACTCGGAAATCATCAGCGCTCAGGTTTTGAGGCCCAAACCTAGAAACCGTCCACTCGATGGTTTTTCTCTGGCTCAAACCAAAACCGGACCGTAGATGGGATGCACCGCCCATGCACCCCGTCCACCCGCAAGTCTCTACTCGTCGTTGTCCGAGGCTGTCAGCCACCACAGCTGATCCTCAGGCCACCGGTCCCTCAGTCCAAGCCTCACGTCCGCCCTTCGCCACTCTCGGTCCATCGGCACAGCACGTCTCTACTTGACCTCACCTTGCCTCGATCACTGTATCTGTGCTCGACACCTGCACAACACAAGCCAAAGAACATGCGCATTATCCCAGTTGACAATCACTCTTCACTCAGAGACTCGGCATACACCCATGTATCCGCAGACCCAAAGAGCGGAGATAACACAAATCTGAGGAATGATGCTCCAAAGGTCCTTTGCCGGTTTGCTATGCCTGATGGGTGATTCAGTATCTCCCATTTTACGTGGTAGAAGATTTCAGAAGCTTACAATGATCCCCACAAGGACTTGCCTTATGCTCCATATTTGATGCATATCATTGAGCATGTGGTTGGAGCTACTTTCGAGTATGATCGGGTTGTCAAGGAGTACAATGTCCAACAGTTCTCCTCCACAGGAATGGATAAAGATGAAGAAGGTGATGGTGCTCCAGCTGCTGCACCCGCTCCCCGAGCATGGCTCATGGCCAGGAGCAGGCTCGTGAGGATGTGCCTATTGCTTCTTCTCCTCCGCGTTGTGAGAGGCGTAGGGTGGTGGGGCTATTCGTTTCGCCCTCAACAAGTTCTTCCAATGGTTTTGCTACAAGGCTGAGCGCAACGAGCAGCATCAGAGGCAGGTAAATGGGCATCTTGGCCTCCCCCAGCAGTCTCCTCTTCGGCCTTTCCCGTATCCTTTTGCTGAGTATGAGGCCCAGCATGGAAGAAGTGATGATGATGATGAGCAGCCGTAGCGAGGTGGAGATGATGCCGGTGTTTTCAGCTCAGCTCTGTTGCAGCCTCTCCAGCCTCCGCCTTCGTATCAGCTTCCTCCCTTCTTTCCTGACTATGGTGCGGGTTCGTCATATGGTGGTGGGTCTACTTTATACCAGGGTGGAGGGGGTGGCTCCTACATGGGCTTTGCTGCTCCAGATGCTAACTCTGCTGGTAGTGGTGGTTTCCATGCTCCTTCGCCTCTGCCGGATCCTTCGTCGACTCCTTCGTCGTTCCCAGGAGGTGATGTTGGTGCCAGCGCGTACTCTTCTCTCTTTGGAGGCCCTTTTCCTGGTGGCTATGGTGGTCCTTCTGGTGGCTACTATTAGATCTTGTGCTTATCGTGGCCTACCCTTTTTGGCATTTGATGCCAAAGGGGGAGTGTTAGGCTTTTATTCATGATGTAATAGGTAGGTTTTGAGAGAGTTGAACTAAGAGAACTAAGTGTGGTGACTACTTTGTTTAAATTTGTGACGATCTTTGTAATGGTTGTTAGAGGTTTTGATACATTTGAGCTTATTGTTATATCTATTGATGGTTGATCCTCTATCTGTTGCTCATGTATTGATTGGTGTATGTTGTTTTCGATATGGCTATGTGATTTGAGTTCTTTTCTTTCTTCCATAGACATTCGAATTCTCTCATCTTATTGTTATGTGAATCACCATGTCATAATGTTCATGCATCATAAATTATTGTATACGATGTTGTCTCACACTTAGGCACCCCACGGATTGCCAAAATTAGGGGGAGCTCTTATTCTTGTGTATGTAACCTTTCTTAAAGTCAAGGTTTGAAATTCATATCCAAAGCATACACTAAGGGGGAGCTTGAACTAAATTTGGAATTCAAAAGCTTCAATCATCAATTACCAAAAAGGGGGGTTTGTAAGTGCATTCGCCCTAATGGGGTTTTGGTTAATTAATGACAATCAAATTAGGGACTAACAAATTTATAAAGCATGTATGCATGTGTTAGTCCTTAGAAAGATTTGAAATGTGTTGAAATCTCGTGAACAAAGCACGTTGAGTATAGTTGGACAAAAGATGCCTAGCTCAAGTGGTGGATTGAAAGTTTAATTTTAAACTTGAGTTATAGGCAAACCGGACTATCAAGAGGGGTACAAATTAGGTTGACTAGGTGTGGAGAGAAGTGCTCAAATCGACTAACTAAAGTTTGCTTGAGAGTCACCGCACGATCACGAACACGTAGATGTTTTTCTGTACAGTCGGTAGTACCGACCATGGGGGTCGGTAGTACCAACCAAGGTGGCCGTGCGCAATGCTCTCTGGGTAGAGTTCATTTTGAACTGGCGGTAGTACCGCCATAAGGTCGGTACTACCGACCACCCAGACCATTCTAACATCCTCTCTGTGTAGGTTCGAAAATGACTTGGCGGTAGTACCGCCATAAGGCCGGTACTACCGACCCTCGGTGGTACCGATCTTGGTCGGTAGGAAAGTCGTTTTTGCAGACCTCTCTGTTCGTGCGCAAATTGACTTGGCGGTAGTACCGCCATAAGGCCGGTACTACCGACCCTTGGTGGTACCGACCCTTGGTCGATAGCAAGGTCGATTTGTAGAGCCCTCTGTTTGTTGGTGTTTTGACTTGGCGGTAGTACCGCCATAAGGCCGGTACTACCGACCCTGGTTGGTAGGTACCGAGCGGCCAAGTGATCTTTTCGTGAAGGACCGAGAATGCTACCAGAAATCGACCAGAAGGGGGGGGTGAATGGGAGCCTAAAAATTTCTTTCGAAACTCAAATAGAACATCCACTTGCTCGTCAGCTTTTCTTGGTCTTTTAATCCTGTGAACCTCAAATAGACAACAAGACTTATGAAACAGATTAAGCGTTAGTGGTTGGCCACTTAAGCCTTAGTTGTCCAGAGTTTCAGTAAGATCTCTTTCTCAATATTTTTGTATTTTTATTTTTATGATGCAATGACAGTCTAACAAAATGAATGCTTTTTTATTTTATGCCACCACGGTGAATATCCCTATGGTTTTTTACACACCATAGAATTATGCACATGAGGCTTTTAAGTTTATAATGCAGTGTAATATTTTTATTTTCTCTTTTTTTATGCAATGCTAATGCAGAAAAGTAAATATGCTATGGTATGAAGAGAAATGATGATGGAAATGATAGAAAGTAAACATGCAGAAGGAGAAATTAATGCAGAAAAGATAAATATGGATAACTAACCGATTTTACCTTTTCGGTGAGGGTTCAATGTTTAAGTCCTTTGAACAGAACTTTTACCATGTTCATTCCTGAGGTGCATCATTTGATCTAGATATGTAGACCTTGATAACTACACCTCTTAATATGGTGTCACCCATGTTCTTCATTGGCCCAACAATTTGAAGTGAAACATTAGTTGTGCAAGCTGGCAGCATCTTGCTTAGTGCACGTATTCTTGTAGATTCAGGACCTTCACTCTGTAGAATTTGGGAATTGACACAAACTCCTCCATGTTTTGCTTAAGAGTGTGTCCTGCTCATAAAGACATGGTAGAGATCAAGTGCATGAGCTCTGCTGGTGGAAAAACACCAACAGAACTAAAAGTTGTGTTCATTCCTCTCTAACCTTAGGCACATTGCACAATATAAACTTGTTGTTTATGTGTTTTATTCAATCTTAACATGAGTGATAGGATCAAAATATGAGCATGAAATTAGCATCTTAAAATATTTAACAGTTCAGATTACTTAACCAAGGAGGATAATCTATGCATAATGTGTCAATATTTTCATGATTGTGATATATCATCTTCCAAAGGTTAGATGCATAACATTTTAGCTCATTGGTTAAGATAGTGAGATTCAAGAGAGTAAAGCTAGGAACAAAGAGTAAAGAATTGAACATGTTGAGTTGATTAGGTTGGATCAAATAAGGTGCAGCTGATGAAACATGTTTGGTTCTTATTTATGCACATACCAGAATTAAGGGGAAGTTTAAAGTGATGGTCACATATCTTGAGATGTTACCTTTATCAATGAAGAGTGATGTGTCGAACCACCTTGTGGAAGCTTCTCTTGTCTGGCTGGTTGTTCTTCATGAATAGTTTGTCTTCACTTGCTTATCTCATAGTGAACCTGAGTGATGGGAGCTTGAGAAGAGGAAGGTATAGTAGGATCATCTTTAGAGGGATCAACCTTCCTTCTCTATGTGTCAACCTATCAATGAAGGTGTGTTGTTCCTCCCACGATGGTCTTTATCTTCTAGTGACCCAGATCAGACATGTTCACCTACTTCTATGGAGTGAGTGCTTTGATTGTAGGTATTGTTTGTGGCACTCATCTTTTGTCTTGTTCCATGGATCTCATTTCTCCAAGATCAGTGAGCTGTGTCTCCTTGCGCAAGTTGTTAAAGTTCATGTATCTCTTCAGTTCCAGTGTGAGTTCATCTCAGGACTTCCCAAATTGATATTGAAAGTTTTCCTGCAGGGGTTAGTCCAATAAAATATCCAGCATCCACTATAGTATACTATTGGCTCAAAAATCAACCTAGACATCACGTCTAATTTGATCTAGGAAGACATTTTAACCTAAGCACCATACTCAATTTAAAAGCCTTTAGAGGTAAATCAGGACACCTTTTAGCTCAAGAATCAAACTAGATACCATGTCTTACTTTAATTCATGAAAATAGTTTAAACTAAGCACCATGCCTAATTTAAAAGGTGTATGAGAATACTTCAAACCCAAAGCATATACCATAGCAAATGAAGGTAGCATTAAAGCATTAAAGATTACTCAAATGGTGATGAGAGAGCATGATTAGTGTAAACACATGAGCATGTATTAAAGTTAGGGGTAACCACATAGCAACATGGTAAGAGATGTTCTTAGAAAGTGTATCCTCCAATCTTAGATTTTATAAAAAATCAAGATTGAATGACTGTTTCAATGTTGCATGATGATTGGTTGGACATACCTTGTGTTTGTCATTCCTTCGAACATTTTGCTCCGACTTGCAATGATAGTGACAAGAATACCCGAAGGAATATTTTAACAATTATCCTTATGCTCATTACATAAGGGCATTGTATTAGGAAGGTGAACACTGATCTGTAAAGTGCTTGTTTTAGGACACTAAGCTTGTGTTTGGGAAACTTTCAAGATGTGATTTGGTTTAGTGGTTTCCCCCAACACCGACTTACGACCACGACGAGATCTACAAAATTGTGATAAACATATGCATCTACAACCACCCTTTTAAAGATTTTGTAAACAGAAAGTGTGAGGGGGTTGAAAATCTCGAGTGTGGCAATGTTAGACACACCAATGAATTAGGAGATGTTTCATATGAGCATGGATTTAAAGAGGTGTTTATGAAGTAGCTTCCATGCTCTTTGATATCATCTTCCTCGATTTTAGAGAAGAACACCGAAGGATAGAGTTCATCATTTCTAAAGTGTGGGATGTTTCTCTATGGGAGGTTCTGTGACAACCAAATTATTAGAAGGATTTGAAGGAATTTCAAATTTGGTTGTGTGTTCCTCCTCGTGTGGTCGGGGTTGGGCTCGACTTCTTCTTTTGGGAATTCGTCAAAAGTGCGCTAGTGTAAGGTGTATTTTCAAGGATTTTCACTAGGATGTCTCTTCCTTCACTAACAAGTTTATGTGAGAATGATCCTCTAGAAGCTAAATCGAGATGTAGAGCAGCTCCTTGTTAAGACCACGATAGAAGTGAAAGTGTAGCACATGGTCTGGAAAGGAAAGGTTTGGGCCATAATTGGTAAGGTGTTTGAACCTAGCCAAGCTGCTCCTAGTGTCTCCTTTCTTTTTGTTAAAGGTAAGAACTTCGATTCTAAGATCAATGATTCGAAAAAGAGGGAAGAAAAATAAGACAAAAGTTGTCCCGAAGTTCATCCTAATTTCCATTTGCGCCCCTTACAGATGGTCATACCATTTTCTCGCTCTTCCCAAAAGGGAGAACGGGAATAGTTTCCATTTAATGGTCTCTTGTCTCATATCAGCAATAGTCTGACAAGAACACAACTGCTCAAATTCCCTAAGGTGGGTATATGGATCTTCGTATTCTGACCCAGAGAAGGATTTCTCCCAAACCATGGCTATAAGAGTAGGGCGAAACTCATAGCCATCTATATGAATGGGGTGTGATGATGGTGGAAACTCCAGCAAGTCGCCCTTTGGAGCAAAGAATTTTTAAAGATAGGAGTGGACTTCATGTGGTGATGGGATGGTAAAAGAAAAAGGTGGTAAAAAGAAAAGAAACACAAACAAACTTGGCTCGATTCTAGAACAGCTACCGTTCCCCGGCAACAGCGCCAGAAAGCTTGTTGGTATTTTAAACGCACACAGAAAAATCCGCAAGCGCACGGATACCGATGTAGCTTTTACCCGAGAGTATTCTAGGGTATCGATTCCACGGGGACGTGAAGTGTACTAGAAGAATTAAGAATGTCCAAGAAAAGAATGGTAATGTGGTTAGAGAGGGATATAGGGTTTCTAAGATGGTCTATCTAATTAAAGGCACACTATACTTTACTTACTTCGGAGCAGCAGGTCCTTTCCAACTCTCAAGAAAGACTGGAAAGAAGATAGTTGGGGGAAGGCTGCCGAAAGCTCTACGAGAACACCAACCCTAATGTGGTGGATTACAAAGACCTGACAGAGCTGTCACCTCTGGGCTACCACAACTATTCCGGAGGATTGGACGTAAACTCAGGTAAACCCTAGTCTAGACATCAAGTCTACACTAACGCTTACTACTCTAATTACTGCAGATAACTAGAGAACTCAATACGAGCGGAGATCTAGTAAATAAAATAAAGCAAGAACTGAAATTTGAAGGACCGAGATTGCTTAAGCAAGGTGACCAGAGGGGGGGGGGTGAATGGGAGCTCAAAAATTTCTCTCGAAACTTTGGCCTTTGTGCCCAAAATCGACCCCCAAAAGCTTCGACCGAAAAGTGACACCCACGAACCTTGGAAGAGGGTGGATGATCCCTAGGATCACAGTGAGGCACCACAAAGCAAGAGCAACCCAAACGCCAAAAGCATCGGCACAAGTTCGAACCCTAAAAACCGAGTCCCGAACGTAGATGGAAGGCTACGTCGAGAAATCCCCAAATACCAATGCTAACAAGTAGCAAAGATACCTAGAGAGGTTCCTTGGTCCACTCTAGGAGCAAACGAGAAGTCCGAAAACCAAGCGAAGAAGTCGGGAGAGCAAACGCACTAAAACTCAACACTCAGCCAACTCGCGGACTGTCTGGACTCCCACTCCTGGACTGTCCGCGCCTACTGCGGACTGTCCGCAAGCCTGTGGCGGACTATCCGCAAGCCTGTGGCGGACCGTCCGTCGGCCAAATAGACAAAACAGCAAGGTTGCTGAACCCTTCTGCTCGACTCCCGGAGTGTCTGCGAGTCTCAACGGCGGACTGTCCGCCGGTCAAAAATCAGCACTGTTCACGGAGACTCGCAGCACTGACCTGACTCGCCCCCGATGCGCGGACTATCCGCGGGATGAGTGGCGGATGTTGACACTTCTTAACGTCGCTACCAAGAATAGGGTTTGAATCTATCCCCGGCAACGGCGCCAGAAATGCTTGTAGACTCTTGCTAACGTCGTCACTGGGAGTAGACTATGAATCTATCCCCGGCAACGGCGTCAGGAAGGTTTGTTGATACTTCTCAATATAAGAAGTATAACTAACTATTCGTATGACTATTGGAAGGTTCCACAAGCGTACAGAATAAGTCTATTGTAGCACTTCACCCGGGAGTAACCGAGTATCGTATTTATTTCCACAGGAAGCTACTATGGTAGAACTAACACTAGGACTGCTATGAACAACTAGTGATTCTAGCAGGGTGATCGAGTTGTATGAAAGGGGGGTGGTTCTACTACTACTAAAAAGAAAAGAAAGAGAAAGAAAGACTAACTAGTCCTAACCTAAATCGGCGGGGTCTGGCCGATGAACAGATTAATGTTTTCTACACACTAACGACCACAACTAACTTAGCAATAAAAGTTTTATCTAGTTCTTCGAACCGTACACACCCTCTAGACTATTTACCTCAGACGTGCACAATGAGGTTTATGATTTAAAAACTAACCCAACTACGTGGTGGAATTCAAGGCTCCCAGGGCTGTCACCACCTGTTTGCTACCACAGCTATCCGGGGGGCTAGCCACAAACTAAGGTATAACTAGTCTAAGAACCGCGCTTACACTAATATATACTACTCTAATCTTGCGTCCAAACTAGAGCACTGATTACTCAGCGAAGAACCAAACTAGATATAGACTAAACACTAAGCTATCTATGATCGAAAGCATCAACAAGAACAATAAGTAAAGAACTTAAAGTAAATGCTGAAAGTAGAAGAACACTAAGATAAATGAAGGAAGAATTGGAACTATACCAGAGACTTGGAAGATCCTCTATTACAGCTCCAGCTCTTCTCTTCTATACTCTCGCTCTCACTCTAAGTCTCTCAACTAGAGTGTTCCTTCACCAGAGCTTCGCTTACAAGAGAGTGGGATATGAGGTGAGGTCTGAAAACAAATGAGCTCGGGGTCCTATTTTATAGCCTAAGGGACCTAGGGGGTGCTAATGGGCCTAGGGTTGGTAAGTGGGCTGGCGGGGCGCCAACCCTAGGTGGCGGGCGCCAACCCTAGGTGGCGGGCGCCAACCCTAGGTGGCGGGCGCCACCTCCTGGCCCTGGATGCACCGCCTCTCATCAAGGTATCCAGGAGGTCCTCAAGTCGGTTAGGGTTCGGTTAGGGTTGTCCCATAACCGTCACTTGGGCCTTGATCCATGTGACATTGCCTCTTAGCCTGGGATGAACCGACTTGAGTGAGCAACGGCTGCAATTGAGCATGGAGAGCTTCCCCTGGATCAGTGACGTGGCAAGGGGGAGTTTGGGCTTCTCCCCCCTGGCGGCCGCCAGCTAGGGGTGGCGGGCGCCACCCCTCCTCGGCCCAGAGTGAGCCCAGGCACGAGTGCTTGCTCCTGGTGGGTCCATTTGGTCATTTGCTCAAAAAACCTGCAATTTCTGCATTCAAATAAATCTCAAGGACAAGTGGAAATCGTTAGTTTATATAAAAGGTTTTGGTTGATTTTAGGCTCTTTGTTGTATTATATGACCTTGTTGATGCTAGAGAAATATGACACTTAGTGAGCGTCAACAAGCTCCCCCAAGCTTACCTCTGCTCGTCCTCGAGCAAGCATGGACTTCAATAAATTTTGGAAACTCGGGGTTTTTGTTGTGTATGCCCATATTATTTTCATCATCAGGAATGGTAGCCTTCCCTGCACTCAAGATTAGAACAAAAGACCAGCAAGAAAGAAGTTTTGTCTTTCCCTTGCCTATTTTACAAATCAAGATATGTGGAGTTTTTTTGAAGTTTTGCTCAAAATAAAACATGCTTAGTAACTTCTGTGGCTCACTCGATCACTCGTGTTTGTATGTGGAAATGGAAGAATCATCCTCTCACTAAGGCTTATGTGGGGTTAATGGGTAGGATAAAAGTGAGCATGCAATGCTAGCATAATTTGCCAAGTTAGATAATTGGAGCAAAGGAGCAACAAGTCATAGGTTCAGACCAGGAATGTCAAGTGTGTGTTATTTATTGTGGCTAATATTTTCATGGCATTTCTCCTTTCTATCTCATTTGTGGGATCATGGCTATGAATGAGAGCTTTTGCTCTTTTGGATATTCCCTTCTTTCTTAGAGCACTTTACTCTTTTGAATTTCTTTTTCTTTCTAGAGCACTTGCTCTCTCTTTTTTTGAAGGAAGGAAGATAGCCATGACCCTGAGATTTCATATGGAGCATGATATTTTGCCATGAAGTATTCTAACAGTGAATGGAAATAAAGGCATGTTGTGTGCGTATTCTCAGTGTAAGAATAGCACTATATAGGGGGGTGCAAGTGAATTCCTTGGTCTTAAAGATATGACAAGTTTCTCTCCATGTCTATCAACAAAAGTCTAACAAGGCTCAATATAGCATGCAGCAAGTGGAAGCTCCTACTCTAAGAGTAAAAATTATTTGGCTTTGGTAGGACTTTCTTTGCCACAGAAGTACTTAGAGCAAGATTTTTTTAGAATTTCCAAATAATTACTCCACAAACTTAACTGCTCAAGACAGTAGTAGAAACTTACTTCCCCTTTACTTAATCTAATGCTCATGTCTCAAGTTAGTTCAAGCATACGTTTTCCCATGATGACTCTAATGCATGGCATTCATTTTATTTATTAAAAGGACTTATGGTGAGAGCATTTCATTTATTGCTACTTATTTATTACTAATAATAAATATTAAAGCTGGAAATTAACTAAGATAGAACTTAAATTTAAATTACTGAAAATGAATAAGAATAAAACTGACAGAAAATAAAGACGGGTTGTGATACTTACCTCGATGACGGGGGTCCTCCCCAAGCTGGCTTTTGGGGTGGTTGGGTCACATCCATCCTTGACGACGGTACATGTCCTCCCAGTTCTGTGGTTCTGCTGCAAGAGAGAAGAAATATTACCCAGTTCTCCACCAGTTTCCTAGCGGAATTCCTGGAAATCTTGGTTCAAGTTGTTCAAGTCCTGGCGGATGTTGGCAGAATCCATGGTAAGTCCGCTCATTTGGTGTGGAGGTATCCCATGTCGCGCATCCACTCGTCCTGTGATGAAAGGACGAATGGCGAGCGGCTTGTGGCGTATTCCCCTGTTGAAGAATTCATCACCATGGCCAGTGTACCTGGTGGATCCACCCAAGGATGAACTTCCCAATTGGGATGAGTGAAAGGACGCCTCGGGGCTGTAATCCCATCGCGGATGTTGCGGTTGCTGCCAATTCGACCCTCCTGCTTGCTGCGAGCCAGGAGGTGTCAAATGGCCATAGTGTGCTGCTTCTTCATACTGCCCTGCATGGAAAGGATTAAACTCCTGCACCACTGCTGCGGCTCCTGCGGCACGGGTCTGCGCTCGCGTCCTCCTCCGGGGAACCTGCACAATGTTTTCTCGGGCCAACCTGCGGTTTTGCTCCGCCTCGGTTTCCAGGGCCAAAAGCAATGTGGGTGCATTAACCAACCAAAGTGACAAGTTAGGAAGAGCGATTTTATCATAATCTTGGTAGATCATGTGAATTTCACCAGTTTCCTGGTCTTCTCGCAAGAGGTGTCCTTGCGAGAAATGCTCCACAGTTAGAAGGTCTCGGTCACTAGGGATGTAGGAGTATATGGCAGAGTTCAACAGACCCATGTTAAAGGCTAGTCTAGTTATCCAGGATGTCATTTCAATGTTTCCATAGCGTTGATTAAATTTAGACCAGTAATCTGCCATGGCCTTGGCAGGTGACACTCTTATGTGGTTAACTAGAGCATAAAACAGCAGCATTTCCGGCTTTTTGATGGGTCTCAAGTCAGATCTTGGAAAAGTGTGATACTAATGTACTGTGTGAAAGAACCTGAGCGTGGGGTTGTGGATATTACTTGTACGGGGCAAGCCTGGGTCTCTGTTCCCAGCGATGCTTTTCCAAAATTCATTCCTATTAAAACCCGTACAAGCAGACTCTAGGTTTAGCAAGCATGAATCATCAAAATTTAAGTGCTTGCTAAACTGCCCCCATGAAAGAGTGTGCTCTTCATTAAAAAGCCGGAAAGTTATGTGGGCAGCAGACAATTGCATGGTAGCTAAAAATTCCATTGTGAGGGGCAGGATTCCCTCCTCATTCACCGTCCATGCATTTTCCCATCCCAAGGTTCGAGAAATGTAGAGAAACTCACTGTCCATACCGATGAGACGTAGCAAGTCGTCGTCGATGCGGCGGGTGTGGACGAACTCCCTCTCACTGAGGATGTTCCGAGCCTGCCGCTCTCGATCACTCTGCCATGATGTCATTGACAGAGTCAGGATGCGGATGGTCGGTCCGGCCTGGTGTGTGAACGGGGAGTTCGATCAATGACATGCGTTGGGGATGGAGTCCGAGTCGCACCGCGTGTGTTGCCCTCGACGAATCACTCCTTGCAAAGCGATACCCGCCCGGATTGCTGCTTCCTCATCACCCTAGCGAGCCAACGTGGGTGTTCCCCCGATTGACTTTCCCTCACCCTTGCTTTTCTTCTTGCCGAAGAAGTTCTTGAAAGGGCCCATGACTTATTTGCTAGTGCTTAGGATGGCTGATGTTTTTGTGTTTTGAGTGAGGTGTGTGGGAACTTGCATGGGGTGTGGGGTAGTATTTATAGGCTGAGGATGGAAGGGGGGAGGCTGTGAGCCTCACCAAGCTGGCGGGCGCCACCCCCCTTTGGCTGAAAATCACTCCCACTCTCCCTCCTTTCACTAGTGCTCTCCTTGTCATTTTCCATCACATGTGCACCCGAATTTTGGGTGGAGGTGTGTCCAAAAGGTGGAGTCAAGAGGGGACATGGAGTGACATGGGAGTGAGTGATGCATTGAAATGACCAAACCTATGGGTCTCCCTTGGTGTTATTAGGGTCTAGGGGGTAGGTATAATAGTCTAGTAATTGGCTAGTGCTCCCTAGAGCCCCCTAGGGTGGCGGGCGCCAGCATGGGGTGGCGGGCGCCACCCTATGGCAGCCTTAAGCCCCCTAGGTGCTACCTAATCACTCTAGTAACATCTACTTTGCAGAAAATTAAATTGCTTAAGTAAAACGAAAAATTTAAATGAGGGGATATAAAAAACTTACCTTGGCTTAACTACCTTGGTTAGCAGCCTTGGATTCCCGATTAGTGTCGCCTTCACGGTGGTTGCGGATTGGATTGTCGGCACCGATGAACTTTGACGACGGGTTTTTTCCGGTCGCGGTGTGAACTCGAATTTCTCCTCCTTTCCACTGATGTGGAGCTGAATTTCTCCAGCTCCTACATCAATGGTGGCTTTTGCAGTGCTCAGAAATGGCCGTCCCAAGATCAATGGCGTCCGGTGGCGGGATTAATATCCAGGACCACGAAATCCACCGGGACAAAGAGATTCCGGATTTTCACCGGAATATCCCTGCTATTCCACGGATATCGGAGCGATTGATCGGCTAGCTGCAAACACATAGAAGTGGGGGACAAGGTATGATGATTTAATTTATCATAAATTACCTGGGCATGACGCTGACGCTTGCTCCCAAATCACAGAGTGCATGCTTGAAGTGTTGCTTTCCAATTGAGCATGAGATCGTTGGATTTCCCTGGTCCTTTTCTTTTCTGGGAGTTGGTTTAAAATGACCGCACTGCAATCTTCAGTCAATTTAACAACCTCCCTAATTGGAAATTAATTAGTTCTTCTTATTGAGCATGTCTCTCAAATATTTTGCATAAGTTGGAACCTGCATAGCGTCAATGAATGGCACATGTATATATAATTTTTGAATTACTCGACAAATTTCTTGAATTGGTCGTCTTCCGTCGGATTCCTGCTTCGATATGGAATGGAAAAGGTAATACATGTGTATCATAGAATTCATGAGGAGCAGTGCGTACTTGGATGAAGGCCTCAGCTGGGGTCTCCTCTTCTTCGTCTTCTTCAACATTAATAATATTTTCTTTGAAGCAGTATTACTACTAGAAACCAAATTAGGATGAGGTGGATCACGAGTGGTTTTACCGCCTCTCGTGGTTACAGCTTTTAATTCCTCATGGTATTTGATTCGAGATTTAATGTCATCTACCTTTTGCTCCAATCTCTTATTAAAACTAATTTGTTCCTTAAATGCTTCAGAGAAAATCCTTTAGTCTAGCATAAATCCCTTGTAGCATTTATCATGTTCAATCAATTTGCTACTTATGCTATCATTAATTCTACCTTGATCAGAAACCAATTTTCCAAAAGGAGAATTAAATACGGAGGTTTGGGGCATACCTTTGTTATTCCATTGTTGGATCATTGGAATTGGAGGTTCTCCGTAGCCACCATTATTAAAAGGGATTTGGCATCCTCTTTCTTAATTTCTGCTTGACCTTCACTTGACGAAACAGCTCTTTGCTTGGCGTAGTACTACTCTTTGCGGCACGATCTCTCTTCTCATTTAGTCTTTGCTCTAGCAACTTTATCAAAGTTTCCAGGTAACAGAATCAACTTGCTTGATTTCAGACTTACTGCTAGCACGATTTTCTGTCCATCCTTGATTTGCCACCATTGTCTCGATTAGATCGGTTGCCTTCTCTATAGTGAGAGAGAGGTATGCCTCCGGCGGCAGCATCAATTTGATGTCGAGATTCTTGTTGGGTCCATTGTAGAAGCTCTGGATCAAATACCAGTCTTGCATACCATGGTGAGGACAGTACTGAACATACTCTTGTAGTCTCTCCCAGCTTCAGTGATTGTTTCTCCGTCTCCCTGTCCAAAGTTTGAAATCTTGCTACGGACAAGAATAGTCCGACTTATCGGGCAAAACTTATTGAGGAATTGATCCGCGCATCTCACCCACGTCAGCAGGTGTCCAGAGTTGAAGAAGGAACCATGCTTCGCTTTTTCCACTAATGAAAATGGAAAAAGACGAAGTCTGATGGCATCCTGTGAAACTCACTGCACAGAAATTGTACTACATATCTCCAGAAAATCCCGGAGGTGAGCACTGGCATCCTCGGAAGGTTTGCCATTAAATGCAATAGCTTGCGCCATACGTATCAAGTGACGTTTAAGCTCAAAATCTACATTGCTAGTAGAAGGTAACACTGGAATGTGAGCAAGAGTAGGCATGGAATACTCACAGAGTGTTTTGGTCGGCGTCAATGTTGATTGATCATTAGAGCAGCTTGGTTCGTCAGTCACTTTGACTGGGATTCTTGTCTCGACGAACTCCTCTCGCGAAGTTCCAGGTTCTTCTTGGAGGAGTGAGATTAGCTCTCGCTCTCCTAAGAATGGCCTCAGGATCTTCTGATAGTCGCTCGGAAGATTGAATCCGGCCATGACTACTTGAACGATCACAAACAACGACAGTAATATATACCCGCTAGAAATACGGGGGTTAATTCAATAGAAATCACAAAGAACTAATTCTAGCCATTGCTGTCCCCGGCAACGGCGCCAGAAATGCTTGTTGACACTTCTTAACGTCGCTACCAAGAATAGGGTTTGAATCTATCCCCGGCAACGGCGCCAGAAATGCTTGTAGACTCTTGCTAACGTCGTCACTGGGAGTAGACTATGAATCTATCCCCGGCAACGGCGTCAGGAAGTTTGTGATACTTCTCATATAAGAAGTATAACTAACTATTCGTATGACTATTGGAAGGTTCCGCAAGCGTACAGAATAAGTCTATTGTAGCACTTCACCCGGGAGTAACCGAGTATCGTATTTATTTCCACAGGGAAGCTACTATGATAGAACTAACACTAGGACTGCTATGAACAACTAGTGATTCTAGCAGGGTTGATCGAGTTGTATGAAAGGGGGGTTGGTTCCTACTACTACTAAAAGAAAGAAAGAGAAAAAAAGACTAACTAGTCCTAACCTAAATCGGCGGGGTCTGGCCGATGAACAGATTAATGTTTTCCTACACACTAAAGATCACAACTAATTAGCAATAAAGGTTTTATCTAGTTCTTCGAACCGTACACACCCTCTGGACTATTACCTCAGACGTGCACAACGAGGTTTATGATTTAAAACTAACCCAACTACGTGGTGGAATTCAAGGCTCCCAGGGCTGTCACCACCTGTTTGCTACCACAGCTATCCGGGGGGCTAGCCACAAACTAAGGTATAACTAGTCTAAGCACCGCGCTTACACTAATATATAATACTCTAATCTTGCATCCAAAACTAGAGCACTGATTACTCAGCGAAGACCCCAAACTAGATATAGACTAAACACTAAGCTATCTATGATCGAAAGCACTCAACAAGAACAATAAGTAAAGAACTTAAAGTAAATGCTGAAAGTAGAAGAACACTAAGATAAATGAAGGAAGAATTGGAGCTATACCAGAGATTAGAAGATCCTCTATTACAGCTCCAGCTCTTCTCTTCTATACTCTCGCTCTCACTCTAAGTCTCTCAACTAGAGTGTTCCTTCACCAGAGCTTCGCTTACAAGAGAGTGGGATATGAGGTGAGGTCTGAGTACAAATGAGCTCGGGGGGTCCTATTATAGTCTAAGGGACCTAGGGGGTGCTAATGGCCTAGGGTGGTAAGTGGGCTGGCGGGCACCAACCCTAGGTGGCGGGCGCCAACCCTAGGTGGCGGGCGCCACCTCCCTGGCCCTTGGATGCACCACCTCTTCATCAACGGTATCCAGGAGGTCCTCAAGTCGGTTAGGGTTCGGTTAGGGTTGTCCCATAACCGTCACTTAGGCCTTAATCCATGTAACATTGCCTCTTAGCCCTTGCGGATACATGGGTGTATGCCGGGTCTCTGAGTGATGAGTGATTGTCAACAGGGATGATGCGCATGTTGTTTGGCTTGTGTTGTGCAGGTGTCGAGCACGGATGTAGTGATCGAAGGCAGGTGAAGGTCAAGTTGAGACGTGCTGTGCCGACGGACCGGGGTGCGGTTGAGGATGGGCGTGCTGTGCGGCGGACGTGCCATGCCGAGGTTACCGAGCGGTGAAGGGCGGACGTGAGGCTTGGACTGAGGGACCAGAGGCCTGAGGATCAGCTGTGGTGGCTGGCAGCCTGTGACGACGACAAGTGAATGTTGGGCATTCTTAACGTCATTACCAAAAGTAGACTTAATTCTCTAATTCTGATAACGGCGCCAAAAATGCCAAACCTATCCCTCATGCCACTTAAGCCAAGTTGTCATCCCCAGCATGACATGAGAGACGCGGTATTGAAATATGCAATTGCTCATCAAGATAAATAAATAAAGGGAATCTGCAAGCGCACAGATTAATACCGATGCAGCATTTTAACCGGGAAGTATTCCAGGTATCGTTATTTATATTTTTACCACTGGGAAGGGATTCTAAGCATCGTAGTTGATCGTGGAATGAGAATATAGAACTGAGTATCTATCATTGCATGTATAATATAGAGCATCTATCTATCTCATCATACAGGGATAAATGTCACATAGAATATAGATAAATATGAATAGTGACAAGGATAATTAATCTGATCAGCATAACTAGCCACATATAATAATGATAAGCACCTCAACAGATATTCTAGCAAGTCATTA
This sequence comes from Coix lacryma-jobi var. lacryma-jobi, assembly GCA_009763385.1. Lineage (NCBI taxonomy): Eukaryota > Viridiplantae > Streptophyta > Magnoliopsida > Poales > Poaceae > Coix > Coix lacryma-jobi. Next base: position 127,401,594 of record CM019825.1, on the reverse strand, counting down.
GCATGGAATTAGGATGAACTACAAAGATATTCCCTAAGTAATTATTAACTATAAAGTCTAGCATTATCATAGTTAGTGCAATTATACTTGGCAATCATAGCGAGAAAAGACTACACCCATGCATAGTGAATATTAGCAAGGAAGATGAAGAACATAGCAATCACTCCCCTGTAATAATGTTGCTCTGCCTGCCCTATACACGAGAGGGGGACTATATAAGAATCAACGAAGCTGTCACTATCGCGAACTACCCACCGATCCGGCATATAGGGTGCAATCGCAGATAAAGACGGTATAGACACCACGTCTACACAATATTTATCATTCACCCACTGCGCACATGGATAAACGCTATACGATCCTAGGCATGTATATAATTCCAATCTAACTATGCCAAGCATATAACTACGATAAACTAAGAACAATATAATTGCTAATATAATCAAGTAGAGCAAAGTCATATTCAATATATTGAAATAGAACAAAGTAGTATTCATAATATTGAAGAACAATGATGAACAATTGAAGAACAAGAGAGAATTACCAGAGAATCCGAATCCTTGACAGATCCGGGAACCAATCGAAGATTGACTCCTTCTAGTTCTAATCCTATGTAGCTATGCTAAAACTAGAGATCTAGTTGATGTGGTGGCTCTAGGGCTTGATCAGAGACTCTCTCCTCCTGATGACTGAATTAGGAACTGAATAATGAGACAGAGGTGCCTGCTCCAGGGTCCAGGGCCTTGCTTATATAGTCTTTTCGGGTGAATCTGGGCCGTTGGATCAAACCGACATTGAACGGACGGTTTTCCTTAATCCTTTAGGTCGGTGGAGCATAATCCTCGAGGCGGAGCCTGATTGGCTGAGGGGGCAGGGCGGGCGCCCAAGGGACTAGGGCGGGCGCCCTGGTCCCGGGCCCGTTCGGCCTCCGCTCGTTCCCGTGGCTTCTGGACTCTTCCACATTAAGGAAAATTGGGGGTTACGTTAATTATCCGTCATTAACCCGACATGTGGGCCTTTCCTTCATATTTCCTGATAACCCCCTGCAGAAATAGATAAACAGCAAAACTCGTGGAATTCTGTCAGATAAAACCCTAAGTCTGGGTGTTGGTTTCATTTAGATCCTTTTCTCTTTATTTGATAGATATAATTGATACTTAAGGACCGTCAACAAACTCCCCCAAGCTTACCTCTTGCTCGTCCCTGAGCAAGGATAGTCTCAGTGATGGATCAGAAGTTGCTGAATGCTTTTGAATTTTGACGGTACACATGCTTTCAAATAGAGTCTTATCTCTGAGTTAGAGTAAACTGTCAAGACTTAAAACTTACTCATTGTGCCTTTCACTATGGGGCTTGCAACTGTCACCTTTGTCTTGAGCGGTTAAAAGATAGAACAGTCTAGTCAAGCGCCATGTCTCTTATTCTTGATCAGCTATAGCTCTGGAGTTTTTGCAGATTTTCAAATAAAACTCAGAGATTCCTTGTATGACTCTCTCAGGTCTCTCATTTGTGGTATTTCTGGATCCTCACCAAGGCGTAATGGTGTTTGCCTTCTCTCAAAGCAAAGTATGTAGTATTTGTGGTATAAGGCAGAGTGACATTGCCTTCTCTCTCAACCTATCCTAATAAGGTTTTTGATATCTGGAGCTCATAGGTGGGAGATAAGGTATACATACTTACAAGACATTTATTGCATAGTCAAACCATGGATCCAGAGAAACAAGTCAATAAGTCAAATCAAGATGTGCATGTGTGGGAATGAATGGTGTATGGTGATAATGGTGATAATGGTGATAATGGTGGAGAGTGTCTAATTCTACTTTTGCTCTTTTTGAGGGGATACATACCTTTCTTGCTTTTGGTGCTCTTTGAGGAGGATGAGATGCTCTATATTTTTATTTTTTTTCCTCTCAGGTGGGTATCTTGTACCCCTAATTCTACTGTCGGACACTTGTCCATTTTTACCTCTCTTCTCACACTTTTTCACTTTTTTTTTCATCGAGGTTCCGAGCACTGCTCCTTTTTATTTCCTCGTAATATTTTCTTTTCGAGGTTCCGGGCACTTGCCCCTTTTTATTTCCTCGGATAGAGCACTCATCTCCTTAGAACAATTTAGCAAGTGGTAGTAACCAAAATAACTTGAGCATTTATTTCACAGGGAATAACAGGAATAGGAAAAATGTTTTTGACTATTCTCTCCCGGGTTAGGAGTAGAATAATTTTTGTGGATCTGGAGATGGAATGGATGTATGTGGATGCGTACTTCCGGAGTAGAAGCAGCATATATGAGTGAACGTGCAAGTGAATCTTGATTTAACCACATGACAAGCTCCTAAGGGTCTACACAGCTTGACTACACTCAATGCTCATAAGTAGTAAAAAGTAAATGTATAGCTTAAAGTCTAGCAAGCATGTATGTATGGCCGTGGTAGGAATTTAAACTCTCATCATAAAGGAACTCATCATGTAGCATTTTAAAGATTTTCAAAGATAAAATTCTCCAGAATTCTAGCATCTCTAGGAATAGATAAACAGCAGCTCGACCTTTCCATATCATATCCGTTAACAACTTAGACTTTAGATCAAGTTCTCTTCCCACAAGTTCAGGTTTAGAGTAAGCTTTTAAATAATAACAGTTATGTCTAAACTAGAGAGAGAACTTCTAATTGAAATTAGGCAGAGCAACTATTCATCATATCCATGCTAGAGTTTTATTATCTAGATTCATTTTAGCATAGCCACTTTATTTATTTATTAAACACACTAAGCAAAAGATATAGATATATATATATATAAGCACAAAATCTTTATTTGGTTTTTCATCGTTTTATTTTAATATAGTATAAGTATAAATATAAAGATAGATATAGAAATACTTAGCGAGATAACGGGGGTGCTCTCCCCCAAGCTGGATCTTGACGTAGTTTCTCTTGATGTAGCTAGCAGATAGCGGAGGTGTATTTGAAAGTCGGCAGCACCCTGACAGCGATTAGAATGTCCTCCGTCTGCTAGTCCTCTTGGATTCTGTGAAGCTCAAATAGACAACAAAGCTTGTGGAACTGATTAAGTGTTAGCATAAATATCTAGCCTTTATCATGTTGAGCCTCCTTGATTATTTTTATGTTTTCATTTTATAAAGCAGAAGAAAATATTTATTTATTTTTTTATGCCACCACAGTGAATGTACTTATGGGTTTTATGCCACTCGTATACTCACATGGGGCTTCTAGAGTTTTTTTTAACATTTTTATTTTCTTTCTAAGATAACATGAATATGAAACAAACTATTAAGTAAATATCTGAGAAGGGAAATGGATAACTACCAAGTTACCTCTTGGCAAGGCGTCGGCATTTTTAAGTCCTCCGAACGGGACTCTATGTGTACTCAGTTGTCTTGGGAGTCAGTGGATGGCGTAGTCGGTGGTTCCGGCAGCGCCTCCTCCTCGTGTTCAACTGTCTTTTCTTTCCACACTTGTCTTGGTGCTTCGGTCTCTTCAAGACAGTGCTGATTGAGTGGTATGTCCTCAGATCTTACCACTTCTCCTTCGTAGTCTGCCCATCCATCCTTGATGACCGGTTGCTTCTGGTTGCGGTTCCGCCTCCTTCTCCTGTCCTGGACCTGCTGTAGATTCTTCAAATACGTAGTTGGGTCAGTAAAGTAAAGGCGTACCTCTCAGAGGGAAGTGCATGTGGACTTCTCCAGTTCCAATGTAGATGATTGCTTTGACAGTACTGAGGAACGGTCTTCCAAGGATGATAGGTGGATCATACTCGTCTTCTCCCATGTCAACAACTTGAAAGTCTGTATGGACAAAATGATCGTCTATCTTGACAGGGACGTCAGTTACTGTACCTTCACCTGTCGGAATGTCTGATCTGCCATCTGGAGACGAATGTATGTCGGCTTCAAGGGCATGTTCCGAACAGCAGTTCATAGGTGACCTTGGCCATTATGTTGACGCCCGACCCAGTGTGTCGCATAGTGTCTTGTAGAAGTTGTACCCATTAATGAGCAATAAATGCTTGGCATACCTGGGTCGTCCTTCTTGTCCAAGAATGGTGACTTGAGTTGGGATCCTGATCTTGACTTTGCACGACAGTGACCATCTTGACTGATTCGGTCCACACTTGCTTTTTGATCTTGTCCTCTTGTTGGTCCTCCTTGGTTCATATGGGGTTGCTCTCTAGGATTTGTACGGTCTTGTTCTGAAGGAAAACATTCCTTCCTCCCTTATGTGGAAACTGATCTTGGCAGCACTAGCATAGATGACAGCTCCCGTGGGTTCAGGAATGGCCTCCCTAGGATGACGGGAGCCCTCTCGTCAGAAACCGGTTCTCTATTACTACGAAGTCTGCTGGATGGAGCGTACGAGGAACCAACTCGGACACAGATGTTCTTCAAGATTCCTCTTGGGTAACTTAGTGTCCTATCTGCAAGCTGCAAAACACATGGTTGTTTCTAATAATGGTTGTGAAAAGAGTTTCGTAGAGTACCCTGGGCATGATGTTGACGCTTGAGCCGAAGTCACAGAGTGCTTCTGGGAAGTCTCGCATGCCGATGGAGATCGGGATGACGGGGCGTCCTGGGGTCGCCTCTCTTGACTGGCAGAAGTTCAGTACTTACCTCAATGATGGGGTACTCCAGTAATCTCCTGCATCAAATATGTCTACAAGATTTGCAGATTCTAATGCATCCGGTTGTGATGGTATACCGGGGTTAGTAGCAGGAACAGCAGCAGCTATTTGATTCAATTGAGATTCAATCATTTTATTAAAGCTAATTTGATTCTTGATGGCAGTAGAAAAATTATCCATTCTATATTTATATTTTCTAGAATTTTATCATTAGATGCCAATTTCTTAGACATGTTATCCATTAGCTTTCTTGATTAGACACTAACTCTCTTAAAGGTGGATAATTATTATTACTGAAAGAATGTTACCTTGGAATTACCTGAGTAGTTAGGCCTTTGTTGATTCCAACCTTGATTCTGCTGAGGACGGTTGTAGTAGTTTTGTGTTGTTGTTGATGTAGTTCACGTCCTCTAGCAACTCGGGACAGTGATTGCCCGAATGCAACACCCCACACTCCTCACAAGTCATGTGGGAGTCGTAGACGTGCATTACTTCCTTCTTCTCTCCAGCTCGGTCATCGAGCTTCTTCATGAGTAGGTCTAGCTGGCAGACAGCATGTCTACCTCCTTGAGCTGATGCCTACCTCACCTCTCTTGCGGGTCTGAGTTCCTCTTCATTCCAACCTTGGTTGGACGCCATCTCCACAAGAGCTGTGGCTTGTGGTATGGTGAGTGATAGGAATGCTCCTCCAGCTGCAGGCATCCATGGTCTCACGGGCACTATGAAAGCCCATGATAGAATGTCTGCATCAGCAACCAGCTCTCCATTCCATGATGGGGACATTCTAGGATGTAGTCTTGAAAGCGCTCCCATGCTTCTGGAACGGATTCATCGTGCTGTTGCTGAAAGCTTGTAATCTTCCCACGGAGAGCATTTGTCTGGCCCATGGGAAAGAACTTGGCTAGAAAGTTCGTGGAGCAGAGTGCCCACGTAGTATTCTTCTCCTTTGTAGCGTAGAACCACTGCTTCGCTCTCCCCAACAGTGAGAATGGGAAAAGGCGAAGTAGTTATGGCGTCTCTAGGAACATCACCATGGTGAAAGTGCTGCAGATCCCAGGAAGTGTTGAAGATGAGCACTAGCATCGTGCGGCTTCCACAGAACTGGTTAGCTTGCACCATGTTGATGAGCCCAGGCTTGAGCTCGAAGTTGCGGTCGATCTCCACAGCAGGTCCAGTGCGGATGTTGTCCGTAGTGGGAGCTGAGAAATCGCGGATCGACTTGTTCGCCATAGCTTCGAATCAGCTGACAAGTTCCGGACGAAACTTCGGCGGTCTTCTGATTTGGATGAAGTTTTGCGCTGAAGTGTTGACGATTTGAGCTTGGCTCTTGTTCTTCTGAATAAGGCTTCGGGGTCGTCAACAAAGTTGTCTCTGGAAGATGTCTTTATTCATACATCACCCTGAAATAAAATAAAAAATGGTGGAAAATGCAGGGGTAAAACTGTACGAGAGAATTGATAAGCTCGAATATATTAGTGATGCGAATGATGTCTCAAAGTTCTTTATTCATTCCAACTTAGAAATCAACCTTCCCCGGCAACGGCGCCAAAAATGCTTGTTGGGCATTCTTAACGTCATTACCAAAAGTAGACTTAATTCTCTAATTCTGATAACGGCGCCAAAAATGCCAAACCTATCCCTCATGCCACTTAAGCCAAGTTGTCATCCCCAGCATGACATGAGAGACGCGGTATTGAAATATGCAATTGCTCATCAAGATAAATAAATAAAGGGAATCTGCAAGCGCACAGATTAATACCGATGCAGCATTTTAACCGGGAAGTATTCCAGGTATCGTTATTTATATTTTTACCACTGGGAAGGGATTCTAAGCATCGTAGTTGATCGTGGAATGAGAATATAGAACTGAGTATCTATCATTGCATGTATAATATAGAGCATCTATCTATCTCATCATACAGGGATAAATGTCACATAGAATATAGATAAATATGAATAGTGACAAGGATAATTAATCTGATCAGCATAACTAGCCACATATAATAATGATAAGCACCTCAACAGATATTCTAGCAAGTCATTAGCATGGAATTAGGATGAACTACAAAGATATTCCCTAAGTAATTATTAACTATAAAGTCTAGCATTATCATAGTTAGTGCAATTATACTTGGCAATCATAGCGAGAAAAGACTACACCCATGCATAGTGAATATTAGCAAGGAAGATGAAGAACATAGCAATCACTCCCCTGTAATAATGTTGCTCTGCCTGCCCTATACACGAGAGGGGACTATATAAGAATCAACGAAGCTGTCACTATCGCGAACTACCCACCGATCCGGCATATAGGGTGCAATCGCAGATAAAGACGGTATAGACACCACGTCTACACAATATTTATCATTCACCCACTGCGCACATGGATAAACGCTATACGATCCTAGGCATGTATATAATTCCAATCTAACTATGCCAAGCATATAACTATGATAAACTAAGAACAATATAATTGCTAATATAATCAAGTAGAGCAAAGTCATATTCAATATATTGAAATAGAACAAAGTAGTATTCATAATATTGAAGAACAATGATGAACAATTGAAGAACAAGAGAGAAATTACCAGGAATCCTCTTGACAGATCCGGGAACCAATCGAAGATTGACTCCTTCTAGTTCTAATCCTATGTAGCTATGCTAAAACTAGAGATCTAGTTGATGTGGTGGCTCTAGGGCTTGATCAGAGACTCTCTCCTCCTGATGACTGAATTAGGAACTGAATAATGAGACAGAGGTGCCTGCTCCAGGGTCCAGGGCCTTGCTTATATAGTCTTTTCGGGTGAATCTGGGCCGTTGGATCAAACCGACATTGAACGGACGGTTTTCCTTAATCCTTTAGGTCGGTGGAGCATAATCCTCGAGACGGAGCCTGATTGGCTGCAGCAGCAGGGCGGGCGCCCTAGGGGGGAGGGCGGGCGCCCTGTCCCCGGGCCCGTTCGGCCTCCCGCTCGTTCCCGTGGCTTCTGGACTCTTCCACATTAAGGAAAATTGGGGGTTACGTTAATTATCCGTCATTAACCGACATGTGGGCCTTTCCTTCATATTTCCTGATAACCCCCTGCAGAAATAGATAAACAGCAAAACTCGTGGAATTCTGTCAGATAAAACCCTAAGTCTGGGTGTTGGTTTCATTTAGATCCTTTTCTCTATTTATTTGATAGATATAATTGATACTTAAGGACCGTCAACAGTGAAGAAGTGCGGTCATGTGTTGCCTAAGTCGTGGACTTGGGGACACGTGTCGGTGGACGGGGTGCACGGGAGGTGCATCCCATCTACGACGTTGGTTTGGTGGTAGAGCCAGGGAAAAACCATCGGATGGACGGTTCCAGTTTGGGCCTCAAAACCTGGGCGTGGCGGTTTCCGAGTTTGGCCACAAAACCGAGCTGAGGGTTTCCGAGTTGGCCACAAAACTGGGCTGAGGACGGTTTCCAGGTTTGGGCCTCAAAACCTGGGGCTGAGGGTTTGCTGAGTTGGCCTCAAAACTCAGAAGCTGGTGGGCTGGTTTCCCGGTTTGGGCCTCAAAACGGGGGTTGCTGGAAAAAAAGGCTGGTTTCTCGGTTTGGGCCACAAAACCGGGGGTGCAGAGCGAGGGTGGCACGTGGCGGCGATCCGGAGGTTGCGTCGAGGCAACGCTTCGAATTGTGCGGGCGTGGCGTCGGATACACCTACCACGAGTTGGTCCAGAATAACCTTAGGGTTTAGCTGGTTCGCTCTGTAATTAGAATAGAGAGGGGTAGAGTAGGAAATAGACTTAGGCTAGTAGTAGGATAAGTAGTCGGGAGACTCCCTCCTCCCATCTATCTCAGTCATTTGCTCTCTCGCACTTAGGGTTTCCTGCTCTCCCAATCCCCTGCTGTAGCTAGCTGAGATCCGCAGAGAGACTCACCTCTGTGTACTGTTGATTTTGAGGAAGAAGGAGGCCGTAACCTCCTTGTCGTAGCGTGTGTTTGCGCTTCGGCTGCAAGATCGTGGTTGTGATTCGCGTTTCATTCGTGTTCTTCGCGGAATCCTTTTTCTCCACGATTTTCCTGTCGCTTGATCTCTTTGTTTGGTTCATCTTTTGCAAAACCGTTTGAACCAAGTTGTTCTAGATCGTGAGGCACTTCTTTCCACCGAAGGAATTAACCTCTAACCTCACGGTCTAGGAGATCGATCGATTTTCATTTTGGATCATGTTCTTGCTTCCTTGCCCTGAAATTTCTTGATTCACCGATTTGGAGTTAGGATCGAGCCATGATCTCTTAGAGATAGCTCACTAACATCCTTGTGACCCTCAGATCGAATCCCAGGCCTAGAGCTTTTGATTCGGAGGAAATCGGGTTGAATCATCAAAGAACTGCACAGTTTTCGGGGGCGGACGCTGACATGGGAGCATCGGACGCCAGGTTCTAAGCGTCGGACGCTCCGGTGACGCGTGTCACTTCACTGCGTTTGTAGTGGCATCGGACGCTAGGCATCGGACGCGTCCGTTGGCCATCGGACGCGCCTGAGCCAAAGCACCGGACGCTGGCTGTTCACTGTTCACAGCGTCCGATGGTGGAACAGTAAGGTTCCCGAGAGGCAGTTTTCACATCGGACGGTCCGGTGGTCAGGCATCGGACGCAGGCAGCGTCCGATGCGAAGGTTTCGCACGGTTTCGTCCGCGGTTCACTCGTTCGTTGACGGATTTGATTTCCGTCTTTTGCGTTGGCTTTCTAGAGTTGTGTAGTGTCCCGCTGTGCTTCTTGGAAGCATCCACCCTACATCTAGGGTCGTGGACATTAGCAAGCTCTAGGGTTTGCTTCGGGGTTGATTCTTGGGACAGTGGCTACTAGTTTCTGAAAGGAAATTTGAAGCTCCCATCTCCCCCCCTCTGGTCGCTTTCTGGTTGCTTCTCGGTCCTTCAATTGGTATCGGAGCAGGTTAAGGATCTTCCACCTTAGCCGGTTCCAGATCCACAGAAGGCGACATGGATCGCGGCGTGGGCAAACCGTCGTTCTTTGATGGGGCGAACTATGCGTATTGGAAGATACGCATGTCGGCCTATCTTCAGAGCATGGGCCTCTCTGTTGGGATTTGCAACAGGGATGATTACGTTGTTCTGGCTGCTCGTGTCTCTCAGCTTCAGATCGATGAGCACGAAGCAAATAGCCGGGCGCGTAACGCTTTGTTCTCCTGTCTGAGCATGTCCGAGTTTGATCGCGTTTCTCACCTCCCCACGGCTCGTGAGATTTGGGCGACCCTCATGCGCTTCCATGAGGGAACCACTCAAGTCAAATCCCGTCTCTATGAGTCGCACAAGCGGGAGTATGAGAACTTTCGACATATGCCTGGCGAGAGCATAGAGAGTTTATTCGCTCGCTTTAGGTTATTGTCAACAGATGAGAGCAAACAAGGAGCTGTTGCCTTTGACGATCATGAGAGGGCTTGAAGCTTTTGCACACTCTTGATCGGTCGGTGTGGGACTCAAAGGTCCAGGCGATCATCAAATCGTCTAACTATGAGACCCTCACTTGCGACGAGCTCTTTAGTAAGCTCAAGTCTAGTGAGATTGACGCCATGTCGAGGGCTTCTTATGAGAATCCTTCTGGTCCGACTATGGCTTTGGTTTCTGGCTCTTCTAACCCTCTGGAGGTTTTGCTCTTTCTTCTCTCTTTTCTGTCACAGAGGACCAGCTTGAGTCTTTGGGGGATGACGAGTTGGCAATGCTCGCTAACCGGTTCTCGCGGTTCCACAACAACCGCATGAACCGTCGCCGCGGAGGAGGACGCTCAGGATGCTATGAGTGCGGCGACCCTGACCACTTCATCGCCAACTGCCCCAAGAAGAAGCATCCATCTGGGAAGGGCGATCATGGGCACAAGTACGACTCCGGCAAGCGCAAGGAGAAGTACGTCCCCGCAAGGCACAAGCGGAAGGGCGGCTTCGACAAGGAGTACATCAAGAAGAAGTACTTGGAGAAGGCCCAGGCTGAGCAGCGTGCGTTCTTTGCCACACTCAGCGACGTCGACGGCTCGGATGATGACTCCGCTTGCTCAAGCGATGACGAGTCCGAGAAGAAGAAGAGGATCGAGGACAAGCTGAACGGACTCTGCTTCTTCGCCGACGACGACGGCTTCTGCACCATGGCGCTTGGTGATGAGGTCGATGGCAAGCTGGAGCACTCCCCTCGGAACAACGACGACGACACCTCCCAGGTATCTCTCACCCACGACGAGCTTTCTGCTGAGGTCGAGAAGCTTACTGCCACGCTCCTTAGTCAGGATAAGCTGCTTAGGCGTGCCGCTAGAGAGCGCAAGAAGTTTAGGCAGAAGTGGGAGGACACGGTGAAGGAGCTTGAGTTTGCTCGGTCCCCCGTGGTCGTGTCGGAGGAGAGTGAGTGCGAGATGTGCACCATGCACATGACTGACCTTCTCACTTTGAGAGGTAAGTATGCTGCGTTGGTAAGAGAGGTGGATGAGCTGAAGGATAGACCTTCTCTGTTGGGTGCATGCAAGACTTGTCCTGTCTTGCAATCTGAGTTGGCAGAGAAGAATGCCAAGATTGTGTCTCTTGAAAGGGCAACTCAGGTAGCACTTGTGTGGCTAGGTGTGCTCTCTGTGAGGGTTTGGAGATGGAGATAGCCAATGTGAAGCATGACAAGATGCAAACCGAGGAAGAAAACACATACCTTCGGACCATCTTGTCATGTGTGTCTTGTAGTGAGCCGCAGCTCGGGATGATGATCTCCCAATTCAAGCGAGCTGCTGGAGGTCTAGGTGTAGGTTTTGCTCAGGGTATTGATCTTTCTGCTTTTGGCAAGATTGGAGAGTCGAGTGGTTTGAACCCGAGTGAGAAGCCCAACTCCACCACTACTCCCAAACTTACCAAGCTTCCACCCAAAGAGCCTCTCAAACCTAACACCAAGGATGGGGTATTTGAGGAACCTCCGAGGAGAGCTCCACCCAAGAACCAAGTGTGGCATCCAAACAAACACCTAAAGAACAAGCTGGATACAATGGCCACTATCAGGAGGAGTTGCCACAGAAGGGCAAAGTGATCACACCCACAGCCATGAGTACCAACAACCCCCTTTGCGTGGGTGAGGGGTGACCAGTGTGACTTCTGTGGGAGAGATGGACACTTGAGTCGAGTTCTGCTTTAGGCGCAAGAGAGAGGCGCGCCGTGCTAGGGAGATGAACAACCCGGACATGTACCATCCTTTCCATGATGTATGTGTCGAATGTTCAGAGGAGAGCACCGAGACGTGCTGCTAGGCCCAGAGGTCCAGAACCTCAAGTTCCCAGGACTAGGCAGCAGAGAGCTCGAGGAGAGATGCTAGGCCTGGCCTCGTAGAGAGCGTGCCGGCGGGAGCCTGCATTTGTAGGCTATGGACCCCGTGGCGATGGCTTTGTAGTTGAGCGTTTTCCCCACCGCGTTTTGAGTATCGCGATGGATGCTCCTCCCTTAGCGGACCACGTTTTCCTCTACGTGGTGATCGCTCCTCTCGTAGACGCGCTAGGAATGATTTTTCTGCTAACCGTTCTTTTGAGCAGCCGGCCCAACACTGGTATTCCCTTACTTCACTAACCCCAGTGTTGGACGTATGCTCACCCTATGTCTTTTTATTGATGTAGGTAAAACGGTTGGAGGACATTTGGTTGGTGCCTTCCTGTTGCTCGAGGCACATGACCGGAAACGCCAAGTGGTTCTCCAGCCTTAGTCCTGTTGCCGGAGGAAAGGAGTACATAACCTTCGGCGACAATAGCAAAGGTAAGGTGTTGTCTCACGGGGCGGTGCGAGTTAATGAGCAATTTGTGTTGCGCGATGTTGCTCTTGTTCTAACTTGCATTTTAACCTTCTTTCCGTTTCGCAACTTTTTGACGACGACTATGAGATTCGTTTTAAACGAATCTCAGTCGTATTTTGGATCCTCAGGCAATCTTGTATTGATTTCGATTTCCCTTTGGAAACGTCTTTCGTGCGAATTTCTCGGAGTCTTTTGGCACTTCTCGTTGTCTTGTGGCTGGACCTTCCTCCTCTGATCTTTGGAAGTGGCATAGGAGACTTGGACATTTGAGCTTCGACTTGCTTGCAAGGCTTAGTTAACTTGGCCTAATCCGAGGATTTGCCCAAGTTATCCATGGGAGAAGGATCTGTTTGTCACTCTTGTAGACATGGGAAGATGGTGCCGCTCCCCACCATCCAGTGACTCAGGTCATGACAAAGCGCCCTGGAGAGCTTTTGCACATGGACCTGTTGGTCCGGCTCGGGTGAGCTCGGTTGGGGGGAATGGTATGTGCTGTGGTTGTTGAGACTTTCGAGATATTCGTGGGTCTTCTTTTTAGCTGAGAAGACCGAGACTTTCTCTTTGCGGATACATGGGTGTATGCCGAGTCTCTGTGTGATGAGTGATTGTCAACGGAGATGATGCGCATGTTCTTGGCTTGTGTTGTGGCAGGTGTCGAGCTCGGAGACAGTGATCGATGGCGGGTGAAGGTCAAGTTGCGACGTGCCGTGCCGACGGACCGGGCGCGATGAAGGATGGGCGTGCCGTGCGGCGGACGTGCATGCCGATGTATCGGACGGTGAAGGGCGGACGTGGACTTGGACTGATGGACTGGAGGCCGGAGGATCAGCTGTGGTGGCTGGCAGCCTGCGACAGCGACAAGCGGAGAGTGCGATCATGTCGGTGGAAGGGGTGCACAGGCGGTGCATCCCTCTACGACGCCGGTTTGTGGTAGAGCCGGGAAAAACCAACGGTGGACGGTTTCCAGGTTTGGGCCTCAAAACCTGGGTGCTGGGTTTCCAGGTTGAGCCCACAAAACCTGGCGTGACGGTTTCCAGGTTGAGCCTCAAAACCTGGGCGTGGGCCGGTTTCCGAGTTGGGGCCTCAAAACTCGGGCGCGGACGGTTTCCGAGTTTGGCCACAAAAACTCGGGCTGGAGGATGGTTTCCCGTTTTTGGGCCTCAAAACCGGGGGCTGATGGAAAAGGCTGGTTTCCCGGTTTGGGCCACAAAACCGGGGGCAGAGTGGTGGCGGCACGTGGCGGCGATCTGAAGGTTGCTTGAGGCGACGCGGAAGACCGTGCGGGCGTGGCCGTCGGATCTACCTACCACCAGCGGGTGGACTAGAATATCCTTAGGGTTAGGCTGGTCCGCTCTGTAAATACAGTAGTGAGGGGTAGAGTAGGAAATAGGCTTAGGCTAGTTAGTATAAGTAGTCTAGGGGAGACACCCTCCTCCCTATCTCAGTTAGCGCAGTCATTTGCTTCCTAGCACCTAGGGTTTCCACTCTCCCATCCCCTGCTTAGCTAGTTGAGATCCGCAGAGAGACTCCACTCTGTGTACTGTTGATCTGAGGAAGTGAGGCCGTATCCTCCCTTGGAGCACTGATCGGTGTCATGATTCGCGTCCTTGATTCGAGTTCGTGGGTGTGATTCGCGTTTTCCTTGTGTTCTTCGCGGAATCATTTTTCTCCACGATTTTTCCCGTCGCTTGATCTTTTTGCTCGGTTCATCGTTTGCGATTCCGTTTGAACTAAGTTGTTCTAGATCGTGAGGCACTCTTTTCCACCGAAGGAATTGATCTCAAACCCACGGTCTAGGAGATCGATCGATTTTACGTTCCGGTCAAGTTTTTCTCTTTTCCCCCGAATTTCTTTGATTCATCGATTTGGAGATAGGTTCGACCATGATCTCTTAGAGATAGCTCACTATCCTCCTTGGGACTCCTCTCACCAAGCTTGATCCCTAGAGGATTCGTTTTGGGTGAGATCGAGTCGGATCGTGAATGAACAACTGTTTCGTGGGTGACCGGACGCAGGTCGGGAGACCCGGACGCTCTGCTCATGAGTCCCGGTCGTTGACGTCTTCCTGGTGCTTCTGCTTCTTGACCGGACGCACATGACCGGACGCTCGATTTTATTCTGACCGGAACAATCATGCTTCTACTGTTCATCGGGTTTGGCACTTGTGACCGGACGCTAGGTGATCGACCGGACGCTAGAGCACAGTGCGTCCGTCCAACACAGTAAGGTCCGAATCCACTTCGCACGACCGGACGCGTCCGGTGCCTGCTGACCGGACGAAGGCAAGAGTCCGGTCAGGTGCAGTCGCACGTTTTCCGTCCGCATTTTGTTTCGTTGACCTTCGATTTGCGATCTGCTTGTTGCGTTGGATTCCCGACTCCGTGCTCTACAGAAATCGGGCTCCTCGCTTTTCAAATAGCCTGAAATCCCCCTCGCGTTGCTCGGGGGAGTTGAAGTTACCCAAAACCCATCCTGTCACTAGTTGACTTGCGTGAACTTGGGTGTGGAAGTTTTTTGTGGTGCCTCGCTGTGATCCTAAGGATCATCCACCCTCTTCCAAGGGTCGTGGGTATCACGTTTGTTAGTATCTCTGGGGTTGATTTTTGGGACCTTGCCAAGTTTCAAAGAAATTTTTATTGGCTCCCATTCACCCCCCCTCTGGTCGCCTTGCTTTGACATTCTCGGTCCTTCAATTGGTATCAGAGCGGGTTAAGGATCTTCCACCTTAGCCGGTTCCAGATCCACCGAAGGCGACATGGATCGCGGCGTGGGCAAACCGCCGTTTTTCGATGGGACGAACTATGCGTATTGGAAGATACGTATGTCGGCCTATTTGCAGAGCTTGGGCGCTTCGATTGGAGTATTCAACTCCCTGATTACGTGGTCTTGGCTGCTCGTGTGACTCAACAGGCAGATCGATGAGCACGATGCCAATAGCCGAGCCCGTAATGCTCTTTCTCTTGTTTGAGCATGGGTGAGTTTGATCGTGTTTCTCACCTCGCTACGGCTCGGGAGATCTGGGACACTCTCATGCGTTTTCATGAGGGCACCTCTCAAGTCAAAACCCGACTGCGACTCTACGAGTCGTTCAAGCGAGAGTATGAGAACTTTAGACATCACCTGGCGAGAGCATAGAAAGTTTATTCGCTCGCTTTCAGGTGTTGTCAACAGGAGGATGAGGCTACAAGGAGCAGTTGCCTTTGACGATCATGAGCGTGCTTTGAAGCTTTTGCACACTCTTGACCGTTCGGTGTGGGACTCCAAGGTTCAGGCAATCATCGAATCCCCTAACTATGAGACCCTCACCTGCGACGAGCTCTTCAGTAAGCTCAAGTCCAGTGAGATTGATGCTATGGCGAGGGCTTCTTTTGAAAATCCTTCTCGCCCGTCCATGGCTTTGGTTTCCGGCTCTTCCTCTAACCCCTCAGCTGGATTTGCGCTTTCTTCTCTCTTTTTTCTGTGACAGAGGACCAGCTGGAGTCTTTGGGAGACGACGAGTTGCTTTGCTTGCCAACCGGTTTTCGCGGTTCCACAACAACCGCGTGAACCGCCGTCGTGGAGGAGGACGCGCCGGATGCTACGATTGCGGCGACCCCGACCACTTCATCATCGCCGACTGCCCCCAAGAAGAAGAACAAGCATCTGGGGAAGGGCGATCACGGCCACAGGCGCGACTCCAAGTACAAGGAGAAGCACGTTCCCCCAAGGCACAAGAAGCGGGGCGGCTTCGACAAAGAGTACATCAAGAGAGTACTTGGAGAAGCAGCAAGCTGAGCAGCGCGCGTTCTTCGCCACGCTCAGCGACGTCGACGGCTCGGATGACGACTCCGCCAGCTCGAGCGATGACGAGTCCGAGAAGAAGAAGAGGATCGAGGACAAGCTGAACGGCCTCTGCTTCTTCGCCGACGACGACGGCTTCTGCACCATGGCGCTGGGCGATGAGGTCGACGGCAGCCGGAGCGTACCCCTCGGAACGACGACGACGACGACACCTCCCAGGTATCTCTCACCTACGACGAGCTTTCCTCTGAGGTTGAGAAGTTGACTGATGCCCTCCTTAGCCAAGATAAGTTGCTTAGGCGTGCCGCTAGAGAACGCAAGGAGTTCAGGCAGAAGTGGGAGGACACGGTGAAGGAGCTTGAGTTCGCTCGGTCCACCGTGGTTGTGTCGGAGGAGGCGGAGTGCGAGTCGTGCACCGCGCACATGACTGACCTTCTCACTCTGAGGTAAGTATGCGCTGCTTGTTGAGAGGTGGATGAGCTCCGTGCTAGGCCGCAGCTGTTGGGTGCGTGCAAGACTTGTCCTGTCTTGCAATCTGAGTTGGCAGAGAAGGATGCCAAGATTGAGTCTTTAGTCAAGGCCAGCTCAGATAGCTCTTGTGTCTTGAGGTGTGCTTTGTGTGAGGGCCTGGAGATGGAGATTGCCAATGTGAAGCATGGCAAGATGCAAACCGAGGAAGAAACCACATACCTTCGGTCCATCTTGTCATGGGTCTCCAGTAGTGAGCCGCAGCTCGGGATGATGATCTCCCAATTCAAGCGAGCTGTTGGTGCCCCTGGTGTAGGTTTTGCTCAGAGTGTTGATCGTCAGTTTTTGGGAAGATTGGAGAGTCTAGTGGTCTGAACCCATGTGAGAAGCCCAATTCCACCACTACTCCCAAACTTGCCAAGCTGCCACTCAAAGAGCCAGCCAAGCCTATCACCAAAGATGGTGTGGTTGAGGAACCCCCTAAAGTTCCTCCCAAGAACCCAGTTTGGGCACCAAAGCCAAACCACCTCAGAAACAAGCTTGATGCTATGCCACCCATTCGTGAGGAGTTGCCACAGAGGGCAAAGGCAAAGTGAGCCACACCCACAGCTCCTGGTCACCCAACAACCCCCTTTGCGTGCGGTGAGGTACCAATGTGATTTTTGTGGGAGAGATGGCCACTTGAGCGAGTTCTGCTTTAGGCGCAGGAGAAGGCGCGCAGGGCTCGGGAGATGGAGAACCCGGACATGTACCATCCAGCTCATGGTGGACATGTACCGAAGGCCAGGGGAGAGCAGCTAGGTCCGGCGTCAGGGTCCCAGGCCTAGGCAGGAGAGAGCTCCGAGGAGAGACGCTAGAGCAGTTGAGCCCCAGGCTCCTAGGCGTAAACCTCGTAGAGAGCGTACCCGACGGGGTCCTGCTTTTGCAGGTAATGGACCCCGTGGCGGAGGTTTAGTTGAGCGCTTTCCCCCACCGCAGTTTGGGTATCGCGGTGAGCGCTTCTTCCCCAGCGGACCACGTTTTTCCTCAGCGTGGTGATCGCTTCCCTCGTAGACGTGCTAGGAATGGTTTTTCCTGCTAACCGTTCTTTGAGCAGCCGGCCCAACACTGGTATACCCTTATTTCAACTAACCCCAGTGTTGGACCGTATGCTCACCCTATGTCTTTTATTGATGTAGGTAAGACGGTTGGAGGACGTTTGGTTGGTGGATTCCGGTTGTTCGAGGCACATGACCGGAAACACCAAGTGGTTCTCCAGCCTTAGCCCGGTCGCCGGAAAGGAGTACATAACCTTCGGCGACAATAGTAAAGGTAAGGTATTGTCTCGTGGGACCGTGCGGGTTAATGAGCACTTTGTGTTGCGCGATGTTGCTCTTGTTTCTAACCTGCATTTTAACCTTCTTTCTGTTTCGCAACTTTTTGATGATGACTATGAGATTCGTTTTAAACCGAACCTTAGTCGCATCTTAGATCCTCAGGGCGATCTTGTATGTCTGATTTCGCCCTTTGGGAAAGTCTTTTGTGCGAATTTCTCGGAATCGTTTGGTTCTTCTCGCTGTCTTTTGGCTAGTCCTTCTTCCTCCGATCTTTGGAAGTGGCATAGGAGGCTCGGTCATTTAAGCTTCGACTTGCTTGCAAGACTTAGCTCACTTGGCCTAATCCGAGGATTGCCCAAGCTTTCGATGGAGAAGGATCTAGTTTGCCATTCTTGCAGACATGGGAAGATGGTTGCTGCTCCCCACCATCCGTGACTAAGGTCATGACCTCGCACCCCGGAGAGCTTTTACACATGGACCTTGTTGGTCCGGCTCGGGTGAGCTCGGTTGGTGGCAAGTGGTATGTTTTGGTTGTTGTTGACGACTTTTCGAGATATTCGTGGGTCTTCTTTTTAGCTGAGAAGACCGAGACTTTCTCATTTGCTCGCAATCTGATTTTGCGTCTTCAGAACGAGTTCCCTTTGAACTCGATGCGAGCTATTCGGAGTGATAATGGTTCCGAGTTTAAAATTTCGATTTTGAGAAGTTTTGTAACCGCCTTGGTTTGGAGCATCAGTTTTCTTCCCCCTATACACCACCTCAAAATGGTGTTGTAGAGAGGAAGAATCGGACCCTTGTTGAGATGGCCAGGACGATGCTTGATGAGCATAGGACTCCTAGGCGTTTTTTGGGCCGAAGCTATGAACACTGCATGCTACATTTCGAATCGCATTTTTCTGAGAGCGTTTTTGAAGAAGACCTCTTATGAGTTGCGTTTTGGTCGCCAGCCCAAGGTGAGTTATTTTAGAGTCTTTGGTTGCCACTGTTTTATATTGAAGAAAGGCAACCTGGACAAGTTTGAGTCTCGTTCTTCTGACGGTGTGTTTTTGGGTTATGGCACTCACACTCGAGCTTATCGTGTACTTAACCTTGACACTAACCGAGTCATGGAGACATCAGATGTCACCTTCGACGAGACTCTTGTTTGTCCCTCTTCTCGTTTTGAGCGTGCAGGTGATCATGAGGTTGGAGAGCCTCTTTTTGATGATGAGGACGAGGGTGCTGAAGGTATAGATGATCCAGCACCCCCTCCACCTGCCGTGCCGCAAAGGGCGGCCTCGACGACGACTCACGGCCCCGACACTTCTTCTTCCTGGGGGCCGTGGGATCCTCCACCTCGCGCGGTATACCTTTTGTACCCGGGGTGGAACCAGCTGCTGTTGAGGGGGAGGTCACTTCTTCCCGGAGGCGCCACGACATATCCAGCGCCCAGCCCCCCCCTGAACAGATGATCGGCGACATCGACGAGCGAGTTACTCGCTCCCAGGTCACAGCACATCTCGCACTTTGCTCATTCTGCTTTTTTTGCGTCTTTTGAACCCCGAGATGTTGGACACGCATTGACGGATCCGGATTGGGTCAATGCCATGCATGAGGAGCTAGAGAACTTTGAGCGAAATCGGGTTTGGGTTCTAGTGCCACCACCTCCTGACTGTAACCTATTGGGACAAAATGGGTATTTAAAAACAAAAGCAAGGAGAGGAGGGCCACATTGTGAGAAACAAGGCCCGGCTTGTAGCGAAGGGTTATAGTCAGAAGGAGGGGATAGATTATGAGGAGACCTTCGCTCCTGTAGCTCGTTTGGAGGCTATTAGGATACTCTTGGCTTATGCTGCATCCATGGGTTTCAAACTTTTTCAAATGGATGTCAAGAGTGCCTTCTTAAACGGCTACATTGAGGAGGGGTCTATGTCCAGCAACCCCCCGGTTTTGAAAATCCAAGTTTCCAAACCATGTCTTTAAACTCCACAAAGCTTTGTATGGTTTGAAACAAGCCCCTAGAGCCCTGGTATGAGAGATTAAAAACCTTTTTGCTAGCTAAGGGTTTTTAAAATGGGATGTGTTGATAAAACGCTCTTTCTCCTCCTCAAGCAAGGCAAATACTCTCTTGGTCCAAATTTACGTGGATGATATCATTTTCGGTGGTTCTTCTCTCACGCTTTGGTTGCCAAGTTTGCAGATACTATGAGCAGGGAGTTCGAGATGAGCATGATGGGCGAGCTGACCTTCTTTCTCGGGTTGCAAATTAAGCAATCCCGAGAGGGGACGTTTGTGCACCAGGGCAAGTACACGAGGGACTTGCTGAAGCGGTTCGACATGGGTGAGGCCAAGCCTCTTCCGACGCCCATGTCGACGACGACTGCCCTGGATGCCGACACGGATGGAGAAGCAGTGGACCAGAAGGAGTACCGCAGCATGATTGGATCGCTGCTCTACCTGACGCGACACGGCCGGACATTCAGTTCGCCGTGTGCTTGTGCGCGCGCTTTCAGGCTTCGCCACGCACTTCTCACCGTCAGGCGGTGAAGCGCATCTTCAGGTACCTTCGTTTCACGCCTGAGTTCGGGATTTGGTATTCTGCTTCTTCCACCCTCTCGCTTTGTGGCTTTTCTGATGCTGATTTTGCTGGTTGTCGCATTGAGCGCAAGTCCACTTCTGGGACTTGCCAGTTTATTGGGTCTTCTCTTGTATCGTGGTCTTCTCGCAAGCAGTCTAGTGTCGCTCAGTCTACCACGGAGGCTGAATATGTTGCTGCGGCTAGCTGCTGTTCCCAGTTACTCTGGATGATGGCCACTTTGCGTGATTTTGGTTTGAGCTTTACTCGAGTTCCTTTGCTTTGTGAC
Organism: Coix lacryma-jobi var. lacryma-jobi; assembly: GCA_009763385.1. NCBI lineage: Eukaryota > Viridiplantae > Streptophyta > Magnoliopsida > Poales > Poaceae > Coix > Coix lacryma-jobi. The sequence continues at coordinate 127,380,757 of CM019825.1, read as the reverse complement.
AGCACGAGTGCCATTAGCGTTTGCTAAGAACCCCGTGCTTCACTCGAAACCAAACACATTGATGTGCGCTTTCATTTCTTTCGCGAGACCACCAGGAGAAGGGTGATATCGACCCGACCTTCGCATGTCGATACTCATCACCAATTGGCTGATATTTTCACCAAGCCTTTAGACGAATCAACCTTTAATAGGTTGAGGGGTGAGCTTGGTGTGTGTTTTCCCCTTTTAGATGGGGAAGCATTTGAGATGTACAGACTGACTCTTTTATTTTGAGGCTCTTTTCTTTTGAGTTTCTTGAGTCTTTCCAATTGGTATCTTCTTTCTTTCAGTTTGTGTGTCGGGCATACGCATTTACATTCTGAGCTTCATGTCTATATTCACTAGAATGTAATTATGCTCTTGTTAGTATTGCTCCGATACTTATGATGATGCTTGTAGCTTATGCTCCTTCTGATCACTGTTACATGTTATGAGCGAGCTATTTTTGGAATGGTGAATTATGCCTAATGTATATAAATCTGAAAATGTTCACCATTGAGATATGCAACTAGCATGTGTAGGGTGTGTTGAGTCCATTCCTGCTTTTCATATATGCTAGGTTGCTATGTCTCTAGTTCTGAGTCATTCACTTGCTTGTTGTTCATAACTTGCTTAAAATCTGAACCAAGTATGTTGAATTGAAAAGATCGAGATGGGATTGCTTGTCAACACCTCATGGTATTGAGACTGTTTCTCATTGCACCTTGAGTTAAACTTGAGCCATGTAGTGTATGACCGAAACCGTTGCTTTAAGCTTCTGATTGCTTCGGCATAGGCTTCGCACGGTTGAAAAGTTAGGCATTGACAAGCTTTCAACCTCTCGCAATCACATGCTAAAAATGAACTTGTGAACTTTTCTTTTACCGCGCTGCAACTCCGATATGAATTTGGAATCACAAGTATATGCTTCATTCCTATGCATGATGATTGAAACTTTGCTAGGGGTAGTTCACCTTTGTATATATGTTTAGCACTTGTTTGGATTCCTTCTATACATGTCTAGTGCTATTTTGATGGTGACTATCCTTTTTGGCTTAAAACTGCTCACATGCTCCTATGCTTCATATTTCGTATAAGTGATCAGTTTGAGCCTTTGCTATTTGAGTGCTTAATTGAGATGTTGGAGCTATACTGATTAGAGCATCTTTGCACTCTTTTGACTATATACTTGAAGCTCCTAACTTGCATTTTGACTTCATATGCATTTTGGAAGGAGATCTTGTGTTCAGGGGAGTTTATGTGAAGGGAGTTGCTTCTCCGATACCTTTTGGCCTTGATAAGTGCATTTTCAACTAGGGGGAGAAATTTATGCAAATCATATGCTCCTGTGTTGATCAACTAAGGGGAGAATCATTTGTCCTAGTTGCTTGCATTGTCGAGGGGAGTTTGCTAGTTGTGTTGAGCCGTTGCCTCTGTCTTGAGGGACTAGCAAACGTTCCTAGCTTTTCATGAGCTTTTCATAAGCTTTTTCTTTTGGCTTTCAATTGTATCGTCTGTGTGCTTTCCCCATTGTTTTTGGGTTGATTTCCAATGGTTCGGAGTGATTTTCTTGCTAGTTTGTGTTGAGCCTCTGTGCCTCTATCTGAGGGACTAGCATTTTGCTTCTGTTGTCCTCCGATCTTCAATTGGTATCTGCTAGCGGTGTTGAGCTGTTCCCCTCTTCTTGAGGGCTAGCTTTGCTTTGCTTGGTTGCGTCGAGCCGTTGCCCATGTCTTTTGGGGACCAAGTTTTCGCTTCATCCACTTGACCTTCTTTGGCTTTTGTTAGGCTTTTTGGTGTCATTTGGTTGGGTTTTCTCCTCCCACTCCTTCCTACCTCCTTCTTCTTATTCATGATTTGTTGTGGAGTTGACAATGCACTCATCAAGGGGGAGATTGCGGATACATGGGTGTATGCCGAGTCTCTGTGTGATGAGTGATTGTCAACGGAGATGATGCGCATGTTCTTTGGCTTGTGTTGTGCAGGTGTCGAGCTCGGAGACAGTGATCGATGGCGGGTGAAGGTCAAGTTGCGACGTGCCGTGCCGACGGCCACGGGCGCGATGAAGGATGGGCGTGCCGTGCGGCGGACGTGCCGCCCGATGTATCGGACGGTGAAGGGCGGGACGTGGACTTGGACTCTGATGGACTGGAGGCCGGAGGATCAGCTGTGGTGGCTGGCAGCCTGCGACAGCGACAAGCGGAAGAAGTGCGATCATGTCGGTGGAAGGGGTGCACAGGCGTGCAATCCCTCTACGACGCCGGTTTGTTGGTAGGGCCCGGGAAAAACCAACGGTGGACGGTTTCCAGGTTTGGCTCTCAAAACCTGGGTGCTGGGTTTTCCAGGTTGAGCCACAAAACCTGGGTCGTGACGGTTTCCAGTTTGAGCCTCAAAAACCTGGGCGTGGGCCCGTTTCCGAGTTTGGCCCTCAAAACTCGGGCGCGGACGGTTTCCTGAGTTTGGGCCACAAAACTCGGCTGGTGAGGCTGGTTTCCCGTTTGGGGCCTCAAAACCGGGGGCTGATGGAAAAGGCTGGTTTCCCCCGGTTTGGGCCACAAAACCGGGGGTGCAGAGTGGTGGCGGCACGTGGCGCGCGCGATCTGAAGTTGCGTGGAGGCGACGCGGAGACCCGTGCGGGCGTGGCCGTCGGATCTACCTACCACCAGCGGGTGGACTAGAATAGCCTTAGGGTTAGGCTGGTCCGCTCTGTAAATACAGTAGTGAGGGGTAGAGTAGGAAATAGGCTTAGGCTAGGTTAGTATAAGTAGTCTAGGGGAGACACCCTCCTCCCTATCTCAGTTAGCGCAGTCATTTGCTTCCTATCACCTAGGGTTTCCACCTCCCCTCCCCTGCTTTAGCTAGTTGAGATCCGCAGAGAGACTCCACTCTGTGTACTGTTGATCTGAGGAAGTGAGGCCGTATCCTCACCTTGGAGCACTGATCGGTGTCATGATTCGCGTCCTTGATTCGAGTTCGTGGGTGTGATTCGCGTTTTTCTCCTTGTGTTCTTCGCGGAATCCTTTTTCTCCACGATTTTCCCGTCGCTTGATCTTTTTGCTCGGTTCATCGTTTGCGATTCCGTTTGAACTAAGTTGTTCTAGATCGTGAGGCACTCTCTTTCCACCGAAGGAATTGATCTCAAACCCCACGGTCTATAGAGATCGATCGATTTTACGTTCCGGGTCAAGTTTTCTCTTTTCCTTTCCCCCAATTTCTTTGATTCATCGATTTGGGATAGGTTCGAGCCATGATCTCTTAGAGATAGCTCACTATCCTCCTTGTGACTCCTCTCACCAGCTTGATCCCTAGAGGATTCGTTTTGGGTGAGATCGAGTCGGATCGGTGAATGAACAACTGTTTCGTGGGGTGACCGGACGCAGGGTCGGGAGACCGGACGCTCTGCTCATGAGTCCGGTCGTTGAACGTCTTCCTGTGTGCTTCTGCTTCTTGACGGACGCACATGACCGACGCTTTTTTCGTTTTATTCTGACCGGACTCATCGCTTCTACTGTTCATCGGGTTTGGCACTTGTGACCGGACGCTAGGTGATCGACCGGACGCTAGAGCACAGTGCGTCCGGTCCAACACAGTAAGGTCCGAAATCCACTTCTGACGACCGGACGCGTCCGGTGCCTCTGACCGGACGCAGGCAGAGTCCGGTCAGGTGCAGTCAGCACGTTTTTCGTCCGCAGTTTGTTCTTGACCTTCGATTTGATTTGCGATCTGCTTGTTGCGTTGGATTCCCGACTCCGTGCTCTACAGAAATCGGGCTCCTCGCTTTTCAAAATAGCCTGAGATCCCCCTCGCGTTGCTCGGGGGAGGTTGAAGTTACCCAAAACCCATCCTATCACTAGTTGACTTGCGTGAACTTGGGTGTGGAAGTTTTTGTGGTGCCTCGCTGTGATCCTAGAGATCATCCACCCTCTTCCAAGGGTCGTGGGTATCACGTTTTCGTTAGTATCTCTTGGGGTTGATTTGGGACACTTGGCCAAAGTTTCAAAGAAATTTTTATTGGCTCCCATTCACCCCCCCTCTGGTCGCCTTGCTTTGACATTCTCGGTCCTTCATCCTTCGCTCGCAATCTGATTTTACGTCTTCAGAACGAGTTCCCTTTGAACTCGATGCGAGCCATTAGGAGTGATAATGGTTCCGAATTCAAAAATTCGGATTTTGAGAAGTTTTGTAACTCTTTGGGTTTGGAGCACCAGTTTTCTTCCCCTTACACACCACCTCAAAATGGTGTTGTAGAGAAGAAGAATCAGACCCTTGTTGAGATGGCCCGGACGATGCTCGATGAGCATAGCTCCTAGGCGTTATTGGGCCGAACCTATGAACACTGCGTGCTATATTTCCAATCGCATTTTTCTGAGAGCGTTCTTGAAAAAGACTTCTTATGAGTTGCGTTTTGGTAGACAGCCCAGGTTAGTTATTTTAGAGTCTTTCGGTTGCCATTGTTTTATATTGAAGAAAGGCAACCTGGACAAATTTGAGTCTCGTTCTTCTGACGGAGTATTTTTGGGTTATGGCACTCACACTCGCGCATATCGTGTACTTAACCTTGATACTAACGAGTCATGGACATCAGATGTCACCTTCAACGAGACCATGATTTGTCCTTCTTCTCGTTTTTGAGCGTGCAGGTGATCATGAGGTTGGTGAGCCTCTTTTTGATGACGAGGACGAGGGTGCTGAAGGTATGGATGATCCAGCACCCCCTCCACCTGCTGTGCCACAAGGAGCGGCTTCTACGACGACCCACGGCCCCGACACCTCTTCTTCCTGGGGGCCGTGGGATCCGCCACCCCGAGCGGTACCTTTTGTACCCGGGGAGGCACCAGCTGCTGTTGAGGGGGAGGCCACTTCGGCAAGGGAGGCGCCACGACACATTCAGCGCCAGCATCCACCTCAGCAGATGATCGGCACATTGACGAATGGGTCACTCGGTCCAGGTCACAGCACATCTCTCACTTCGCTCATTCTGCTTTTGTTGCTAATTTTGAGCCCCGAGATGTTGGACACGCTTTGACGGATCCGGATTGGGTCAATGCCATGCATGAGGAGTTAGAAAATTTTGAGCGAAATCGTGTTTGGGTTCTGTTCCACCTCCTCCAGACTGTAAGCCTATTGGGACAAAATGATTTTCAAAAACAAGCAAGGAGAGGATGGCCACGTTGTTAGAAACAAGCCAGGCTTGTAGCGAAGGGTTAGTCAGAAGGGGGGATAGACTATGAGGAGACGTTTGCTCCTGTAGCTCGTTTGGAGGCAATTAGGATACTCTTGGCTTTTGCTGCATCCAAGGTTTCAAACTTTTTCAAATGGATGTCAAGAGTGCCTTCTTAAATGGCTACATAGAAGAAGAGGTTTATGTTGAGCAACCCCCCGGTTTTGAAAATCCTAAGTTTCCAAACCATGTTTTTAAACTCCACAAAGCTTTATATGGTTTGAAACAAGCCCCTAGAGCCTGGTATGATAGTTTAAAAACCTTTTGCTTGCTAAGGGTTTTAAAATGGGATGTGTAGATAAAACGCTCTTTCTCTCCTCAGGCAAGGCAAAGACACTCTCTTGGTCCAGATTTACGTGGATGATATCATTTTCGGTGGTTCTTCTCACGCTTTGGTTGCCAAGTTTGCAGATACTATGAGCAGAGAGTTCGAGATGAGCATGATGGGCGAGCTGACATTCTTTCTCGGGTTGCAAATCAAGCAATCCCGGAAGGGACGTTTGTGCACCAGGGCAAGTACACACAAGGACTTGCTGAAGCGATTCGATATGGGTGAGGCCAAGCCTCTTCCAACACCCATGTCGACGATGACTGCCCTGGATGCGGACAAGGATGGAGAAGCAGTGGATCAGAAGGAGTACCGCAGCATGATTGGGTCGCTCCTCTACCTGACGGCGACACGCCCGGACATCCAGTTCACGGTGTGTCTGTGCGCGCGCTTTCAGGCGTCGCCGCGCACTTCTCACCGTCAGGCAGTGAAGCGGATTTTCAGGTACCTTCGTTTCACACCTGAGTTCGGGATTTGGTATTCTGCTTCCTCCACCCTCTCCCTTTGCGGTTATTCCGATGCCGATTTTGCAGGTTGCCGTATCGAGCGCAAGTCCACTTCTGGGACTTGTCAGTTTATTGGATCTTCTCTTGTTTCGTGGTCTTCTCGCAAGCAGTCTAGTGTCGCTCAGTCTACCACAGAGGCTGAATATGTTGCTGCGGCTAGCTGCTGTTCCCAGTTGCTTTGGATGATGGCCACTTTGCGTGATTTTGGTCTGAGCTTTTCTCACGTGCCTTTGCTTTGTGACAGCACGAGTGCGATTAGCGTTGCTAAGAACCCCGTGCTTCACTCGAAGACCAACACATTGATGTGCGCTTTCATTTTCTGCGAGACCACCAGGAGAAGGGTGATATCGACCTTCGCCATGTCGATACTCATCACCAACTGGCTGATATTTTTCACCAAGCCTTTAGACGAATCAACCTTTAATCGGTTGAGGGGTGAGCTTGGTGTGTGTTTCCCCTTTTAGTTGGGGGAAACATTTTGGATCTTGTATATGACTGACACTTTTTCATTTGTCTTTGTTGTCTTTTGCATTTTAGCATACGCAATTACATTTTGAGCTTCATGTTTTTAATCACTAGAATGTAACTATGCTCTATGTAGTATGCTCTGATGCTTATGTTGATGCTTGTAGCTTATGCTCTTTCTGATCACTAGTACATGTGAGCTGAGCTATTTTGAAACGGTGAATTTGCTTAATATTTAAAATCTAAAATGTTCACCATTGAGATATGCAACTAGCATGTGTAGGATGTGTTGAGTTTACTCGTGCTTTTCATATATGCTAGGTTGCTATGTCTCTAGTTCTGAGTCATTCACTCGCTTGGTCTGTTCATATCATGTTTGAAATTTGAACCAAGTTTTAGTGAATTGAAAAGATCGAGATGGGATTGCTTGTCGACACATCACGGTATCAAGACGGTTTCTCATTGCACTTTGAGTTAAACTTGAGCCGTGTAGTGTATGACCGAAACCGTAGCTTTAAGCTTCTGATTGCTTTGGCATAGGCTTCGCTCGGTTGAAAAGTTAGGCAATGACAAGCTTTCAATCTCTCGCAATCACATGCTAATAATTGAACTTGTGTAATTTCACCGCTGCAACTCCGATCAAAATTGGAATTCACAAGTGTATGTTTCATTCTTAAGCATGATGATTGAACTTTGCTAGGGGTAGTTCACCTTGTATACATGTTTAGCACTTGTTCAGATTCCTGTCTATACATTGCTAGTGATATTTTGATGGTGAATACCTTTCGACTCAAAACTGCTCATTTTTGCTCATATGTTCATATTTCACATCTAGTGATCAGTTTGAGCCTTTGCTGAGCTTGTATGCTATATTGAGTCTTCGGAGTTATACTGTTTAGAGCATTTTTGCATTCTCCTGAATATGCCTGAAGCTGCTAACTTGCATTTTGACTCATATGCATGTTGGAAGGGGGAGAACCTCCCTTGTTAGCACTTTTGTTGGTGCCTTTCTGATGGGAGATTTTTTACTTGATTCGTGCATTTTCAACTAAGGGGAGATTTGCAAATCATTTGTGCTTCTCGAGTATTCATTTGAGGGGGAGTTCCCAGGGGGAGAGTTTGCGTGTCTCCTGGATGTTCACTAAGGAGAGTTTTCCTAGTTGCTTGCATTTTTCCGAGGGGGAGTTTGCTAGTTGTGTTGAGCCTTCGCCTCTGTCTGAGGGACTAGCAACATTTTTTAGGGCATTTGATTTCAATTGGTTCAGAGCGTGTTTTGATATCGAGCTTTATTGTTGGTCGTAAGGCATTGGTATCGAGCCTTCTTTGCTAGTTGTGTTGAGCCTCTGTGCCTCTATCTTGAGGGACTAGCATTTTGCTTCGATTTTCCATTGGTTTTTGCTAGCGGTGGTGAGCCTGTTCTACTACCTCTTCTTGAGGGCTAGCTTTGCTTTGCTTGGTCGCGTCGAGCCGTTGCCCATGTCTTTGGGACCAAGTTCTTTCGCTCTTTCCACTTGACCTTCTTCGGCTTTGCTATGCTTTTGGGTCATTTGGTCGAGTTCTCTCTCCTTCCTCCTTCTTCCTTCTTCTTTTCATTATGATTTGTGTTGGTAGTTGACAATGCACTCATCAAGGGGAGATTGCGGATACATGGGTGTATGCCGGGTCTCTGAGTGATGAGTGATTGTCAATAGGGATGATGCGCATGTTCTTTGGCTTGTGTTGTGCAGGTGTCGAGCACGGATGCAGTGATCGAAGGCAGGTGAAGGTCAAGTGAGACGTGTTGTGCCGACAGACCGGGTGCGGTGAAGGATGGGCGTGCCGTGCGGCGGACGTGCCATGCCGAGGTACCGAGCGGTGAAGGGCGGCCGTGAGGCTTAGACTGAGGGACCAGAGGCCTGAGGATCAGCTGTGGTGGCTGGCAGCTGCAGCCTGTGACGACGACAAGTGAAGAAGTGCGGTCATGTGTTGCCTGAGTCGTGGACTTGGGACACGTGTCGGTGGACGGGTGCACGGGAGGTGCATCCCATCTACGACGTCGGTTTGGTGGTAGAGCCAGGGAAAAACCATCGGATGGACGGTTTCCAGGTTTGGGCCTCAAAACCTGGGCGTGGACGGTTTCGAGTTTGGCCACAAAACTCGGGTTGAGGGTTTCCGAGTTTGGCCACAAACTCGGGCTGAGGACGGTTTCCAGGTTTGGGCCTCAAACCTGGGCCTGAGGGTTTGCTGAGTTTGGCCTCAAAACTCAGAAGCTGGTGGGCTGGTTTCCCGGTTTGGGCCTCAAAACCGGGGTTGGCTGGAAAAGGCTGGTTTCTTGGTTTGGGCCACAAAACCGGGGGTGCAGAGCGAGGGCGGCACGTGGCGCGATCCGGAGGTTGCGTCGAGGCAACGCTTCGAATTATGCGGGTTGTGGCCCGTCGGATACACCTACCATCGAGTTGGTCCAGAATAACCTTAGGGTTTAGCTGGTTCGCTCTGTAATTAGAATAGAGAGGGGTAGAGTAGGAAATAGACTTAGGCTAGTAGTAGGATAAGTAGTCAGGAGACTCCCTCCTCCCATCTATCTCAGTCATTTGCTCTCTCGCACTTAGGGTTTCCTGCTCTCCCAATCCCCTGCTGTAGCTAGCTGAGATCCGCAGAGAGACTCACCTTTGTGTACTGTTGATTTTGAGGAAGGAGGCCGTAACCTCCTTGTCGTAGCGTGTGTTTGCGCTTCGGCTGCAAGATCATGTTGTGATTCGCGTTTTCATTCGTGTTCTTCGCGGAATCCTTTTTCTCCACGATTTTCCCGTCGCTTGATCTCTTTGTTTGGTTCATCTTTTGCAAAACCGTTTGAACCAAGTTGTTCTAGATCGTGAGGCACTTCTTTCCACCGAAGGAATTAACCTCTAACCTCACGTCTAGGAGATCGATCGATTTTCGTTTTGGATCGTGTTCTTGCTCTCTTGCCCCGAAATTTTGATTCACCGATTTGGAGTTAGGTTCGAGCCATGATCTCTTAGAGATAGCTCACTAACATCCTTGTGACCCCTCAGATCGAATCCCAGGCCTAGAGCTTTTGATTCGAGGAATCGGGTTGAATCATCAAAGACTGCACAGTTTTCGGGGGCATCGGACGCTGACACGGGAGCATCGACGCTAGGGTTCTAACGTCGGACGCTCCGGTGACGCGTGTCACTTTCACAGCGTTTGTAGTGGCATCGGACGCGTCCGTTGGCCATCGAACGCGCCTGAGCCAAAGCACCGGACGGTGGCTGTTCACTGTTCACAGCGTCCAATGGTGGAACAGTAAGGTTCCCGAGAGGCAGTTTTCGCATCGGACGCGTCCAGTGGTCAGGCATCGGACGCGGTAGCGTCCGATGCGACTGGTTTCGCACGGTTTCGTCCGCGGTTCGCTCGTTCGTTGACGGATTGATTTCCGTCTTTGCGTTGGCTTTCTAGAGTTGTGTAGTGTCCCGCTGTGCTTCTTGGAAGCATCCACCCTACATCTAGGGTCGTGGACATTAGCAAGCTCTAGGGTTTGCTTCTGGGGTTGATTCTTGGGACAGTGGCTACTAGTTTTCGAAAGAAATTTGAAGCTCCCGCAAACCCCCCCTCTGGTCGCTTTCTGGTTGCTTCTCGGTCCTTCAGCCCTTGGATGAACCGACTTGAGTGAGCAACGGCTGCAATTGAGCATGGAGAGCTTCCCCTGGATCAGTGACGTGGCGGGGGGAGTTTGGGCTTCTCCCCCCTGGCGGCCGCCAACTAGGGGTGGCGGGGCGCTCCCCCCTCCTCGGCCCAGAGTGAGGCCCAGGCACGAGTGCTTGCTCCTGGTGGGTCCATTTGGTCATTTTGCTCAAAAACCCTGCAATTTCCTGCATTCAAATAAATCTCAAGGACAAGTGGAAATCGTTAGTTTATAAAAGGTTTTTTGTTGATTTAGGCTCTTTTGTTGTATTATATGACCTTGTTGATGCTAGAAATATGACACTTAGTGAGCGTCAACAGCGGACTATCCGCGACCACCCAGTGAGGGCAATTTCGGTCGCCCTTCACCCAAATCCTCCCAAATCCAATTCAAATAAAAATCCCTTGTTCCCAAACTTGGAGAAGATGATCATGAGGTAGTTAGAAGACTATCCCCAAGAAATCATTCGCTCAAATCAACTCAATCAACGGGAAATTGAAGGGGAAGGTGTATGAACGAAAAAGCGCCACGAAAATGAAATCGACCCGATCTACTTGTTCGTGAGGAGTTAGATGAATTCCTTCGGTGGAAATGATCTCCTTACTATAAAGAACAAGTTGATTCAAATGGATTTCGAAAAGACGCAGTAGAGAGGGAGATCGAGTGACGGGAAAATCACGGAGAAACGAAGAATGCGAAGAACACGAACAAAACGTGAATCAACACATCAATCTGCAACCGTGTGGCTACCACATGCTACAACAGTGAGATTACGGTCTCACTTCCTCAAAATCTCCAGTACACAGAGGTATGGTTCTCTGCGGATCTCAGTTGCTACAACAGGGGATTGGGAGAGCGGGAAAACCTAGAAGGCAAAGAGCAAATGACTGAGATAGGATGGGAGGTGGGTGTCTCCCTCTACTTATCCTAATTCTAGTTCCAACTCTACCCCTAACTAATTACAGAGCGAACCAGCTAAACCCTAGGGTTATTCTAGACCAACTCGTGGTAGGTGGTGATCCAACGGCCACGCCCGCACAACAGGTAGCTTCACCTCGACGCGACCTCACCGATTGCCGCCACGTGCCGCCACCGCTCTGCTTGTCCTTTTCTCGGACTTCGCCCCCGGTTATGAGGCCCAAACCGGGAAACCAGCCTTCATGACCAACCCCCGGTTTTGAGGCCCAAACCGGGAAACCAGCCATCCATCGCCTGAGTTTTGTGGCCCAAACTCAGAAACCTGCAGCGCCTATGTTTTGAGGCCCAAACCTGGAAACCGTCCTCAGCCCGAGTTTTGTGGCCCAAACTCGGAAACCATCAGCGCCAGGTTTTGAGCTCCAAACCTGGAAACCGTCCACTCAGTGGTTTTTCTGTGGCTCAACCACCAAACCGAGCCGTAGAGGGGATGCACCTCCCGTGCACCCCGTCCACCGACACGTGTCCTCAGGTCCTCGACCCAAGCAACACCGTGCCTGCAAGTCTTCGCTCGTTGCTGTCCCAGGCTGTCAGCCACCACAGCTGATCCTCAGGCCACCGGTCCCTCAGTCCAAGCCTCACGTCCGCCCTTCACCGCTCTCGGTCCGTCGGCACGGCACGTCTCTACTTGACCTTCACCTTGCCTTCGATCACTGTATCCGTGCTTGACACCTGCACAACACAAGCCAAAGAACATGCGCATCATCCCAGTTGAGAATCACTCATCACTCGAGACTCGGCATACACCCATGTATCCGCAATCTCCCCCTTGATGAGTGCATTGTCAACTACAACACAAATCATAATGGAATAGAAGAGAAAGAAGAGGGAGAAGAGAGAGAGCTCGTCCAAATGACCCAAAAGCATATCAAAGCCAGAAGAAGGTCAAGTGAAAGAGCAAAACAACTTGGTCCCAAAGACATGGGTAACGGCTCGACGCAACCAAGCAAACCAAAGCTAGCCCTAAAGAAGAGGTAGAACAGGCTCAACACCGCTAGCGAGAAAGCTCGATACCAACTGAAATCACTAAAATCCAACTAGAATGGTGACAGCTTAAATGCAAGAGAGCTCGATATCAAATGAGGCAAAATCAACTGAATAACACATTCAGCTGAACACTGATCGAAAAACAAAACTGCTAGTCCATCAAGACAGAGGCACAGAGGCTCAACACAACTAGCAGAAAAGCTCCGAACCAATTGGAAAATTCAAAATCCTCAAAGTCCGTGCCGACTCAAACTCCCCCTCCAATAGTGCACACAGCTAAGATTTCTCCCCCTTATGATTTGGCAAAATTCTCCCCCTTAGTTGATAATGCACTATCAAGAATCTCCCCTCCAAATGCATATGAGTTAAGATGCAAGTTAGCAGCTTAAGGAATATAGTCGATAGAATGAGAAAAGGCTCGACAAAATTCTGATCCGATGACTCAACAACATGCACAGAATGCTAGCAAAGGCTCAAATTGCTCACCAAATACGAAATCTGAGCATTGGAGCAAAATGAGCAGTTTTCAGCCAAAAAGGTATTCACCATCAAAATAGCACTAAACATGTATAGACAGGAAGTCAAACAAGTGCTAAACATGTATACAAGGTGAACTACCCCTAGCAAAGTTCAATCATCATGCTATAGAATGAAACATAGACTTGTGTATTCGAATTTTAGCGGAGTTGCAGCGGTTAAATTACACAAGTTCAAATTTCAGCATGAGATTGTGAGAGGTTGAAAGCTTGTCATTGCCTAACTTTTCAACTGTGCGAAGCCTATGCAATAGCAATCAGAAGCTTAAAGCGACAGTTTCGGTCATACACTACACGGCTCAAGTTTAACTCAATGTGCAATGAGAAACAGTCTCGATATCGTGATGTGTTGACAAGCAATCCCATCTCGATCTTTCCAATTCACTTAAACTTGGTTCAATTTTAAAGCAGAATATGAACATACCAAGCAAGTGAATGACTCAAAACTAGATACATAGCAACCTAGCATATATGAAAAGCACAAGTGATTTAAACACATTCTACACATGTTAGTTGCTAGTCTCAATGGTGAATAATTTCAAGTTTTATGTTCATTAAGCATATTCACCATTCACAAAATAGCCCAACTCACAACATGTATCAGTGATCAGAAAGAGCATAAGCTACAAGCATCATCATAAAGCATCAGAGCTTACACTAACAGAGCATAGTCACATTCTAAAGACTATATACATGAAGCTTAGAAAATGCAAAGATGCATGATGAAATGCAAAGACTAACTTATCAGAAATGATACCAACTGAAAGACAAAGAGTCAGTCTATAATACACGAACCAAAATTTTCCCCATCTAAAAGGGGAAACACACACCAAGCTCACCTCTCAACCTAGCAAAAGTTGATTGGTCCAAAGGCTTGGTGAAAATATCTGCCAACTGATGATGAGTATCGACATGGTGGAGGTCGATATCACCCTTCTCATAGTGGTCTCGCAAGAAATGAAAGCGCACATCAATGTGTTTGGTCTTAGAGTGCAGCACGGGGTTCTTAGCAACGCTAATCGCACTCGTGCTGTCACAAAGCAAAGGAACTCGAGAAAAGCTCAGACCAAAATCACACAAAGTGGCCATCATCTAGAGCAACTGGGAACAGCAGCTAGCCGCAGCAACGTACTCAGCCTCCGTGGTAGACTGGGCGACACTAGACTGCTTGCGAGAAGACCAAGATACAAGAGAAGAACCAATAAACTGACAAGTCCCAGAAGTGGACTTGCGATCAAGTCGACAACCAGCAAAATCAGCATCCGAGTAACCGCAAAGGGAGAAGTTGGAAGAAGCAGAATACCAAATCCCAAACTCAGGTGTGAAGCATAAGTACCTCATAATGCGCTTGACCGCCTCACGGTGAGGGGTACGCGGCGAAGACTGAAATCGCGCGCAAAGACACACCGCGAACTGGATGTCCGGGCGTGTCGCCGTCTGGTAGAGCAGCGACCCGATCATACTCCGGTACTCCTTCTGGTCCACAGCTTCTCCATCCTTGTCCGCATCCAGGGCCGTCTTGGTCGACATGGGTGTTGGAAGAGGCTTGGCCTCACCCATATCAAACTTCTTCAATACGTCCTTGGTGTACTTGCCCTGGTGCACGAACGTCCCCTCTCGGGATTGCTTGATTTGCAACCCGAGGAAAAACGTCAACTCGCCCATCATGCTCATCTCAAACTCCCTGCTCATAGTATCTGCAAACTTGGTAACCAAAGCGTGAGACGAACCACCGAAAATGATATCATCCACGTAAATCTGGACGAGGAGAGTGTCATTGCCTTGCTTGAGGAGAAAGAGTGTTTTATATCCACACATCCCATTTTAAAACCCTTAGCAAGCAAAAAAGGTTTTCAGCCTATCATACCAGGCTCTAGGGGCTTGTTTCAAACCATACAACTTTGTGAAGTTTAAAAACATGGTTTGGAAACTTGGTATTTTAAAAACCGAGGGGTTGTTTCACATACCCTCCTCTTCTATGTACCTAGGAAGGCACTCTTGACATCCATTTGAAAAAGTTTAAACCCATTGGAAGCAGCAAAAGCCAAGAGAATCCTAATTGCCTCCAAACGAGCTACAGGAGCAAAAGTCTCCTCATAGTCTATCCCCTCCTTCTAACTATACTCCTGGGCTACAGGTCTGGCCATCTTCTCCTTGTTTGTTTTTGAAAACCCATTTTGTCCCAATAGGGTGACACTCAAGAGGAAGAGGAACAAGAACTCAAACCCGATTTCTCTCAAAGTTTTCAAGCTCCTCATGCATGGCATTGACCCAATCAGTATCAGATAAAGCGTGTCCAACATCTCGGGATTCAAAATCAGCAACAAATGCAGAATGAGCAAAGTGAGAGATTTGTTGTGACCTAGACCGAGTGACATGTTCGCCGATGCTGTCGATCATCTGTTGAGGCAGGTGTTGGCGCTGAATGTGTCGTGGCGCCTCTCGAGTTGATGTAGCCTCCCCCTCAACAGCAGCAGGTGCCTCCCCGGGTACAAGAGATACAGCCCGAGGTGGCGGATCCCACGACCCCCAAGTAGTCGATGAAGAGGGGTTGGGGCCATGAGTCGTCGTAGTAGAAGCCGACGCTTGCGGTACAACATGTGGAGGTGGTGTTGGATCATCCATCCCTTCAACACCCTCTTCCTCATCATCAACAAGAGGTTCGCCAACCTCATGATCACCTGCACGCTCAAATCTAGAAGAAGGACAAACCATGGTCTCATTGAAGGTGACATCGGATGTCTCCATGACTGTGACGGAACCTCCTGAATTATTAGGGTCCACGTGTACATGTCCTTGTCCTACAGACCTCAGACAGTCATACACTGTGCCCCAATAGCCCAAAAGGCTCACCACGTGTCATCGGGTAACCCGACTCATTCACATTTCTTTACACTCCCAGGATCATTGCAAGCGTCATGGCAGTATTACAACATTACACAAATAATATACATCAGAGATAAAAGTGCGGAAGTATTACACCATAAGTTTTACAAACCAGTTGTTCAAACTCGTGTCGTTATTACAAACCATAGTTTAAAACTTCATTCTGGGTAGTGGAAACAACATACTAAAACAGTATTCACACAAACAATCCCGCCTAAGGGTTGCATTACTCCTCTTCGGACACGTCCTCCTCAATGACGGTCATGCAACAGGCCTCAAAGCAAGGCTGCTCATGATCGTCACCTGCAACAGGGGTTAACAAACCCTGAGTACAAAGGTACTCAACAAGGCTTACCCGACAAGAAAAGAGAAGAACAGTTATGCTGGCTTGGGTAGGCTCAACGGTACTTTTCATTTACATAAAAGCTTACTAAAGTAATCCTAGATTCAAATTTTACTTAATTATTGGTGTATATGGTAAGCATTGTAAATGAACACTAGTGAAAGATTATTATCATTCTTTCTTAAACCAGTTCCATTTTTCTTCTACGGTGCGGGTCAGTAGATTGAGTCTCCTTAACCGAGGAGCACGACGATTCGAACCGATTCAACCAGATCTGGGAGTTTTCCACGACCATACGATATATGTAGACCCTTGATCACACATATATCAATCCCCGACCTCGGATCCTCCAAATAAGACCGGGTCCGCGCCACCCGAGAGTACTTGTACACCTCCAATCCGGGACTTTAACCCACGAGGGTAGCTAGTACTCTTGCCATCTCTCCACTCCCAGTGCGCGATTAGCCGTTCTCATTTAAGAACCACCAAGGCAGGGCTTACCGTAGCATATGATCGGTACTTCACAGTTTCTCAATCTAGCAGGCCAACAACAGTTAACCCTAAATCGACTCAACCGGGTCACTCCACACCAACCCAAGGTTCGATGCAGGTGCCCGTCTGGTCTTAACCATGCTTCTTTCTCATAAACTTTCCAAACGATAAGTATCAAAATATACAGGAAGCGTGAGAAAGCAAGGCTAAGCATTTCTACCATTTGTGTAAAGCAGGTGTCAAGGTGTGATATCGATAACAAGGTTGATTATGCATCAACAGGTTTAAAGCATTTAACTGTTAAGCATCTAATGCACCAGGTTATCGAAAGTAAGTGTAATTGCAAAACCAAGGAAATGGTTAAATGAACCGGGGCTTGCCTTCGTTGGCCGGAAGAGTCTGGAACTCCTAGTAATCCGGATCAACCGGATACTCTGAACTTTCCGGACCAACCTCGTCTGGACACTCTATTACTTCGGAAGCTACACGATAAAGGAGTGCATGCTTAATGAGATGCTCATGACATGATCATGGTAAAGATGGAAATTTTCTAAGTTATAAGCATTTATTTTGCACAACTTTCCATCACGGTACAGTTGCAAACCAACAAACCCAACTGTACAAACATACATGGTTAGATGAGTGAAGCTTGCCTGCATCAAGCAGCAGATCAAGATAATTCACTCAGCAGATCAAGATAATTCACCTAACTCAACCTTTAATCTACCATAAAGAGACTTAGGTTTTCATGTTTTACAACATTGCTTTTGTATAAAGAAAGCAATTTAATAGCATGAAATTAAGATTGCGAAAGAAGGAAAATATGCTTTAAACTAGTCCAAACTTTATTAGAGATGATAAATTATACCAAACAACAGTGGTAAAACAAATAACAAATTATAGAAAACTACACAAAAATTAGCATGATTAAATTTAAACACAAATGAATAAACAATATTAAAAAACTTATGAATTTAAAGCAATTCAGAAATACTATTTTTAAACACATAAATATCACATTAATAACCTATCAAATATTAAAATAATTTTTGTTATCCATTTTCAAAACCACAAATAGGGCAGCGCACACGGCGACGGGCGCGCGCGACGGGCGACGGCGACGCGACGGTGCACGCGGCGGCCTGCCGTGCGCCGGCAGGTTCCCCCCTCCTGTAGTTACAGTACCAGAACTATCCCCTTTCAAAAATCTCCAGATTTTTGTACTCGCAATGAACAAAAATCTTAAAACCAAAGTTGCTCCAAAATTTGTGTTCTACAAGTTTGCTTTAAGAACCAAAGCAAATTCTTCCTAAGTTTTGAAATAAAGTTGAAAAATCAAATCTTGACCAACTGAATTCAAAACTTACTCTTGAATTGTCTGAACAACTTCAAATTCTGCCAATATATGAAATATAGAGTTTGAAAAGTTGTACAACTTTGCTTTAACACCCTTTCGCTGCTTTCAACTGGAAATAGCTCAATTCGTCAAAACAGTTCAAATCCATTTCAAATTGGAATTTTGAAAAGGGGACAGAAGTAGGGTTTTGCAGTAGAAGCAAAATTACTTTTGATTTTGCATTGACACTTGAAAAAGGGTCAATGTATGAATTGTTCATTTTGAAATTCTTTACAACTTTGATGTAGATCTCAAACTCAGATTTCAAATAGTTTTTGAAATGCAGGTTTAAAGTCAAAAGGGGATCATTCTAGGATTTATTATTTAATTATTAATTTGTGAAACTTGAAAACTTTGAAAACTTTAAACTTGTCAAAGTTACCTCTCAAGAATTCCCTAAATTTTTTAGGGTCACCCCTAATTTACACATTGAAGTTAACTAGAAAGGGCTAATTAACTTATATAGATTTAATGATTTTTCCCAAACATGCAGCAAGCATATAAACAAAGATCTCACACCTTAGGAATTAAACTCATTTTAGTGAATGCATCTCAAGGTGAGCTAGCACATGATGCTATGAAATGCTTATGATGACATGACAACATTTTATTCATGTAAACACCTGAGGTGTTTACAATGACTCGGTTAGTATCAAGGTTAAGTACACGAATGAAGTATGAGCGCCATAACCCAAAAATACACAGTCAGAAGAATGAGACTCAAACTTGTCCAAGTTGCCCTTTTTGAGTATAAAACAATGGCAACCGAAAGCTCTAAAATAACTCACTTTGGGTTGTTTTCCAAAACACAACTCATAAGAAGTCTTTTTCAAGAAAGCTCGGAGAAAAATACGATTGCAAATGTAGCATGCAGTGCTCATAGCCTCGGCACAATATCGCCTAGGAGTCCTATGCTCATCGAGCATCGTCCTGGCCATCTCTACAAGGGTCCGATTCTTTCTTTCTACAACACCATTCTGTGGCGGTGTGTAGGGGGAAGAGAACTGATGCTCTAAACCCATAGAGTCACAAAACTTCTCAAAATCCGAGTTTTTTGAACTCGGAACCATTATCACTACGGATAGCTCACATCGAGTTCTTAGGGAACTCGTTCTGAAGACGCAAAATCAGATTGCGAGCAAAAGAGAAGGTCTCAGTTTTCTCAGCTAAAAAGAAAACCCACGAATATCTCGAAAAGTCGTCAACAACAAGAAGCACATACCACTTCCCCCAACCGAGCTCACCCGAGCCGGACCAACAAGGTCCATGTGCAAAAGCTCTCCAGGGCGCTTTGTCATGACCTGAGTCACTGGATGGTGGGGAGCGGCAACCATCTTCCCATGTCTACAAGAATGGGAAACAAGATCCTTCTCCATGCACAACTTGGGCAATCCTCGGATTAGGCCAAGTGAACTAAGCCTTGCAAGCAAGTCGAAGCTCAAATGTCCTAGTCTCCTATGCCACTTCCAAAGATCAGAGGAGGAAGGTCCAGCCAAAAGACAACGGGAAATTCCAAAAGACTCCGAGAAATTCGCACAAAAGACTTTCCCAAAGGGCGAAATCAAACAAACAAGATTGCCCTGAGGATCCAAAATACGACTGAGATTCGGCTTAAAATGAATCTCATAGTCATCATCAAAAAGTTGTGAAACAGAAAGAAGGTTAAAATGCAAGTTAGAAACAAGAGCAACACAAAGTGCTCATTAACTCGCACCGACCCACGAGACAACACTTTACCTTTGCTATTGTCGCCGAAGGTGATAAACTCCTTTCCTGAAGGACCGAGAAAGCACCAGCAAGGCGACCAGAGGGGGGGTGAATGGGAGCTCAAAAATTTCCTTCAGGAACTTTGGCCAAATGTCCCAAAATCAACCCCAAGAAACGGCAACCGAAACCGTGATGCTCATGACCCTTGGAAGAGGGTGGATGATCCCTAGGATCACAACGGAGCACCACAAAGAAGAAGCAAACCAAACTCCAAAAGTTCCGGCTCGAATACGACCCAAAAACCAAGTCCCTAACGTAGATAGATGGCTACGTCGGGAAATCCCCAAATACCAATGCTAACAAGTAGCAAAGACACCTAGAGAGGTTCCTTGGTCAACTATAAGGCCAAACGAGAAGTCCGAAAACCAAGCGAGCAAGCCGGGAGAGCAAACGCACCAAACCGGAGTAAACAGACAATTCCCGGACTGTCCGCCGCTACGGTCTCGGACTGTCCGGCTTAACCGCGGACTGTCCGCGAGGGGATGGCGGACTGTCCGCCGGTAAAATCCCCAAAAACGCAAGGGTTCTGAAACCTCCCTGAGTGATCCCGGACTATCCGCGGATCACAACGGCGGACTGTCCGCCGGTCCATGAACAGTGAAACAGCCGAAGAACACAGCCACTGATTTGGCCAGCCCCCGACGTGCGACTGTCCGCGGTCCCAGGCGCGGACTGTCCGCGACCTTGCAGGGAGGGCGATTTTGATCGCCTCCTCCCCAAATCTCTCCAAATTCGATCCAACTCAAAATTCTAAGTTCCCAAACTTGGAGAAGATGATCACGAGGTAGTTAGGAGACTATCCCCAAGAAATCATCCGCTCAAATCGAGTCAATCGCCGGGAAATCGAAAGGGGAGAAGGATGAACCGAAAAGCGCCACGAAAACGAAATCAACCCGATCTACTTGTTCATAGGGAGATAGATAAATTCATTCGGTGGAAATGATCTCCTTTCAAATACGAACAAGTTGATTCAAACGGATTTCGCAAAGACGCACGAAAGAGAGAGATCGAGTGACGGGAAAATCGCGAGGAAACGAAGAACGCGAAGAACACGAACCAAAACGCGAATCAACACATCGATCTGCAGCCGTAGCGCAAACACACGCTACAACGGTGAGGTTACGGCCTCACTTCCTCAAAATCAACAGTACACAGAGGCAAGTCTCTCTGCGGATCTCAGCTAGCTACAGCAGGGGATTGGGGGAGCAGAAAACCCTAGAAAGCAAGAGCAACTAATTGAGATGGGAAGGGAGGAGGGTGTCTCCCTCTACTTATCCTATTTTCTAATTCCTACTCTACCCCTCTCTAATTACAAAGCGAACCAGCTAAACCCTAGGGTTATTCTGGACCAACTTGGTGGTAGGTGTATCCGACGGCCACGCCCGCACAAGTCGTAGCGTTGCCTCGACGCAACCTCCCGATTGCCGCCATGTGCCGACCTCGCTCTGCACCCCCGGTTTTGTGGCCCAAACTGGGAAACCAGACTTTTCAGCCAACCCCCGGTTTTGAGGCCCAAACCGGGAAACCAGCCCACCAGCCTGAGTTTTGAGGCCCAAACTCAGCAAACCCGCAGCGCCCAGGTTTTGAGGCCCAAACCTGGAAACCGTCCTCAGTCCGAGTTTTGAGGCCAAACTCGGAAACCCTCAGCCCGAGTTTTGAGGCCAAACTCGGAAACCATCCACACCCAGGTTTTGAGGCCCAAACCTAGAAACCGTCCACCCAATGGTTTTTCCCTCGCTCAACCACCAAACCGATGTCGTAGATGGGATGCACCTCCCGTGCACCCCGTCTACCGACACGTGTCCCCAAGTCCACGACACAGGCAACACATGACCGCAAGTCTTCGCTTGTTGTCGTCACAGGCTGCCAGCCACCACAGCTGATCCTCGGGCCTCTAGTCCCTCAGTCCAAGCCTCACGTCCGCCCTTCGCCACTCCCGGTCCATCGGCACGACACGTCTCTACTTGACCTTCACCTCGCCTTTGATCACTGCATCCGTGCTCGACCCCTGCACAACACAAGCCAAAGAACATGCGCATCATCCCAGTGACAATCAATCATCATCACTCAGAGACCCGGCATACACCCATGTATCCGCATTTCCGGCAACTGGACTAGGACTGGAGAACCACTTGGCGTTTCCGGTCATGTGCCTCGAACAACCGGAATCCACCAACCAAACGTTCTCCAATTGTTTTATCTAAATCAATAAAAATACATAGGGTGAGCATACGGTCCAACACTGGGGTGAGTGAAATGGGAATTATACCAGTGTTGGGTCGGCTGCTCAAAAGAACGGTTAGTAGCAAAACCATTCCTAGCGCGCCTACGGGAAGAGCAATCACCACGTAGAGGAAAACGTGGTCCGCTAAGGGAAGAGCGTCCATCGCGATACTCAAAACACGATGGGGAATATGCTCAACTACAAAGCCACCGCCATGAGGTCCATAGCCCACAACTGCAGGCTCCCGCCGGACACGTTCTCTTCGCGGCCTAGGCCTAGGAACTTGAGGTTTTGGACCTCTAGGCCTAGCAGCACGCCTCTGAACATTCGACACATGTACATCATGAAAAGGATGGTACATGTCTGTGTTGTTCATCTCCTTTGCACGACGCGCCTCTCTCTTGTGCCGAAAGCAAAACTCCCTCAAGTGTCCATCTCTCCCACAGTGCTCACAATGGTATCTCACTGCTCTCATAGGGGGTTGTTGGTACTCACGGTAGTGGGTGTGGATCACTTTGCCCTTCTGTGGCATGAGCTCCTCCTGGATGGGTGGCATTGTGTCTAGCTTGTTCTTGAGGTGGGTTTGGTTTGGAGCCCATTACTGTTTCTTGGGTGGAGCTCTCGGAGCTCTCGGGGTTGTTCCTTGGGGTTAGGCTTTAGAGGCTCTTTGAGTGGAATCTTGGTAAGCTTGGGAGTAGTGGTGGAGTTGGGCTTCTCACTCAGGTTAAGACCACTAAACTCACCAACCTTGCCAAAAGATGAAGCACACTCAACACCCTAAGCAAAGCATACACCTGGACCTCCAGCAGCACGCTTGAATTGGGAGATCATCATCCCAAGCTGCGGCTCACCACAGACACCCATGACAAGATGGTCCGAAGAGAGTTTTTCCTCCTCGGTTTGCATCTTGTCATGCTTCACATTCGCAATTTCCATCTCCAAACCCTCACACAAAGCGCATCTAGACACACAAGTGCTACCCGAGCTGGCCTTCTCAAGAGACACAATCTTGGCATTCTTCTCTGCCAACTCGGATTGCAAGCCCGCACAGGACTTGCACGCACCCAACAGCGAGGATCTAGCCTTAAGTTCATCCACCTCTCCAACCAGAGCTACATACTTCCCCCTCAGAGTGAGAAGGTCAGTCATGTTGCTGGTGCACATCTCGCACTCGTCCTCCACGGTGACAACAACGGTGGACTTGACAGATTCAAGCTCCTTCACCGCATCCTCCCACTTCGGCCTAAACTCCTTCCTCTCTCTAGCAGCGCGCCTAAACAACTTGTCTTGACTAAGGAGGGCAGCAGTAAGTTTCTCGACCTCAGCAGAAAGCTCGTCGGGGGTCTAAGATACCTAGGAGGTGTCGTCGTCGTCGTTCCGAGGGATCTCCTCCAGCTCGCCGTCGACCTCCTTGTCGAGGGCCGTGGTGCAGAAACCCTCGTTGTCGGTGAAGAAGCAGAGGTCGTTCAGCTTGTCCTCAATCCTCTTCTTCTTCTCGGACTCGTCGTCGCTTGAGGAAGCGGAGTCGTCATCCGAGTCATCGACATCGCTGAGCGTGGCGAAGAAAGCACGCTACTCAACCTGGGCCTTCTCTAAGTACTTCGTCTTGATGTACTCCTTGTTGAAGCCGCCCTTCGTGTTGCTTCACGGGGGGTAGTACTCCCTTGCGCTTGCCGGAGTCGTACTTGTGCCTATGATCCGCCTTGCCGAAGACTTACTTGTTCTTTTTCGGGCAAATGGCGATAAAGTGGTACGAGCCTCCACACTCGTAGCAGCCACCACGTCCTCCTCCGCGGCGACGGTTCATGCGGTTGTTGTGGAACCGCGAGAACCGGTTGGAAAGCAGCGCCAACTCATCGTCTGCCATGAACTCCAGCTGCTCCTCTGTGACAGTAAGAAGAGATGAAAGAGCAAATCCTCCAGAGGGGTTAGCAGAAGAGAGAGAAACCAAAGCCATCAACGGGCCAAAAGAATTTTCATAAGAAGCCCTCACCATGGCATCAATCTCACTAGACTTGAGCTTACTAAAGAGCTAGTCGCATGTGAGGGTCTCATAGTTAGGTGATTCGATGATCGCCTGAACCTTCGAGTCCCATACCGATCGATCGAGAGTGTGTAAAAGCTTCAAAGCCCTCTCATGATCGTCGAAAGGCAACAGCTCCTGTTAGCCCTCATCCTGTTGACAATCACCTGAAAGCGAACGAATAAACTATCTATGCTCTCGCCAGGCATATGTCGAAAGTTCTCATACTCTCGCTTGTGCGACTTAGAGACGGGTTTTTTTGACTTGAGTGGTTCCCTCATGGAAACGCATGAGGGTAGCCCAAATCTCCCGAGCCGTAGCGAGGTGAGAAACACGATCAAACATCGTCATGCTCAAGCATGAGAAAAGAGCATTACGGGCTCGGCTATTGGCATCGTGCTCATCGATCTGATGCTGAGTAGCACGAGCAGCCAAGACCATGTAATCAGCAGAGTTGCAAATATCTCAGATGGAAGCACCCAAACTCTGAAGATAGGCTGACATGCGTATCTTCCAATACGCATAGTTCGTCCCATCGAAAAATGGCGGTTTGCCCACGCCGCGATCCATGTCGCCTTCGGTGGATCTGGAACCGGCTAAGGTGGAAGATCCTTAACCTGCTCCGATACCAATTGAAGAACCGAGATTGATAAAGCAAGGCGACCAGAGGGGGGTGAATGGGAGCTCAAAAATTTCTCTCGAAACTTTGGCCTTTGTCCCCAAAATCGACCCCCAAAAGCTTCGACCAAAATGTGATGCCCACGACCCTTGGAAGAGGGTGGATGATCCCTAGGATCACAGCGAGGCACCACAAAGCAAGAGCAAACCAAACGCCAAAAGCACCGGCACAAGTTCGACCCCTAAAAACCGAGTGCCGAACGTAGATGGAAGGCTACGTCCCCAAATACCAATGCTAACAAGTAGCAAAGATACCCAGAGAGGTTCCTTGGTCAACTCTAGGAGCAAACGAGTAGCCCGGAAACCAAGCGAAGAAGTCGGGAGAGCAAACACACAAAAACTCAACACTCAGCCAACTCGAGGTCTGTCCGGACTCCCAGTCCCGGACTGTCCGCGCCTACTGTGGATTGTCCGCAAGCCTGTGGCAGATTGTCCACCGGCCAAATAGACAAAACAACAAGGTTGCTGAACCCTTCTGCTCGACTCCTGGACTATCCGCGTGTCTCAACGACGGACTGTCCGCCGGTCAAAAATCAGCACTGTTCACGGAGACTCGCAACACTGACCTGACTCGCCCCCGATGCGCGGACTGTCCGCGGGGTGAGTGGCGGACTGTCGGCCACTGTTGAAACTGGTTATCTATTAAAATTAAAGGATAAATAAATATGAAAAGGGCATGAATTTAGTTACCAACAAAGGTTTAGGGTTTTAATTGACAATATTCCACGAGTTTTGGTGAATTGTGATTCTGCAGGGACTAAACCAGGAAACCAGCACTGATTGCTTCCCCTAGAAGGAAACCGACGTGAGATAATGCAACCGGCACGTCAGGATTATTCTAGAAGACTCCAGAGGACACCAGGAGACCGACCGGTCTCCCCCCGGGCCCGCTGGCTTCCGTCTTCTGCAAGCTTCCTCCACCGCCTCCTAGGATGCATCTCCACCGTCCCTGAAGTCGGTTTGATCCAACGACCGCGGTTGATCCCTCAGGGCTATATAAGCAGCCCCAGACCCCCCCTCTCCAGGCATCTCCATCTTCATTATTCATCTCCACATCAGAAACTAGGGTTTCAATTAGAAGTAGAGGTCCCTCTAGATGAATCTCTTCTAGTTCATCTAGAATTAGATCTAGTTCATCTAGTTGTAATCAAGAGCCAGCTATCAAGTAGAAGACTAGTTACCCCTCTAGTTTAGGTTTAGAACCTAGTCTTATACTAGAACTAGAAGAGAGAGAGAGAGATGAAGAGATTAAGAAGGAGCTCCGGCCTGTCGGATCAACTTCTTCATCTTGTACCTGCGGATTCAAGTTCATCTTCAACTTGCTTCAGCGATTGTTTCAGTAATCAACGTCTATATTTAAGTTTGAGTTATTGTTCTCATTATTCTTAAGGTTTATGACTCTCTTTTGAGTACTTTAACTCTAAGTTGCTCTAGAGTTAGAGTAGTTGGATAGTGTAAGCATGGTGCTTAGACTTGATAACTCATCATAAATGCCTCCTATAACACGGTAGTAGTGGTTGTTCGCAAGGGTGACTCTTACAGCCTTGTTGATTCTCTCTATAGTCCACTTACCCGTGTGTAGGCTTGGTAGGATTATACATTTGCATAAAAGACTCATACTCTGCTTTGATCTTTTATGGCAACTTCCCCACTAAGAATAATATAAACATATCACTCTTAAATTGGAATTAGACAGCCTTAATGATCCCCTCTATACTTCTAGATTCTCCGTCCTTGTTAGCTACTCAGGGGTTATATTCTTTGAGACTTAACACTATCTGTTCCTTTGGGTTCGATATTAAAACTGGGTTACTCCGGTGAAGTGCTACATCGATAGATCTTATCTGTGCGCTTGCGGATAAAGTAGAGTGTGCGTTAATTTATACCAACAAGCATTTCTAGCGCCGTTGCCAGGGAACGGTAGATCAACTTAAGTCTTAGTTTAACCTTGTAATTATACTTTTATCTTTTTCCTTTTGTCCCAATCTTTTCATTATTTTTGTTTTCATTCCTATGAATGTTGTTTTTGAATTCCACTCTTATCTATCACTACCCCATGAGCAAGCTATAACCAGTAGAATCCTTATACCCCATCATTGAAGGACCAAGAAGCAACCAGAAGGCGACCAGAGGGGGGGGGGTGAATGGGAGCTTCAAAATTTCCTTTCGGAAACATGTCACCACTGTCCCAGTAATCAATCCCCCAAGGCAAACCCTAGAGCTTGCTAGTGTCCATGACCCTAGATGTAGGGTGGATGCTTCCAAGAAGCACAGCGGGACACTACACAACTCTAGAAACCCAACTCAAAAGCCGGAAACCAAATCCGACAATGGACGAATGAATCTCGGATGAAACAACGCAAACTGAACTCGACCGGACTATGGCCTGCGTCCGGTCTATGAGCATACGGACGGCGCGACGGTGGTGGA
This sequence comes from Coix lacryma-jobi var. lacryma-jobi, assembly GCA_009763385.1. Classification (NCBI taxonomy): domain Eukaryota; kingdom Viridiplantae; phylum Streptophyta; class Magnoliopsida; order Poales; family Poaceae; genus Coix; species Coix lacryma-jobi. The sequence continues at coordinate 127,353,818 of CM019825.1, read as the reverse complement.
CCAGTGAGAGCCGATTTTGGAGCTCTCTGATCCTGACCGGACTCAGTGACGACTAGCGTCAGGTTGTGTATCGAGCGTCCGATCAGCAGAGACAAAACAGATGAACAGTAAGACCATCGAGTCTGGTCACATGGGGAGCTAGCGTCCGGTCGAGTCGCAGAAGAGCACGCTGAGCATTCAACGACCGGACGCACGGGGTCAGCGTCTGGTGCCCGTGCCCAGCGTCTGGTCACCTCGTCTCAGCACAGTTCGTTCACCGATTCGACTCAATCTCTCCCAAAACGAATCCTCTAGGGATCAAACTTGGTGAGATGAGTCACAAGGAGGATAGTGAGCTATCTCTAGGAGATCATGGCTCGAATCTATCTCCAAATCGATGAATCGAAGAAATTCGGGGGAGGGGAGAAAAACTTGACCTGAAACGAAAATAGATCGATCTCCTAGACCGTGAGGTTAGAGGTGAATTCCTTCGGTCGAAAGAAGTGCCTCACGATCTAGAACAACTTGGTTCAAACGGATTTGCAAAAGATGAACCGAGCAAGGAGATCAAGCGACGGGAAAAACATGGAGAAAAGGATTCCGCGAAGAACACAAACAAAACGCGAATCACAGGCACAGATTTGCAACCATGTGGCTACCACACGCTACAATAGTGAGATTACGGTCTCACTTCCTCAAAATCTCACGGGCACAGAGGTATTGTTCTCTTCTCTGTGGATCTCAGGTTCGCTACAGCAAGGAATGGAGAGAGCAGGAAACCCTAGAAGCAAAGAGCAAATGACTGAGATAGAATGGGAGGAGGGTGTCTCCCTCTACTTATCCTAATTCTAATTCCTACTCTACCCCTCTCTAATTACAGAGCGAACCAGCTAAACCCTAGGGTTATTCTGGACCAACTCAAGGTAGGTGGTGATCCGACGGCCACGCCCGCACAACTCGTAGCGTTGCCTCGACGCAACCTCCAGATTGCCGCCACGTGCCGCCATCGCTCTGCACCCCCGGTTTTGTGGCCCAAACTGAAAAACCAGCCTTTCGAGCCAACCCCCCAGTTTTGAGGCCCAAACTGGGAAACCAGCCTCCAAGTCCATCCCCTGGTTTTGAGGCCGAAACCAGGAAACCCTCCAGCACCCAGGTTTTGAGGCCCAAACCTGGAAACCGTCCTCAGCTCAATTTTTGAGGACCAAACTCGGCAAACCCGCAACACCCAGGTTTTGTGGCCCAAACCTGGAAACCGTCCACCCGAGTTTTGTGGCCTAAACTCGGAAACCGTCCGCTCGATGGTTTTTCTCTGGCTTTACCACCAAACCGAAGCTGTAGAGGGTATGCACCGCCCGTGCACCCCGTCCACCGACACGTGTCCCCAGGTCCTCGACCGAGCAACACCATGCCCCGCAAGTCTCCGCTCGTCACTGTCCCAGGCTGTCAGCCATCACAGCTGATCCTTAGGCCACTGGTCCCTCAGTCTAAGCCCCACGTCCGCCCTTCACCGCTCCCGGTCCGTCGGCACGGCACGTCTCTACTTGACCTTCACCTTGCCCTCGATCACTGTCTCCGTGCTCGACACCTGCACAACACAAGCCAAAGAACATGCGATCAAACCTGTTGATAATCACTCATCACTCCGAGACTCGGCATACACCCATGTATCCCCAATCTCCCCCTTGATGAGTGCATTGTCAAGTACTCACACAAATCATAATAGAAAGAAGAAAGAAGGAAGGAGGAAGAGAGAACTCGACCAAATGACCAAAAAGCATAGCAAAGCCGAAGAAGGTCAAGTGGAAAGAGCAAGACAACTTGGTCCCCAAAGACATGGGCAACGGCTCGATGCAACCAAGCAAAGCAAAACTAGCCCTCAAGAAGAGGTAGAACATGCTCAACACCGCTAGCAAGAAAATCCTCCGAACCAATCGAAATCAAACACAATGAAAAATGTTTGCTAGTCCCTCAAGAAAGAGGCAAAGGCTCAACACAACTAGCAAACTCCCCCTCGAAAAGTGCACGCAACCAGGAAACTCCCCTAGGTTCAACTTTGGAAAACACAAGTTGAAAATCTCCCTTAGTGAAACTCCCCTTAGTTGAACATCCGGGTATGATTTGTAAGATTTCTCCCCCTTAGTTGAAAATGCACTAATCAAGTAAAGGACTCTCCCCTTCAGAGACATATGATTCAAAATGCAAGTTAGCAGCTTCAGGAATATAATTCAGGAGAATGCAAAGCTGCTCTACACAGTCTGATCCGATGACTCAACAACATCATAGCAAGCTAGCAAAGGCTCAAATGATCCCTAATGACGCAATATGAACATAAGAGCAAAATGAGTAGTTTTTGAGTCAAAAAGGTATTCAGCACCAAGATAGCACTACACATGTACAGACGGGAATTCGAGCAAGTGCTAAGCATGTATACAAGGTGAACTACCCCTAGCACAGTTCAAACATCATGTTGATACCAATCGAAGGAAACATACACTTGTGATTTCAAATTTTAATCAGAGTTGCAGCGGTGAAATTACACAAGTTTAAAATTCAGCATGTGAGTGCGAGAGGTTGAAAGCTTGTCAATGCCTAACTTTTCAACTGTGCGAAGCCTATGTAGAAGCAATCAGAAGCTTAAAGCAACAGTTTCGGTCATACACTACACAGCTCAAGTTTAACTCAATGTGCAATGAGAAACAGTCTCGAAACTGTGATGTGCTGACAAGCAATCCCATCTCGATCTTTCCAATTCCCTTAACTTGGTTCAGATTTTAAACATGATATAAGCATACCAAGCAAGTGAATGACTCAGAACTAGAGACATAGCAATCTAGCATATATGAAAAGCACGAGTGAAGTCAACACATCCTACACATGCTAGTTGCATATCTCAATGGTGAACATTTTCAAGTTTTATGTTCATTAGCAAGTTCATCATTCAAAAATAGCTCAGCTCACAACATGTATTAGTGATCAGAAAGAGCATAAGCTACAAGCATCAACATAAGCATCGGAGCATACTACAGAGAGCATAGTTACATTCTAATGATTATATACATGAAGCTCAGAATGTAAGAGCGTATGCTGAAATGCAAAAGAAAATAAGACAAACAAAAAACAGTCAGTTTATGATACAAGATCCAAATGTTTTCCCCCATCTAAAAGGGGAAACACACACCAAGCTCACCCCTCAACCAATTAAAGGTTGATTCATCCAAAGGCTTGGTAAGAATATCAACCAACTGATGATGAGTATCGACATGGCGAAGGTCGATATCACCCTTCTCATAGTGGTCTCGCAGAAAATGAAAACGCACATCAATGTGTTTGGTCTTCGAGTGAAGCACGGGGTTCTTAGCCACGCTAATCGCACTCGTGCTATCACAAAGCAAAGGGACGCGAGAAAAGCTCAAACCAAAATCACGCAAAGTGGCCATCATCCAAAGCAACTAAGAACAGCAGCTAGCCGCAGCAACATATTCAGTCTTTGTGGTAGACTGGGCGACACTAGACTGCTTGCGAGAAGACCACGATACAAGAGAAGATCCAATAAATTGGCAAGTCCCAGAAGTGGACTTGCGCTCAATACGGCAACCAGCAAAATCGGCATCGGAATAACCGCAAAGGGAGAGGGTGGAGGAAGCTGAATACCAAATCCCGAACTCAGGTGTGAAACGAAGGTACCTGAAAATGCGCTTCACCGTCTCACGGTGAGAAGTGCGCGGCGACGCCTGAAAGCACGCGCACAGACACACCGCGAACTGAATGTCCGGGCATGTCGCCGTCAGGTAGAGCAGCGACCCAATCATGCTTCGGTACTCCTTCTGGTCCACAGCTTCTCCATCCTTGTCCGCATCCAGGGCCGTCGTGGTCGACATGGGTGTTGGAAGAGGCTTGGCCTCACCCATATCGAACCTCTTCAGCAAGCAGTCCTGGTGTACTTGCCCTGGTGCACAAACGTCCCTTCTCGGGATTGTTTAATTTGCAATCCGAGAAAGAAAGTCAGCTCGCCCATCATACTCATCTCGAACTCCTGCTCATAGTATCTGCAAACTTGGCAACCAAAGCATGAGAAGAACCACCGAAAATGATATCATCCACGTAAATCTGGACCAAGAGAGTGTTTTTGCCTTGCTTGAGGAGAAGAGCGTTTTATCTACACATCCCATTTTAAAACCCTTAGCAAGCAAAAAGGTTTTTAACCTATCATACCAGGCTCTAGGGGCTTGTTTCAAACCATATAAAGCTTTGTGGAGTTTGAAAACGTGGTTTGGAAACTTGGGATTTTCAAACCGGGGGTTTGCTCAACATAAACCTCTTCTTCTATGTAGCTGTTTAAGAAGGCACACTTGACATCCATTTGAAAAAGTTTGAAACCTTTGGATGTAGCAAAGCCAGAGTATCCTAATAGCCTCCAAACGAGCTACGGGAGCGAAAGTCTCCTCATAGTCTATCCCCTCCTTCTGACTATAGTCTTTCGCTACAAGCCTGGCCTTGTTTCTAACAACATGGCCATCCTCTCCTTGCTTGTTTTTGAAACCCATTTTGTCCCAATAGGCTTACAGTCTGGAGGAGGTGGAACTAGAACCCAAACCCGATTTCGCTCAAAATTTTCTAACTCCTCATGCATGGCATTGACCCAATCCGGATCCGTCAAAGCGTGTCCAACATCTCGGGGCTCAAAATTAGCAACAAAAGCAGAATGAGCAAAGTGAGAGATGTGTTGTGACCTGGACCGAGTGACACATTCGTCAATGTCGCCGATCATCTGCTGAGGGGGGTGTTGGCATTGGATGTGTCGTGGCGCCTCCCGAGAAGAAGTGACCTCCCCTTCAACAGCAGCTGGTGCCTCCCCAGGTACAAAAAATACCGCTCGGGGTGGAGGATCCCACGGCCCCCAAAACGAAGATGTGTCGGGGCCGTGAGTCGTCGTAGAAGCCGCTCTTTGCGGCACAGCAGGTGGAAGGGATGCTAGATCATCCATACCTTCAGCACCCTCGTCCTCGTCATCAAAAAGAGGCTCACCAACCTCATGATCACGTGCACGCTCAAAACAAGAAGAAGGACAAACCATGGTCTCGTCGAAAGTGACATTGGTTGTCTCCATGACTCGGTTAGTATCAAGGTTAAGTACACGATATGCTCGAGTGTGAGTGCCATAACCCAAAAATACACCATCAGAAGAACGAGACTCAAATTTGTCCAGGTTGACTTTCTTCAATATAAAACAGTGGCAACCGAAGACTCTAAAATAACTCACCTTGGGCTGTCTATCAAAACGCAACTCATAAGAAGTCTTTTTCAGAAAGGCTCTCAAAAAATGTGATTCAAAATGTAGCATGCAGTGTTCATAGCTTCGGCCTAGTAACGCCTAGGAGTCCTTTGCTCATCGAGCATCGTCCTGGCCATCTCTACAAGGGTCCAATTCTTCCTCTCTACAACACCATTCTGGGGCGGTGTGTAGGGGAAGAAAACTGATGCTCCAAACCCAAGAAGTTACAAAACTTCTCAAAATCCAAATTCTTGAATTCGGAACCATTATCACTTCTAATAGCTCGCATCAAGTTCAAAGGGAACTCGTTCTGAAGATGCAAAATCAGATTGCGAGCAAAAGAGAAAGTCTCGGTCTTCTCAGACAAAAAGAAAACCCAGGAATACCTCGAAAAGTCGTCAACAACAACAAGAACATACCACTTCCCTCCAACCGAGCTTACCCGAGCCGGACCAACAAGGTCCATATGCAAAAGCTCTCTAGGGCGCTTAGTCATGACCTGAGTCACTGGATGGTGGGGAGCGGCAACCATCTTCCCATGTCTGCAAGAATGGCAAACAAGATCCTTCTCCATCGACAGCTTGGGCAATCCTCGGATTAGGCCAAGTGAGCTGAGTCTTGCAAGCAAGTCGAAGCTCAAATGTCCCAGTCTCCTATGCCACTTCCAAAGATCAGAGGAGGAAGGACCAGCCAAAAGACAGCGAGAAATTCCAAACAACTCCGAGAAATCCGCACGAAAGACTTTCCCAAAGGGCGAAATCACACAAACAAGATTGCCCTGAGGATCTAAAATACGACTGAGATTCGGCTTAAAACGAATCTCATAGTTGTTGACGGTCCTTAAACCCCTATTTTACCGTCAACATTTTACCCTAAAGTCCACCAAAAAGGCATGAAATGTAGTCAAATAGGTTTCAAACTAATCGAATTCCACATGTCCATAGAATTCTATTTGAATGCAGGATTTGAGCCAAATTTGGACATTTTGACCCACCAGGAGACGAGCCCACTCAACAGGGACCAAATGGGCATAAGAGGGGTGGCGCCCGCCACCCCTAGGTGGCGCCCGCCAGCACCAAGTGGCGCCCGCCACTTGGGTTGGCCCATCTTCACCCCCTGCCACATCACCGATCCGTGTGACCTCCCCAGGGCCTAATCTTGGCCCTTGGTCACTAGGTCAAGTGGCATCGGACGGCTCAGGATGAAGTGGCGCGGATCAAGGCCGGTGGGCGGTTACTCAGACATGCACCCGGCCTCCAAACCGCCTCGGACAACCTCCTGGATGCCGTGATGGCAGAGGCGGTTCATCCAACGGCATGTGGACTGGCGACCGCCAGTGGGGAGTGGCGCCCGCCACCTGACCTAACCCTAGGTCGGGTGGCTGCCCACTATAAGTACCCCCCCTCACTCCTCAAGCTATAAATACCCCCCTGGAGGCACCTCTCCATTCGTACCATTCCAAGCAAAGCAACTCCAAGCTAGAGAAGTGAGAGTTAGGTTAGAAGCTTAGAGAGCTTAGGCAAGTAGGTAGCTAGTTGAGCAAGGCATCTTCGCCCTCGCGGTAGCGCTGCTCAAGGCTTAGCTCAAGAGCAGAGGCGTGCGAGTGATCGGTTCTGGAGCTGGGAAGAGTCTTCCTTCATCTCCAGTTCAGGTATTGCTCTTGTTACTCAAGCTTTTACTATATTCTAGTACTTTCATTTCAAGTATTACTTTACTCTACCTATCAGTATTGAGTGTTATATGCTATACTTGATTGATTGCTTGAGTGCCTAGCTATCCTACAGTTCAATTCACTTAGCCATAGTAGTTAATCTCTAGTGAGCTTAGTGTTTGATCTTTGCCAATTAGTTGCTTAGTTAGTCTAGTGTTTATCTTATTAAGTCAAGTGTTTGCTCTGACGTCCGCAAGGGTGTCTCTATTCAGAGCTAGGATAGAGATAGTTGGAATATAGTTAAGCGTGGTGCTTAGTTATAGACTTACCTTCAGATACGGCTGGACCCCCGGATAGTTGTGGTAGCAAGCAGGTGGTGACAGCCCTGTGCGCCTTGAATTCCACCACGTAGTTGGCCCAGTTTAACAGTAAGGCTCGTTGTGCTAGCGTTCAACCTAAGTAAGTGGTAAAGGCTAGTACGCCTCGATACTTGACAAGATAGGACTAAAACTAAACTTAACTTAGTTGTTGTATTGTCTTTTGCCTGCCCTGCTTCATCATTATCTTGCTTTGTAGTTATCTTGCTTAGTGGTTACCCAAGTTAGTTACCCAGTTATCCCTAGTTATCTTAATTACCTTCAGTTACCTTTAGTTATCCTATACCGTTACCTACCTATCCATCCACCCTACCTTAGCCATCCTTTTCATCCTTACCTAGCCATCCATACATTCTTTCTAGCCTTCCATCTTCCCTCTCACCTTTTCTCTTTTTTCCTTTTCTTCGACTCTCATCATCCCCTCCTTGACTCAACTCATCCACCACCCTAGCCTTCCCTTGGGATCAAATAAATCGACACCTGGTACTCCCAGGCGAAGTGCTACAACCGATAGTTCTGTGTGCTTGCAGAATCTCCTCCTCCTAGATTGCATTCTCTCTGGTTAGCTCCTACTAGTGTCGGGATTGACAACCCGTTTGGCATTAGTAGATAGCTACTTTAGCTACCCTATCTTAGGTGTAGTTAAGAACTACCAACAAGCATTTCTGGCGCCGTTGCCGGGGATAGATTCAAACCCTATTCTTGGTAGCGACGCTAAGAAGTGTCAACAAGCATTTCTGGCGCCGTTGCCGGGGAAGGCAATCGGTGTATCGGTTGAGTCCGTGTCGAATTTATCCTCGCTTAAGCTCCCGCTTAGCGAATCCCATCCTAACCCATTCTTTCTTTCTTTGACTCTTCTTATCTTTTTCCTTCATCTTTTTCAACTTCTTTCTTTCTTATCTCGTTCTATCATCGCGATGGCCAACAAAGCCATTCGTGAATTCTCTGCTCCTTCTACCGCTAATATAGCGATGGGACCAGACGTGATCGATGCCAACCTCAATTTTGAGTTAAAACCGGCTCTGATCACGATGGTCCAAGCTAGCCCGTTCTGTGGCAAGGCTCATGAGGATGCCAATGCTCACCTCCAATAGTTCTTGGAGATTTGCGGCACCTTCACCATTAAGGGATAACCCAGAAGCCATCCCCGTCTTCGTCTCTTTCCTTTCTCTTTGCTAGGAAAAGCGAAGCAATGGTTCTATACCGATCGCAACGCTGTAGACACATGGGACAAGTGTTCCAATGCCTTTCTCGCCAAATTCTTTCCTTTGGGCAAGACGAATGCTCTTCGCAACAAGATCTCCAGCTTTATGCAACAACCGAGGAATCTATTCCCGAGGCTTGGGAGAGGTTGCAAGAGTATGTCGCTGCATGTCCGCCCCATGGTATGGAGGACTGGCTCTTGATCCAGAACTTCTACCATGGCCTAACCCCTCTCTCTAGAAGCCATTTGGATGCCGCCGCTGGTGGTGCATTCTTTTCTTTGAATGTTCAGATGCTAAGGCTCTCATAGAGAAGATGGTGTCAAACCAAGGATGGAATGACGAGAGACTGCAGCCCCGAAAGCGAGGTATGCATTCCCTTAAGGAGGCCGACATGATCGTGGCCAAGATGGACCTGCTGGCAAAGAAACTGGACAGCTGTGAGAAGATGAACCAACAAGAGAGTGTCCAATCTCTGGAATCTTACATGACTTGCGAAGTCTGTGGAGAAACCGGACATTCTGGGAACTACTGCCCTGAGCTACAAGAAGATTTGAACTTCATCAACAACAACAATGGTTTTCGTCAACACATTAAGGATGGAATCAGCACTCCAATTCTCAAGGTAACAATTCATTCCCTCGCTCTAATTTTCATAATTCTGATAGTTTTTCTCGTTCTTAAAGAATTCAGTTTACTCACAAGGTAAAACTACTGAATTTTTGAATAAGAAATTAATGGCGAATGATAAAATTTTTGAGAATATAAATGCTAAATTGGAAGATTTCTCATCTGCTCTGAAAAATCAACTCAGCTTTAATAAGATGTTAGAAACCCAATTAGCTCAACTTGCTGCTATCATACCATCTTTTGAATCTGGTAAAATTCCTGCTAAACCTGACATGGAAACTGCTAATATGGTTGAAATAAAATATTTTAATTATTATGAAGATCAAACCATGACTATTAAAAAGGTGATCCTGGTAGTCCCATAATTAGATGCTCAATCTTTGGTGAAGTCTTTAAAAATGCCATGTGTGATTTAGGATCGAGTGTGAACATTTTATCTAAAGATTTTTATGAAAAACTCATTCTTTCCACCCATGTCATCCACATCTGCCTATATTGTGCTAGCTGATCAATCCACTGCTATGTAGAAGGAATAGTAAATGATTTACCTGTTCATATTAGAGGCTCCTATGTTCCTGCTGATTCATAATACTAGATATGGGAAATAGGAAAAGATGTGCCTTTAATTTTGGGTAGACCCTTCTTGAATACTGTTAATGTTTGCATATATGTCGGGACTGGTAAAATTCATATGACATTAGGAGGGAGGAAGGAAATATTCTCCTTCTCCTGTGGTCCTGCATATGCCGCTAACATGCAGGTAGCAAAACCCGTTCATATCAAGAAGAGGCGCCCAGGAACAATGTGGAACAGAAAGAAAGAACCCACTGCTCCTAAGTTGTGTGATTCACATAACAAAGGAGAGGTGCCAAAAGAAGAAGAACCAGATGGAGTACTAAGAGAAGAAGTGCCCAAGGAAGAAGATCCACCGATAAGGATGAAACTCCATGGACCTAAGGTATGGTTTACTTTTAATTTTTATTTCCCTTTTCGAATAAATAACATATGCCATGCATGCAACTAAAAAAATCAGTTATCATTAGTTATATGCATAGGTATATGTTAACTTAGTTAGAATAATATCATAGGATAGTTTCCCTTTTCACAACATTAGATAGTTTCCCTTTTAATAAAAATGAGAACAAGAGCTCAACTGAGAAGAAGAAGGCCTTTCACCAAGCAAGAAGCCAGCTTGGGGGAGACTCCCGCTCCAATAAGGTATGTCTCCAGCCTACCCTTTACATTCAGTTCTTAAATTCTATATCTTTTGAATGTCATATGCTTGCCTAAGTATCCATCCATGAATAATATTGATAAAATCTGCTTAAACATGTTGAAACCTGAATAAGATTTGAAATATGTCATGCAAATGCTATTGCTATGGTTTGAATAACTGGTATTATCTAAGTTGTAGCTTTTGTGGGTTGCACATGCTTTAACTGAAATCATGCTTAGTGAGTAAAGTTAGTAAGAAATGGAGTAATTCTTTAAACTTGTTAAGGTGAAATTAGGACCTAATCTGGAGGATTTCTTTTAAAAAATTATGAAAACCTTGCTAAAAGTTCCTCCTAGATTTTATCCCATCCCACCACCAGCAAAAATATTTGCTAGTCATTAGTCAAAACCACATAGAGCTTTGTTTGTGTTGAGGCTTGTTAGGCCTCATAGATCTTAGTAGAGAAGCTTATCATAACTTTTGAATCAAGATACACGTACACCCACCATAAATTGCCTACTATCCACTCCGGAAGTTTGCAACCACCAAATAAATTGCTTAGTCTCTACACTGGAGATATGCAATACCCTGCCAAACATCCCATTGCTAGCCTTATGCTTATTCCTACACTGGGAATAAGCATTTCTCTCCCTTTCCCTATTCATTTCAAAAATCCTTTCCTATAGATAATCTGGGGAATTCTAGAGCTAAAAAAAAAGAGAGAGAAAAAGCTTTTGAGCAAATTAGCTCAAAAGAGGACTATGTCCTAGAAAATGTGAGGACACATTTTTGTCTACTCACACTGTATCCAAAAAAGAGCAAAGTAGCTCAAGAGAGGACTATGTCCTAAGAAAGTGTGAGGACACATCTTTTGTCCACTCACTTTTGATCCAAAAAAAAGAGGAATTATCATTAGCTCTAGACCCCAGAAATCAACTAGGAAGGATTATGAAAGTCTCTCCATACACTTCCACATAACCACACATGCACATCTTGATCATTTTTATGATTTGCTGCTCCTTGTGATCTGAGTGTCTAACTTAACAATAAACATCAGGCAATTTGCTCATGGTTCTTAGCCTACCTATAGCTCCACATATCATTCTTATAAATAGGAAAGGCTACATTTTGGCCTAAGTGAGGATTTAAACACCATTGAGTGATTGAGTGATCTAGGAGGACTTAAGCAAGTTGTTATCTTTGAAAAACCTTGAAAAACCTCCAGACAAATCCTAGTCACACCTAAGCAAGATAAAAGTTTCCTATCTACTGCTTTATTTCACTCTTGCATGTTTGAAGTGAAAAGCTATAAGCCCCACATTGCTATGATTCATGATATATGCTAAGTTACTTCTTACTATACAATATGCACTTGCATACATTTTAATTTTGCTATCTATCTCATGCTTAATGCTTAACCGCATTGTTGCTCGAGGACGAGCAACAGGTTAGCTTGGGGGAGCTTGTTGACGGTCCTTAAACCCCTGTTTACCGTCAACATTTACCCTAAAGTCCACCAAAAAGGCATGAATGTAGTCAATAGGTTTCAAACTAACCGAATTCCACATGTCCATAGAATTCTTTTGAATGCAGGATTTGAGCCAAATTTGGACATTTTGACCACCAGGAGATGAGCCCACTCAACAGGGCCCAAATGGGCCTAAGAGGGGTGGCCGTCGCACCCCTAGGTGGCGCCCGCAGCACCAAGTGGCGCCCGCCACTTGGGTTGGCCCATTCACCCCCTGCCACTCACCGATCCGTGTGACCTCCCAGGGCCTAATCTTGGCCCTTGGTCACTAGGTCAAGTGGCATCGGACGGCTCAGGATGAAGTGGCGCGGATCAAGGCCGGTGGGCGGTTACTCAGACATGCACCCGGCCTCCAACCGCCTCGGACAACCTCCTGGATGCCGTTGAGCAGAGGCAGTTCATCCAATGGCATGTGGACTGGCTGCCGCCAGTGGGGAGTGGCGCCCGCCACCTGACCTAACCCTAGGTCGGATGGCTGCCCACTATAAGTACCCCCCCTCACTCCTCAAGCTATAAATACCCCCCTGGAGGCACCTCTCCATTCGTACCATCCAAGCAAAGCAACTCCAGCTAGAGAGTGAGAGTTAGGTTAGAAGCTTAGAGAGCTTAGGCAAGTAGGTAGCTAGTTGAGACAAGGCATCTCGCCCTCGCGGTAGCGCTGCTCAAGGCTTAGCTCAAGAGCAGAGGCGTGCGAGTGATCGATTCTAGAGCTGGGAAGAGTCTTCCTTCATCTCTAGTTCAGGTATTGCTCTTGTTACTCAAGCTTTTACTATATTCTAGTACTTTCATTTCAAGTATTACTTTACTTACTTATCAGTATTGAGTGTTATATGCTATACTTGATTGATTGCTTGAGTGCCTAGCTATCCTACAGTTCAATTCACTTAGCCATAGTAGTTAATCTCTAGTGAGCTTAGTGTTTGATCTTTGCCAATTAGTTGCTTTTAGTCTAGTGTTTATTTTATTAAGTCAAGTGTTTGCTCTGACGTCCACAAGGGTGTCTCTATTCAGAGCTAGGTAGAGATAGTTGGAATATAGTTAAGCGTGGTGCTTAGTTATAGACTTACCTTCAGATACTGCTGGACCCCCGGATAGCTGTGGTAGCAAGCAGGTGGTGGCAGCCCTGTGCGCCTTGAATTCCACCACGTAGTTGGCCCAGTTTAACAGTAAGGCTCATTGTGCTAGCGTTCAACCTAAGTAAGTGGTAAAGGCTAGTACGCCTCGATACTTGACAAGATAGGACTAAAACTAAACTTAACTTAGCTGCTGTATTGTCTTTTGCCTGCCCTGCTTCATCATTATCTTGCTTTGTAGTTATATTGCTTAGTGGTTACCCAGGTTAGTTACCTAGTTATCCCTAGTTATCTTAATTACCTTCAGTTACCTTAGTTATCCTATACCCTTACCTACCTATCCATCCACCATACCTTAGCCATCCTTTTCATCCTTACCTAGCCATCCATACATTCTTTCTAGCCTTCCATCTTCCCTTCTCCCCTTTCTCTTTTTCCTTTTCTTCGACTCTCATCCCCTCCTTGACTCAACTCATCCACCACCCTAGCCTTCCCTTGGGATCAAATAAATCGACACCTGGTACTCCCAGGCGAAGTGCTACAACCGACAGTTCTGTGCGCTTGCAGAATCTCCTCCTGGTAGATTGCATTCTCTCTAGTTAGCTCCTACTAGTGTCGGGATTGACAACCCCGTTTGGCATTAGTAGATAGCTACTTTAGCTACCCTATCTTAGGTGTAGTTAAGAACTACCAACAAGCATTTCTGGCGCCGTTGCCGGGGATAGATTCAAACCCTATTCTTGGTAGCGACGCTAAGAAGTGTCAACAATAGTCATCATCAAAGAGTTGCGAAACGGAAAGAAGGTTAAATGCAAGTTAGAAACAAGAGCAACATCGCGCAACACAAAGTGCTCATTAACTCGCACCGACCCACGAGACAACACTTTACCTTTGCTATTGTCGCCGAAGGTGATAAACTCCTTTCCGGCGACTGGACTAAGACTGGAGAACCACTTGGCGTTTCCAGTCATGTGCCTCGAGCAACCGGAATCCACCAACCAGACGTCCTCCAATCATTTTACCTACATCAATAAAAATACATAGGGTGAGCATACGGTCCAACACTGGGGTTAGTGAAGTAGGAAGAATACCAGTGTTGGGCCGGCTGCTCAAAAGAACGGTCAGTGTAAAAACCATCCCTAGCAGGTCTACGGGGATAGCGATCACCACGCATAGGAAAACGTGGTCCGCTAAGGAAGGAGCGTCCATCGCGATAGTCAAAACACGGTGGAGGGAAACGCTCAACAAAGCCTCCGCCACGGGGTCCATATCCTGCAAAACCATGATCCCGCCGGGCAACACCTCCGTGATGCCTAGGACCTTGAGGTGCTGCACCTCTAGGCCTAGCAGTTCTCCTCGGAGCTCTCCTCTGAACATTCGGCACATGTACATCATGGAAGGGATGGTACAAGTCCGGATTGTTCATCTCCCTGGCACGGCACATCTCTCTCTTGCGCATAAAGCAAAACTCACTCAAGTGACCATCTCTCCCACAATGCTCACAATGGTACCTCACTGCTCTCAAAGGGGGTTGTTGGTACTAACGGTTGTGGGTGTGGTTCACTTTGCCCTTCTGTGGCATATGCGGATACATGGGTGTATGCCGAGTCTCTGAGTGATGAGTGATTGTCAACGGGTTTGATGCGCATGTTCTTTGGCTTGTGTTGTGCAGGTGTCGAGCACGGAGACAGTGGTCGATGGCAGGTGAAGGTCAAGTTGAGACGTGCCGTGCCGATGGACTGGGCGCGATGAAGGATGGGCGTGCCGTGCGGCGGACGTGCCATGCCGATGTATCGGACAGTGAAGGGCGGACGTGAGGCTTGGACTGAGGGACCAGAGGCCGGAGGATCAGCTGTGGTGGCTGGCAGCCTGTGGCGACGACAAGTGAAGAAATGGCGGTCATGTCGGTGGACGGGGTGCACGGAGGTGCATCCCCTCTACGACGCCGGTTTGGTGGTTGAGCCAGGGAAAAACCACCGGGTGGACGGTTTCCAGGTTTGGGCCTCAAAACCTGGGTGCTGGGTTTCCAGGTTGAGCCACAAAACCTGGGCGCGACGGTTTCCAGGTTGAGCCTCAAAACCTGGGCATGGGCCGGTTTCCGAGTTTGGGCCTCAAAACTCGGGCGCTGCGGGTTTCTGAGTTTGGGCCACAAAACTCAGGCTGGAGGCTGGTTTCCCGGTTTGGGCCTCAAAACCGGGGGTTGCTGGAAAAGGCTGGTTTCCCGTTTGGGCCACAAAACCGGGGGTGCAGAGCGAGGGCGGCACGTGGCGGCGATCCAGAGGTTGCGTCGAGGCAACGCTTCGGTTCGAGCGGGCGTGGCCGTCGGATCTACCTACCACCGCGGGTTGGACCAGAATAGCCTTAGGGTTTAGCTGGTTCGCTCTGTAATTAGTTTAGAGAGGGGTAGAGTAGGAAATAGGCTTAGTCTAGGTTAGTATAAGTAGTCTAGGGGAGACACCCTCCTCCCTATCTCAGTTTTAGCCATCTCATTTGCTTCCTGCACTTAGGGTTTCCTGCTCTCTCATCCCCTGCTGTAGCTGAGATCCGCAGAGAGACTTGCAACTCTGTGTACTGTTGACTTTGAGGAAAGGAGGCCGTATCCTCCTTGTCATAGCGTTTGTTTGCGCTCCGGCTTGCAATTCGTGGCTGTGATTTCCGTTGTGTTCGTATTCTTCGCGGAATCCTTTTTCTCCACGTTTTTCCCGTCGCTTGATCTTTTTGCTCGGTTCATCTTTTGCAATTCCGTTTGAACCAAGTTGTTCTAGATCGTGGGGCACTTCTTTCCACTGAAGGAATCAACCTCTAACCCCACGACCTAGGAGATCGATCGATTTTTCGTTTCGGGTCAAGTTTTCTCCTTTCCCCCGAAACTCTTCGATTCACCGATTTGGAGATAGGTTCGAGCCATGATCTCTTAGAGATAGCTCACTATACTCTTTGTGACTCTTCTCACCAAGTTTGATCCCTAGAGGATTGTTTTGGGTGAGATCGAGTCGAATCGGTGGACGAACAGCCTGAATCGGGGAGACCGGACGCTGCCTGTTCAACGACCGGACGTTGTCAGTGAGTCCGGTCGATGAACACCTTCGCCGTGTTCGGTTCGTGACTTGACCGGACGCTCTGTTCATGGTTTGACCGGACGCACCGCTCCCACTGTTCATCGTGTTGTTCGCTTCTGACCGGACGCACTGCTCTCGACCGGACGCTCCGTACTCGTGAGTCCGGTCGCGAACAGTAAGGTTCCAGAGCCGATTTTTGTTAACCGGACGCGTCCGGTCCCTGCTGACCGGACGCTGGCCAGAGTCCGGTCGATCCAGTTTTGCGCGTTTTCGTTCGCGGTTCGTTCGTTCTTGATCGGATTCAAGTTCCGTGTTTTGCGTTGGGTTTCTAGGGTTGTCTAGTGTCCCGCTGTGCTTCTAGGAAGCATCCACCCTAGATCTAGGGTCGTGGACATTAGCAAGCTCTAGGGTTAGCTCTTGGGGTTGATTTTGGGACAGTGGCATCTAGTTCCAAAAGGAAATTTTGAAGCTCCCATTCACCCCCCCTCTGGTCGCTTTCGGTTAGCTTCTCGGTCCTTCAATTGGTATCGGAGCGGGTTAAGGATCTTCCACCTTAGCCGGTTCCAGATCCACCGAAGGCGACATGGATCGCGGCGTGGGCAAACCGCCGTTTTTCGATGATGGAACGAACTATGCGTATTGGAAGACACGCATGTCGGCCTATCTGCAGAGTTTGGGTGCTTCTATTTGGGATATTTGCAACTCTGCTGATTACGTGGTCTTGGCTGCTCGTGTTTCTCAGCAACAGATCGATGAGCACGATGCCAATAGCCGAGCCCGTAATGCTCTTTTCTTGTCTGAGCATGGGTGAGTTTGATCGTGTTTCTCACCTCGCTACGGCTCGGGAGATCTGGGACACCCTCATGCGTTTCATGAGGGCACCTCTCAAGTCAAAACCCGACTCTACGAGTCGTTCAAGCGAGAGTATGAGAACTTTAGACATCAACCTGGCGAGAGCATAGAGAGTTTATTCGCTCGCTTTCAGGTGATTGTCAACAGGATGAGGGCTAACAGAGAGCAGTTGCCATTTGACGATCATGAGCGTGCTTTGAAGCTTTTGCACACTCTTGACCGTTCGGTGTGGGACTCCAAGGTTCAGGCAATCATCGAATCGCCGAACTATGAGACCCTCACCTGCGACGAGCTCTTCAGTAAGCTCAAGTCCAGTGAGATTGATGCTATGGCGAGGGCTTCTTTTGAAAATCCTTCTCGCCCGTCCATGGCTTTGGTTTCCGGCTCTTCCTCTAACCTTCAGCTGGCTTTGCTCTTTCCTGTCTCTTTTCTGTTACAGAGGACCAGCTGGAGACGTTGGGAGACGACGAGTTGGCTTTGCTTGCCAACCGGTTCTCGCGGTTCCACAACAACCGCATGAACCGCCGTCGTGGAGGAGGACGCACGGGATGCTACGAGTGCGGAGACCCCGACCACTTCATCGCCGACTGCCCCAAGAAGAACAAGCACTCGGGGAAGGGCGATCAAGGGCGCAAGCGCAACTCCAAGTACAAGGAGAAGCACGTCCCCCCAAGACACAAGAAGCGGGGCGGCTTCGACAAGGAATACTCATCAAGAAGAAGTACTTGGAGAAGCAGCAAGCTGAGCAGCGTGCCTTCTTCGCCACGCTCAGCGACGTCGACGGCTCGGATGACGACTCCGCTGGCTCCAGCGATGACGAGTCCGTGAAGAAGAAGCTGGAAGACAAGTTCAACGGCTTGTGCTTCTTCGCCGGCGACGGAGGCCTGTGCACCATGGCGCTCGGAGATGAGGTCGACGGCGAGCCGGAGCGTACCCTCGGAACGACGACGATGACGACACCTCCCAAGTATCTCTCACCTACGACGAGCTTTCCTCCGAGGTTGAGAAGTTGACTGCTGCCCTCCTTAGCCAAGATAAGTTGCTTAGGCGTGCCGCTAGAGAGCGCAAGGAGTTTAGGCAGAAGTGGGAGGACACGGTGAAGGAGCTTGAGTTCGCTCGGTCCACCGTGGTAGTGTCGGAGGAGGCGGAATGCGAGTCGTGCACCGCGCACATGACTGACCTTCTCACTCTGAGAGGTAAGTATGCTGCGTTGGTTGGAGAGGTGGATGAGCTCCGTGCTAGGCCGCAGCTGTTGGGTGCGTGCAAGACTTGTCCTGTCTTGCAATCTGAGTTGGCAGAGAAAAATGCCAAGCTTGAGTCTTTAGAGAAGGCCAGCTCAGATAGCACTTGTGTCTCGAGGTGTGCTTTGTGTGAGGGCCTGGAGATGGAAATTGCCAATGTGAAGCATGGCAAGATGCAAACCGAGGAAGAAAACACATACCTTCGGTCCATCTTGTCATGGGTCTCCAGTAGTGAGCCGCAGCTCGGGATGATGATCTCCCAATTCAAGCGAGCTGTTGGTGCCCCTGGTGTAGGTTTTGCTCAGGGTGTTGATCTTTCTGCTTTTGGGAAGATTGGACAGTCGAGTGGTTTGAATCCATGTGAGAAGCCTAACTCCACCACTACTCCCAAGCTTGCCAAGCTTCCAATCAAAGAGCCAGCCAAGCCTATCACCAAAGATGGTGTGGTTGAGGAACCCCCGAGAGCTCCTCCCAAGAACCCAGTTTGGGCACCCAAGCCAAACCACCTCAAGAACAAGCTTGATGCTATGCCACCCATTAGAGAGGAGTGTTTGCCTCAGAAGGGCAAAGTGAACCACACCCACAGCCCTGGTCACAACAACCCCCTTTGCGTGCGGTGAGGTACCAGTGTGATTTCTGTGGGAGGGATGGTCACTTGATCGAGTTCTGTTTTCGACGCAAGCGAGAGACGCGCCGTGCTCGGGAGATGGAGAACCCGGACATGTACCATCCAGCTCATGGTGGACATGTGCCGAAGGCTCAGGGGAGAGCTGCTAAGTCCGGACGTCAAGGTCCCCGGCCTAGGCAGGAGATGAGAGTCCCTAGGAGGGAGACTAGGCCTAGAGGTCCAGCACCTCAGTTTGTTAGGCCTAGGCAGGAGAGAGCTCCGAGGAGAGACGCTAGAACAGTTGAGCCCCAGGCTCCTAGGCGTAGATCTCGTAGAGAGCGTGCCCGACGGGGTCCTGCTTTTGCAGGTAATGGACCCCGTGGCGGAGGCTTAGTTGAGCGCTTTCCCCCACCGCATTTGAGTACCGCGGTGAGCGCTTCTTTCCCAGCGGACCACGTTTTCCTGTACGTGGTGATCGCTACCCCGTAGACAGGCTAGGAATAATTTTTACACTAACCGTTCTTTTGAGCAGCCGGCCCAACAATGGTTTTCCCCTTACTTCACTAACCCCAGTGTTGGACCGTATGCTCACCCTATGTCTTTTTATTTGTAGGTGAGACGGTTGGAGGACATTTGGTTGGTGGATTCCGGTTGTTCGAGGCACATGACCGGAAACGCCAAGTGGTTCTCCAGCCTTAGCCCGGTCGCCGGAAAGGAGTATATAACCTTCGGCGACAATAGTAAAGGTAAGGTATTGTCTCGTGGGACTGTGCGGGTTAATGAGCACTTTGTATTGCGCGATGTTGCTCTTGTTTCTAACCTGCATTTTAACTTGCTTTCTGTTTCGCAACTTTTTGATGATGACTACGAGATTCGTTTTAAACCGAACCTTAGTCGCATCTTAGATCCTCAGGGCGATCTTGTATGTCTGATTTCGCCCTTTGGGAAAGTCTTTCGCGCGAATTTCTCGGAGTCGTTTGGTTCTTCTCGCTGTCTTTTGGCTAGTCCTTCTTCCTCCGATCTTTGGAAGTGGCATAGGAGGCTCGGTCATTTAAGCTTCGACTTGCTTGCAAGACTTAGCTCACTTGGCCTAATCCGAGGATTGCCCAAGCTTTCGATGGAGAAGGATCTAGTTTGCCATTCTTGCAGACATGGGAAGATGGTTGCCGCTCCCCACCATCCAGTGACCAAGGTCATGACCTCGCACCCTGAGAGCTTTTACACATGGACCTTGTTGGTCCGGCTCGGGTGAGCTCGGTTGGTGGCAAGTGGTATGTTTTGGTTGTTGTTGACGACTTTTTGAGATATTCGTGGGTCTTCTTTTGACTGAGAAGACTGAGACTTTCTCCTTCGTTCGCAATCTGATTTTGCGTCTTCAGAACGAGTTCCCTTTGAACTCGATGCGAGCTATTAGAAGTGATAATGGTTCCGAATTCAAAAATTCGGATTTTGAGAAGTTTTGTAACCGCCTTGGCTTGGAGCAGCATCAGTTTTCTTCCCCCTACACACACCGCCCCAAAATGGTGTTGTAGAGAGGAAGAATCGGACCCTTGTTGAGATGGCCAGGACGATGCTTGATGAGCATAGGACTCCTAGGCGCTATTGGGCCGAAGCTATGAACACTGCATGCTATATTTCCAATCGCATTTTTCTGAGAGCTTTCTTGAAAAAGACTTCTTATGAGTTGCGTTTTGGCAAACTGCCCAAGGTGAGTTATTTTCGAGTTTTTGGTTGCCATTGTTTTATACTCAAAAAGGGCAACCTGGACAAATTTGAATCTCGTTCTTCTGACGGTTGTGTTTTGGGTTATGGCACTCACACTCGAGCTATATGTGTACTTAACCTTGACACTAACCGAGTCATGGAGACATCCGATGTCACCTTCGATGAGACCATGGTTTGTCCTTCTTCTCGTTTTGAGCGTGCAGGTGATCATGAGGTTGGTGAGTCTCTTTTTGATGACGAGGACGAGGGTGCTGAAGGTATGGATGATCCAGCACCCCTCCACCTGCCGCGCCGCAAAGAGCGGCCTCGACGATGACTCACGGCCCCGACACCTCTTCTTCCTGGGGGCCGTGGGATCCTCCACCTCGCGGGGTACCTTTTGTACCCGGGGTAGAACCAGCTGCTGTTGAGGGGGAGGTCACTCTTCTCGGGAGGCGCCACGACATATCCAGCGCCAGCACCCCCTGAGCAGATGATCGGCGACATCGGCGAGCGAGTCACTCGCTCCAGGTCACAGCACATCTCTCACTTCGCTCATTCTGCTTTTGTTGCTAATTTTGAGCCCCGAGATGTTGGACACGCTTTGACGGATCCGGATTGGGTCAATGCCATCATGAGGAGTTAGAGAACTTTGAGCGAAATCGGGTTGGGGTTCTAGTTCCACCTCCACCTGACTGTAAGCCCATTGGGACAAAATGGATTTTTAAAAACAAGCAAGGAGAGGATGGCAATGTGTGAGAAACAGAAACAAGGCCGGCTTGTAGCGAAAGGCTATAGTCAGAAGGAAGGGATAGATTATGAGGAAACCTTCGCTCCTGTAGCACGTTTAGAGGCTATTAGGATACTCTTGGCTTATGCTGCATCCAGGGTTTCAAACTTTTTCAAATGGATGTCAAGAGTGCCTTTTTAAACGGCTACATAGAGGAGGAGGTTTATGTTGAGCAACCCCCCGGTTTTGAAAAGTCCCAAGTTTCCAAACCATGTCTTTAAACTTCACAAAGCTTTATATGGTTTGAAACAAGCCCCTAGAGCCTGGTATGATAGGTTAAAACCTTTTTGCTTGCTAAGGGTTTTAAGATGGGATGTGTAGATAAAACGCTCTTTCTCCTCCGGCAAGGCAAAGACACACTCTTGGTCCAAATTTACGTGGATGATATCATTTTCGGTGGTTCTTCTCACGCTTTGGTTGCCAAGTTTGTAGATACTATGAGCAGGGAGTTCGAGATGAGCATGATGGGCGAGCTAACATTCTTTCTCGGGTTGCAATTAAGCAATCCCGAGAGGGGACGTTTGTGCACCAGGGCAAGTACACGAAGGACTTGCTGAAGCGGTTCGATATGGGTGAGGCCAAGCCTCTTCCAACACCATGTCGACGACGACTGCCCTGGATGCGGATGTAGACGGAGAAGCAGTGGACCAGAAGGAGTACCGCAGTATGATCGGGTCGCTCCTCTATCTGACGGCGACACGCCCGGACATCCAGTTCGCGGTGTGTCTGTGCGCGCGCTTTCAGGCGTCACCGCGCACTTCTCACCGTCAGGCGGTGAAGCGCATCTTCAGGTACCTTCGTTTCACACCTGAGTTCGGGATTTGGTATTCTGCTTCCTCCACCCTCTCGCTTTGCGGTTATTCCGATGCCGATTTTGCTGGTTGTCGCATTGAGCGCAAGTCCACTTCTGGGACTTGCCAATTTATTGGATCTTCTCTTGTATCGTGGTCTTCTCGCAAGCAGTCTAGTGTCGCACAGTCTACCACGGAGGCTGAGTATGTTGCTGCGGCTAGCTGCTGTTCACAGTTGCTTTGGATGATGGCCACTTTGCGTGATTTTGGTTGAGCTTTCTCGCGTGCCTTTGCTTTGTGACAGCACGAGTGCCATTAGCGTTGCTAAGAACCCCGTGCTTCACTCGAAGACCAAACACATTGATGTGCGCTTTCATTTTCTGTGAGACCACCAGGAGAAGGGTGATATCGACCTTCGCCATGTCGATACTCATCATCAACTGGCTGATATTTTCACCAAGCCTTTAGACGAATCAACCTTTAATCGGTTGAGGGGTGAGCTGGTGTGTGTTTCCCCTTTTAGATGGGGGAAACTTTTGGATCCTGTATAGACTGACTCTTTATTTTGAGTTTCTTTCTCTTTGCATTTTAGCATACGCATTTACAATCTGAGCTTCATGTTTATAATCACCAGAATGTAACTATGCTCTATCTAGTATGCTCCGATGCTTATATGGATGCTTGTAGCTTATGCTCTTCCTGATCACTAGTACATGTTATGAGCTGAGCCATTTTTGAATGGTGAATTTGCTTAATGTATATAAAATCTGAAAATGTTCACCATTGAGATATGCAACTAGCATGTGTAGGGTGTGTTGAGTCCTTTCCTGCTTTTCATATATGCTGGGTTGCTATGTCTCTAGTTCTGAGTCATTCACTTGCTTGGTCTGTTCATATCATGTATAAAATTTGAACCAAGTTTTAGTGAATGAAAAGATCGAGATGGGATTGCTTGTCAACACCTCATGGTATTGAGACTGTTTCTCATTGCACGTTGAGTTAAACTTGAGCCATGTAGTGTATGACCGAAACCGTAGCTTTAAGCTTCTGATTGCTTCGGCATAGGCTTCGCTCGGTTGAAAAGTTAGGCAAAGACAAGCTTTCAACCTCTCGCAATCACATGCTAAATAATTGAACTTGTGAATCTTACCGCTGCAACTCCGATATAAAACCGAAATCACAAGTATATGCTTCATTCCTATGCATGATGATTGAACTTTGCTAGGGGTAGTTCACCTTGTATACATGTTTAGCACTTGTCTGGATTCCTATCTATACATGTGTAGTGCTATTTTGATGGTGACTATCTTTTTGGCTAAAAAATGCTCACTTGCTCATATTTCTATGTGTGATCATAGCCTTCATGCTATGCTTGATGTGATCAACGACTTTGATATTGTGCTTTTGTACCATTATGTATGATTGACGATTGTAGCATTTGCCTGTGCATATGCCTTGAATTGCATTATGCTGATGCATTTCTTCATATGCATTTTGGAAGGGGGAGTTGTGTTGACTCAAGGAAGAGTTTGTGCTTGATAAGTGCATTTCAACTAAGGGGGAGAGTTTTTGCAAATCATGTCTCCTGGCGTTCAATTAAGGGGGAGCTTTTGCTAAGGGGGAGACATCATATGTCTCCTGGCGTTCAATTAAGGGGGAGCTTTTGCTAAGGGGGAGACTTTCAGATCTTTATGCTCTTCTCTTGTTGGACCTAAGGGGGAGTCCCTGGTTGCTTGCACTTGTCGAGGGAAGTTTGCTAGTTGTGTTGAGCCGTTGCCTCTATCTTGAGGGACTAGCAAACATTTTCCTCATTTGGCATCGAGTTTGATTTCGATTGGTTCGAAGACTTTTCGATTGTTTTTCAATTGGTTCGGAGTGGTTTTCGTGCTAGTTGTGTTGAGCCTCTGTGCCTCTATCTTGAGGGACTAGCACTTTGCCATTTTTTAGCTCCGATTTTCAATTAGTTTTTGCTAGTGGTGTTGAGCCTGTTCTACCTCTTCTTGAGGGCTAGCTTTGCTTTGCTGGTCGCGTCGAGCCGTTGCCCATGTCTTTGGGGACCAAGTTCTCGCTTCTTCCACTTGACCTTCTTCGGCTTTGCTATGCTTTTGGTCATTTGGTTGAGTTCTCTTCCTCTCCTTCCTCCTACCTTCTTCTTTCATTTTATGATTTGTGTGTGTAGTTGACAATGCACTCATCAAGGGGGAGATTGCGGATACATGGGGTATGCCGAGTCTCTGAGTGATGAGTGATTGTCAACGGGTTTGATGCGCATGTTCTTTGGCTTGTGTTGTGCAGGTGTCGAGCACGGAGACAGTGGTCGATGGCAGGTGAAGGTCAAGTTGAGACGTGCCGTGCCGATGGACTGGGCGCGATGAAGGATGGGCGTGCCGTGCGGCGGACGTGCCATGCCGATGTATCGGACAGTGAAGGGCGGACGTGAGGCTTGGACTGAGGGACCAGAGGCCGGAGGATCAGCTGTGCTGTGGTGGCTGGCAGCCTGTGGCAACGACAAGTGAAGAAATGCGGTCATGTCGGTGGACGGGGTGCACGGAGGTGCATCCCCTCTACGACGCCGGTTTGGTGGTTGAGCCAGGGAAAAACCACCGGGTGGACGGTTTCCAGGTTTGGGCCTCAAAACCTGGGTGCGGGTTTCCAGGTTGAGCCACAAAACCTGGGCGCGACGTGTTTCCAGGTTGAGCTCAAAACCTGGGCATGGGCGGTTTCCGAGTTTGGGCCTCAAAACTCGGGCGCTGCGGTTTCTGAGTTTGGGCCACAAAACTCAGGCTGGAGGCTGGTTTCCCGGTTTGGGCCTCAAAACCGGGGGTTGCTGGAAAAGGCTGGTTTCCCGGTTTGGGCCACAAAACCGGGGGGTGCAGAGCGAGGGCGGCACGTGGCGGCGATCCAGAGGTTGCGTCGAGGGCAACGCTTCGGTTCGAGCGGGCGTGGCCGTCGGATCTACCTACCACCGCGGGTGGACCAGAATAGCCTTAGGGTTTAGCTGGTTCGCTCTGTAATTAGTAGAGAGGGGTAGGGGTAGAGAGGAAATAGGCTTAGTCTAGGTTAGTATAAGTAGTCCAGGGGAGACACCCTCCTCCCTATCTCAGTTTTAGCCATCTCATTGCTTCCTGCACTTAGGGTTTCTGCTCTCCCATCCCTGCTGTAGCTGAGATCCGCAGAGAGACTTGCAACTCTGTGTACTGTTGACTGAGAGAAAGGAGGCGTATCCTCCTTGTCATAGCGTGTGTTTGCGCTCCGGCTTGCAATTCGTGGCTGTGATTTCCGTTGTGTTCGTGTTCTTCGCGGAATCCTTTTTCTCCACGTTTTCCCGTCGCTTGATCTTTTTGCTCGGTTCATCTTTTGCAATTCCGTTTGAACCAAGTTGTTCTAGATCGTGGGGCACTTCTTTCCACTGAAGGAATCAACCTCTAACCCCATGACCTAGGAGATCGATCGATTTTCGTTTGGGTCAAGTTTTCTCTTTCCCCCGAAACTCTTCGATTCACCGATTTGGAGATAGGTTCGAGCCATGATCTCTTAGAGATAGCTCACTATACTCTTTGTGACTCTTCTCACCAAGTTTGATCCCTAGAGGATTTGTTTTGGGTGAGATCGAGTCGAATCGGTGGACGAACGCTGAATCGGGGTGACCGGACGAGCTGTTCAACGACCGGACGCTGTCAGTGAGTCCGGTCGATGAACACACTTCGCCGTGTTCGGTTCGTGACTTGACCGGCGCTCTGTTCAGGTTTGACCGGACGCACCGCTCCCACTGTTCATCGTGTTTGTTCGCTTCTGACCGGACGCACTGCTCTCGACCGGACGCTCCGTACTCGTGAGTCCGGTGCGAACAGTAAGGTTCCAGAGCCGATTTTTGTTAACGGACGCGTCCGGTCCCTGCTGACCGGACGCTGGCCAGAGTCCGGTCGATCCAGTTTTGCGCGTTTTCGTTCGCGGTTCGTTCGTTCTTGACGGATTCAAGTTCCGTCTTTTGCGTTGGTTTCTAGGGTGTCTAGTGTCTCGTTGTGCTTCTAGGAAGCATCCACCCTACATCTAGGG
Source organism: Coix lacryma-jobi var. lacryma-jobi (assembly GCA_009763385.1). NCBI lineage: Eukaryota > Viridiplantae > Streptophyta > Magnoliopsida > Poales > Poaceae > Coix > Coix lacryma-jobi. Next base: position 127,327,790 of record CM019825.1, on the reverse strand, counting down.
TCGTGGACATTAGCAAGCTCTAGGGTTAGCTCTTGGGGTTGATTTGGGACAGTGGATCTAGTTTCGAAAAGGAAATTTTGAAGCTCCCATTCACCCCCCCCTCTGGTCGCTTTCGGTTAGCTTCTCGGTCCTTCAGCAAAGGCTCATCCTGGATGGGTGGCATGTATCAGCTTGTTCTTGAGGGGTTGGTTTGGGATGCCACACTTGGTTTGGGTGGAGCTCTCGGAGGTTCCTCAACCACCCGTCCTTGTACTATGCTTAGGGGCTTCTTTGGGTGGAAGTGGTAAGTTTGGGAATAGTGGTGGAGTTAGGCTTCTCACAGGGTTCAGACACTCGACTCCCCAATATTCCCAAAAGAAGAGATATCAACACCCGGAGCAAACCAAAACCAGGGCCTCCAGAAGCTCGTTAAACATGAGCGATCATCATACCAAGCTGCGGCTCATTGCAAGACACCCATGACAAGATGGTTCGAAGGTATGTGTTTCTCCTCGGTTTGCATCTGCCATGCTTCACATTGGCAATCTCCATCTCCAAACCCTCACTGTCGGTGTTTCGTACCGGGGGTTATCACAACCAACGAGTAATATGATCGCGTGCTTCTCTTCCTAGATGGTGATGCAAGGGACACAAGGATTATCCTGGTTCGGGTAAAGAAGGGCCCTACGTCCAGCGGGGGGAGATGTTCTTGTATTACTTGCACCTAAGTGCTTGTACAGGGGAGAATACAAGCTCAGTGAGCGTGGACCGGGGTCCGGACTCGTGTTTGTGCGTGGACTCGTGTGTTGTGTGTCCGTCGTCCCGAATGAGGGCCCTAGCGTCCCCTTTTATAGAGCAAGGGGAGGCCAGGGTTACAAAAAGTATTACAGGTGTCGGGGCGCATGGTGCCCCATACGGAGAAGGGTAGGAACCTGTCTTGTCGGGACCACTGGAGCCGATGTGATCGTCGCTGTTGAGGCGTCCTTGAGTCGTGGCTTCCATCCCGGGCGGACGTGGGGGCGCGACAAGGCGGGAGCCGTACAGCACCCATCCCGGAATGTACAGTGCGGTGAGGTCCCTCGGGTCTTGGGGTACCTGTCCTCCAACAGCACGAAAGTAGTTAGGGCTCGAAGGGCGCGGAGCCGGCTTCGAGGTGGTGCCACGGGGGCTCGAGGGGCGCGGAGCCGGCCTCGAGGTGTTACAGTGCAGGGCTCGTGGGGCGCGTAGCCGGCTTGAGGGGTGACAGTGCCTGGCTCGAGGGGCGCGTAGCCGGCCTCGAGGGGTTACAGTGCCTGGCATGGCCGAACAGTGCTGCACTGGTGTCCTTTTGCCCATGCTCGTGGTGAAAACGAGACTTGACCTTTATACCGAGTTACTGTGGTACACGCCGTGCACTAGTGGACATGACCGGAGTAGGTGAAGGCGTTAAATGCGTGGTATGGGCTGGTACGGCTGTCTGAGCAGCTCGAGGTCCGTGTGTAAGGCTCGAGGTGTGGGGGCGCGCATGCCCGAGGTCTGGAGGGCTCGAGCGAGACGGAGAGCGATCGTGCTCGCCCGAGGCCTGGCTGGGAGGCTCGGGCGAGACGGAGACGGAGCGTTCGCCCGAGGCCTTGCTGGGAGGGCTCGGGCGAGACGGAGATAGAGCGTTCGCCCGAGGCCTGGCTGGGAGGGCTCGGGCGAGTCGGAGATAGAGTGTTCGCCCGGCCTGGCTGGGAGGGCTCGGGCGAGACGGAGACGGAGCGTTCGCCCGAGGCCTGGCTGGGAGGGCTCGGGCGAGACGGAGACGGAGCGTTCGCCCGAGGCCTTGCTGGGAGGGCTCGGCGAGACGGAGACGGAGCGTTCGCCCGAGGCGTTGCTGGGAGGGCTCGGGCGAGACGGAGACGGAGCGTTCGGGTGTTTGCGTTGATTGGGGGTACCCCTTTTTTGTACCACCGACAGTAGCCCCCGAGCCCTTGTTTGAGTGCTTGCATTCGAGCAGGGGCTCTAGATTGGGATCTCGATGGATAGCTACCGGTCTCGAGGGTTTTTGTCGGTTTGATTCCGTGGGTGTCGTGCGAGCGACACCGCGGTGTAGCCCCCGAGGCCATGGGGGAGTGGCTAGAACTCCCTCGTGGGCTTCCCGAAGAATCCTCCGTCGTTGGGAACCTTCTGCCCAGTGGGCGCGCCTTTTTAGGCGGAAATCTTCAGGAGCGGAGATCGCGGCGTCGTGTGTACCTGTCAACATGGCTCGAAATGTGGTTTGGTAGTCTCATTAAATGTTTACGGTTACCTTTCCTTTGCGTGGGAGACTCCGTCCGAGGCTTGGCTCGGAGGGCTTGAGCGAGACGGAGAACGAGCGATCGTTCGAGGTCCGGCCTCCGAGGGCTCAGGCGAGATGGGGGTCGAGCTTTCACCTAGGCCTGAAAATCTCATGCTCACATAAAAGGAGATTAGTCGCAACTGTCCGAGTTTTTAGACCCTCTTTCGTCGAGGGGTGCCAGGCTGAACCGACTGGCCGGCTCCTCGAGCTGTCCGGCATGCCGATTGCCCTGGCTTGTCATCCCGCGAGTCCTTTCGATCGGATGCGAGGGGGGATGCCTCGTACTACCCCGAGTGGGCGAGTATCGAGGTTCCCGGTGAGCTGGTAACGGGGAATCCAAGTGAGAGCTCGTGCCCCGTTCGTTAGGGGTCGACTGTGGCCCGGAGGCGGTCTCATAAAGCATGGGGGGCTCAGTCTGCAGGAGTGCCGGGTCCATTCGATAGGACCCGGTGGCTCGATGCCTCCCTCCGAGGGGATCTCACTGCACGTCGAGCCCCCGCTTGGATACACGTGAGGGGCCTCGAGGGCTCGGCCCTCGAGTAATGCCGGAGTGGCGCCCCTTGGTGTCCCTGACTCGGGCGCTCGAAGCCGGCTGTCGAACCCTTTTCGAGGGCCAGCCTTCGCTGCTTCGAGACTTAGGGCGGGGCCCGTTTTTACCTTATGAAGAAGCCTCCGTCGTCTGGGAATCCTTCTGCCCGTTGGGCGCGGCTTTTTAGGCGGAAACGTCGGGGAGTGCGGCGGGCGCGAAGCCGGAGCGACGGTCGTGGCGGGCCCGGGTAGTGGAGCGAATGGAGAGGTAACGCGTGTATCCTGCACCCGGCTCGAGGCGGTTAGGTGGCGCTTGAATGCATTCGGTTACCTTTTTACGTCGTGGGAGATCCCGCCCGTCCGGATTTCCCCCTATAAATATCGAAAGAGGGGAAAGGAACCTTTTACCTTTGCCCTTGCCTTCGCCGCCGCGTAGCCTTTACGCGTGCCTCTCCTTCGAGCTAGTCGATTGGGGACTTCCGGCCGTCCGTCCGCTGCCGATCCGCGCCGCGCCACCGTCATGGCCGCCCAGACACAGATGCTGCCGCCGAGGACTGGAGCTCGTCGAAGGTGACGCAGAGCGAGATGGACTCGCTGGTGGCCCAGGGGCTTCTGCGCCCCAACCCGGAGGAGGGACCCGCATGGTGGGTTATCCCGTCGGCGGAGCACCGGGAGCCGCACCCGCGGAGGGGTATGTGGTGAGCTTCACGCGCTACCACCGTATGGGCTCGGCGTCCCGCCGAGCCGCTTCTTGCGAGGGCTGGCACCATTTCGAGGTGGAGCTGCAACACTCTTCTCCAACTCCATCTCGCACGCCGCCATATTCGCCGCGGTGTGCGAGGGTTACCTGAAGATGGAGGCCGCACTGGGAGATGTTCGTCCATCTCTTCCGGGGCGAGCTCTTCATCAAGTGCCTGAAGCCCAGCGGGAGGCGGCCCGTGCGCATGGGCTCCCTTGCCATCACTGCGAGGGCGGGGACCCTCGTCGGCTAACGTCCCCCGCGAGTACCTGCGATACAAGCTATCCACCAACCAGGCCGGGTGGGACGACCATTGGTTCTATCTGCGGAACGAAGGTGGCCTCCTTCCGCAGTACACCGGCAGGGTCCTTTCGACGCCCGGAGAAGTGGACCTGGGGCGTTGCGGCGGACAGGCAACGCCACCTGGCCCCGCTGATGGAGATGATGAAGACGCTGGTGGATGAGAAGAAGCTGACCGTGCAAGCGGTCATTTGGGCGTTCCACCAGCGAAGAGTTCTTCCGCTGGCGGACCGCCCCTTCTTATGCACGAGATGGGCCCGCAGGCTCAGCTCGAGGCGCGCTCAATCGCTCGAGGATGGCCGAAGAGAGGCTGTCCCGGAACGAGGGCGTCTCCCGGGTGTCGATCACGATCCGGGGGCCGTTCGTCCCTGAACTCCTCCCACCTGGTTGCGATGGCACCCGACGAGGGGTGTCTCGACCTGGTAAGCCTCCTCGAGTCGAGCTATCTCGAGCCTCCTCCCCCTTCTTCCTCCTTCGACCGTTTGCATCCGTCTTGTGGTTTGTCTCATCACGCTTCTCCTTTCTTCAGGGGGGCTTTTACTTGTCGTGCGTCGAGGCCCCGGTGAGGGAGGCCGCCGCGGATGCTCAGGTGAGGCGCCTTTTTCTGTTCAAAAGGACAAGAGAGCGGATGCCAAAAAGAAGAAAGAAGAAAAGAAAAATTGCGTCGCTTAACTCGGGAGCAGAGATTGGCGAAGGCTCGTCGTAACCGTCAGCCTGGGGACGGGTCCCGAGCTGAGCTCCTCGAGCCTGAGGAGGAGAGTAGTGACGAGGAGGAGGACGACGAGGGGATGGATGCGCGCTTGAATGCGCGCGGGGCTCGTCGATGACAGGGCTGACCGCTCCTCTGTGCAGGAGGGTACACTGGAGGTCCCGCCGTCAAAAGGGGCGCGCGGGGCGCAGCCGCGGAAGGCGCGGCGATCTCTGCCTCGTCGGGGGCCCGAGGTACGTCGAGCTCCGCGCCGGATGTGCCCCGGTCGTAAGGAAGCCCCGGACCCGGAGCGCCTCTGCCACATCGCCAACGGAGGCGCCCCGCGTCAACCCAGACGGGGGGTTCGAGAGGGGTCGGGCCTCGAGGGCGGCCGACAGGTCGAGAAGGGTTCGGGCCCGACCCGCGAGCCGTCAAGGGCGACGTCGGGCCCGCAGAGGAGTGGGCTCCAAGAGGAGGCGTCGAGCCCGACGCGCCATCATGAGCGTCGGGGAGGGAGCCCCCGAGCGCCTCGTGACCAGGGGCGCGCCGCCCTCGGAGTCCATCGCCGCACCGCCGCCGGGACGCGAAGCGGACGCCGGAGGGCGCGACCACCAGCGTGGGCGCCGGAGCAGGTCCCGGAGCCCGCGCCGGGGCGAGCGCCACGACGTCAGACGAGGGCGGTGCGGTCGCCCTCCCGCGATGCGGGGCGGAAGGAGGGCTCTCTCCTCGATCGAGCCAGGGGAGGCGTCGGGAGCCCTCCCCCATCCCAGCCCTGCGGAGACGGCCCAGGCGCAGGGCTCGAGCCGTGGGGCGGGCTTGAAGCCCCCGAGTGGGTCCGGCGACTCCGGGAAGAAGCCCAGCCGCCGCTTTGGGTGAGTAGTTTCCTTTGTCTCGTCGGTAGTGAGGCTTCACTTCTTTGCTTTTAATGACGCGCGCCATCTCCATCTTCTCAGGGGGAAGCGCTCCTACCAGGAGGTGGACCCGCTTCGTCAAGCGGGCCAAGGCCTCGAGCCCCGTCGAGGCACAGGCACCTCGAGGTACGGCACCTTCCTCCTCCGCTAGAGAGGCCGCTTGGCTGGAGAAGGCCGACTCCATGGCTCGAGGGGGCCGGATGATCGTCGCAAATTTTGGTGAGGCCGTCGTCATCGACCATAGGGTCCGAGTACTCTTCCTGGTTCTGACATCTCCGTCCGTCTCGTTTTGCAGGGGCCTCCGCTCATGGCATCGAGTCTGCCACCGCCGTATCCGCCGAAGCGCTGCCTCCTCCCCTCCTCCTCCTCCGCGATGGTGCCAACTGGGAGCGCCATCCTTCCCTCACCACGACGGTTGTTCCGGGAGAAGCGTCTGGGGCAAGTACGGCCCCCGCCGGCGTCTGGGGCTGAGGAGACTGCGCCCTTGTGGCTCCAACCAGCACGGGCCGGGCGGCGGAGGAGGAAAGGGGGGGAGAGCGTTGGCGGAGAAGGAGCCGACGGTGGAGGACCTCCTGAACGAGCTAGAGCAGGGCGCTCCTCGCCGCGGGCTCGATGACGGTGGGGCGCTCGTCGTGCCGCCAGCGCCGACAAGGCGCCGGAGGGCCCCGCCAGGAAGAGGGCCCGGGGTCGAGCCTTCCCTCGACCGATCTGCAACAGGAAGCGCCGGCGGAGGGACGAGGGAGTCGGGGCTCGTGCGTCGGCGGCGGGGGGGCGCGTCGGTGTGGGGCTAGCTCCGCCGAGGCGGATCTGCCATCGAGCTCGACCGGCCGATATGCCGTTTCCCGTCCCAATGAGCCCGCCCCTTGCCGTGGTTCCCATCGAGCAGCCGGCCCAGCGGGGGGCACCGCGCGAGGTGCGGTCCATCTTCCGGGAGGTGGCCGCGCTTATGGCGGAGGCGGAGCGGTCCTGCTCCGAGGAGGCGGGCCGATCCGCACAGTGTCAGCCGCCCTCGAGCGGGCCGAGGCGGAGCTTCGAGATCTCCGCGCGGAGCTGAGCCGGAACGCCCAGATGGCAGCCGGCTTAACGAGGCGGAGGCGGAGGTCCGGTGGCTCGAGGCGAGGTCGCCCGATCCAGGGAGGAGGCCGCCGCCGTTCTCGAAGCGTCAAGGAAGGAGGCCGCGGACGCCCGAAGCGAGCCACCTCTGCCCGGGCTGAAGCCGAGGCGGCGAAGCAGGAGGCTGCTGATGCCCTGGCGAGGCCGCCGCCGCCCGAACCGCAGCGGAGGCGGCGAGAAAAGAGGTCGAAGACGCCGTGAGTGGCGCCGCCACCGCCCGAGCTGCCGAGGGGGCGGCGGCGGCAGGAGGTGATCCGCAAGGATCTGGCTGGTGGAGGCGGGCCGGCTGATCGAGGACCTTAGGTCCGAGAAGCTCCTCATGCTGGCCGAGAGCGCAGCAGCTGGAGCAGCGTGCTGAGGCCTGACCAGCGACCTCGCCGCACTGGGGCAATACTGCGACGGTGAGGCTTACACCTTGTTTTTTTTTGGTTCTCGAAGTTCTTTGTTACGCCGTAGGCTCACTCTTCCTGTTTGTTGCGCAGGGTCGAGAAGACGGTCGAGGAGCTCCGTGAGACAAACCAGGCTCTCTTGGACCAGCTCCAAGACGAGACGATGGTGGCGGAGCGGGCTCGCTCTTCCCTCGATCGGCTCGGCTCCATGTGGGGCTCCTCCTGTGGCCGCGGCAGAAGGTGCAATGGCTCGGGGCGATGCCTTGGTCGACGCCTTGTGCTTCTTCGACGCAGCCGCACGGGACCGTGTCCGGCAAGCTCTCCATCACGGCGTCAAGCAAACACTCGCGGTTGTTCGCTCCGGTTTCCGCTTCCCGGTCCATGTTGTCGCGAATGGCTTCATCGAGATCGAGGGGAAGGATGAGGATTGGAACAACCGCCGAGTTGACAAAATTTTGGAGAAGATGGAGAGGCCGGGGACGTCGCTTGGCGAAGATCTTCGAGGAGGACGTGCTGCCTCCTGACGCCAGCAGCGGTGTCGGGAGCCCTCCTCCTTCGAGCTCGGGCGTCGAGTTCGAGCCTGCCATCGTGGACCTCGGGAGGAGTACCGCACCGACGAGGATTGAGGCCTATGTGCCAAATTTGGGCGTCGAGGCCCTTGTAAGCATTCTGTGAGACAAATGAGGGTACGTCGAGACCTGAATGTATATGTGATTTGTTTATGAAAAGAGTTTTCTTTTCAAATGCGTTTGACCGCTTCTCTTTGTCGCGAGCTCGAGTTTCTGCTAACTTAGTCTGTGCTCCTCCGATACGTCGCGAGCCCCTCGAGGGGAGGCGTAGGTAGGGCACCGTAGCCCGGGGGCGTAGGTGGACGTCTACGTCGACGCCCCCGACCCTGGGGGCTCGAGGTACTTTAGGATTTAGACGTCGCTAGTTCACTCGAGGCGCGAGTCGAGACTAGGGTCAAATTTTTGAAAAGAAAACACGCATTTCTTCTGGAGTCTGGGGGGCGTTTACCCCCTTGTCAGCCCCCGAGGGAGGCTCGACCCTGAGCCAGGCAGGGTCGAGGCTACCTTGAGTTGTTAAGGAGCAATGAATGACAATGCACGAGTTTGTTCATTTATTGTGACATGCTTGTACCAAGTGATAAAAATGAACAGGGCCTCGAGGCTTTAAGGGTAGAAGCGACGTAGCTGAGATATGTTCCACGCGTTCGCCAGGATCCTGCCTTGGTCGTCGTGAGCTTGTATGTGCCTGGCTTGAGCACTTCGGCCACGGTGTATGGGCCTTCCCACGGAGGGTGAGTTATGGCGCCCCCTCGATTATCTTGCAGCCGTCGAAGCACGAGGTCCCCCACGCCAGGGTCCCTTTTGCGCACGTGCCTGTCGTGGTAGCATCGAAGTGTTTGCTGGTAGCGTGCAGAGTTGATTAGCGCCACATCTCGGGCCTCCTCGAGCTGGTCCTTGGCGTTGGCGAGCCTTTCGTCACTGGTTTGCTCGTTGTAGGCTCGAAGTCAAGGTGAGCCGTACTCGAGGTCCGTAGGTAAGACGGCCTCGGCGCCGTAGTTAGGAAAAACGGAGTGAACCCGGTGGCTCGACTTGGCGTAGTCCCTGAGGCCCCACAGCACCGAGGGGAGTTCTGTAGCCCACCCCTTTCCGAAATTCTTGAGGGTCTTGAACAGCCTTGGCTTCAGCCCATGGAGTATCATGCCGTTGGCGCGCTCGACCTGCCCGTTGCATTGGGGGTATGCGACCGAGGCCCAGGTTACGCGAATGTTGTTGTCATCGCAGAAGCAGGTGAACTTTTTGCCCGTGAATTGGGTGCCTTGTCGGTGATGACGACATTAGGCACCCCGAACCGGTACATGATGTTGGCGATGAACTCGACACCTTCTCTGGTGGGGTCTCCTATTGGCTTAGCCTCGATCCACTTGGTGAACTTGTCGACGGCCACGAGCATGTGTGTGTACCCTCCACTTGTCTTTTTGAGGGGACCCCGAGGTTGACCCCCAAACGGCAAATGGCCAAGTGATTGGGATCATCTGCAGGGCATGTGCGGGCTGGTGCGTTTGCTTGGCGTAGAATGACACCCATGGCATGCTCGGACCAAACGCTTGGCGTCCCCAATGGCGGTCGGCCAATAGAAGCCTTGACGGAAAGCGTTCCCAACCAGGGTCCTTGGCGCTGCGTGGTGGCCGCAAGCCCCCGAGTGCATATCGTCGAGGAGCTTGCGCCCTTCCTCAAGTGGGATGCAGCGTTGAAGGATCCCAGTCGGACTTCGTCGGTACAGCTCTCGTTCGTCGCCGTAGATGACGTAGGTCTTGGCCTTTCGAGCGATGCGTCGGGCCTCCGTCTTGTCTTCTGGTAACTCACCTTGCGTCAGGTAGTCGAGGTAGGGCGTCCGCCAGTCGAGGCGTCGTGATGACGAAGGGGCGTGTGCATCGACCTGCTTCGCTTCTGCGGACGTCGAGGGCCGCGGGTGTGTCGAGGTGGAGCGGCGAGTGGCGTCGAGAGTCGAGCCCCGTGTCTTGCTCGAGGGGGTGGCGTCGAGGGGCCGCCCCCGGGTCGATTTCGACGGATGGCTCGAAGACGTCCCTCGAGAAGACGTCTGGCGGGTACCTGTTCTGCGCGTGGACGCCAACTTTGCCAGCTCGTCTGCGGCCTCGTTGTACTTCCGAGCTATGTGGTTGAGCTCGAGGCCGTAAAACTTGTCTTCTAGCTTGCGCACCTCCCGCAGTATGCCTCCATCTTGGGGTCGATGCAGCTTGAAGCCTTCATAACCTGGTTGACGACGAGCTGCGAGTCTCCTCGGGCGTCGAGGCGTTGGACCCCGAGCTCGAGGGCGATGCGCAGCCCATTGACGAGGGCCTCGTACTCGGCGACGTTGTTGGAGGCGGGGAAGTGCAAGCGTAGCAGGTAGCGCATGTGTACTCCGAGGGGCGAGATGAAGAGCAGGCCTGCTCCTGCCCCCGTCTTCGTGAGGGATCCATCGAAGTACATGGTCCAGAGCTCGGCTTGAATCTGCGCCGGCGGGAGCTGAGTGTCGGTCCATTCAGCAACGAAGTCCGCCAACGCCTGCGACTTGATGGGCTTTCGCGGGGCATAGGTGATGGTCTCCCCCATTAGTTCGGCGGACCACTTGGCGATGCGCCCCGTGGCCTCCCGATTGTTGACGATCTCTCCGAGGGGAAGGACGACACCACCGTCACGGGATGAGCGAGGAAGTAGTGTTGGAGCTTGCGCCTTGTGACGATGATGCCGTAGAGCAGCTTTTGGATGTGCGGGTACCGGACCTTGGCCTCGGAGAGTACCACCTCACTGGTGAAGTATACCGGTCGCTGGACCGGCAATGTATGACCCTCCTCGTGCCTCTCGACGGCTATGACCGCGCTAACCACCTGGGTGGTTGCGGCCCGTAGAGGAGGAGGGGCTCGGGGAACCGTCACCTTCGGCTGGTCGCGGGGGCACGAGAATTGGTGCAGAAGTCAGCAGCCCCTTCAACTTGGTTAAGGCCTCCGCCGCCTGCCTGCAACGCCGTAGGTCCCAGGGGTTGCCCGGACGCACGCAGGTCCCTTTAAAGTTCTCGTCGAAGACCCTGACTAGGTCGGCCCAGTCATGGATCCGATCCGGCGGGAGCCCCTCGAGCCACCGACGGGCGGTGTCCGAGAGGTAAAGCGGGAGTTGACGTATGATCACGCGGTCGTCGTTCTTCGCTCCGCCTAGTTGGCAGCCAAGGCGGAAGTCCGAGAGCCAGAGCTTGGGCTCGACCTCCCTGTCATACTTCACGATGTTGGTCGGCGGTCGGAAGCGGTCGGGGAGGGTCGAGCTACGGATGGCCCGGCTGAAGACTCGGGGCCCGGGGCTCGAGGACCTGCCGGTCCTCGTCGCTGTCGTAGCGCCCCCCCTCGATGGGCGCTATAGCCACGCTCTTGGGCCCCCTTGTCTTTGCGCCGTCGGTTGATGTCGTTGCGGGCGTCGTTGGGGTCTCGAGCGGCCGGTTGTCGACGATCCGTTCGCGGACTGGCCTAGCTCGAGAGGCGTCCGGCTGGTGGACGGATGCCTCGCGAGCGTCGTGGGGCGTGTCCGCCGGTTTCCCCGAGGCTGCCCCCGTCGTCTGACGCCAAGCTTTCGGCCTGCTGTACCGCGGCTGTCTCGAGGAGGTTTTTCATTTCTCCGAGCATGCGCCTGGCATCGGGGTTGGAGACAGCGGGCAGGTCGCGGCATCATAGCCGCCGCCCACAGACTTTCTGGCGGCCGCGGGAAACATGCTTCAGGGCGTGCTGGTGCCCCGTCCTCGAGGATCGCTGGTGGACCTCTCGAGCCCGGCCTCGAGCTCCGTCCTCGTGGCTGAGGCGGTTCCTGCATCAAGGTTTGCCGGAGCTGCAGCAGGTGTCGTCGTTCCTCTCGGCTTTGGTGATTGCCTCTTGCACTTGTGCGAGTTTGTGCCGCCCGCCATCGTCGTGCTTAGGCGGTGCAGCCGGCGCTCGAGGTTCGTCCCTTCCCAGAACGCGTGATCCGCCTGCCGCGGCATGTCGCTAGGTCCCCTAGGGCGAGGGCCGGCCGTGCGTCGTCGCCTTCGTCCTCGGTATCGCATACACTCCCTCGAGTTGGAAGCACTCCCTGGTGGGATCCCAGAGGTCAGGGTCGTGGTAGTCGTATTCGTCAGAGTCGGAGCCGCTGACGCACGCCGCCTTGGCCGATGCTGGGACCGCAGCTCGCGGTACCATTCTCCGACGGTAGCTCGCCGAGGTGGCTCGAGGGGTCGTAAGAAGTCGCGGTCGATGCCCGGGTGGACGATTTCCAGGCTGGCCATGGCTTGCAGCAGCGCGCCCGAACGCTGCTCCCGTTCCCCACCGTTGCCCTGATGGCGCTCGTCGAGGCGGTGGGCGTGGACAGCCGCAGAGTTGTCGAGGCCTACCGGGAACCTTGGCGTCAGCCGCGGCGCGACCCGTGTGCGAGGAGGTTGAGCGGCGTCGACGGCGCTCGGCTCGGAGGCCTCTGGCCTGGCTCCTGGTCCGTACGCATGACGAATGCGAAGTCGCCAGACGGGCGTGAGTGCGCCCTGGAGGTCTCCGGCCGTGCGCCGAGCGGTTCCCCTTGGGCCCCTGCACCGGCTACGGGGCGTAGGTGTTTGCCGCGGGCACCACCTGCGCCGACGACGATGGTGACGATGGCGCCGCTCGCGACGTGGCGACGTGTGTGGTGCAGGCGACGCGTCATGCCCCCCGCGCGGGGGGGCGTGACACGCACTCGCCCAGGCCCTCCGTGGAGAGCAGAGTCAGCTCTTTCCGTTGCCCGTGGCCAGGAACTCGAGGCTCCCGAACCAGACGACGGCACCAGCCGAGAACGAAGAGGGGATGAAGCCATCCAGGAGTCAACGAGAAATCGGCTCGGGCACGCGAAGTCCCCTACCTGGCGCGCCAACTGTCGGTGTTGTACCCGGGGGTATCACACCAACGAGTAATTGATCGCGTGCTTCTCTCCTAGATGGTGATGCATGGGACACAAGGATTTATCCTGGTTCGGGTAAAGAAGGCCCTACGTCCAGCGGGGGAGATGTTGTCTTGTATTATTGCACCTAAGTGCTTGTACAGGGGAGAATACAAGCTCAGTGAGCGTGGACCGGGGTCCGGACTCGTGTTTGTGCGTGGACTCGTGTGTTGTGTGTCCGTCGTCCCGAATGAGGGCCCTAGCGTCCCCTTTTATAGAGCAAGGGGGAGGCCAGGTTACAAAAGTATTACAGGTGTCGGGGCGCATGCCCCATACGGAGGGGTAGGAACCCTGTCTTGTCGGGACCACTGGAGCCGATGTGATCGTCGCTGTTGAGGCGTCCTTGAGTCGGTGCTTCCATCCCGGGCGCGGACGTGGGTGCGCGACAAGCGTGAGCCGTACACACCCATCCCGGAATGTACAGTACGCGGTGAGGTCCCTCCGGGTCTTGGGTACCTGTCCTCCAACAGCACGAAAGTAGTTAGGGCTCGAAGGGCGCGGAGCCGGCTTCGAGGTGGTGCCACGGGGCCTCGAGGGGCGCGGATCCGGCCTCGAGTGTTACAGTGCAGGGCTCGTGGGGCGAGCCGGCCTTGAGGGGTGACAGTGCCTGGCTCGAGGGGCGCGTAGCCGGCCTCGAGGGTTACAGTGCCTGGCATGGCCGAACAGTGGCTGCACTGGTGTCCTTTTGTGCCCATGCTCGTGGTGAAAACGAGACTTGACCTTTATACCGAGTTACTGTGGTACACGCCATGCACTAGTGGACATGACCGGAGTAGGTGAGGCGTTAAATGCGTGGTATGGGCTGGTACGGCTGTCTGAGCAGCTCGAGGTCCGTGTGTTAAGGCTCGAGGTGTGGGGGCGCGCATGCCCGAGGTCTGGAGGGCTCGAGCGAGACGAGAGCGATCGTGCTCGCCCGAGGCCTGGCTGGGAGGGCTCGGCGAGACGGAGACGGAGCGTTCGCCCGAGGCCTTGCTGGGAGGCTCGGGCGAGACGGAGATAGAGCGTTCGCCCAGGCCTGGTGGGAGGGCTCGGGCGAGTCGGAGATAGAGTGTTCGCCCGAGGCCTGGCTGGGAGGGCTCGGGCGAGTCGGAGATAGAGTGTTCGCCGAGGCCTGGCTGGTAGGGCTCGGCGAGACGGGAACGGGCGTTCGCCCGAGGCCTGGCTGGGAGGGCTCGGGCGAGACGGAGACGGAGCGTTCGCCCGAGGCCTTGCTGGAGGGCTCGGGCGAGACGGAGACGAGCGTTCGCCCGAGGCCTTGCTGGGATGGCTCGGGCGAGACGGAGACGGAGCGTTCGGGTGTTTGCGTTGATTGGGGGTACCCCCTTTTTTTACCACCGACACTCACACAAAGCGCACCTAGTTACACAAGTGCTACCCGAGCTGGCCTCCTCAAGAGACTCAATCTTGGCATTCTTCTCTGCTAACTCGGTCTGCAAGACTGGACAAGACTTGCAAGCACCCAACAACAAGGGTCTAGCCCGGAGCTCATCCACCTCTCCTACCAAAGCAGCATACTTACCTCTCAAAGTGAGAAGGTCAGTCATGTGCCTGGTGCACATCTCGCACTCACTCTCTCAGACACGACCACGGTGCTTAGTAAACTCAACTCCTTCACCGTGTCCTCCCACTTCTGCCTAAACTCCTTGCGCTCTCTAGCAGCACGCCTAAGCAGCTTATCTTGACTAAGAAGCGCGGCAGTAAGCTTATCGACCTCAGCAGAATGCTCATCGTGGGTCATAGATACCTGGGAGGTGTCGTCGTCGTCGTCCGAGGGGAGTCCTCCAGCTTGCCGTTGACTCTCCCAAGCGCCATGGTGCAGAATCCCTCGTCGTCGGCGAAGAAGCAAAGTCCCGTTCAGCTCGTCCTCAATCCTCTTCTTCTTCCGGACTCGTCATCGCTTGAGCAAGCGGAGTCGTCATCCGAGCCGTCGACGTCGCTGACGTGGCGAAGAACGCACGCTGCTCAGCCTGGGCCTTCTCCAAGTACTTCTTCTGATGTACTCCTTGCGAGGCCGCCCCTCCGCTTGTGCCTCGCGGGGACGTACTTTTCCTTGCGCTTGCCGGAGTCGTACTTGTGCCCATGATCGCCCTTCCAAGATGTGTTCTTCTTCTTGGGACAGTTGGCGATGAAGTGGTCGGGGTCGCCGCACTTAAAGCATCCTGAGCGTCCTCCTCCGCGGTGACGGTTCATGCGGTTGTTGTGGAACCGCGAGAATCGATTTGCGAGCATCGCTAGCTCGTCATCCCCCAAAGACTCCAGCTGGTCCTCTGTGACAGAAAAGAGTGAAGAAAGTGCAAATCCTCTAGAGGGGTTAGCAGAAGAGCCAGAAACCAAAGCCATAGTCGGGCAGAAGGATTTTCATAGAAGCCCTCGCCATGGCGTCAATCTCACTAGACTTGAGTTACTAAAGAGCTCGTCGCAAGTGAGGGTCTCATAGTTAGACGATTCGATGATCGCCTGGACCTTGAGTCCCACACCGACCGATCAGAGTGTGCAAAAGTTTCAAAGCCCTCTCATGATCGTCAAAAGGCAACAGCTCCTTGTTCGCTCTCATCTTGTTGACAATGACCTGAAAGCGAGCGAATAAACTCTTCTGCTCTCGCTAGCATGTGTCGAAAGTTCTCGTACTCCCGCTTGTGCGACTCGTAGAGACGGTATTTGACTTGAGTGGTTCCCTCATGGAAGCGCATGAGGGTCGCCCAAATCTCACGAGCCGTGGGGAGATGAGAAACGCGATCAAACTCGGACATACTCAAGCAGGAGAACAAAGCGTTACACGCTCGGCTATTGGCTTCGTGCTCATCTATCTGAAGTTGAGTGACACGAGCAGCCAAGACAACGTAGTCTGCCTTGTTGCAAATCTAATCTCCAAACCGAAGAGCCCATGCTCTGGAGATAGGCCGACATGCGTATCTTCCAATACGCATAGTTCGTCCCATCAAAGAACGACGGTTTGCCCACGCCGCGTTCCATGTCGCCTTCTGTGGATCTGGAACCGGCTAAGGTGGAAGATCCTTAACCTGCTCTGATACCATTGAAGGACCGACAAGCAACCAGAAGGCGACCAGAGAGGGGTGAATGGGAGCTTCAAAATTTCCTTTCGGAAACTTGTCACCACTGTACCAGTAATCAATCCCCAAAGGCAAACCCTAGAGCTTGCTAGTGTCCACGACCCTAGATGTAGGGTGGATGCTTCCAAGAAGCACAGCGGGACACTACACAACTCTAGAAACCCAACACAAAAGCCGGAAACCAAATCCGACAACGAACGAACGAATCTCGGACGAAACAGCGCAAACTGAACTCGGCCGGACTCTGGCCCGCGTCCGGTCTATGAGCACCGGACGCGTCTGGTCGGACCAGAGCTGATTTTGGAGCTCTCTGTTCCTTACCGGACTCACTGACGACTAGCGTCCGGTCGTGTATCGAGCGTCCGGTCAGCAGAGACAAAACAGATGAACAGTATGTATCCAGTCACACGCGGAGCTGCGTCCAGTCCGAGTCAGAGCAAAGATATGAGCAGTAGACCGATTAGAGAATAGAGTGACGGACGGTCAGTCGTCGTGGTCATTCCGACCACGGGGTCAGTGTCCGTCACCCGTGCCACGTCCTCTCGTCTTAGCACAGTTCGTTCACCGATTTGACTCAATCTCTCCCAAAACGAATCCTCTAGGGATCAAACTTGGTGAGATGAGTCACAAGGAGGATAGTGAGCTATCTCTAGGAGATCATGGCTCGAACCTATCTCCAAATCGATGAATCGAAGAAATTCGGGGGAGGGGAGAAAAACTTGACCTAAACAAAAATCGATCGATCTCCTAGACCGTGAGGTTAGAGGTGAATTCCTTCGGTCGAAAGAAGTGCCTCACAATCTAGAACAACTTGGTTCAAACGGATTTGCAAAAGATGAACCGAGCGAGGAGATCAAGCGACGGGAAAAACGTGGAGAAAAGGATTCCGCGAAGAACACAAACAAAACAGGAATCACAGGCACAGATTTGCAACCGTGTGGCTACCACACGCTACAATAGTGAGATTACGGTCTCACTTCCTCAAAATCTCACGGGCACAGAGGTATTGTTCTCTTCTCTGTGGATCTCAGTTTCGCTACAGCAGGGGATGGAGAGAGCAGGAAACCCTAGAAGCAAAGAGCAAATGACTTAGATAGAATGGGAGGAGGGTGTCTCCCTCTACTTATCCTAATTCTAATTCCTACTCTACCCCTCTCTAATTACAGAGCGAACCAGCTAAACCCTAGGGTTATTCTGGACCAACTCAAGGTAGGTGGTGATCCGACGGCCACGCCCGCACAACTCGTAGCGTTGCCTCGACGCAACCTCCCGATTGCCGCCACGTGCCGCCCTCGCTCTGCACCCCCAGTTTTGTGGCCCAAACTGGGAAACCAGCCTTTCCAGCCAACCCCCGGTTTTGAGGCCCAAACCAGGAAACCACCCTCCAAGTCCATCCCCTGGTTTTGAGGCTGAAACGAGGAAACCCTCCAACGCCCAGGTTTTGAGGCCCAAACCTGGAAATCGTCCTCAGCCCGAGTTTTGAGGCCCAAACTCGGCAAACCCACAGCACCTAGGTTTTGTGGCCCAAACCTGGAAACCGTCCACCCGAGTTTTGTGGCCCAAACTCGGAAACCGTCCGCCCGATGGTTTTTCTCTAGCTTTACCACCAAACCGAAGTTGTAGAGGGGATGCACCGCCCGTGCACCTCGTCCACCGACACATGTCCCCAGGTCCTCGACCCGAGCAACACCATGCCCTGCAAGTCTCCGCTCGTCGTTGTCCCAGGCTGTCAGCCACCACAGCTGATCCTCAGGCCACCGGTCCCTCAGTCCAAGCCTCACGTCCACCCTTCACCGCTCCCGGTCCGTCGGCATGACACGTCTCTACTTGACCTTCACCTTGCCCTCGATCACTGTCTCCGTGCTCGACACCTGCACAACACAAGCCAAAGAACATGCAATCAACCTGTTGACAATCACTCATCACTCCGAGACTCGGCATACACCCATGTATCCGCAGTTATGAGCTATGCCTACCTTTCTGTTGCACTGTCCTTGTAATGAGCATAGAAATATAATTATGAAAATATTCCTTCGGGTATTCTTGTCACTAACCTTTCCAGGTCTGGAGCAGAAAAGAACGAAGGAACAACAAACACAAGGTATGTTCCATCAATCATCATGCAACATTGAGTTACATTCATCCAATCTTGATTTACAAAATCCAAGCTTGGGGAATAGACTTTCTAAGAATATTTCTTGCCATGTTGCTATGATGGTTGTCCCTACCTTTAGGATATGCTCATATACTAATCATACTCTTTCATCACCATCTGAATAAATCTCTACAATGCTTTCATGTTATCTTTATTTGTTATAGTATATTCTTGGTTTTTGAAGTATTATCATACACCTTTTAAATTAGGCATGGGGCTTAGTTTAACTGTTTCCATGAATTAAAGTAAGACATGGTGTCTGGTTTGATTCTTGAGCTAAAAGGTGTGCTGATTTTACCTCTAAAGGCTTTTAAATTAAGTATGGTGCTTAGGTTAAAATGCCTTCCTAGATCAAATTAGACGTGGTGTCTAGGTTGATTTCTGAACTGATAGTATGCTATAGTACAATATTGGATATTTTGTTGGACTAACCCCTGCAGGGAAACTTTTAATATCAAGTTTGGAAAGTTCGGAGATAAACTCACACTGGAGATGAAGAGACACAGAATTCAACAACTTTGCAGAATGAAGACTCACTCATTCATCATGGATGAAAGAACTGTGAGTATCGAAGTTTATTTATTTTGTCTTCTACTGCAAGTTATCGTTTGCCTTGGATCATGTTAAAGTGCAGCCAACACATAAAATACTAGTCTATGTTAAAACAATCCTAAAAACATCTTTTGATTAGCATAGATGCAAAATACATAAGTTATGGATAACACCCATGTTTCAAATTCTTGCAATCCTTCGGGTATATATATCCACTAACGTTATGCAGAAGAGAGATTTTGTTCATCCATGGTTTGGTCTGAACATTGAAGATCCAAAACTCAAACCATAGACACACAAAACCTACTCTCAGATCACAAATGGTGCTATTCTAGCTTTGAGTCTTGCTTGGGCGCTGATGACAAACAGGATGCAACCTACCTCGTATGAGACAACCTATGCCTGCAACCATCATTGCCCAAGACATCAAGACAAGAAGTGGGAAGTTATCCTCTTTTCTAATCAAGAGCTAGCTTGGGAGACAAGATGGTACCACTACAACAATAGCAAGATCTACAAGTCAAACACATGCATGAACATGTTGTTTGGAGTCCATCTTCATCACAAGCCAGCCTGGGAGACAATTCCGTTGTCTAGATGTGTTTCACAATCAAAGGGAGGAAGGAGAAACCCAACTTCAAACATATTGATCTTCTACTCACCACTTTGTTCAATACAAACCACTAGATATTGTCCCATTCAAGAAGAAGAATATGATCCACCACTCATTCTTGGAATATCGTTCTTGAACACCATCAATATTCATCTTTGTCGGACATCCTGGAGAAGTCAACTTTTGGATCTTTCGCTGCATCTTCAACATCTATATCACTTATGAGCAGCCAAAGAGAACCAAGAGAAGACGTCGAAGGGAGAACCAACTGCCAAGAATTGAGGAGGGCATCATGAAGGATGAAGCACTGCGCCACATGAGTTAGAAGATGGAGAGAAAGTACCTGAACCAGCAAATCAAGAAAAACAACCGATAAGATCTCCATCATCTAGACACTATGAGAGGACAAGTCTCAGTTGTGACATTACAAACAAAATCTCTCATGGAGGCACTCGAGTAGCAGCTCTAATTCAAGTCCTTGCCAACCCAATGATTAAGGAAAACAAGAAAGGTGACAAGAGAAGAATGCGGAACTGTCCCTACATCCTCATAGTACAAATTAATACAAGAAAGAGAGAGGATCCTAGTCAGCATACTCGAGGAACAATGCACCTTCACTGATAAGTCGACACAAGAGAAGGAAGGTCGATACCTTTAAAGATGATTCCACTGTGATCTTCCTCCTCTCAAGCATATTGTGAGACAAACAAGAGAAGACAAGCATTCATAAACAACAACCAGCTAGACAAGAGAAGCTTCCACAAGGTGGTTCAGACAATCACTTTCCAATGACAAAGTAACATTTCAAGGTAAGTAACCATCACTTTAAAAGCTTCTTCTTGATTCTAGTATGAACATAAATAAAGAACTAAACATGTTTAAGTTGCACCTCACTTGATCCAACCTAATCAACTCAACATGTTTAGTCCTTTGATCTTTGTTCCTAGCTTACTCTCTTGAATCTCACTGTCTTAACTAAATGAGCTAAATGTTTGCATCTAACCTTTGGAAGATGATATATCTCAATCATGAAAAGATCAACACTTTTGCATAGATTATCCTTCCTTGGGTTAAGTAATTGATTTGTTAAAATTTTAAGATGCTACTTTCATGCTCATCCTCTGATCCTATCACTCATGTTAAGATTGAATAGAACACATAAACAACAAGTTTGTCTTGTGCAATGTGCCTAAGGTTAGAGAGGAATAAACAAAACTTTTGGTTTTGTTGGTGTTTTTCCACCAACAGAGCCCATGCACTTGATCTCTACCTTGTCTTTATGAGCAGGACACACTCTTGAGCAAAACAGGAAAGTTTGTCACTCCCAAATTCTACAGAGTGAAGGTCCTAGATCTACAAGAACATGAACACTGAGCAAGATGCTGCCAGCTTCCATAATTAACGCTTCATTTCAAACTGCTGGACGAACGAAGAACAAGAGTGACACCATATCAAGAGGCATAAACAAGAAGGAATGATGGAAGACGTCGTAGTCAGAATTAGAGGTCATGAAGTCCCCACAGACTTCTTGATCCTCGACATAGGAGAAGACGATGATGTCCACCTCATCCTAGGAAGACCATTCCTCTACGCTACAAATGCAATCATCTACAAGAGGAAATCCATTTTCACTTTCCTGGAGAAAAGGCACGATGCAACTTCATCAACTACATGCCCAATGAAGCACCCAAGAAGAACAAAAGTGAAAGACACCGCTCTCAATGCCAAAGAAGACAAGCTATCAAGAATAGAGGGCCAATCATGATGAAGAAGCTATCGCCACTGTCCCAGAAAAGAAAGGAGAGAAACCTCAAGACAGTGAACCAGAGGAAGTGAAGACTCAGACCAAGAAAGTATGGAAGAAAAAGTCTGCACCTAAGAGGTACAATCAATAACAACTTTCCAAACGTCTGACATACCTTGGGAGGTCTAAACCAAGGGAAGGTCCGGTTCATCGGACCTAAATATCCGAACCTTCGCCAAAAGGTAAAAATCGGTAGTTATCCTCATATTTATTTTCCTGCATATTTCTCATATTTAATTCTTAGTCATTTATTGCATCATCCATTTAGTTTCACAAACATTTTAATTTCTGCATTGCATTAGAAAAAATAAAAATATTTACATGCATAATATAAAGCCCCATGTGAATAATTCTATGGCATGTAAAAACCCAAAGGAATGTTCACCGTGGTGGCATAAAAATAAATATGCATGCATTCATCCTGTGCATTTTCTCTTGCATCATAAAAAAATATAAAATACAAAAATATTAAGAAAGAGATCTTACTGAAATTCTAGACAACTAAGGCTTAAGTGGCCAACCACTAACGCTTAATCTGTCCCACAATTTGTTGTCTATTTGAGTTTCACAGGATTTGAAAGGCCAAGAAAAGCTGACGAGCAAGTGAATGCTCATCTACTGTTGGAGCACTGTCTCAACAAACATCAACATCAATCAAAGCTCTGATAGAGAAGGACATATCCACTGCCAGTCTGCTCCATTGCAAGATCGAACGACTACGTCAACATTCAGCTGGGGGAAGGCACCCCATGTATCCACGTAAGTATCTTTATCCTCTTAAGTTTTTCATTCTATAAACAAATTCAAACACCAAAAATATGTGAGCACATGAAGGTCACTCTTAAAAATGAAAACACCAAAAATATGTGAACACATGAAGGCTCACCCTTAAAAAGAAAGAACAAAAAAATATGTGAGCACATGAAGGCTCACCATTAATTAAAAAAAGAGACAAAAATATATGAGCACATGAAGGCTCAACACTATTAAGGGAACCAGCTTGGGGGAGACGCACCCCCGTTATCTTCGCATTCAGGTATGTCTTTATTATTATTACTACTACTATTATTATTGGCTTTATTTTATCTTAAAGTGTGTTAGATTAAATAAATAAAATAGTGTGTCTAGTTTGTTTTAAGAAGTTGATGACTAAAGAAGAACCCTCTCTCTAATCTTTTGCATGGAAATGATGAATAGTTGCTCTATCTAATTTCTTTCAAGTACCTAGCCTTCAAAGCATGAGTTCTCCTAATAATAATGATGCCTTAAAATAAAATTAAATACATGGATGGCAAATACTTAATCTAAGGTCTAGGTAATTGGGATGACATGTGATGATCTGAGCTGCTATTATCTTGTTCTAAACAACACTAAAGTTCCAGATTTCTAAATATGAAGATGACTAATAATTGCATTGAGTTAAATTAAGCTTTGTGACCCTATGAGAGTTTATCTTGCCATTGAATTGAGATCACTTACACATTTCATCCATCTTTCGCATAAATGCTCATATTATTGTTGCTACCCTCTCAGAAGTTTTTTGGAAGCATGTGGCTATTTAAAAAAAAGAAGAAAAAAAGAGAAGAAAAAAAAGAAAGAGATCTGAGGAAATAAAAAGGGACAAGTGTCCGAAACCTCAAAAGATAGATCCCGAGGAAATAAAAAGGGACAAGTGTCCGGAACCTCGAAAAGAAAAAAAAAAAAAAATGGGCACGTGTCCGACAGTAGAATTAGCCTGATAGCCATATGTCTCTGATAAACAGAAGAGAGTGAATATATTCAAAAGAGCATCCGACTCCATTTTTCCATACACATGCACTTCTTGATTCAATGGTTGGTTGACTTTCTCTTTGGATCCATTGTTTAATTTGACAACACATGTATTAAAGCTTTTAAAAAATTAATTAAAACTCCGGGATAAGGTGAGTGAAAGAACTAGAGACATAGTGCTTGATTTGATAGTTCAATCTCTCAATTATTTAAGATCTAGGTAAGAGTAATAAGCCCATGAAGAAAAACATGATATGTTTCGGAGAAATTTTGTTTAAGGCAGGTATACTTGTTGAAAGTGAAGATATTGTAGCAACTCCTGATCCATTGTTAAGTTTTGGTTTTGCTAAGGGACTAGCAAAGGTAAGCTTGGGGGAATTGTTGACACTGGTTATCTATTAAAATAAAGGATAAATAAATATGAAAAGGGCATGAATTCAGTCACCAACAAAGGTTTAGGGTTTTAATTGACAATATTCCATGAGTTTTGGTGATTGTGATTCTGCAGGGACTAAAATCAGGAAACCAACATTGATTGCTTCCCCTGAAAGAAGAAGAAACGACGCGAGGATAACACAACCGGCACGTCAGGAATATTCTAGAAGACTCCAGAGGACACCAGGAGACCGACCGGTCTCCCCCTGGGCCCGCTGGCTTCCGTCTTCTGCAAGCTTCCTCCACCGCCTCCTAGGATGCATCTCCACCGTCCCTGAAGTCAGTTTGATCCAACGACCGTGGTTGATCCCTCAAGGCTATATAAGCAGGCCCAGACCCCCCTCTCCAGGCATCTCCATCTTCATTATTCATCTCACCATCAGAAACTAGGGTTTCAATTAGAAGTAGAGGTCCCTCTAGATGATCTCTTCTAGTTCATCTAGAATTAGATCTAGTTCATCTAGTTGTAATCAAGAGCCAGCTATCAAGTAGAAGACTAGTACCCCTCTAGTTTTAGGTTTAGAACCTAGTCTTATACTAGAACTAGAAGAGAGAGAGAGGAAGAGATTAAGAAGGAGCTCTGGCATGTCGGATCAACTTCTTCATCTTGTACCTGCGGATTCAAGTTCATCTTCAACTTACTTCAGCGATTGATTCGGTAATCAACGTCTATATTTAAGTTTGAGTTATTCTGGACTCTCTTTTGAGTACTTTAACTCTAAGTTGCTCTAGAGTTAGAGTAGTTGGATAGTGTAAGCGTGGTGCTTAGACTTGATAACTCATCATAAATGCCTCCTATAACGCCGGTAGTAGTGGTTGTTCGCAAGGGTGACTCTTATAGCCTTGTTGATTCTTCTATAGTCCACTTACCCGTATGTAGGCTCGGTAGGATTATACATTTGCATAAAAGACTCATACTCTGCTTGTGATCTTTTATGGCAACTTCCCCACCAAGAATAATATAAACATATCACTCTTAAATTGGAATTAGACAGCCTTAATGATCCCCTCTATACTTCTAGGTTCTCCGTCCTTGTTAGCTACTCAGGGGTTATATTTTTTGAGACTTAACACTATCTGTTCCTTTGGGTTCGATATTAAAACTGGGTTACTCCGGTGAAGTGCTACATCGGTAGGTCTTATCTATGCGCTTGCGGATAAAGTAGAGTGTGCGTTAATTTATACCAACAGCCACCACCCAGTGAGGGTGATTTCGGTCGCCCTTCACCCAAATCCTCCCAAATCCAATTAAAATCAAAATCCCTTGTTCCCAAACTTGGAGAAGATGATCACGAGGTAGTTAGAAGACTATCCCCAAGAAATCATCCGCTCAAATCAACTCAATCAACGGGAAATCGAAGGGGAAGGTGTATGAACGAAAAAGCGCCACGAAAACAAAATCGACCCGATCTACTTGTTCGTGAGGAGTTAGATGAATTCCTTCAGTGGAAATGATCTCCTCACTATAAAGAACAAGTTGATTCAAATGGATTTCGAAAAGACACAGTAGAGAGGGAGATCGAGTGACGGGAAAATCACGGAGAAACGAAGAACGCGAAGAACACGAACAAAACGCGAATCAACACATCAATCTTCAACCGTGTGGCTACCACACACTACAACAGTGAGATTACGGTCTCACTTCCTCAAAATCTCCAGTACATAGAGGTATGGTTCTGTGCGGATCTCAGTTGCTACAGCAGGGGATTGGAAGAGCAGGAAAACCTAGAAGGCAAAGAGCAAATGACTGAGATAGGATGGGAGGTGGGTGTCTCCCTCTACTTATCCTAATTCTAGTTCCCACTCTACCCCTAACTAATTACAGAGCGAACCAGCTAAACCCTAGGGTTATTCTGGACCAACTCGTGGTAGGTGGTGATCCGACGGCCACGCCCGCACAATAGGTAGCTTCGCCTCGACGCGACCTCACCGATTGCCGCCACCGCTCTGCTTGTCCTTTTCCCGGACTTCGCCCCCAGTTTTGAGGCCCAAACCGGGAAACCAGCCTTCATGACCAACCCTCGGTTTTGAGGCCCAAACCGGGAAACCAACCATCCACCGCCTGAGTTTTGTGGCCCAAACTCAGAAACCTGCAGCGCCCAGGTTTTGAGGCCCAAACCTGGAAACCGTCATCAGCCCGAGTTTTGTGGCCCAAACTCTGAAACCATCAGCGCCCAGGTTTTGAGGTCCAAACCTGGAAACCATCCACTCGGTGGTTTTTCTGTGGCTCAACCACCAAACCGAGCCGTAGAGGGGATGCTCCTCCCTTGCACCCCGTCCACCGACACGTGTCCCCAGGTCCTCGACCCAAGCAACACCGTGCCCGCAAGTCTTCGCTCGTTGCTGTCCCAAGTTGTCAGCCACCACAACTGATCCTCAGGCCACCGGTCCCTCAGTCCAAGCCTCACGTCCGCCCTTCACTGCTCTCGGTTCGTCGGCACGGCACGTCTCTACTTGACCTTCACCTTGCCTTCGATCACTGTATCCGTGCTCGACACCTGCACAACACAAGCCAAAGAACATGCACATCATCCCAGTTGATAATCACTCATCTCTCTAGACTCGGCATACACCCATGTATCCGCAAAATTAAATATAATACTTAGAAATATTAAATGAAGAACCTGGAGATTACTTGAAGACGAACTGGATGCTGCACCAATACAATGTCGAGGAAGATCCGACAGATCCGGCTCCTCCTCAGCTCTCTCCTACTTCTCTCTCTAATCCGACCTCTAATTACAACTAGATGAACTAGACAACTAGAACTAGAACTAGAAGAACTAGAACTAGATCTAATTCTAGATGAACTAGAAGAGATTCATCTAGAGGGACCTCTACTTCTAATTGAAACCCTAGTTTCTGATGTGGAGATGAATAATGAAGATGGAGATGGCTCTTGGGGGCGCCTCTTGGCCTGCTTATATAGCCTGAGGTGGAGTAGGGGCAAGGAATCGCCATGTCATCGATCCGCGTCACGTTTACAACTCTCCGTTGGATCAAACCGACTTCAGGGACGGTGGAGATGCATCCTAGGAGGCGGTGGAAGAAGGTTCCAGAAGGCGGAGGCAAAACGGCCTCCGTGGCCGACCGGTCGGTCGGTGGGCCCCCGTGGCGGGCCGCCTCGTGGTGTCTTCTGGTGTCTTCTAGATCCTTCTTTTGCACGTTTCGTTGCGAAATTAATATCTTTTCATCCGGGACTCCGAATATAGCAAATGATATGTCAGTTTCGTTCGTCTCGATGAGCTCTTCGCAATGGTGCACTTCAATTCATCACTTGAGATACTTTTATATGGTAAAAATATGGATGCCCTACAAAACAAGTGAGAGCACCAAGACTCGTGGAACTTGTTAGATTCAAACCCTACAACTATGCTTTGTGATTCATTTAGTGTCATTTCATGCAATAGTTGATGATTAATTATGAGCATTAGTGAGCATCAACACTGTCC
Source organism: Coix lacryma-jobi var. lacryma-jobi (assembly GCA_009763385.1). Lineage (NCBI taxonomy): Eukaryota > Viridiplantae > Streptophyta > Magnoliopsida > Poales > Poaceae > Coix > Coix lacryma-jobi. The sequence continues at coordinate 127,301,503 of CM019825.1, read as the reverse complement.
GTGAGTTGCAACGGCGGACTGTCCGCCGGTCACTCCGGACCAAAACAGCCGAGCCGCGGAGCCACTGATCTGGCTTGAGCCTGACGCACAGACTGTCCACGGGCAAGGTGGCGGACTGTCTGCGACCACCCAGAGAAGGCAATTTTGATCGCCCTTCTCTCCAATCTCCCCAAATTCGATCCAAATCAAAATCCCTTGATCCCAAAATTGGAGAGGATGATCTCTAGGTAGTTGGCAGACTAATCCTAAGAAATCATCTGCTCAAATCAACTCAATCACCGGGAAATCAAAATGGAAGGTGTAGGAATGAAAAAATCGTCACGAAACTTGAATCGACCCGATCTACTTGTTCGTGAGGATTAAGATGAATTCCTTCGGTGGAAATGTTCTCCTCACATCAAAGAACAAGTTGATTCAAGTGGATTCGAAAAAGACGCAGCGAGGAGGGAGATCGAGTGACGGGAAAATCATGGAGAAAAGAAGAACGCGAAGAACAAGTTCAAAACGCGAATCACAACCACGATTGCTAGACGAAATCTGTCCCCACGAGGAGACAACGGGAATCCAGTCCTGTTTCCGCAAAATCCAAATACACAGAGGTATGATTAAGCCGTCTCTGCGGATCTCAGTAGCTACAACAGGGAATGGGAAGCAAGAAACCCTAGAATGAAAATAGCAATGGCTGAGATGGTTCGGAGGGAGGGGTTGCCTCTCCTAATATAGCCTAATACAATTATTCCCCTTCTACCCCTACTGCTAATGAGCGAGCAGGCTAACCCTAAGGGTATTCCTGACCAACTGGAGGTTGATGTCGATCCGACGGCAACGCCCGCACATCAGGTAGCTTCGCCTCGACGTGACCTCAGCGGATGCCGCCACGTGCCGCCTCGCTTCTTCCGTCCTTTTCATGGACCTCCCCCGGTTTTGAGGCCGAAACTAGGAAACCTGGGCCTTCCCCCGGTTTTGAGGCCAAAGCCAGGAAACCTGTGGTCCATCGGCTGAGTTTTGTGGCCCAAACTCAGAAACCCTCCAGCGCCCAGATTTGAGGCCCAAACCTGGAAACCGTCCTCAGCCCAAGTTTTGTGGCCCAAACTCGGAAATCGGCTGCACCCAGGTTTTGAGGCCCAAACCTGGAAACCGTCCACTCGGTGGTTTTTCTGTGGCTCAACCACCAAACCGACGTCGTAGAGGGATGCACCGCCCGTGCACCCCGTCCACCCGTAAGTCTTCACTTGTCGCTGTCCCAGGCTACCAGCCACCACAGCTGATCCTCAGGCCACCGGTCCGTCAGTCCAAGCCTCACGTCTGCCCTTCACCGCTACAGGTCCATCGGCACGACACGTCTCTACTTGACCTTCACCTTGCCTTCGATCACCGTCTCTGAGCTCGATACCTGCACAACACAAGCCAAAGAACATGCGCATCATACCAGTTGACAATCACTCATCATCTCAAGATCTGGCATATAGCTATGTATCCACATTTCGTGGAGCTCTCTGTTCGCGGCCGATTAATCCAACCACCGACCAAAGGTCGGTACCACCGAGGGTCGGTAGTACCGGCCTTATGGTGGTTTTGGATGGTTGGTACTACCGACCATGGGTGGTCGGTACTACCGACAAGCCTCGGGACTGGTGGACTATAAATAGCCTCCCACTTCACTTATGACCGTTACCCACTCACTCCATTCATTCATTGCGACCTACCAACTGACAAAAGACTCTCCAAGCATTGACTCCTCCCCTCTCTCTCCCCCCCTTGCTCCTAGATTCATTCCCTTGCAAGTTTTGAGCTAGGGAAGTGAGATTAGAGAGTGGGAAGCTTTGATCTACGACTTGAGCACTTGGTTCCTCATCTAGCTGACTTGGTTTGTGTCTATTACTCTTGGGTTATTTGAACACTAGCCGGTTAGGTGCTCTTCGTGGTAGCCCATGTTGATTCATTTGTGAGGGCTCCCCGAAGCGTTTGTATTTCCCCTGTGATTTCTAGTAGAGAAACTCGGCTAACCTTTGTGGTGGCTTGAGTGAGGCAAGGAGGTGAAAGAGACTCCGACCTTGGTGGTCACCTCAACAACGAGGACGTAGGCACTTCTTAGTGAAGTGGCCGAACCTCGGGATAAATCTTGTGTCCAGTGTGCTTGTTGGATTTGCTTCTTCGTTATTTTGTTTGCACTCGTGTTCTTCGTGTTCTTCCTCCCTCCTCTCTCATTCTTAGGTGTGGGAAAGCTCGATCAACACTTTAGGGAGGAGCCACTACTTGGACAAGGTATAAACTTCATCTACATCTCCTAGGGAAACCTTGGTATTAGCTAGATTCATTTTTGCATCTCGTCCATCTCGATTTCGTAGCTGCTCCTAGGTTGTCGGTAGTACCGACCCTTGGAGCCGCTAGTACCGACCCCAGTAGCACCGGCCCCTACAGTCGGTAGTACCGACTGTTTGATCTGATATCCTTTTTGAGCTTTGAGTTTCAGGATTCTAGATTTTTAAATAGCCTATTCACCCCCCTTTAGCCATTCAGACCTTTCACATGGTCATCGGACGCAGGGGTTGAGCGTTCGATGTGAGGGTGCCGGGGCGTCCATTGTGGCGCTGAAAAGAGCTGAAAAGAGCAGTGGCATCAGTGCGTCCAATGCCTGGCATTGGCGCGTCCGATGTCACATTAACCATGGCGCGAAGGATTATGACCGTTAGGATTGGGCGGCTCGAATTCGTATCTAGGGGACACGTGGTGCTCATCGGAGCATCGGATGGCCCCGACACCGGCGCGTCCGTTGGTCGCGTTTTCAGCCCAAAGGCTATGCCGACTTGAGTGGCCTATTTAAGTGGCTTGGCCGGCTCACATGGGTTCTCTCTTGCACATTTTGATGCCTAAGCATTCTTGTGAGCATAGCTAAGCCTCCCCGCTCATCTCTAGAGTTGATTTGGTCAAACTAAGCGAGATTGAGTGATTAGTGCTAAGATTTCAAAAAGAGTTCATTCTAGTGGCACTAGTTCTTCGCATCGGCCTTGAGTTGCTTGTTACTCTTGGCATTTGTTGGTGTCTAGACGGCTTGGAGGCATTGAGGTGGAGTTGGCAAGAGAAGGAGATTGTTCTTGGCCACCACCATTCGTGATTGTCAGAGGTTTTGGAGCCTCACCTCGTCGGAGCGGCAAGAGGCATCCTTAGTGGATTGCTCGTGTCATTGAGCTACCTCACTAGCGGTAGATTCTTGTGGCGCTCTTTGTGAGCTTGGCTTTGTGCCGATTAGCCACCGGGTCACCTAGTGTTGGTTGACACAACGGGGAGTAGCGTGCCGGCAAGCACGTGAACCTCGGGATAAATATTGGTGTTCCGTGTGCTTATTGTGATTGTGCATCCATCTTGTTGATTGGCTTCACGAGTGGATTTCACCGATGATTGGCTCTCTACTAGGCGATCCCGAAGGCTCGGTGAAACCACCTCTATCTAGCTCATTTACTTTGTGCATTTACTTTGAGCTATTTCTTTTGTGTAGTTACATTCACTTGTTATACATCTTTCTTGCTATATACCTTGTGTAGGTAGTTGTGATTAGTTCACTACAATTGCCTTTCATACCTTCACTTGATCATAGTAGATACTAGCTTTAGATTGATTGTGTGACATAGTTTTATTAGGTAGAATTGTTGGATAGGTGGCTTGCAACACACTATTAGGCTAGCGCAAAAAGCTTTGCTATTTGTTATACTAATGGTGTTTGCCTAAGTTATTTTGTAGAAATTTAATTAGGCTATTCACCCCCCCTCTAGCCAAGTCAGACCTTTCACATGTCCTGCGTAACTCTTGGTGTAAGAATTAGCATTTTATAGGTGAGTGCGCGTGAGTCTTGGTCATGAGAGCACGATAAATCTCTTGCAAGGGTCACAACAGTTTGACAAAACTCAATACAACAGCAGGTAGCATGTGTAAAGTTTCTAATGACATCGACATATGGCCTTGGTAGGAAATTCAACGTCACCGAGGAGACAAGCTATTGATTTTTAAATTTTGTAAGAAAAAATTCCCAAGTACTTTGCCAAAGAAGTAAGGTTCCTTTCATCATTTCATACCTCACTCTTCAACTACTTAGATGGTATGTTTTCCCTATAATGGATGGTTCACAGTTGATAGGAAAGGCGAAGGAATAAAGAATATGCGAGCCAAGCATAGAGGAGCGTGTACCTCATAACTATATGCATGTTTCTTCATCCTGAGCTTAGTTAATCCAGTGTGCTCTATGACCTTCTCGGTGAACTCCGATAGCTCATGGCATGTTGTCATCAAGGAAGTCGGGAGTGGTGGCAACCTTTTAATACTTGAAGTCGATCTTTTGTGTGCTGAAAATAATTTTTAGGCGATGGTCCCCTATCGACTGTCAGGTTGCCAACTTCTTTGGTGTCACTGGTGTAACCTCTCATGAAACATATCATTATGTCTCCCTTCATTAAGAACAAGTCTTTTAAGCCTATCACTTTCCACTTCCATTGTCAAATGGAGCTTTGCCTTCTTGTCGGGGATTATAGAGGACGAATATGAGCCCAGTGTTGCGTGGCGGTTTTGGGCCCCCCAACTCCTAGTAGATGCAGGAGATCGAGACACCGAGCGCATTCATCTCAGGACCTTCTTGATGTTGGTTCCTATGAAGAAATGAGACCAGTTCTCCTCTACCTTGCCTATACTCAGGATCCAACTTAACACTTATATATGTCGGCCTTGGTTTGTCACCAGGTCCAATATCAACTTTTTCTAAGTCGTCGACCGACGTAAAACCATGTCCTAACTTTCCTTCAGTGTTGCCAATCGGATTATCCATCGAAAAATACTTTCAGAGCCGACTGCTCGGATCGGCTATTGATCTTCATCGTTTATTGTGATTAAGTCTCCTTAAAAAATTGCGTCTGGGAAGCATTCAAAATTATCAAAATCGCAGTACGCTGGATTGATAGCTGCTACTTATAAAAGAGTTGTTGGCATGAATAGCCTCAATGTCATCATCCAGCCACTGAGCTACGCACTAGTGCATCATCGACGAGATGCAGGAATTGGTATGGATCCAATCTCTTCCCAAGAGCAAACTATATGAACCTTCTCCATGGATGACAAAGAAAGTAGTGAGCAAGGTCTTACTTCCAACTATCAATTCAACGTCCAATGCCCCATGCATCTCAGACAGGTTTCCTCCAAAGTCTCTAAGCTTCATGTTAGTCTTGATTGGATCTTCTGGAGTCATGCCCAACTTCCGGATGGTTGTATATGGAATGAGGTTCACGAACGCACCACCATCCACAAGAATTTTCCCATAGGCTTCCCATTGACTAACTCCTTGATATACAAAGCCTTCAAGTGGCGGTGCTTAATCAGCTTTTCAAACATAGCTTGATTAGTCGGTGCCAATAGCAGCCGACTCGCCATATTCAGTCTCATCAAAATATGAGCAGACTTCTTGATCTTCTGGTGCCCTAAATTCAATTGGGAAGAAAAAAGTCATATTAATATCAGCCGATGGTTTGCTCACATCGGCTGTTTGCTTGGCTCACAATACTTGAGGTTTCCTGTTCTTCTGAACTTGCTCAATCTCCTTATTCCTCAAGCGTTGAACTCTCCTTTTCTGACTCTTGATTAGTTCCGGTGGAAATCATTGACCATTTTGCCAAACATACTCCTTTCCCTCATGACAACCCTCGTCTTGATCGACAATTCTCCTCCCGAGCCGATCATGGACAATTTTCATTTTTAAGCGCCGATCCATACGTTCATGTACAGATTGGCAGTTGGTTTTAGATTGCCTATATCTTGGTATTGACCACTGCATTCAGGACAATTGTTAAGGGTACGCAACTTCAAACCTCCATTCCAACAATATTTGAAGAAAGAGCAGTGCCAATGGGATTCATTATCTTCCTTTATTCTTTTGTTCTCATCATAATAGCGCCTATACTCTTCCTCTTTCAACCACTCTTGATATTCTAAATCTTGTTGCAGTTTTTTCTTCTCTAGCTGGTGTTGCCATTTATTCAACAAAATTCGAGTAGTAGGTCTCTTGCGCAACTCACCAGCTCGAGAGGTTTCAGGTTGATCATATCGGTTGTCTTGTTGTTTACGTTTCATCCTTACTTCCTGATATTCTTTAGCCGATACTTATCTCTCAGCATCTATAATCCTAGCTTTTTGGGCTCTCTCAGAGGTAAGTACTTTAAATTTTCCTTTCTCGTTAGATGTTGCAACCATGTTAACAGGGAAAGGATGTCCTTCTATTCCCATCTCACCTTTGTCCTTATCAACACCTATCCTGCCTCTATCGATGGCCCTCTAAATAAGCTCTCTGAAAATTATACACTCGTTGGTAGTTTGATTGAAAGAATTGTGATACTTGCAATATTTTCTTTTCTTCATCTCATCAGCCGAAGGCATCTTATGATTTTTTGTTAGCTTGATCTGACCCTTCTCAAGCAAGAAATCAAAGATCTTATCGGCTTTATTGACATCAAAACTGTATTTTCTATTTTCATCAGTCGATATGGCTTTGGCCCATGGCATGTATTCAGACCGCTTCCAAATCAAATCGACAGCAGCGATTTCATCATCATTCTCTTCTTCACTTTCACTCTCGGTCTCTACAAGTATTGGGACGAAGCCAACGTTGGCCGCACTTGTTGGCTTGTTGTATCGTGAGTATCTGAATTGCGTCTCAATATTAGCCACTCTTCTGGACAACCGTTGACAGTGGAATATTACCAAAATAATACACCCAAAACCCCGTCAACAAGCTCGGTATCAAGGAAAAATAACATGGCATGAACATACTGTTATCAATAACCAGCTCTACTTGTATATGTAAGTGTGTTTATGCAGATAATGAAGAAATGTGGCAAAGTGAGCTAGTGGGCCCTACATAAGGTGGTCGCCCGACCCCCTTATGGCCCCACTAGGGCTCTACCAAGTGGCATCAACCATGCTAAGCTCCAATCTGAAAGAATATGTCAAGGAAATCTGGTGGGACCCACATAAGGGGGTCGCCCGACCCCCTATGGGCCCACCAGGGTTCTGCCACGTGTCATGATCCATGTCAAGCCTCCCAAAGTGCTTCTCCATCCTTGGATCACAATTGTGCTTTCTCTCAACGGTGGAAGATGAAGTCACATGGATCAATGGGCCCACAACGAAGCATCCAAAGTGATCATGACACATTTCAACGTGCCAAACACCAAATGACAAGTGGGGATATCATCTACACATACCAAGGTGGGGCCAAGCTGTCATAGGGGGTCGCCCGACCCCCCATGGGTCGGCCGACCTGGGGGTGCCCCCCTAGGTGCCTTCTCATGGAATCTAAGGTGCCTTCACAGTGAATCAAGCCCAAGTCACGGCAGCCCTTCATCTTGAGGTGGTTACAATCCAACGGAGGAGAGGGCACGTCACGCGGATCGATGACGTGGCTGTAACACCCCAGATGTTCGCCGTTAGTTAAGCCGTCAGTTGAGCACGGACTTGGTATATCAAGCAACGATGAAGAACTAAATTCAAGGTTAGTCAGTGATGACAGAAGTGCCAGGATCAATCTCAGAGGCAGAACCTCCGTTTGAATTATTCGGGAAATAATTAATGGAGCCAGTTAATAATGATTGTCAATTTATGAATATTCAAGATTAATTCTAAATAGGGATTTTTCATGTGTCCCATATCAGTTTCTGTCTATAGTAACTAGTGAAAAAGTTTCGTGAAGTTTGGAATAAAAAACTCACATGAAATGACGAGTCGCAGCTTTGCCAGTACTGGCTGATTAACGGAAGAAAATCATTCGGGTTCAATCAAGTGTTGCAGTTATGCCCAATCAACTATATATGAACTCACGGTCAAAAGTTATGAAAGTTCCGTGTTGAGCAGATGGCCAGAAAATGTTCTGACCGACGAGAAACCCTAACCTGGATCCTACCGGGTGACTGCTTTGACCGGCGTTGAACGGTATTTTTGAATGTTCGCATGTCAGAGCGCCTTAAACGAAAGATGTAGTACAGATCGAAACGAACAAATTTCATTTTATGGCCGAGACCTAGATTGGTGCCAAAAATAGTGAAAACGAGCTCGCAAGATGGAGTACAACGCAATTTTCACGTTCCAGAAATCAGTTAAGTCTGTACTGCGAAATTGGAATTTCGGTCACCACGAAGCTGCCGTCGACGATCGTTACTGGGCAAACCGATGGGAATTTGACCAAGTGCCTTTAACGAAAGTCGGAGTACTCGGCGAGACGACGACAACAAAATTAGATTCATCGAAATCAGAGTCCGTTTGAGCAGTGTTTGCAATTTTGGAGTTTGACCGAAAGTTTCCGGAAACTTGCCAAAATAGGAAACAAATTCTCCACAAAATTGTGGTGGCCGACCAGGATGGAACATCGAGGCCGTGTGGCCTCCCTCTTCTGCGCCCCTGCTCGGCTGCCCGTGAAAAAGTGGAGACTGAGCCCCTCCTTTTTCCCGGCCTCCCCATTCTATCGCTTCTCCTCGTTCTCCACCAGAACGGCGACCTTGGCTGCAGACCTCGGCTTCCTTCCATGGCCGTTGTTCCTCTTCTCTGCGCCTCCTCCCCTTTTCCTTGGACGAGCAGCAAGTCCGGCCACCGCTCCCTCCTTCCTTCCTCCCTCTGTTTTTCTGCCGGTCTCTGAAGCCGCCAAAAGTCGCGCCCTCCTGCGTTCATCCTGGTGTCGCAGTTTCCTGGCCAAAAAGCAGCAGCAGCGCTCAGCAGCCAGCAACAGGGCAGCCGGCCTATCCAGCCCCTAGCCCCAAACCCTAGCGCCATCTCCCTCCCAGAGCGGCCATGCCCGTCCTTTCCGTCGATCTCTCGTGAAATCCATGGTGAGACCATCTAGTAAAGCTGAAACTCTTTGTAGGTGTTTTTGTGCAAAGCTACATGACTCAATATATTTACTAACAAGTCCCTAATTAATTTGTGCAAATCAGGGGTCTCTGATGTGAAATCAGTTTTTATTCACGTTTTTTAATTAATTAGCAAAACTGAGTAGAAGTTGTAAAATACGTGGTAAATTGTGTGTTTGTCCAAAAGTTACACATGTGGACTTTTTGGAATCCTTATGAAGAGTACTATCCAGTGAATGCATAATATGTGGGCTGTTAGTATAAAGTTTCTGCTGTGATGATTGATTTGTGTTAAATGGGTTTAAATAGGGAGAAAATCATATCTGGTGTTGTATTGCTTAGTTTGCTGTGAAAGTTTTGTGGTAGGCTTCTCATATGATGTGTGTGCTATGATAAATATTTCAGGATTTTTGGTGCATGTATGAATTAGGTATGAATTTATCTTATTCTCTGCTCATTAAATGTTTGCATGTTTACATGTATATTAGTAAATAAAACTTGCCCTATTTTTAATAAATAAATTATAGTACTTGAGCATGTAATACTTTTACAGTGGTGATGATTTGGCATTATCTATCACCTGTAAAAATATGAAGCCCAAATTATATGTTTGCAACGTCACTTAAAAGTAATGCCTATGTTTGTTAATTATTTGATTAATAAAAGCATAGTGGTACGTGAAAGTATATATGTTTGAATGATTGACTTTGTTGCATATTTATCTGAGATAAGTGTTGTGCCCTCATATTTGTAAGTGTTTCATGCATGTTGTAGTTCATATGTATGTTTAAATGACTAAGCAAACAAGTGGTGAAGTGAATTATTGATATGCTAAAATGGCTGCAAGTTCAGTTTCTGTTGTGGTGGTTAGTTCGTGATCTAAATGATATTTTCTGTGGGTGTGCTCTATACAAAACTTGTATATAACTTCCTCTTCTTGCTTTTCCTAAAATTTCATGATTTTAGGCCAAAAGGTTTAGGAGTTATGGTATTTAGAAGTTCACTATTAGGTTTATATTGCTTTCAGTGCAGATGTGATAAAGTGAATTGTTTGAGTAATTTAACTTATGAATAATGTGTTGATGTTAATAGAAGAGTTGTAGTGATTTTGATAAGCTTTCTAAATTGTCTTGGATCACTATTTTTGGTGGTCTAGAACTTAAGTTACAGGTGTTTAAAGTTAGCTGTCCAAATCTTCTTGTTTGTGTTGTTTGGGTTAGATAACTGTAGAATCACCTGTAGGCGCTTAAAACAAAGTTGTAGTTCTTTTTTAAGATTTCTATAAAGTCCAAGAACTCCTTTACATATAGAGCTTGAGTTATTGATGTTTTAATGTAGATGGCTAAATCTGTCCAAGTCTGGACAGAGGTGCCTTCCTTGACTTGTTTGGCTTGGTTAACTGTTAATTCACCTTTAGCTAATAATAATAAAGTTTTAGATAATCTTGTATATTTCTAGAATGTCTAATTGTAAGATTATGTGATGAATATTTCTTGAGTTATGTTTTTTTGAAGTTCTGTCAGCTTTTCTGTCCAAGAATTGGACAGAGCTGCTTTGCCTTTATTTTTGACTAGGTTAACCTCTGAATTAGCCTTTGTGTTGAATAGCAAAGTTGTAGGCAATCTTGTTAGCTTTCCAGAAAGTCTTAGTTTGCCATGTTTGGATGTTTGTAGCTATGTTTCAATTAGTGGACTACTGTCTTGTTGTCCAGAATTTGATGTGTCACTTGTGTGTGTGCAACTTGATTGCTTGTTATGTCTAACTTTCATGAGTTAATTAGTATGTCAAATAACCCTTTTAAAATGTGTGTAACCTACTGGTTGTTTTATAATAGGCTTAATTAAGTTATGATTGTTAGTGTCTTACACTAGCTTAAGTAACTAAGTTAGGTGCTATGTCGATAGAGTTTGATTACAGTTGTCTTATATGCCTTATGTTTGCATCATGTGTTACATCCCTTATGTTCATACACATGCATTGTGCACCTCATACTAGGTATGCTAGATGATGAACGCGGGAAGTGAAGTGTGTGGTGTTGGAGCTAAGCCTGAGGATGGTGATTGGGTGGCCATCCCGAAGAAGGTGTTTGGCGAACCCCACAAGTTCCTGGAGCAGTGATGATCTCGAAGTGTTGCCATCTAACACTAGCTTAAGTGTTTTTTCAAGGAGCATTCTAAGTCTCCTACAAAGTTCTAAATGCAATCGAGTCAATATAATGATTGTCGCATTAAGTTATAGGAGTTGAATGATACCGTTGATGCATTACTTACTTATCTTTGTCCACCCGTAATTATTATCTTGATATCCTTGCTAGGTCTAGGCTCGATTATATGCTTAGCCCTGCTTAGACCGGTAAAAGTCGGGTGATTTCCTGTCTCCCGCATTTAGGTGGATACTGATCATGACTAGCCTGGTGCTATCATGGATATAACCATGTGATAATTAATCTGAGACCGGGCGGGATGTAGGAGCAGCAGGACATGGGTTCTGTGTGCTAGTAGTCTCCCGTCTGTGTCGCATAGGACCCGTTTCGGGAAGTGTCCCTTCAGTCAAATTGAATGCGTCAATCACTTAACGGAGTAGGTGCGGGTACCTCCCGTGAAGCCGAGTAAGGTTATTTGAGTCGATGATGAAGATGTTGACGCCTAACACCCACGGCCTCAGTTGTACCGTGGGCAACTATTCTGAGCAACCTAGCATGGTCCGAGGGCAGGCGGGGCCTGATCGACCTGGCATGACCGTGGGCAGCTATAGCTTGAGCGACCTGGCACTGAGATAACCCCCGGTGTAGAAGGGCCCATGGTCGTCCCGCGAATCGTGTTCTCGAATTTCCCAAGTGGAAGCTTACGACTGCCGTAGCCGGAAGTGTCAGGCGAGTGTGAGACATTTTATCCCCAGCTGGGTAGGAATCGATTATAATCGCCATCGCTCCTGGACAATGAGTAATTGACTTTAGATCACTACCCGTAGAACTTATGGAACTAAAGATGGTTATGATGTTGAATCTGAAAGGCTATTGATGAAATAGTCACTCTTGCTTGATTAATTAGCCAAGTGATTGCTCTAGATCAGGTGCAAATCTAGTTAATCAGGTTGATTACATAAATTGACTGCTAATACTCTAATGATGATTATTTAATAAAAATGCTTTTATGCAAAAAGGTAAGTATGGCCAACCCCAGATACAGCCTTGCATACTCCTTGGTGTCACTTTATTTCTGGTTTATGACGGGTAAGTCTAGCTGAGTACATTCGAGTACTCAGGGTTTATCCCACCTTGTTGCAGGTGAAGGTTAGGCCCGCCGAAAGGTGATGGCCAGCGTCAGTGGGCTCGACAGTTCCATACTTCTTCTCTAGTGCTGTTGTTGGAGGATGTCACTCAAGCTAGCAAAGTATTTCAACCTATGTTATGGTATTCATTTCAAAGCTATGTTGTTTCTTCTAAATTAAGTGGAACTCAATTTGTATCATTATTTGTGAACTCTATTGTAATATTATTTCCGATGCAAAGCTCCGTGGACATGATTTGTATTTGCTTGACCATGCGATCTTGGTTGAGATGTTGGAAAAGTTTGAAATCCTTCGAGATTTCCGGACTACCGGGTTTATATGGGCTCAAGTGTGCTAATTCAGCTCCTTCGGTGGAGGGTTTCGCACTTGTGCTCTTATAAATTGGACGGTTCTGTTACAGTGGCGGTGGAGTAGCCCCTACTTCACCTCCACCTATAAATAGAGGCCCTCCCCCTCTCATTTGAGACACCAAGTCACCAAGAGGCCAAGTGATGTGAAAGTAGGATAGCCACAATAGTTGTAGTTAGTGTGGGAGTTAGAGTTGAGTAGCAAGCTCTGCTTGGGTCTTCCGGAGCTGTCTTCAGAAGAGTCTGGTATAGCTTTTATCTTTATCTTTCTACTTTTGTAAGACTTTACTTATAATACTAGTCTTTCTCTACTTTACTTAGTCATTACTTTGTGCAATATTATACCTGTTATAGTATTGTTGTGATTTACCTTAGTGTTTAGCCGTTATAGAGTAGAGTGATTGGCCTCGCAACACGCCTGCAAATTATCATTGCCGGTAACACGATATTCTAGTTAACCGTAAGTAGCTAGAGTAGTGAGAGACGGTGTAAGCGTAGTGCTTATACAAGATCTTACCCTTGGTTGTCGCCTATTGCACGGATAGATAGTGGTAGCTAGCAGGTGGTGACAGCCCTAAATCTGGTCTCTGGAGTCCACCACGTGTTTATAGGCAGGATTTAAAGGATAAGGCTGAGCATGACGTTCCGACAGTAAGAGTCTCTGTGCTCCTTGTCCACTCGTTGCCTAGTTTGCTTGTCATGAGGCGTCGTTCTACTGTGTTTTGTCTTTGCATTTAAGTTAAGTCATAGAAGTAGAGTTAGCGTCATAGGAGTCCTATACTCTCTCGTTATCCTCCCACCTAGCTACACTATTAGTTGTCCTACAATTATTCTGGTGAACTTGTGTCATTACCTTCCTACCAATTTACCTCACCCCTTTACACTAGTTAGTACCAAGTTGTGATAATCACGTAGACTCCTCTTATCATCATCTTTCCTAGCCACCGCTTTCCCTTGGGATAAAATAAATAACGATACCTTGGAATACTCCCGGGTGAAATGCTACAGCGGTAGATTCTGTGCGCTTGTGGAATTATCCAATAGACATAAGAACTTACCCACAAGACACTTCTGGCGCCATCGCTGAGGATAGACCTACCCCCTATTCTTAGTGGTGACGTTAAGAAGTGTCAACAAGTTTTTCTGGCGCCATTGCCGGGGATAGATTAAAACTCTATTCTTCGTAGCGACGCTAAGAAATACCAACAAGCATTTCTAGCGCCGTTGCCGGGGAAAGGAAAGGCCTAGGAAATTTGTTAAGCCAGAGTCTTAAGATTACCACCAACTTAGTACGAACTAGTCGTAGGGGCTTACCCCTGCTCTTGTTTCTCGTTATGGTGAAGCAAGGCAGTGTATGAGCGGTTTCCAATTACCGAGCAACTTTGTTGAAAATCCTGAAAAGCTTTTGAGGAGTTCTAGACGTCATCTAGTTCGTCCTCAAGAAATTATCTCGGAAACGGACCCGTTCAAGGAAGGAGGTTCCGCACCACTACCTGAGGTAGTCATGGCCCAAAAGACGATCTGAGAGTACTCAGCTCTGTCGGCTTCTACACTTTTGAGCTCAACCCTGCTCTCATCAACATGGTGCAAGCCAACCCGTTTTGTGGAAAGCCCCATGAGGATGCCAATGCCCATCTCCAACACTTCATGGAGGTGTGTGGTACCTTCACCATCAAAGGAGTGTCGTCAGATGCCATCCGTCTCCGCCTCTACCCATTCTCATTGTTGGGAAAGGCGAAGCAATGGTTCTACGCCATCAAAGATGAAGCCACCACCTGGGAGAGGTGTGCCAATGCATTCTTGAAGAAGTTCTTCCCGATGGGCAAAACCAACGCCCTGCGCAGAAAGATTTCTAGCTTTCAACAACAAATGGATGAGATGATTCCCGAAGCATGGGAACATCTACAGGAGTACATTCGTGCCTGTTCTCATCATGAGATAGAAGATTGGCTCCTTATCCAAGGTTTCTACCATGTGCTAACCCAACTAGCTCGTAGTCACCTTGATGCTGCAGCTGGAGGAGCGTTCCTTCAACACAATGTAAGAGATGCCAAGGATCTCATCGAAAAGATGGTGATCAACCAAGGATGGAATGAAGAACGCACTCAGCCAAAGAAGACAGGGATGCACACCGTTCATGAGGTGGACATGCTCTCTGCTAAGATGGATCTCCTAATGAGAAAGATAGATGAGAAATCAACCATCAAGAGAGATCACGAGGTCAACACCGCACAAGCAATCGAAGCGGATCCATGGTGCGAGGTGTGCGGCAAAGATGACCATTCGGGGATTAGCTGCCCCGAGACAGGGAAAGAAGAGTGAAATCATCATCATCAACAACAACAACAACAACAACAACAACGGGTATCGATCCCAACAACAAGGAGGATGGAATTTGCGCCCCTTTAACCAAGGTAACGGTTATAACAATAATTTTTATAGCAATAATAACCAGCCTTCTCTGAAAGATCTTGTCTATGGCCAACATAAAATCAATGATAGCATTAATAAGAAACTACTCGCCGATGATAAGATTCTTGAAAATCTTAGTGAGAAAATGGACAACTTTTCTTCTGTCGTTAAAAACCAACTGAGTTTTAACAAAAGCTAGAAAACAATTAGCTCAGTTAGCGGCCGCTGTCCCATCTTTTGAACAAGTAGAACCTAGGGAAACCTGAGGATGCTATAGAAACTGTTAAGCTTGTCACAATGAGGTTCGGTAAGCCTCAACTCCAATCCAATTGGGGCCATCTCCTTGATCCACCATTTATCACCAAGAAAGGAGATCCAGGCCACCCGACGATCGAGTGCTGCATCGGGCCATAGACCTTCCACAACGCCTTCTGCGACCTTGGATTAGGCGTAAACATCATGTCCAAGGTAACTTATGATAACCTGCTAGGAGGACCCTTGAGTCCCTTCCATTTGTTCGTTTGCAGTGGCGGAGCAATCAGTACGATTATGAGGGACTCGCATAGGAATTCTTGGTGAAAGTCCATAGATGATTATGTCCCGACCGACTTTATCATCCTGGACATGGGAGCCAGTGATGATGTTCCTCTCATCTTGGGAAGGTTGTTCCTCTACACCACCAACGCCGTCATCTATGTGGGATCAGGCCAAATCCATTTCCAGTTTCCTGGGTGGAAGGTAAATGTCGATTCAATGGTTATAAAACTAACAAACAGGTTAAGACGAACTGGCCCCGAGGAAGACCACGCCGAAGGAACCAACCTCTGAAAGACAAGAACGCTGGGTACGACTACTACGCCAAAGACGATCAACCCAACGAACCACGACCGCAAGTAAAGCAGGTCTGGATGGAAAAGGAGGTGCTACCATCACGGTCCCCGTCTCCAGGACCGACCGAAGCACCCGAGAAATGACCACGACGGAGAAGTCCAGCTCTAGGACTTAAAAAGTTGGAGCCGTCGCCGAAAGGTGACTCGGTAGTTATCCATCTTTTTTTCAGTTTTACTTTTTTTATGCATTTTCATGTTGCATTTTCATTTCTGAATTTTACCAAACTTGTTGCATATCATTAAATAAAACCTTGAGAAGATTCCACCATTCAAATTTGAGACAATTTAGAGTCATAAAGGGGTCGCCCGACCCCCATATGTCCCCTCTGCCATGTGCCATGAGTGGGAGACAACACAGTGACTCTAGTGGTGTTAAAAGAAAGGTGAAGATTGGCATAGGGCAGGTCGCCCGACCCCCTAATGCACCCTTTGATCACTTCAGTGAAAACCATCCACCCTTTCTTAAAGTGCCTTAAAATAATGTGCAAGTGGAAGTGTCATATGTCATGAGTGGGAGACATAGAAATGACCTTAGTGGAGGAAAAGAGAAAGGAGTGGAGTGGCCTTTGGCCACTTCATTTCACCTCATCCTTTCTTTCTCACTACAAGGAGTATCTTGCAAATATAATACACATAGTGGAGGGTACATGAGCAGGTCGCCCAACCCCCTCATGTGGCCTTTGGTCAATTCTGTCTCCATCATTCTGCTTTGTTAGGTGCCTAGTGCAATTATCACCAGTGGTGGAGTGCTCATAGGGGCATGGGCAGGTCGCCCGACCCCCCTATGCACCCTCCAGCACTTGGCCTTCCTTTGCTATAAATATCAAGGCAAGGGGAGCTCAACCATCACAACAATTTCCAGCTCAAGCTCCCAAAATTTCCACCCTCTAGCTATCCTCTAAATCTCTCAAGTAGTGGTGATAGTCTTTCTCAAGCTCATTCTCTAGTTAGTCATTCTAAAACCAAAAACACAAAAAGAGTTTCTTTCCCTTCATTTTGCATCATTAAGCTTGTTGCTATCTTGAGTTACTCTCTGCAAGAACGGATTGTGGAGTGTAACAACCCACAAGAACGGTTTGTGGAGGCAACCATGCCCCGCAAGGACTACTAACACTGGACGACTAACCGCTAACTCTAATCTTTTGTTGTCCTAGTGTTGTTCTTGTGATTCCCTGCTGCAGATATGAACCCATTGAAGTCCCTGACGAAGAAGGCGAAGCGTGTTTTGAGCGGAAGCTCATCACGACGCCCTCTTTCCACTGAGGAAGAGCATAGGAGTGAACCAATGGAGAGCTCCTAACATGGTGCCATTACCGCACCCCCGACAAGAGTGAGAGATGATGAGAGCGGCCTCTCATTTACGCCACAAGAATACCAGAAGTTTCTCTCACTCCGCGGGCGTATGTTCATGCACACCAAGGTGCTGGACCCAGCTCTCCTCGACACATCGGGTATGACCACCGAACTTAGCATTGCATTCTCTTTAACCGGATGGCAAGGCTTTTGGGTAGTTGATGAACTAGGAATAAAAATGCTTACTCTTGAATTCCTATGTTCTTTGCAAGTAGTTAACAATGGAGTTTATTTCCGCATGTTCAACCAAGATTTTAACTTAACATGGAGTGAACTCAATATAGCCCATGGTTTTGATGAAGCATGTTTCCTAGATTTGAACCATGCTATGCGTAGATTTGATAAATCTGAATTTTGGGCTTCAATAACTACTTTGCAAGATTGTTCCAATCCCATATCTGATGAAATCCATAACCCAACTTTAAGGTTTATCCACTGTTGGATGACCATCACTTTTTTTCCCCGTCTAGATGCACAACACATAAGCACTGAAGAGCTAAGATTAATGTTTGCCTTAGTGAAGAAAATCCATGTTTCACCTGTAAAAGCTCCTAGTTGAGTTTTGGCAAGGAGTGTTTGGTAGAGATGACTCTATTGAGTTCACCTCTCTCATCACTCGCATTGTCGAGTCTTTAAACCTGCTAGATTCTCACCATGTAGAGTACCTAGACACACCAAGGGGTGTGCTCGGGGAAGCATTTTTCGTGCACGCTCATATGCTTAAGAGAGGACCACGAGGTGGTCTCAAAATGGTTTACCGCGGCCATACAACCATAGTCCCGCTACCCAATAGCAGACTTCGGTTGCATACGGTCCGCCAACTAACCATTAACTTGGACCGAGAGGCAGCACGTCGAAGTTTTGCAGGGACGGACAGAACTCGTACCATGAGACAACCTGCACAGTTTGAACAAGGCGGCACATCATATGGTGCTAGGGGAGATGTAGAAGGAGGTGATGCGGCCACGTCAAGCGCAATGCAGATTTCAAGTTCAGACGGACGGCCACCACGACCATCCCGCACTCAAAGTGCGCGATCCTCCTTTTCAGAAGATTTTCGCGGGATTGAAAGGTCCAAATTGGCTAGAGGGGGGGTGAATAGCCTAATTAAAAACTCTACAAAATTACTTAGGCAAACACTATTAGTATAACAAATGGCGAAGCTTGTTGCGCTAGCCTAATAGTGTGTTGCAAGCACCCTATCCAACAATTCTACCTAAAATATCTATGTCACACAAGCAATTAGAGCTAATATCTAATGCGGAATAAAACTAACTAGCTCTAGTACAAGTATGATATACAAAATGTATATGAGACAAGTGTGTGCAAAAGATAGACTAAGCAAGCTAATCACAACTAGCTAAACAAGGAATATAACAAGAGATATACAACAAGTGATAGTATCTACACAAGAGAAATAGTTCAATGTAAATACACAAAGTAAATGAGCTAGATAGAAGTAGTTTCACCGAGCCTTTGGGATCGTCTAGTAGAGAGCCAATCACCGGTGAAATCCACTCGTGACGCCAATCACCAAGAATGCGAATGTGAAGACCAATCACCAAGATGTGGAAGCAATCACAATAAGCACACGGGACACCAAGATTTATCCCGAGGTTCACGTGCTTGCCGGCACGCTACTCCCCGTTGTGTCGACCAACACTAGGTGACCCGGTGGCTAATCGGTGCAAAGCCAAGCTCACAAAGAGCGCCACAAGAGTCTACCGCTAGTGAGGTAGCTCAATGACACGAGCAATCCACTAAGGATGCCTCTTGCCGCTCCGTCGAGGTGAGGCTCCAAAACCTCTCACAATCACGATAGGTGGTGGCCAAGAACAATCTCCTTCTCTTGCCAAAAACACCTCAACGCCTCCAAGCCGTCTAGGCACCGGCAAATGCCAAGAGTAACAAGAGAACTCAATGCCGATGCGAAGAACTAGTGCCACTGGATTGAACTCTTTTCAAATCATGCACTAGATCACTCAAACTCACTTGGTTTGATCAAATCAACTTGGGAGATGAGTTGGGAGGCTTGCCAAAGCTCACTAGAATGCTTAGGAATCAAAATGTGCAAGAGAGTATCCATATGAGCCGGCCAAGCCCCTTAAATAGGCCATCCAAGAAGGCCTAGTCATTGGGCCCGAAACAGAGGCATCGGACGCGCCGGTGTTGGGGCCGTCGGACGCTCCCTCAGCGTCCGATGCTCTGATGAGCACCACGTGTCCCTCTGCTACGAATACAGCCCGTTAGATCCCAACGGCTATATCGCTTCGCGCCACGATTAAAGTGACATCGGACGCGCCGATGCCAGGCATCGGACGCTCCGATGCCGCTGCTCATTTTAGCTCTTTTCTGCGCTACATCGGACGCTCCGGAACACCTGCATCGGACGCTCAACCTTTGTGTCCGATGACACAACAGAAAGGTTCCAGAATGCTCCAAACCACATCGGACGTGTCCGATGGATTGGCATCGGACGCAGGCCAGCGTCCAATGCTTCCTCGAAAGCACGCTCGCGCCATGTCATAACCATCGGACTCTGCAACAGTGTTTTGCTAGCGTCCGTTGCCAGCGTCCGATGCTCCTTTAACTTCTGACAGAAACTAGGGTTAGCCATCGGACGCTCGGCCAGCGTCCGATGTTGCCGTCTCCAGCGTCCGATGCTGATAACTCAGCATCTTTTGCTTTCTAACTTCTACCCTTGCTCCCATGCGCCAACACAAAAGTGTTTCACCACTTGTGCATGTGTGTTAGCATTTTGCAAAGCATTTTCCAAGGGTTTAGTTAGTCACTCACTAGGTCTATAGCATTGATATGTTAGAGAAGACCTAGTGGCAGTTGAACACCGCATAAGCCATGAATAATCTCCTCTTAATAGTACGGCTATCTATCCTAAATGTGATCACACTCGCTAAGTGTCTTGATCACTAAAACAAAGAGGCCTATAGGTTATACCTTTGCCTTCGGGCCTCTTTGCTCATCTCTTCCCTTCTTCTCAAGTTTCACCAATGGTAGAGCACTTGATCTCTTGAGTGCTTGTGGTCATCACCATCCTTCATGGTTGCCACCTAGCTAACTCCACCACTTGGCTTGGTCATAATCCTTTCTTATAAGCTACACACATGCTTAGCAATGGGATTAGACCAAATAGGTTTCATCAATTAACCAAAACCAAACTAGGGCTTTCAATCTCCCCCTTTTTTGGTAATTGATGACAACCTATACAAAGATATGTGATTTAAATTTGAGTAACCACATTGATAGTATTCGCTCCCCCTACATATGTGCTATAGAGTTTGGTTCTAAATTTGGCACATATGTATGATTATGAAATGTGGATGAGCAATACTACCAATGATGATTCTAAGGCATAAGAATGGACCTTTGAAGCGTGATACCAATCATAGTGCACATGTTATACCATCCTTAGCACCATTTATCACTAGACATACATCAAAACTCAAGAACCCCGTGAGATCAACATTATAATAAGGCTCTTGAACCACTTGAAAATACGAAAATACAAATATGTCTAGTTATCAACCTATTTATGCTAGTGAGTCATATCATCAATCATGTTCTAACACTAGCATTCACCACATAAGAATGAATATCAAAATAAATAGCTTATGAAATGCAATCAATCATATGAATATGCACATTTCAAATGCAACATTCATGTTTATGAGCTTGCTCCCCCTATTTGTATGCTCCGATCCCATTTGAAGGTTTCATTAGCATGTTCTCCCCATCTCACCCATCTCACCATATCTTTGTCATTATTTTTCTCCCCCGTTGTCAACAATTATCATAAAAGTGGGGCAAGTTTTAATGAAAGAAGACAATCTTTGCATTATGAGATTCATATGTGGGGATCAAACTAAGTCAAGTTATGGCTTAATCTAGCTCATGAGCATAGGATATTTAACACGGTTTGCTCTAGAGTAAGCTTCTTCACACATCTTACAATGGTTATCTTACTCACGTTGGTTAAATATCCATTGCTCGGTTACTAGACCAAACACTAGAGTTACAAGCTCACAAACAAGTTATATGCTACCACTAGATTAAGTTAAACATAGAGGCAATAGTGGTACCATATATACTTCAAATTCATTTGATTTACCATGAATGAGCCTAAACAAGCAATGAAATGGCTATATGAACTAGATCACAACCTAATAAGAATGAATGCACATGCCGAACAATTTCACCTTTGCTTTCTTGGAGGAGAGGCATGTCATAAGAAGGGTGCATTCAACTCATGTTAGAGAAGTCTAGGATATTCAATTCATTCCATAGCTTGCAAAAACCTTCTCTCATCTAGTGGCTTGGTGAAGATATCGGCAAGTTGATCATCGGTGCCCACACTCTCAATAGATATGTCTTTCTTTGCTTGATGATCTCTAATGATGTGATGCCTTATGTCAATGTGCTTTGTTCTTGAATGTTGAACCGGGTTGGTGGCTATTTTGACGGCGCTCTCATTATCACAAAGCAATGGGACTTGTCCAAACTTGATTCCATAATCTTCCAATGTTGCTTTCATCCATAGCAATTGTGCACAACAACTACCTGCGGATATGTATTCGGCTTTGGCGGTAGAGAGTGCAACACTATTTTGCTTCTTTGATGACCATGAGACAAGTGATCTTCCAAGCAATTGACAACTGCCCGATGTGCTCTTCCTATCCACCTTGCATCCCGCATAATCGAAATCCGAGTATCCAATCAATTCAAATTGAGAGCCCTTAGGATACCATAGTCCAACATTTGTAGTGTGCTTCAAATATCTCAATATTCTTTTGGTTGCCTTCAAATGACTTTCTCTTGGTGAAGCTTGGAACCTTGCACACATGCACACACTAAACATGACATCCGGCCTTGATGCGGTCACATAGAGTAAACTTCCAATCATTGACCGATATAACTTTTGATCCACCATCTCCACTAGAGTCACTATCCAAATGTCCATTTGTGCCCATTGGAGTGGTTATTGCTTTTGCTTCATCTAACCCAAACTTCTTGAGCATGTCCTTGATATACTTGCCTTGACTAACAAATGTGCCTTTCTTCATTTGCTTGATTTGTAGACCGAGGAAGTAACTAAACTCTCCAATCATAGACATCTCAAACTCTTTAGCCATCATTTCTCCAAATTCTTCACAAAAATCTTGGTTGGTTGATCCAAAGATAATGTCATCCACATAGATTTGCAACACAAACAAGTCACTTCCAATCTTCTTGGTGAAGAGAGTGGTGTCAACCTTCCCAATCTTGAACCCTTTAGCTAACAAGAAATCCCTCAATCTTTCATACCATTCTCTTGGTGCTTGCTTCAACCCATAAAGTGCTTTCTTGAGCTTGTATACATGGTTGGGCTTCTTCAAATCTTCAAATCCGGGAGGTTGCTCAACATACACTAGCTCATTGATGAATCCATTTAGAAAAGCACTCTTGACATCCATTTGATAGAGCTTGATGTTGTGAGAACAAGCATATGCAAGTAAGATTCTTATGGCCTCCAATCTAGCAATCGGTGCATAGGTTTCTCCAAAGTCAATGCCTTCCAATTGAGTGTACCCTTGTGCAACCAATCTTGCTTTGTTCCTTACAACTATGCCATCTTCATCTTGCTTGTTCCGGAAGACCCATCTTGTGCCAATCAAATTTGTATTCTTTGGTCTTTCCACTAACTCCCAAACATTATTGCTGGTGAAGTTGTTCAACTCTTCATGCATTGCATTCACCCAATCAACATCCATCAAAGCTTCATCAATCTTGGTTGGCTCAATAGATGATACAAATGGGTAGTGTTCACAAAATGAAGCCAATCTTGATCTTATTTGCACACCTCTTCTTATGTCACCAACATTTTGATCTAGAGGATGATCTCTTGCAATGTGTGTTGGTTAGAGCACTTGTTCCGGTTGAGCACTTGCGCTTGCACTGGCATCTTGTTGATCTTGAGAACCACTAGAACTTGCAATATCATTGTCATGCATGGTTGAAGGAGTGAGCACTTGATCTTTGTCATCTTCAATGTCAATCACTTGCTTTGGCCTTATATCACCAACGTCCATGTTCTTCATAGCTTCCACCAATTGTGTTCCTCTCACATCATCTAGGTTGTCTTGTTCTTCATGTGAGCCATTGGTTTCATCAAACTCAACATCATGGACTTCTTCAACTATTCTTGATGTGTTGTTCCATACTCTATATGCTTTGCTTGTAGTGGAGTAACCAAGTAGGAACTCTTCATCACACTTCTTTTCAAACTTTCCAATTCTTGTGCCCTTCTTCAATATGTAGCACTTGTACCCAAAAACCCGGAAATATGCAATGTTGGGCTTTCTATCATTGAGCTCATATGGTGTCTTCTTTAATAGAGGGTGACAATACAGCCGGTTGCTATAATAGCATGCCGTGTTGATTGCTTCGGCCCAAAAAGAATCACTCACATTGTATTCACTAAGCATGGATCTTGACATATCAATGAGTGTCCTATTCTTCCTTTCAACTATCCCATTGGATTGAGGTGTATACTTGGCCGAGAATTGATGTTTGATTCCAAATTCATCACATAGCTCATCAACTCTTGTGTTTCTAAACTCACTTCCATTGTCACTTCTCACTTTCTTGATTTTTCTATCAAATTCATTTTGACTTCTCTTGACAAAGGTTTT
Organism: Coix lacryma-jobi var. lacryma-jobi; assembly: GCA_009763385.1. NCBI lineage: Eukaryota > Viridiplantae > Streptophyta > Magnoliopsida > Poales > Poaceae > Coix > Coix lacryma-jobi. The sequence goes on along the minus strand of CM019825.1, from coordinate 127,277,651 downwards.
GAATATGCCAAACACTTCACTCTTGTCAACGAGAAAGAAGACCCATGTGTATCTTGTATAGTCATCCACTATCACAAAGCCATACTTGTTTCCCCTAATACTTGCATATGTAGTTGGTCCAAACAAGTCCATGTGCAACAACTCAAGTGCATGTGTAGTGCTCATCATTCCTTTGTTTGGATGGGTGTTTTCAACTTGCTTTCCCATTTGGCATGCACTACATAGCTTGTCTTTCTCAAAGTGAACATCTTTTAGTCCTCTAACCATGTCATGCTTCACTAGCCTCTTTAGTTGCTTCATTCCAACATGTCCCAAGCGCCTATGCCATAGCCAACCCATACTTGATTTGGTGAATAAGCATGTTGTCAATTGAGCTTCACTTGCATCAAAGTCCACCAAATAAAGGTTCTCACATCTATATCCTTTGAACACCAAGTCACTTCCATCAACACTCACTATCTCCACATCATCAACCCCAAATATGCATTTGAATCCCAAATCACATAATTGTGCCACGGACAACAAGTTAAAGTTGGGAGATTCCAATAATAGCACACTGGAGATGCTCAAGTCATTGGATATTGCAATCTTGCCCAAACCTTTGACCTTGCCTTTCTTGTTGTCACCAAATGTGATAGCATCCGCATGATCATTGCCACTAGTGTTGATTGATTTGAACATTCTACCATCTCCGGTCATGTGTTGAGTGCACCCACTATCAAGCACCCAATGCCTTCCTCCCGCTTTATAATTCACCTACAAAGAGATCAATTATTTTTAGGTACCCAAACCTTTTTGGGTCCTCCAAGATTAGTTACCAAGCTCTTGGGCACCCAAATTGCCTTCTTCTTTGGGCCAACCATGGGTGCACCAATATACTTAGCCTCCACACCATTAGTGCCCATTGTAAGCATATAACAAGAATCAAGTCTAATGGATGAGGCATGAGCATTGTTCTTAATCTAGTTCTTGTTAAAGCAATTTTGCTCTATATGCCCGAATTGTTTGCAATTATGACAAAACCGACCATTGCTCTTCACAAAACAAGTCTTGTGAGGAGCAAAAGCCGCCTTGCCCTTCTTGGGGGTATAGCCAAGTCCCTCCTTGTTGAGTGGACATCTTTGGCTACCCAAGCACTTAAGCAAGCGGGCATCTCCACCATAGGCATTGCCTAAAGCATGAGTGAGCTCATACACCTTGTTCTTAAGGTTCTCATTTTCTACCACTAATGTTGAATCACATGTAGTAGAAGTAGGAATTTTAGTTGATCTAGATGATGATGATGCATTGGTGGGAGCAACAATAATAGGAGCATAAAAAGATTCATCAAGAATATCACATTTTACTCCTATGCTACATGTCTCTACAACATCCTCAATCTTACTTTGATCAAGGAGGGAGGAGTGGGCTTCCTTAAGCCTAGTGTGAGCTTGGTCAAGCTTCTCATGGGCTTCCTCTAGCCTCTCATGAGTAGACTTGAGCTCATCAAAGGATTGCTCAAGAGCCTTGTTGGCCTTGCGCAATTCTTTGCACTCCTTCCTCTTAGTCTCAATGTAAGAGTGAGCATCTTGTAGCATGCTCATGAGGTCCTCCTTTGAGTACTCCTCATCATCATCACTCTCACTCTCACTTTCACTCTCATCGGATGATACCTTAGTGGCCTTAGCCATGAAGCATGTCGATGGAGTGTTGAAGATAGAAGGCTTGCTTGAGATAGCAAGACTAGCCATAGCCTTCTTCTTGGTGGTATTCCTCTCATCATTACTAGAATCATCATCATCGCTTGAGGAAGCATCACTATCCCATGTCACAACATAGGAACCACCCTTCTTCTTCTTCTCCTTCTTCTCCTTCTTTTCTTTCTTGTCTTTCTTCTTGCTTTTCTTGTGATCATCATCTTCATCACTAGAATAAGGACAATCCGCAATGAAGTGATCTTTGCTCTTGCATCTATAGCATCTCTTGGTTGTGCTCTTATTTGCATCTCTTCTCTTTCTTGCTCCATAGCCCTTCTTCTTCATGAACTTGCCAAATCTCTTCACAAAGAGAGCCATTTCTTCATCATCTATCTCACAACCACTTGAGCTTGCTTCATCATCATTTTCCTCCTTCTTTGCTTTGCTCTTGCTCTTGCTCTTGGAGGATGAAGCCTTGAATGCCACGGTTTTCTTCTTCTTTTCTTCTTCTTGGGCTCCCTCATTCCTTTCCACACGGTATGTGTCTTGAGTGACCACATCACCTAGTACTTAGTTTGGGGTTACCGTATCCAATCCTTCCCTCACTAGGATTGTCACCAAAGTATCAAACCTTGGTGGTAAGCATCTCAAGAACTTGTGAGAAAAGTCCTTATCCTCCACCTTCTCTCCCAAGGCCTTCAAGTCATTGATAATGACTTCCAACCGGTGAAACATCTCCGGTATGCTTTCATCATCTTGCATCTTGAACATGGCAAGCTTCTCCTTGAGAATGTATAGCTTGGCACCCTTGACCGCCTTGGTGCCTTCATATGTTTCCTCTAATCTCTCTCATATCTCACTTGCTCTTTCAAGGTCCTTGATTTGCTCAAACACCTTTGTGTCAAATGCTTCATAGAACAAGTTGATTGCCACATCATTCCATTGAAGCTTCTCTTCTTCTCTTGGAGTGGGACTTGCGGTGTCAATTACTGCAAAGTCATGTTCAATTACTTCCCAAATCTTTCTATTCATTCCTCTTGTGAATGCACACATCTTCCTCTTCCAACAATCAAAGTTGGTGCCGTCAAAATGTGGTGGCTTCCCCATATAGTTGATTTGAGCCATTTTAACACCGGAGGATTTTAAGCCTCAAACAAACGGTGACCACGGCTCCGATACCACTTGAAAGGTCCAAATTGGCTAGAGAGGGGGTGAATAGCCTAATTAAAAACTCTACAAAATTACTTAGGCAAACACTATTAGTATAACAAATGGTGAAGCTTGTTGCGCTAGCCTAATAGTGTGTTGCAAGCCACCTATCCAATAATTCTACCTAAAATATCTATGTCACACAAGCAATTAGAGCTAATATCTAATGCGAAATAAAACTAACTAGCTCTAGTACAAGTATGATATACAAAATGTATATGAGACAAGTGTGTGCAAAAGATAGACTAAGCAAGCTAATCACAACTAGCTACACAAGGAATATAACAAGAGATATACAACAAGTGATAGTATCTACACAAGAGAAATAGCTCAATGTAAATACACAAAGTAAATGAGCTAGATAGAAGTAGTTTCACCGAGCCTTTGGGATCGTCTAGTAGAGAGCCAATCACCGGTGAAATCCACTCGTGACGCCAATCACCAAGAATGCAAATGTGAAGACCAATCACCAAGATGTGGAAGCAATCACAATAAGCACATGGGACACCAAGATTTATCCTGAGGTTCACGTGCTTGCCAGCACGCTACTCCCCGTTGTGTCGACCAACACTAGGTGACCCGGTGGCTAATCGGCGCAAAGCCAAGCTCACAAAGAGCGCCACAAGAGTCTACCGCTAGTGAGGTAGCTCAATGACACGAGCAATCCACTAAGGATGCCTCTTGTGGCTCCGGCGAGGTGAGGCTCCAAAACCTCTCATAATCACGATCGGTGGTGGCCAAGAACAATCTCCTTCTCTTGCCAAAAACACCTCAACGCCTCCAAGCCGTCTAGGCACCGGCAAATGCCAAGAGTAACAAGAGAACTCAATGCCGATGCGAAGAACTAGTGCCACTGGATTGAACTCTTTTCAAATCACGCACTAGATCACTCAATCTCACTTGGTTTGATCAAATCAACTTGGGAGATGAGTTGGGAGGCTTGCCAAAGCTCACTAGAATGCTTAGGAATCAAAATGTGCAAGAGAGTATCCATATGAGCCAGCCAAGCCCCTTAAATAGGCCATCCAAGAAGGCCTAGCCGTTGGGCCCAAAACAGAGGCATCGGACGCACCGGTGTCGGGGCGTCCGATGCTCCGATGAGCACCACGTGGCCCTCTGCTATGAATTCAGCCCGTTAGATCCCAACGGCTATATCGCTTCGTGGCATGGTTAAAGTGACATCGGACGCGTCGATGTCAGGCATCGGACGCTCCGATGCCGCTGCTCATTTTAGCTCTTTTTTGCGCTACATCGGACGCTCCGGAACACCTGCATCGGACGCTCAACCCCTGTGTCTGATGACACAACAGAAAGGTTCCAGAATGCTTCAAACCACATCGGACGTGTCCGATGGATTGGCATCGGACGCAGGCCAGCGTCCGATGCTTCCTGGAAAGCACGCTCGCGCCACGTCATAACCATCGGACTCTGCAACAGTGTTTTGCTAGCGTCTGTTGCCAGCGTCCAATGCTCCTTTAACTTCTGACAGAAACTAGGGTTAGCCATCGGACGCTCAGCCAACGTCCGATGCTGCCGTCTCTAGCGTCTGATGCTGATAACTCAGCATCTTTTGCTTTCTAACTTCTACCCTTGCTCCCATGTGCCAACACAAAAGTGTTTCACCACTTGTGCACGTGTGTTAGAATTTTGCAAAGCATTTTTGTTGACACCAGATTTTTGCACGCACGAGAGAATGCCAAGAGGGCCCAGCCGGCAGTAAGAGGAGCACTCGGTAAACAACCGAGCGGTCGGCTATTCTTCGAGATTTTGGCAAATGCCTATGCAGTTGGTTGTTTTGCGAAAAACAGTGACTCCATTCCAGAAGTAAAGATGGTTTGCACGAGAAAATATGTGATGGTGGAGGACGCTGAGAAGAATAGGAATAGTATTTGTATCTTTCCAAAATTCATTGTATAAGTCGTGATCGTTTGGGACTCGCGTTTCGTCCAGGGTATAAATATAAGCCCTTGACCATTGTAAAAAGGGTTCACAACCATATCAATACAAACCGGCCTCGTGCCATCTTTGAGTCCCTAAGTCATGTCGTCGAGTTCTTCGAGAGGAACCATCGATCCGTCGACCACCGTAAGTACCGGCAACCTTGTTATCCTGTCTTGTATCATGCGGTGGATTTAGATATGATGCAAGTAGTCTCGTATGTTAAGCTTAGTATCGTGCGGCGGATTTAAGCTTATGACGGGAAGTTTTTGCTTATGCCTTGTATTGTGCGGTGGATTAAGACATGAGTAAAATTAGTTATCGGCTCTATTAGATTTGGCAGATCTAGTAGTTTCATTAAGTTATCATGTATTATGTGTTTTATTTATTTAATTCCTGTAACACTCTTTTGCCCAATCTAGATTGATCCCTATTCGGCCTTGTTTTTGAAGGACCGAGAAGCAACCAGAAAGCGACCAGAGGGGGGGTGAATGGGAGCTTCAGAATTTCCTTTCGGAAATTTGTCACCACTGTCCCAGTAATCAACCCCAAAAGAAAACCCTAGAGCTTGCTAGTGTCCACGACCCTAGATGTAGGGTGAATGCTTCCAAGAAGCACAGCGGGACACTACACAACTCTAGAAACCCAACGCAAAAGACGGAAACCGAATCCGACAACGGACGAACGAATCATGGACGAAACAGCGCAAACTGAACTCGACCGGACACTGGCCTGCGTCCGGTCTGTGAGCACCGGACGCGTCCGGTCAGACCAGAGCCGATTTTGGAGCTCTCTGAGTTGGACCGGACTCTCGGAGTAGGAGCGTCCGGTCGAAGTGCCTAGCGTCCGGTCAACAAAAAACACACGAGGAACAGTGTCACGAGCGAGTCCGGTCACTGATCAAGTGGTGCGTCCGGTCATCATCAGTGAAACTACAGAGGATATTCAACCACCGGACGCGTCCGGTCAGCCCGACGCGTGCGTCCGGTCACCCCAAAACTGCACGTATCGTTCACCGATTCGACTCGATCTCACCCAAAACAAATCCTCTAGGGATCAAACTTGGTGAGAAGAGTCACAAGGAGGATAGTGAGCTATCTCTAAGACATCATGGCTCGAACCTATCTCCAAATCGATGAATCATAGAAATTCGGGGGAGGGGAGAAAAACATGACCCGAAATGAAAATCGATCGATCTCCTAGACCGTGAGGTTAGAAGTGAATTCCTTCGGTCGAAAGAAGTGCCTCACGATCTAGAACAACTTGGTTCAAATGGATTTGCAAAAGATGAACCGAGCAAAGAGATCAAGCGACGGGAAAAACGTGGAGAAAAGGATTCCGCGAAGAACACAAACAAAACACGAATCACAAGCACGAATTTGCAACCGTGTGGCTACCTGTTAACACTGGATTTTGGTCAACATTGAGAAGATGACAGGTGGACCCAACGAGCAGTGAGAAGAGCATTTGGTAGACGGCCAAGCGGTCGGTTACTCCATTCAGGGAATAGATGTGGCAAGAAAAGCCGATCACAAGGACAATCGACCGTGACCGTGACAGATTAAACGAATATTCAAGAAGCCAGAGGGGTCTGATCTCATTGGCCAGGAGTTGGATTTGGTGGCGTTGTGATGTGGCAAGCATGCAAAGAAGGCAATAAATATAAAGCATGCACATCTCGACATCCAGTTCTATATTTAGCATGAATGGCTTCACGATGAAGGAATATATATAAAGCATGCACATCTCGACGTCCAGTTCTATATTTAGCATAAATGGCTTCACGATGAAGGAAAGGCTAGAAGACGGCGTGCATGTCCAGTGTGCGGAGATGGGCGTATGAGGCATTCGGCAAGTACCCATGCGGTCGGCTAGTTTCTAAGGATTCGGCAACTGCTCATGCGGTCGGCTATTTTGGGAAAAGGAGTTTCCATTTAAACGACGGAAGAAAGAGCCGATCGGGCAACAAAATTGCGATAATTAAGGCAATGAAGATTCCAAAAGGAGTTGAAGGCCGAGAATATTGTATTTTCCTTTAATATTTCATAGTCGTGTCCTCTTAGGACTTGTATTGCAGGGTATAAATATAAACCCTTGGCTATTGTAAAAACTGTTCACAACCACATCAATACAAACCGGCCTCAGCGCCACCTATTCGAGTCCTTAGTCGTGTCGTCGAGTTCTTCGAGAGGAATCATCGATCCGTCGACCTCCGTAAGTACCGGCAACCTTGTTGTCATGTCTAGTATCGTGCGGCGGATTTAGATATGGTGCAAGTAGTCTCGTATGTTAAGCTTAGTATCATGCGGCGGATTTAGGCTTATGACGGGAAGTTTTTGCTTATGCCTTGTATCGTGCGGCGGATTGAGTCATGAGTAAAGATAGTTATCGGCTCTGTTAGATTTGGCAGATCTAATAGATTCATTAAGTTATCATGTGTCGTATGTTTTATTTATTTAATTCGTACAACACTTTTTGCCCAATCTAGATCGATCTTCGTTCGGCTTTGTTGCACGAGTTCGCTTGTGCTTTTGCCTATCGTAAGATCACGATCGGCCGGATTGACTTTCGATCTAGATTGTTACATGTTGTGGGTTCATGCATGCTGATCATGTTTAGGCTTTGATGAAACTGGGTGTGGTGCGGCAGGCGCAGGTTTTAGATTAGTTTAATCATGCTTTGCTTGTATGTTTCTTCTTCATGGACCCCAGTTCGGCTGTTTTGCCGACCCTGGTTAAGCTTACATGAGTAATGAGTATGTATAGATCTGTTCAGATATACATATGCTTTTAGCCTCTTATAATTAGATCGTATCATGCGGTGGATTAATCTAATTATAAGGAGTGGTGTAAATTTATGGCAAGTGGTATCATGCGGTGGATTAGCTTGACTTAGATTTATGCCTGACGGGTTCATGAAGGCTGGATGTGCGGTAGATCAGTTGGATTGGCCTATGCATGTGTTATCTGGATAGATTTATATTTACGAGTTGCCCTTTCTACATCTTATTGTTACATATGCATTCGGCACTCAACACGTTTATGATTTATTCTTATTCTTGCCGAATGACTTTATAAACCTGTTTCGACAAACAGCTTTCATAGCTGTGTGCCGTCGTGATTGGCTTTCAAAGCCGTACATATGGAACTGTCTGGTTATACCCGACATGTTCCAAGGTATTCTCACACTTTTATCCCTTGTTGGTTTTCAGGTCAAACCGACTGGCACGTCTCCGGAACCAGAACGCTCCGGGCACCCGATTGAAGCCAGCCTCGTTCGGCTTGCTGTGTGCCTGACGCGAGACGTCACGTTTTGCGTCAACACTACCACACGCTACAACAGTGAGATTACGGTCTCACTTCCTCAAAATCTCAAGTACACAGAGGTATGGTTCTCTTCTCTGTGGATCTCAGTTCGCTACAGCAGGGGAGTGGGAGAGCAGGAAGCCCTAGAAGCAAAAGAGCAAATGACTGAGATAAAATGGGAGGAGGGTGTCTCCCTCTACTTATCCTAATTCTAATTCCTACTCTACCCCTCTCTAATTACAGAGTGAACCAGCTAAACCCTAGGGTTATTCTGGACCAACTCAAGATAGATGGTGATCTGACGGCCATGCCCGCACAACTCGTAGTGTTGCCTCGACGCAACCTCCCGATTGCCGCCACGTGCCGCCTTCGCTCTGCACCCCCGGTTTTGTGGCCCAAACCGGGAAACCAGCCTTTCCAGCCAACCCCCGGTTTTGAGGCCCAAACTGGGAAACCAGCCTCCAAGTCCATCCCCTGGTTTTGAGGCCGAAACTAGGAAACCCTCCAGCGCCCAGGTTTTGAGGCCCAAACCTGGAAACCGTCCTCAGCCCGAGTTTTGAGGCCCAAACTCGGCAAACCCGCAGCACCCAGGTTTTGTGGCCCAAACCTGGAAACCGTCCGCCCGATGGTTTTTCTCTCGCTCTACCACCAAACCGAAGCTGTAGAGGGGATGCACCGCCCGTGCACCCCGTCCACCGACACGTGTCCCCGGGTCCTCGACCCGAGCAACACCATGCCCCGCAAGTCTCCGCTCGTCGCTGTCCCAGGCTGTCAGCCACCACAGCTGATCCTTAGGCCACCGGTCCCTCAGTCCAAGCCTCACGTCCGCCCTTCACCGCTCCCGGTCCGTCGGCACGGCACGTCTCTACTTGACCTTCACCTTGCCCTCGATCACTGTCTCCGTGCTCGACACCTGCACAACACAAGCCAAAGAACAATGGCTCAGCTCACAACTTGTATTAGTGATCAGAAGGAGCATAAGCTACACACATCAATCATAAGCATCGGAGCATACTACATAGAGCATAGTTACATTCTAATGATTATATAGAAACATGTATGTTTCTTCTTCATGGACCCCAGTTCGGCTGTTTTGCCGACCCTGGTTAAGCTTACATGAGTAATGAGTATGTATAGATCTGTTCAGATATACATATGCTTTTAGCCTCTTATAATTAGATCGTATCATGCGGTGGATTAATCTAATTATAAGGAGTGGTGTAAATTTATGGCAAGTGGTATCATGCGGTGGATTAGCTTGACTTAGATTTATGCCTGACGGGTTCATGAAGGCTGGATGTGCGGTAGATCAGTTGGATTGGCCTATGCATGTGTTATCTGGATAGATTTATATTTACGAGTTGCCCTTTCTTCATCTTATTGTTACATAAGCATTCGGCACTCAACACGTTTATGATTTATTCTTATTCTTGCCGAATGACTTTATAAACCTGTTTCGACAAACAGCTTTCATAGCTGTGTGCCGTCGTGATTGGCTTTCAAAGCCGTACATATGGAACTGTCTGGTTATACTCGACATGTTCCAAGGTATTCTCACACTTTTATCCCTTGTTGGTTTTCAGGTCAAACCGATTGGACGTCTCCGGAACCAGAACGCTCCGGGCACCCGATTGAAGCCAGCCTCGTTCGGCTTGTTGTGTGCCTGACGCGAGACGTCACGTTTTGCGTCAACACTACCACACGCTACAACAGTGAGATTACGGTCTCACTTCCTCAAAATCTCAAGTACACAGAGGTATGGTTCTCTTCTCTGTGGATCTCAGTTCGCTACAGCAGGGGAGTGGGAGAGCAGGAAGCCCTAGAAGCAAAAGAGCAAATGACGGAGATAAAATGGGAGGAGGGTGTCTCCCTCTACTTATCCTAATTCTAATTCCTACTCTACCCCTCTCTAATTACAGAGTGAACCAGCTAAACCCTAGGGTTATTCTGGACCAACTCAAGATAGATGGTGATCCGACGGCCATGCCCGCACAACTCGTAGTGTTGCCTCGACGCAACCTCCCGATTGCCGACACGTGCCGCCTTCGCTCTGCACCCCCGGTTTTGTGGCCCAAACCGGGAAACCAGCCTTTCCAGCCAACCCCCGGTTTTGAGGCCCAAACTGGGAAACCAGCCTCCAAGTCCATCCCCTGGTTTTGAGGCCGAAACTAGGAAACCCTCCAGCGCCCAGGTTTTGAGGCCCAAGCCTGGAAACCGTCCTCAGCCCGAGTTTTGAGGCCCAAACTCGGCAAACCTGCAGCACCCAGGTTTTGTGGCCCAAACCTGGAAACCGTCCGCCCGATGGTTTTTCTCTCGCTCTACCACCAAACCGAAGCTGTAGAGGGGATGCACCACCCGTGCACCCCGTCCACCGACACGTGTCCCCAGGTCCTCGACCCGAGCAACACCATGCCCCGCAAGTCTCCGCTCGTCGCTATCCCAGGCTGTCAGCCACCACAGCTGATCCTTAGGCCACCGGTCCCTCAGTCCAAGCCTCACGTCCGCCCTTCACCGCTCCCGGTCCGTCGGCACGGCACGTCTCTACTTGACCTTCACCTTGCCCTCGATCACTGTCTCCGTGCTCGACACCTGCACAACACAAGCCAAAGAACAATGGCTCAGCTCACAACTTGTATTAGTGATCAGAAGGAGCATCAGCTACACACATCAATCATAAGCATCGGAGCATACTACATAAAGCATAGTTACATTCTAATGATTATATACATGAAGCTCAGAATGTAATAGCGTATGCTGAAATGCAAAAGAAAAAAAACAAAGATAAACGAAAAAGAGTCAGATTATGATACAAGAATCAAAATGTTTCCCCCATCTAAAAGGGGAAACAGACACCAAGCTCACCCCTCAACCGATTAAAGGTTGATTCGTCCAAAGGCTTGGTGAGAATATCAGCCAACTTATTATGAGTATCGACATGGCGAAGGTCGATATCACTCTTCTCATAGTGGTCTCGCAGAAAATGAAAGCGCACATCAATGTGTTTGGTCTTCGAGTGAAGCACGGGGTTCTTAGCAACGCTAATCGCACTCATGCTGTCACAAAGCAAAGGAACACGAGAGAAGCTCAGACCAAAATCACGCAAAGTGGCCATCATCCAAAGCAACTGGGAACAGCAGCTAGCCGCAGCAACATACTCAGCCTCCGTGGTAGACTGGGCGACACTAGACTGCTTGCGAGAAGACCACGATACAAGAGAAGAACCGATAAACTGGCAAGTCCCAGAAGTGGACTTGCGCTCAATATGGCAACCAGCAAAATCGGCATCGGAATAACCACAAAGGGAGAGGATGGAGGAAGCTGAATACCAAATCCTGAACTCAGGTGTGAAACGAAGGTACCTGAAAATGCGCTTCACCGCCTGACGGTGAGAAGTGCGCGGCGACGCCTGAAAGCGCGCGTGTTGGTAGTTCTTAGCTACACCTAGCATATGGTAGCTAAAGTAGCTATCTACTAATGCCAAGCGGGGTTGTCAGTCCCGACACTAGTAGGAGCTAGCTAGCGAGAATGCAATCTACCAGGAGGAGATTCTGCAAGCGCACAGAACTATCGTAGTAGCACTTCGCCTGGGAGTACCAGGTGTCGATTTATTTGATCCCAAGGGAAGGCTAGGGTGGTGGATGAGTTGAGTCAAGGAGGGGATGAGAGTCAAAGAAAAGAGAAAAGGAAAAGGGGAGAAGGGAAGATGAAAGGCTAGAAAGAATGTATGGATGGCTAGGTAAGGATGAAATGGATGGGTAAGGTAAGGTGGATGGATAGGTAGGTAAAAGGGGTTATGATAACTAAAGATAACTAAAGGTAACTAAGATAACTAAGATAACTATGATAACTAACCTGGGTAACCACTAAGCAAGATAACTACGAAGCAAGAAAGTTACGAAGCAGGGCAGGCAAAAGACAATAAGCAACTAAGTTGAGTATAGTTTTAATCCTATCTTGTCAAGTATCGAGGCATACTAGCCTTTACCACTTACTTAGGTTGAACGCTAGCACAACGAGCCTTACTGTTAAACTGGGCCAACTACGTGGTGGAATTCAAGGCGCACAGGGCTGTCACCACCTGCTTGCTACCACAGCTATCCGGGGGTCCAGCCGTATCTGAAGGTAAGTCTATAACTAAGCACCACGCTTAACTATATTCTAACTATCTCTACCCTAGCTTTGAATAGCGACACCCTTGTGGACGTCAGAGCAAACACTTGACTTAATAAGATAAACACTAAACTAACTAAGCAACCTATTGGCAAAGATCAAACACTAAGCTCACTAGAGATTAACTACTATGGCTAAGTGAATTGAACTGTAGGATAGCTAGGCACTCAAGCAATCAATCAAGTATACCACTCAATACTGATAAGTAGAATAAAGTAATACTTGAAATGATAAAATAGAATAAAGTAAAGTGCTTGAGTAACAAGAGCAAAACCTGAACTGAAGATGAAGGAAGACTCTTCCCAGCTCCAGGACCGATTACTCGCACGCCTCTACTCTTGAGCTAAGCCTTGAGCAGCGCTACCGCGAGGGTGAAGATGCCTTGCTCAACTAGCTACCTACTTGCCTAAGCTCTCTAAGCTTCGAACCTAACTCTCACTTCTCTTGCTTGGAGTTGCTTTGCTTGGAATGGTACGAATGGAGAGGTGCCTCCAGGGGGGTATTTATAGCTTGAGAAGTGAGGGGGGTACTTATAGGGGCGGCCACCCGACCTAGGGTTAGGTCAGGTGGCGGGCGCCACTCTCCACTGGCGGCCGCCAGTGTCCTGGCCACTGGATGCACCGACCTTGATCCAACGGCCTCCAGGAGTTTGTCCGAGGCGGTTTGGAGGTCGGTTGCATGTCCTAGCAACCGCCCATCAGCCTTGATCCACGCCACTTCATCCTGAGTCGTCTGATGCCACTGACCTAGTGACCAAGGGCCAAGATTTGGCCCTGGGGAGGTCACACGGATCGGTGACGTGGAAGGGGGTGAAGATGGGCCAACCCAAGTGGCGGGCGCCACTTGGAGCTGGCGGGCGCCACCTAGGGGTGGCGGGTGCCACCCCTCTTTGGCCCATTTGGGCCCTGTTGAGTGGGCTCGTCTCCTGGTGGGTCAAAATGTCCAAATTTGGTTCAAATCCTGCATTCAAATAAAATTCTATGGACATGTGGAATTCGGATAGTTTGAAACATATTTGACTACATTTCATGCCTTTTTGGTGGACTTTAGGGTCAAATGTTGACGGTAAAACAGGGGTTTAAGGACCGTCAACAAGCTCCCCCAAGCTAACCTGTTGCTCGTCGTCGAGCAACAATGCGGTTTAAGCATTAAGCATGAGATAGGTAGCAAAATTAAGATGTATGCAAGTGCATATTGTATAGTAAGAAATAACTTAGCATTTATCATGAATCATAGCAATGTGGGGCTTATAGCTTTTCACTTCAAACATGCAAGCGTGAAATAAAGCAGTAGATAGGAAACTTTTATCTTGCTTAGGTTTGACTAGGATTTTGTCTGGAGGTTTTTCAAGGTTTTCAAAAGATAACAACTTGCTTAAGTCCTCCTAGATCACTCAATCACTCAATGGTGTTTAAATCCTCACTTAGGCCAAAATGTAGCCTTTCCTATTTCTAAAGAGTGATATGTGGAGCTATAGGTAGGCTAAGAACCATGAGCAAATTGCCTGATGTTTATTGCTAAGTTAGACACTCAGATCATAAGGAGCAGCAAATCATAAAAATTGATCAAGATGTGCATGTGTGGTTATGTGGAAGTGTATAGAGGGATATTTCATAATCCTTCCTAGTTGATTCCTGGGGTCTAGAGCTAATGATAATTCTCTCTTTTTTTTGGATACAAAGTGAGTAGACAAAAGATGTGTCCTCACATTTTCTGAGGACATAGTCCTCTTTTGAGCTACTTTGCTCACCTTTTTTTTCTTGAGCTACTTTGCTCATTTTTTTTATTTTTCAGGACATAGTCCTTTCTTGAGCTACTTTGCTCATTTTTTTCTCTCTCTCTTTTAGCTCTAGATTTCCCCAGGTTATCTATAGGAAAGGATTTCTGAAATGAAAAAGGGGGAAGGGGGAGAAATGCTTATTCCCAGTGTAGGAGTAAACATAAGTGTTAACACAGAATTTTCGCACTATGACAAGTGGGCCAGCACGATGCAGGTTCAGGGGAAACCACCACCTGAAGGGTTCGGCAAGAAGCAAGTGCAGTCGGCTAACTCAGCTGATTCGGCAAAGCTGTGGAGGTGACTAGTCAACAACGAACGGGTTCGGCAATATGACGCTGCGGTCGGTTACCTCAGATTGAGGTCGGTTTGCACCAGAAGACGACAAATGCGGCATGTCAGAAGATTTAGCGACAAAGATCTCGTCATTTTAGCACGTGCCAGTTATTAGAGGAGGCTTGGGATGAAAGGCATTGTACTTTAGATAAGTTTCCTGGTTTGTCGTTGTAATCGTGTCCTTCTAGGACTCATAGAACACCAGGGTATAAATATAAACCCTAAGACCATTGTAAAGACGTTCACAATCAATACAACCAAACCGGCCCCGTGCCATCTTCGAGTCCAAGTCGTGTCGTCGTGTTCTTCGAGAGGAGTCATCGATCCATCGACCTCCGTAAGTCCCGACAACCTTGCTATCATGTCTAGTATCGTGCGGCGGATTTAGATGTGATGCAAGTAGTCTCGCTTGTTGGTAATGGTCGTGCGGCGGATCATTACTCGATGATCGGGAAGTCTTAGTTTGTGTTAAGATTATGAGTAAGTACCGTGCGGCAGGCGCTTGCTTGATAAGCTTAGCATAAACAAGATAGTTATCGGCTCTATTAGGTTTGGCAAGATCTAATAGATTCATTAAGTTACCTTGTGTTATATGTGTTATTACGTTTATTTCGTTGTAACACTTTATTGCCCAATCTAGATCTCGCTCGGTTCGGCTCTATCTTTTATAGATCTATCCTGTTCTTTCATGTTCATTATTGTAAGGTCTTTCTATACAGTAGATCTATTGTTCGTAATAGCCGATTTGATCGTATCTAGATTGCCACGTGGTGAGGGATATGCACGTTGAGTATGTTTGATCTATGATAGAGCTAGGTGTCGTGCGGCAGGCGCAGGCTTTAGATTAGTTTAATTATGCTTGGTTTGTATGTTCAATCCCCATGGACCCCAACTCGGTTGTACAATCGAGATTGGTTAAGCTTTAATTCATATTTAATACACCATGCAAGTACAATTCTCATGCAAACGTATTCGGCAACTCGTTATTCACGTAACTTCATTCATATTGCCGAATAGTCTTTAAACCTGTTGGCATATAGCTTTCATAGCTATATGTCGTCGTAAGTGGCTTCAGGGCCATATATCTTGGAACTGTCTGGTCACACCCGACATGTTCCAGCTTTGTATTTAACAGTTTCTTTCCCTTGTTAGTTGCAGGGCAAACTGACTGGCACGCACCGGACTTCTGAGCACCCGGGCCACGTTTGAAGCTAGTTTCTCCGGCTTGCTGTGTGATTGGCACAGTGCGCCACTTTTGGTGCCAACACACATTTTAGCACGCCTAGTGGGACACTTTTTTCCTGCAGCAATGGTGGAAGTCATTGAAACTGAGACCAGCAACAAGGCGGAGCTCGTGCAGGTGCAGTTCACCGAGCTACCCGACGAGTACAAAGAGCAGGTGCTTAACGCTTGTGCCGAATTCTAGGCCAAGTGCCTAGAAGCCTTCTCCAAGAACAAGAGCGGAAAGGTCCGCCGTCTGCATGACCTGCCAAAGCCCGTCCAACTCAACCCAACTAATCCCGGGGAAGAGGAGGCAGTGCTGAAGATGACTAACATGGTCAATGAAGCTGTCTCTGGCACCATCGGCCACATGCATGGGGCGTTTCTCAATACTTTCCACACCATCATGATCGCCCAATTCGGCCCTAAGGCCGACGAACTTATGGAGGTGGAGTTTGGCCCTATAGCAGGACCACATCTTTTCAACCTGCCGAATCACCTCAAGGGGGCAGGAGCTGCTGGTGAGGAGACCCCGCCTAAGGCTCAATCAAGCGGGCTGACCATTCAAGAGAAGCACACGCCAGAGGGCCGATTGCCGACCATAGGTCAATTCACGATCGGCGCTAAGGGTCAGCCGCCAGAATCAACACACAAGATCTCTCCGCAAACCTATAGGCTCATAAAGGACTACTACGGAAACGGGTACCATGAAATGTTTGAGCCTCACAACATAGAGGGCGTCCCAAATCCAGGATATGGGAGGCCGACGGCCGAAAAGACTACCGACTCTAATGTCGATGTCATGCTGGAAAAGATGGCAGACATGATGCAGCACACTTTCGGCCTGAAGCCTAAGAACACTTATGCTTACAGATCTCTGTTCCCCGAATGGTTCCACCGTGTGGCTCTGCCTCCCAGAGTCAAAGTGCCGACAGACCTGTCCAAGTTCTCCAGCTTGGACGACACCAGCACGGCAGAGCACGTCAGTCGTTATCTGCTCCAGCTTGGGGAGGCCAATACCGAAGACGCCTTCAGGGTTCGGTACTTCCCGTCATCGCTCACTGGACCGGCGTTCGCTTGGTTCACGTCACTACCGCCGGGCTCTATCCTCTCTTGGGCAGACTTGGAACAAAAGTTCCATACGCACTTCTACACGGGCACCAAGGAGAAGAAGCTGGTGGACATCATGTACGTACGTCAGCGGCCGAATGAGACACCGCAGGACTACCTGCGCAGGTTTAGGGAAGTCAAGAGCCAGTGCTTCGGCATGTACCTGCCAGACGATCAGCTTCCACCATTGGCCGTGGCAGGCATGCTCCCGAGCATCAGGGACAAGCTGTTCGGTCAGGAGTTTGAGGACTTGGGTCATCTCTCTCGCCGGCTGAATGAGATGACTATACAAGCGCAAGGCTTCCAGAGGGAAGGGCGCTTCCAGAAGGACAATGTCGCGGCCCAGATGTATCAGGCTTTCCTGGACGAAGCCGATGACTACACCGACGCTGAAGATGAGGTGGCCGCTGCAGAGCTCAACTGGGACAAGGAGCCGACCCAGGCCAACAAGCAATGGCTGCGCCAGCAGAAGGGGGCATACGACTTCGACGTCACCAAGGTCGACAAGCTCTTCGAGTTCCTGGTCGCCGAAGGGAGAATCAGGCTACCCCCGGATCACCCGATGCTGCGTCCTGGAGGGGTCAAGGACAAGAAATACTGCGGTTTCCATAACACTAACACTCATTCTATTAATGATTGCCGTGTGTTCAGGACAAGAATCCAGAAGGCCATCCAGGACGGCCACATCAAGTTCAATGGCAAGATGAAGATCGATGCTAACCTCTTCGCCCAGAACATCGTGTTCTTCTCAGTGAACATGGTAGCTCCAGACCCCAGGGGCAAGGGCAAAGTCAAAGTCCTCACCTCCGACAAAGCGCGCGAGTCTGGCACAGTGGACCCCGATCGGCAGATCACCAGCGATGAATTCCGGCAGCGTGCCCAGACCACGAATAGTCGATATGAGCACGGGGAATCATCTTCCAGGCGCAGGCCTACCCACAGGGATCTCCTCAACAAGTGGCGCCGGAAAGGTGAGAAAGAGCGGAGGCGTCTCCAACGCGAAGAACAGAGATCCGCAGAAGAATATCAGCGCGAAGACGGTCACACGGAGGAGTACCGGTACTGTCTGGAAGAGAGGGCCTACCGCAGAGAAAAGGCCTACCGCAGGAAGCAGGAACGCCGCCAAGAGCAGGAGCAGGCTCACTGGGGCTGCCCGTTCTTCCGCCACTGCTGGAACGAAGGCTTGAAGCTGCCTGCCGTCAACAACTGCCCTGAGTGCAGCGACCAGTACAAGGGGTATAGGAAGGCTCGAGTCAACCGCCGTCCCGTCCACGAAAGATTGGGAGCACGCATCCCAATGGACGATCAGCGCCTAAAAATGGAAAGCCCGGATCGGCAAGCCAAAAGATATGCCGATCAGGAGTGGGAGCACCACCAGGACGACGGCGAGGGGGCACAGCCTCGCCCATATAGGTGGCAAAGAGGGCAGTGGTGCCCGCCAGGGCTCAGAAAGAGCCAGAAAAGGAGGGGGCAGCGCCTCCGGAATAGGGAGTTGGAAGAAGCAGCTGCCAATGGGAAGAAGCAAGAGTGGCGCCCGAAGGAAAAACCAGATGACACTGACAAAGGCGCTGACGTGGCCATGACTTTCTTCCTTCCCCTGGAGTTCATGGCTCCTGCCGGCCGGGGGGCACAGGACGAGGTGTATTCGGACTCTGATGAGACCGAGTATGACGAGCTCGCGGCACAACTCGTGTTGTCTCAGAAGGCAGCATTTGACAAGCCAGCCAAGCATCGGCATTTGAAGCCGTTGTATGTCAAGGGGTACGTCAACGGTAAGCCGCTGACCAAGATGTTTGTCGATGGCGGCGCAGCGATCAACATCATGCCTTACGCCACCTTCAGAAAGCTGGGCATGAACGATGAAGATCTGCTCAAAACGGACATGATACTCCGCGACTTTGCCGGCAATCCCTCTGACACTCGGGGTGCCGTGCACGTGGAACTGATGATTGGATCAAAGACGCTCATCACGACCTTCTTTGTCATTGATGGCAAGGGGGCATATAGCCTGCTTTTGGGCAGGGATTGGATCCACGCCAACTGCTGCATACCTTCAACCATGCACCAAATACTCATACAGTGGGTTGGAGACGACATCGAGATTGTCCATGCTGACGACTCGGTGAGTGTTGCTGCTATTGAGCCCACTTACTGGGAGTTCGATGGAGTGGAATGCTTCTCCGATCGCGTGTGGGGAGAAGGTCCTGTCAACATCTACGGCAGAGATCAACAGCCGATCCAAGCAATCGGCTCTCAAAGCTTCTTTTAGATGGATAACCCAACCGACAACAGCGAAGGCAAGCTGGGACGTGGCTTCACGTCGGCCGACAAACTAGAGGAGGTAGATGTTGGTGACTCATGTAAGAAAAGGCCGATGTTCATAAGTTCCGGTTTAGACCCTGACTTCAGAGTGCAAATGGTAGATCTTCTAAAAGAGTTCAAAGACTGTTTTGCTTGGGACTACACAGAGATGCCCGGATTAGATCGGTCCATAGTCGAGCATAAATTGCCGATCAAGCCCGGGTACCGCCCGTATAAACAGCCTCCGCGCAGGATCTACAAGGAAGAGGTATTGGCCGACGTGAAAAAGGAAGTGGAAAGATTACTAGAAGCTAACTTCATTCGGCCATGTCGATATGCGGACTGGATCTCCAACATTGTCCCGGTGTACAAGAAGAACGGAAAGATGAGGGTTTGCATTGACTTCAGGGACCTCAACAAAGCTACTCCTATGGACGGGTATCCAATGCCAGTGGCTTATTTGCTAGTGGATGCTTCGGCCGGTTTTGAAATCATAAGCTTCATGGATGGCAATGCGGGTTACAACCAGATCTTCATGGCTGCAGAGGACGTTGCAAAAACCGCCTTCAGGTGCCCCGGCCATATAGGTTTGTTTGAATGGATTGTCATGACTTTTGGTTTGAAAAATGCCGGTGCCACTTACCAGCGAGCCATGAATTACATATTTCATGAGCTAATCGGCAAAATCATAGAGATCTACATTGATGACGTGGTGGTCAAGTCCAGAAGCAAAGAAGGACACTTAGCCGATTTGAGGAAGACTTTAGAGTGCACCAGGAAACACGGTTTAAAGATGAATCCAACCAAGTGTGCATTCGGGGTGTCGGCTGGTGAGTTTCTGGGGTTCTTGGTCCACAAAAGAGGCATCGAGGTTGGCAAGAAGAGCATGGAAGCAATTGATAAGGTAGTACCGCCAACCAATCTCAAAGAGCTGCAATCGCTACTCAGCAAGATTAACTTTGTCAGAAGGTTCGTATCCAACTTGTCCAAGCGCGTGCTGCCATTTTCTCCACTGTTGAAGCTCAAGAAAGATCAGGAGTTCGTGTGGGGTGACGTGCAACAAAAGGCTTTCGACGAAATCAAAGAGTACATGAAGGCACCACCAGTATTGGTTCCTCCGCAACTCGGCAAGCCTTTCAGGTTGTACATGGCGGCCGACAACCTAACAATAGGGTCGGCCCTCATGCAAGAATTCGAGGGAAAAGAGAGAGTCATAGCCTATCTTAGTCGAAAGCTACTGGACCCCGAAACGAGGTACTCGGCTACAGAAAAGTTGTGCTTGTGCGTTTTCTATTCCTGTA
Organism: Coix lacryma-jobi var. lacryma-jobi; assembly: GCA_009763385.1. Taxonomy (NCBI): domain Eukaryota; kingdom Viridiplantae; phylum Streptophyta; class Magnoliopsida; order Poales; family Poaceae; genus Coix; species Coix lacryma-jobi. The sequence continues at coordinate 127,257,307 of CM019825.1, read as the reverse complement.
CCAAGTTTCGGCACTATTTGTTGAATGCCGAGTGCGTGGTGGTGTCAGAGTTTGATGTAATCAAGCACATGTTATCAATGCCGATTTTAAGTGGGAGGATCGGTAAATGGGTTTTAGCTCTCTCTGAGTTTGATTTGCGTTTTGAATCGGCAAAGGCTATTAAAGGCCAGATTATGGCCGATTTTGTCACTCACCATCGTGATCCTAATGCTAACATGGTAACCATTGCCCCTTGGGCATTGTTTTTTGATGGATCATCATGTAGCAAAGGTGGTGGAGTCGGAATCATGTTAATTTCTCCCAAGGGGGCACCCTTCAAGTACTCTATACCGATCGAGTATCCAGTGACTAATAATCAAGCAGAGTATGAAGCACTGCTCCGAGGGCTGCGGTTGCTTGTGGACATTAAGGCAGACGCCGTGGAGATCTTTGGTGACTCGGAGTTGGTGATCAGGCAGCTAACCGGTGAGTATGAGTGCAAAAACAACACGCTGCAGGAATATCTCGAAGGTTGCCAAGAGCTCCTCAAACAGTTTTGATTGGCGACCTTGCAACATATTCCTAGGGGGCAAAATGAAGAAGCAAACCAGTTGGCCCAGGCAGTATCCGAGTATAGGGAGAATCAAAACATTTTTGCACTTGAGGAAGAGCAAGCAGCCCCAGAGGATGATCAAGTGATTCCGAGTGATAATCAGGCAGTTGAAGACTGGAGAGACCACATTGCCGATTACCTCAGGGACCCATCCAGAAAAGTCTCCCGAAAACTCAGGTACAAGGCTCTTAAGTTTACACTCTTGGACAATCAATTGTACTACAAATCCATAGATGGAGTTTTGCTTAAGTGCATGAACCAAAACGAGGCTAGGAAGCTGATGTACGAGGTGCACGAGGGCGTATGTGGTGCACACCAGTCGGCTCACCGTATGAGATGGATAATCAGGAGGACTGGATATTTTTGGCCGACTATGCTCGAAGATTGCTTTGAATACCACAGAGGTTGTCAGGATTGCCAGCGATTCGGCAATGTACAAAGGGCCCCAGCATCGGCCATGAATCCGATCATTAAGCCTTGGCCTTTTAGAGGATGGGGCATTGATTTGATTGGCCAGATCCACCCTCCATCTAGCAAAGGACATAAATTTGTCCTGTTAGCCATGGATTATTTCACTAAGTGGGTTGAAGCCATCCCATTGAAGAAGGTGACGTCAAAAAATATGGTGTCCTTCGTCAGGGAGCATATCATCCACCGATTCGGCATTCCTCAGTCCGTCACTACCGATCAGGGAACTCAGTTCACTTCCTCTGAGTTTTGTGACTTCGCCAAAGGGATGGGGATTAAACTCTATAATTCTTCCCCTTATTATGCACAGGCCAATGGGCAGGCAGAGGCTTCTAACAAAATCATGATTAAGATTATTCAAAAGAAGATCGAAGAAAAACCTAAAAGGTGGCACTTGGTACTCAACGAAGCTTTGTGGGCTTACCGAATGGCTTGTCATGGGTCGACTCAGACGTCACCATACGAGTTGGTCTATGGGCATCACGCAGTGCTACCATGGGAGTTGCAATCGGGATCAAGACGAGTTACATTGCAGAACGACCTAGCTAAAGAGAATTATAAAGATTTGATGATGGATGAGCTAGAGGATTTGCATTTGATTCGTCTCAAAGCCTTGGAAAATATTGAAAAGAACAAGATACGCGTTGCCAAGTACTACAACTCGAAAGTGAAAGAAAAAAGATTCGAAGAAGGAGACTTGGTTTGGAAAATTGTCTTGCCAATCGGTACCAAAGATAAGGTATTCGGCAAATGGTCCCCTAACTGGGAAGGGCCTCTTCGAGTTCTGAGATGTGCTCTCGGTAATGCGTACATTCTAAAAACCCTCCAAGGAGAAGAGTTTGCTAGGGCGATTAATGGACGTTATCTAAAGAGATTTCATCCTAGCGTGGAGGTCGGTGCATAACGGAATCAAGAACTGGCGGGCACCGACGGCCGATACAAAATCGTGTCGCCCTTAGCACAAAAATGGCCGATAGAATCTATCGCCCTTAGAACAAAAAACAGCCGACACGGCATGCGTCGCCTTTAGCGCGAAAAAACGCAGAAAACAGGACCAAGTGCACGTGGTGCTGTGCAATCGGTTAAATAAAAAAAAATCGAACACTCGACAACCACAGGACGGGAGAACAGGTTGTACACATGAACATGGCGAAATAGAACATTGTCCATAACAGGGGCCGTACGAAAGTGCAGATCAGTTATCAAGCACCCTGTTGATAACCGTCTGCGGGTTGGTGACTATGGTGAGGGCGTGAGCGTGATCCTCGTAGGAGTCCAGAAAATCGTCGATCTGTTCGACGTCTTCTGGGAATGCCCCGTCGGGGAAGCCGACCGGCATCACGGAGAAGTCCTCCTCTGTGCGGACCGTCAGCGCCGACAGCCCCAGCGCCACGCCGTGGTGCACGCCCTGCAGGGCGACCTGCTCAATGCGGCCGTGCACGTTGGCCAGGCGCGCCTCGGCGGTGTCGCCCTGGGCATTCACCCGATCTGCGACGGCATTCGCCGCCATCTTCAGGCGCTCCAGTTCTTCAGACAGCGCTGTGAACGACAAGATGGAATGGATCGGTTAAAAGATCAACAAGAACGACCGAAGGCCGATCCAGGATTGGATGTTCATACCCGTGATTGCGTCGCAGAACTGCCGGCGCTGGTCCTCCCACTCCAGCTGGTCGATCCCGTACTGCTTCGAGATGGCGGCCAGCTCCTCCCGGAACTCGTCCCGCAGCGCCATGAAGTTCAAGGCGTCGTTGTGGTCGTAGAGGTCGTCATCGGAGTCCCGGTCCGGGTTCACCTCCCAAGGTTGGGAGTGGTAGGAGGAGTCGGAGGAGGAGCTCGACGAGCCCGATGATGGAGCTCCTGGCCCCCCCGTTGCTGAAGAGGGCCGGGCGTGCCCGCCGGCGGTAGAGATGACGGGAATCCTGCCGGCAAACAGTAACAGGGGGTAAGCGGGGTTTTCAAGAAATTGCCACGAAGGGCGTAGGCGAGGAATCCTACCCACGCTGGCGGAGGCGCCGAGCGCGACTCCCCTCGGCCTCCTCGGTCGCCGGGCGCTTGCCGCGATCATCATGGCTCGCCATTGCGCTTGGGGAGTTAGGGTTTTCTGGAACGGAGCGAGCAGGGAAGCTGAAACGGCGAAAGTACTAGAGGAGCAGATGCAAGATGGGGAAGAAGGCAGGCCTCCAGGGGCGATTAATAAAGGCGGAACAGTAATTGTGGCGGATGTCCCGGGGTAGCGCGGTGAATGTCAACCGGTGGACTGGGGTTTTCCCACTACCCAAGATGGGCCTCTACAGTAACGGGCTATGCGAACCGTTTGGATGCGTTCGCGTGTTCGGCGGAGACTAGAGCGCCTGGCTTCGGCAAAATTGCCGATTTAGGTGTTCGGGACAGACACTGGCCAGATTGCCGAACAGGTTTGCACGGTTAGTCACGATGTCATCAGGACGATAACCGATTGGATGCAAGATGCAGATATATTACAAGAAGGTGTTCGAGTCATTCTGACACAGGATTGTTGAAATTAAAAGTTCATTACATAATCATCTCAGCTGTTCAATAATTGATTTATAGCCGCCAGAGTATCGGCTTTGACCTGATTGGCATGCTCCAGTGCCTTTCGATCCTCCTCTTCGGTGCCTTGTGCCTGTGAAAGCCTTGTACTAAGCTTGATATCCTCATCAAGCACCAATGACAGCTTGGAGGATGTTGCCTCAATGATGTTCGGTAAACCAGACAACTAAGAGGTGCACGACTGAATGTCAGAGTTGACTTGAGCTAATTGAGCTTCCAGCTCAGATTTCTTTTCCTGCAATCCTTTTAACTGAGTCTCCAGGGTTTCTTGAGAGTTCTTGGCCTCTTGGAATTGGGCATACAGGTCATTGACTTCCTGGGTACTTTTGGATTTGGCAGACTGCAGATCAAAGCTTCTGATTGCTCGTTTCACCTTGGCAAAGCAGTCATCTAGTATGGACACGGCCTCCAGATGGAGCCTCAGATTTTCTGGAATATCTTTAGCAATGGGCTCAAGGAAATTTTTGATCTCATCGGCGTCTCTGACTAAAGACAAGATGTCTTGATTCAGAAAATTTATTATGTTGCTCAGGACATCTTGGACGAGTGTCGATGGTCTTTTGGCCTCCGTTCTCTTATTCAGGAATTCGTTGACATCAAATGCATATTTGGAAGTCGGGCTGATGAAAGTCTGTGTTAATTTAGACAGGTTAGCCAACTGAGTTAAGATGTGAAAGAGGAATGAAATGAGAAATTAATTCTTGCCTGACGAGTCGGCTGATTGACAGGGTCTTGGTCTGGTTGGGAACCGGATTGGCCAGCGGGGTCTGGAGTTGAATCGATGAAAGTCTCATCAATTGTGTAGTCTGTGAAATCACTGATCAGTCAAAGGAGGCAAAATCTGTTGGTTGAAAGGATGATTGAGAGACCTACCAATATTGGTGTCATCTGGGTTCTGGATGTTTGTGTCTCTTCCCCCGGCATCTGCATGTTCGTCATCTTCCAAGGTAATAACAGAGATTGGGGGCACTGTTGTTCGAGCAGTTTCAGGGGAGGTGGCCTGTAGTGGCATGCAAGCAAGTCAAGAATGAGTTAATAATGATTAAAGAACTAAAACATCTTACCTTTGGGGGAGGTGTGTTCTGCTTGGTCCTGGTTTGCCTGGAACTGGAAGTATCCTCAATGGCCTTTCTCTTCTCTCCTTTAGCCGAGAGGATGGTTAGTGAAGCTGCTTGTTATCTCATAAACCGAGACAATGAGGGAGCACTGTGTCCCAGAACAGTGATTGGGCCTGCTTGATGATATTGGATAGGCCTGATGTCAGGATTGGGTGTGAAGTCCTGTGGAAATTGTAAAGGATTAGAAATCTCAAGAATCAAATACTAAAGTAGCAGATGACTTGTTGTGGTACCTCGCTGTCAGAACTGAAATCTGCTTGGATTTCTAGGCACATAGGATGGACTGGACTGTTGAAGATATGGTCATGCCATTCTTGCCACCAGGACTCAAAAAGAGGATGAGCAGACTGGATCAGGTGGAATGGCACTGGTTTGTGGTCTGGCAGATCTTGCCCCAGCCTGAATACTCGAGAGGCCTGCATCCCTATTGTAACTTGCTCTTTGGACTGAATTTGCTCCCTGGGCCTGATGATAGTGGAAAAGATGAGTTTTGGAGGGAGCTGTCCACAACCTAATTGCCTGGCTGCCATGTTAGGGTGATAGAACTCATAAGTGTGCTTCACTTGTCTTCCCCTGTTAAATTCGGCTGGTAGGATGCAGGGTTTGATGAATGAATTGAAAACTCCTGTAGCCATTTCATCTATGCAGCCATCATCAAAGCTGAATTTGATAGGGAAAGTGAGGTTGTCATTCTCCCTGTAAGGTAACCAGAGCACCTGACCAAATCCCTTGAAGAATAACTTGAAGAGATTGCCAATACTCTTGTTGATGGTTATAGCAGTAGTTGCTTCCCCATAAGTTTGGCAGGCTTTTTCTGTGGCTTCTTCATCCTCAGCAAAGTTGCTGGAAGGAAAGCTGAGGTTGTCCAATGGCACAGCAACTATTTGATGCATGTATAGCTGAAGCCACATCTGGACAAACCACCAGGGACCATTGACACAGTCAATTGGTGGTAGTCTGTTTGTGCTATCATGAGTAGCATGATACATCTGAGTGGAGATTTGATGCATCATGTGGTATATAGATCCCAGGAAAAGTTTGCCTAGAGGGACTTGTTTTCCTTTGGACAGTTTGTCAGCCAGTGCAATGTAATTGAGGGTTGGCTCGTTGGATCTCCCATAGAAGATAAATCTGCACAGCCACATGTTTAGGAAAGCCCTGTGCTCTGTCTCTGCCACTAGGCCTGACACTTTGTTGTGGATTTCCACATACTTCATCCATCCAACGCTGACATCAATAGACCTCTGGGCAATTTTCTCTAGCAGTTCATCGGCATTCATGGTCGAAGTAATGTTCAGACCACTCATCATGAAGACGTCGGCTAATGTGATTGTCATTATGCCAAGGCCGAACACAAAAGCATTGAGGGCATCCGACCAGAAATGAGAAGCTGCTATGAGCAATGATTCATTTTTGGGCATGTCAAACAGAGACAATTCCAGAGCATGATGAATGTCTTGGGTTTCCCAATGAGGACCAAATTTCGCCTGGATTCTTCTATACCAATTCCTCCAACCAGTGACCACGGGCAGGGGCTAGTTCTTGAAGGTGTACCGCCACCTGTTCGATGGAATGATTCCATGCTTGAAAGGGATTCTATTGGTTTCCATACTGATGATGTTGGTTGGATTGGAGTATCCCATTGGACCCAAGAAATAGGAATTGGGATCCGCATCGCAAGGAATCAGAATTTCATCCCTAAAGGCCTAAAGGGAAATATGTGCAGGAAAAGTTAAATGAGCCGAATGCCGACATAAATTGACCGAATGCGTTAAAGGGAGGAGTGAGGTTTACCTCTGGAATCTCGTCATGAGTCGCCATTTCGGAGCTCGGGTGGAAGTTGAAACTGTTGGCGATTTGGGGAGAATGCGGAGTTTGAAGCAGTGCTGACCTAGAACGCGCAGTGGACTTGTGGTCAATTTCAGAACAAATGCCTTTATTCAGAAATTGAGGGGGCATGTGTTAACACAGAATTTTCGCACTATGACAAGTGGGCCAGCACGATGCAGGTTCAGGGGAAACCACCACCTGAAGGGTTCGGCAAGAAGCAAGCGCGGTCGGCTAACTCAGCTGATTCGGCAAAGCTGTGGAGGTGACTAGTCAACAACAAACGGGTTCGGCAATATGACGCTGCGGTCGGTTACCTCAGATTGAGGTCGGTTTGCACCAGAAGACGACAAATGCGGCATGTCAGAAGATTTAGCGACAAAGATCTCATCATTTTAGCACGTGCCGGTTATTAGAGGAGGCTTGGGATGAAAGGCATCGTACTTTAGATAAGTTTCCTGGTTTGTCGTTGTAATCGTGTTCTTCTAGGACTCATAGAACACCAGGGTATAAATATAAACCCTAAGACCATTGTAAAGACGTTCACAATCAATACAACCAAACCGGCCCCGTGCCATCTTCGAGTCCAAGTCGTGTCATCGTGTTCTTCGAGAGGAGTCATCGATCCGTCGACCTCCGTAAGTCCCGACAACCTTGCTATCATGTCTAGTATCGTGCGGCGGATTTAGATGTGATGCAAGTAGTCTCGCTTGTTGGTAATGGTCGTGCGGCGGATCATTACTCGATGATCGGGAAGTCTTAGTTTGTGTTAAGATTACGAGTAAGTACTGTGCGGCAGGCGCTTGCTTGATAAGCTTAGAATAAACAAGATAGTTATCGGCTCTATTAGGTTTGGCAAGATCTAATAGATTCATTAAGTTACCTTGTGTTATATGTGTTATTACGTTTATTTCGTTGTAACACTTTATTGCCCAATCTAGATCTCGCTCGGTTCGGCTCTATCTTTTATAGATCTATCCTGTTCTTTCATGTTCATTATTGTAAGGTCTTTCTATACAGTAGATCTATTGTTCGTAATAGCCAATTTGATCGTATCTAGATTGCCACGTGGTGAGGGTTCATGCACGTTGAGTATGTTTGATCTATGATAGAGCTAGGTGTCGTGCGGCAGGCGCAGGCTTTAGATTAGTTTAATTATGCTTGGTTTGTATGTTCAATCCCCATGGACCCCAACTCGGTTGTACAATCAAGATTGGTTAAGCTTTAATTCATATTTAATACACCATGCAAGTACAATTCTCATGCAAACGTATTCGGCAACTCGTTATTCACGTAACTTCGTTCATATTGCCGAATAGTCTTTAAACCTATTGGCAGATAGCTTTCATAGCTATATGTCGTCGTAAGTGGCTTCAGGGCCGTATATCTTGGAACTGTCTAGTCACACCCGGCATGTTGCAGCTTTGTATTTAACAGTTTCTTTCCCTTGTTAGTTGCAGGGCAAACTGACTGGCACGCACCGGACTTCTGAGCACCCGGGCCACGTTTGAAGCTAGCTTCTCCGGCTTGCTGTGTGATTGGCACAGTGCGCCACTTTTGGTGCCAACAATAAGGCTAGCAATGGGATGTTTGGCAGGGTATTGCATATCTCCGGTGTAGAGAATAAGCAATTTATTTGGTGGTTGCAAACTTCCGGAGTGGATAGTAAACAATATGGTGGATGTACGTGTATCTTGATTCAAAAGATATGATAAGCTTCTCTACTAAGATCTATGAGGCCTAACAAAGCTCAAAACAAACAAAGCTCTATGTGGTTTTGACTAATGACTAGCAAATATTTGGCTGGTGGTGGGATGGGATAAAATCTAGGAGGCACTTTTAACAAGGTTTTTCATAATTTTAAAAGAAATCCTCCAGACTAGGTCCTAATTTCACCTTAACAAGTTTAAAGAATTACTCCATTTCTTACTAACTTTACTCACTAAGCATGATTTTAGTTTAAGCATGTGCAACCCACAAAAACTACAACTTAGACAATACCAGTTATTCGAACCATAGCAATAGCATTTGCATGACATATTTCAAATCTTATTCAGGTTTCAACTTGTTTAAGCAGATTTTATCAATATTATTCATGGAATGGATACTTAGGCAAGCATGTGACATTCAAAAGATATAGAATTTAAGAACTGAATGTAAAGGGTAGGCTTGAGACATACCTTATTGGAGCGGGAGTCTCCCCCAAGCTGGCTTCTTGCTTGGTGAAGGGCCTTCTTCTTCTCAGTCGGAGCTCTTGTTCTCATTTTATTTAAAAGGGAAACTATCTAATGTTGTGAAAAGGGAAACTATCCTATGATATTTTAAGTTAACATATACCTATGCATATAACTAATGATAACTGGGTTTTTTTTTAGTTGCATGCATGGCATATGTTATTTATTTGAAAAGGGAAATAAAAATTAAAAGTAAAACCATACCTTAGGTCCATGGAGTTTCATCCTTATCGGGTGGATATTCTTCCTTGGGCACTTCTTCTCTTAGTACTCCATCTGGTTCTTCTTCTTTTGGCACCTCTCGTTTGTTATGTGAATCACACAACTTAGGAGGAGGTGGTTCTTTCTTTCTGTTCCACCTTGTTCCTGGGCGCCTCTTCTTGGTATGAATGGGCTTTGCTACCTGCATGTTAGCGGCATATGCGGGACCTTGGGAGAAGGAGAATATTTCCTTCCTCCCTCCTAATGTCATTTGAATTTTACCACTTCCGACATATATGCAAGCATTAACAGTATTCAAGAAGGGTCTACCCAAAATTAAAGGCACATCTTTCCTATTTCCCATATCTAGTATTATGAAATCAGCAGGGACATAGGAGCCTCTAATATGAACAGGTAAATCATTTACTATTCCTTCTACATAGCAAGTGGATTGATCAGCTAGCACAACATAGGCAGATGTGGATGACATGGGTGGAAAGGATGAGTTTTCATAAAAATCTTTAGATAAAATGTTCACACTCGATCCTAAATCACACATGGCATTTTTAAAGACTTCACCAAAGATTGAGCATCTAATTATGGGACTACCAGGATCACCCTTTTTAACAGTCATGGTTTGATCTTCATAATAGTTAAAATATTTAATTTCAACCATATTAGCAGTTTCCATGTCAGGTTTAGCAGGAATTTTACCAGATTCAAAAGATGGTATGATAGCAGCAAGTTGAGCTAATTGGGTTTCTAACATCTTATTAAAGCTATGTTGATTTTTTAGAGCAGGTGAGAAATCTTCCAATTTAGCATTTATATTCTCAAGGATTTTATCATTCATCATTAATTTCTTATTCAAAAATTCAGTAGTTTTACCTTGTGAGTAAACTAAATTCTTTAAGAACGAGAAATCATCAGAATTATGGAAATTAGAGCGAGGGAATGAATTGTTACCTTGAGAATTAGAGTGTTGATTCCATCCTTGATTTGGTTGACGGAAACCATTGTTGTTGTTGATGAAGTTCAAATCTTCATGTAGCTCGGGGCAGTACTTCCCAGAATGTCCGATTTCTCCACAGACTTCACAAGTCATGTAGGATTCCACAGATTGGACACTCTCTTGTTGGTTCATCTTCTCACAGCTATCCAGCTTCTTTGCCAGCAGGTCCATCTTGGCCACGATCATGTCGGCCTCCTTAAGGGAATGTATACCTCGCTTATGGGGCTGTAGTCTTTCGTCATTCCATCCTTGGTTCGACACCATCTTCTCTATGAGAGCCTTAGCATCTGCAACATTCAGAGAAAAGAATGCACCGCCGGCGGCGGCATCCAAATGGCTTCTAGAGAGTGGGGTTAGACAATGGTAGAAGTTCTGGATCAATAGCCAGTCCTCCATACCATGGTGCGGACAAGCAGCTGTTGACGCTCACTAATGCTCATAATTAACCATCAACTATTGCATGAAATGACACTAAATGAATCACAGAACATAGTTGTAGGGTTTGAAACTAACAAGTTCCACGAGTTTTGGTGTTCTCACTTGTTTTGCAAGATTATCAATATTTCACCATATAAAAGTATCTCAAGTGATGAAACAGAGCACACCATTGCGAAGAGCTCGTCGAGACGATCGAAACGAACATATGATTTGCTATATTTGGAGTCCCGGAGCAAGAGTCCTCGATGGATACGACTTGGGAGATTCTAGAACATTCCAGAGCATTCCAGAAGACACGAGAAGGCGACCCACGGAAGGCGGGGCCCACCTGCCATAGAGGCAGACCGGTCGGTCCCCCTACTGGGCCGGTCGGTCGGCTGTTGGGCCCAATTCCGTCGCCCTTCGCGTGACGCACTCCCACCGACCTCTCCAACACGTTTTGGCCCATTTAAGCCCAAGTGCATATGACGAAGGATTTAGTCCCACATCGCTTGCCCAAGGTGGAGGGGAGGCCAGGAGCCCCTATATAATAAGCCCATGACCCCCCTGAGGCAAGAACATCATCATCTGGGAGTCTTTGTAGAGGCGTCCCTCGAAGGACAACCTCTCCTCCCTAGAGAATTAGGTTTAGATTTTCCAATGTAATAGCTTAGCTTTAGTCGGGAGTTAGGGAGAGCGGAGCTGCGCTCCGGTTCTGGAGGAGTCTTCAGAGTTTTGGTATGTTTTGTATCTTTTCTTTGTAAGACTTATGCTTTAATATATTTATCTTCTCTATTTACTTTATGCTTTATTATATGATTAGTATAGTTGTTATATCTTGGCATGGGATCTTTGCTCGTATTGAGTGCTCTAGTTGTTCTAGGTAATTAGAGCAGTAATCGATAGATTAGACATGGTGTTTAGTCTATAGGTTACCTGAGGTTGCGCCCAATCCTCCGGATAGTTGTGGTAGCTACAGGGGTGACAGCTTTGTAGATTGTTATAATCCACCACGTTAGGATTGGTGTTTTCGTAGAGCTTTTTGGCAGCCTTCCCCTGACTACTTTCTTCCCAGTCTTCTTCGAGAGTCAGAAAGGTACTGTTGCTCCAAAGTGCCAATGTTTATAACTGCCATATCTTTTCATCTTTGTTACCTTAGAACCCAAGTAATAGAGAAGTATATAGGAACCTTGATTTCTCTCGTTGTCCTCCCACTATAGTTATCTTTACATTTATCATGAATTCTCTTTGATCTGCTTTTATTATTATATCATATATCATTTACTCCTGCTTTAGTCTAATTAGTACTCTAAGTTAGTAGATGCATGATAGTGAATTATCAGATTCTTGACCCTAGCTTCCCTGTGGTAAAATATAAATAACGATCCTGGAATACTCCCAGTAAAATGCTACGATGATGTTCTCTGTGCTTGCGGAATCTTTCATATTCTTATTTGCACTAACAAACGTCAACAAGCATTTTTGGCGCCGTTGCCGGGGAAGCAATTGGTGTAAAGATTTTGATAATGATCTTGATGTCTGCTAATTTAGTGTACCACTAGCTTTAGTAGGATTACCCCTTGTTCTGTTGAGTGTGGAATAGACAGGACATCAGATGCCATTTCGACCTTATGGCAAGCTTCCACAAGAATGAAGAACCCAGGGTGCCTAAAACATTCAAGATCCATCATTAATCCTGGAACCCTACCATCTCACAGGTTTGTGTATACATATATATTATTCTAACCATGTGTTGATTGGAGAAAAGGTCGTCGTCACAACAATTCAACTCTCATTCCATGTGACGGATATTTACGCTGTGCCACTCACAAATCCCAGTTGTGAGTCATGGTAAGTATGATCAAGGTGAGACAGTCTTGCTCATAGACTTTAAACTTTAT